>OU862907.1:13541821-14741821 GCA_917880885.1 Limnephilus marmoratus | reverse complement strand
CGACAGTTGTATGTCAATATCCATATAAGGTAAACTTCCTTCATCTTTTTCTCGGGATCCAAGATTCGCCTTGTCAGCCATTGTCTCCACATAATTGCTGCCTGTAAAAACAAAACGACAATACATACATTGATCTTTGATACAAAACTTGTAACCGATAAATTACGTCGGTACCTTCCAACCCCGAATACATCACAAAATATCGGAGAGCGTTGACAACATCACTTGACCCACTCATCATAGACGTTCCGGGAAGAAACTATACCTACCTTCAGTTTGGATCGAGCAAGCCCAAGAAGCGGAACGCATACCTGCGACGGATGAAACCAACATCACCATGGCGTATCGAATTTGTAACGTTAATCTTCATCTTAATATTTTATTTAGTTTAGTCATATATTCAAGGTTACCGTTTTGGTAATTCCATTTCAAACTTGAGTGTTGTAGTTTAAATGCTCTGGCGTCCAACTCTTTGTTTAACTTCCACATAACTTAAATTCACATCACGCAAAATAGTTTGATTGTTAAGAGTATTACAAACACCCCTTGAGATCAATAATGTTATAAGAGTCCTTGATATAATACTTCGCAAATGTCATGATTATCCAAGTCAATAAATCATATTATAATATAATTAATTTCCTCTTTTATTTCATTGACTTGTCATTTATCATGTTTCTACTTTCAGACTGTAGCTAGCCATTTTAATACATACATGATAATAATATTATAGGTAACTTACATCTAATCGTTACAGTGGCGAGCCCAACGTGGTAGTTCCAGTCAAACTATGTTTTTGCAAGTTTTATGTGGATATGATTTAAATTCTCCGCGATCATTTTAGGTTAGGTGAAATTACAATTCGATGGTGTGTTGCTTTTACCGTCGTGGGTATGTATTCATTTTATTTCTATTAATTGCATATTTGATATTTACTTGGGCTTGTTCATCCACAACTCACTTTATTTTGTATTTGCATGTGTTGTACTAATCATATTTATTTCTCCTACTAATTATTCATGTAGGTACACATTGTTTTATAGCAAATAGGATGGATTTAATTTCTGCAGATGGAATTAATAATATTTCCTGGAAAAACACAACAACAATACGTACATTGATAAAGGTATGAACTTGCTGGGTCGGCGTACGCTATGTAAGCGACATACTACAATATCTGTACTACTTAAAATCCATACAAATTCTATGGAAATAGATGCTTCAGAATATGTATGGGTTTTAAGTAGCACAGATATCTTAGTATGTCGCTTAGATAGCGAACGTCGACCCAGCAAGTTCATACCTCTACGACACAATTAAAGACTTCGGGAGAGAAGCGACGTCAAAAGTTATCTCCGCACATTTAACATGCGTCGATCTGTATCACGAAAGGAGACGGATGGCTTCGATTAACCACTGTACAATCAGCGGCACCATGTTCACACCTTCGAAAAAATGAACTTCCAAATAGCATCCCCAAAGAGCCCTTAAGAAATCATTTTTCTCTAGGCCTCCTGTGAGGAGTTTATGTAGAAATAAGTAAGCATTTTTAGTATAAAAATAGTTCATGATATCACATTGCATACAAATTATTTGAACGAATACAAGTTGGCCGCCTATTTACCCTCTTGCTAATTTTGGCTTCAATTTCATCCGTACAAAATCGCACAAATAGGTACTCTGTTGAGGACATTTTACAAACGTTCATAAAAAAGAGCCCAATTAATTCCAGCTTGAGCCATTATTATAAAATATCAACTATTAATATTATATTATCTGCCTATGGAAGTAAATTTGTAAAAAAGAGTTTTCAATTTACTTCGCCTATTTTTTTAATGAATATTTGTGTTTATTTAAAAAAAATAATAAGTATATTATTTATTTCTAAACTAATGTAAACTTCGTAATTTACTTATTAAACTGATTATTATATATCTTGTGTTATGTGTTTCTTACAATATATTTAGAATTTATTAATGGCAGGTAATTTGAAACGCTCGAATCAGCCGTCAAGCGTCGGTGCTGGTTGTAGTTGAATATCATGTCAGACATTATTCCTATGCAATGGGGAAAGTATTTTTCATAAAAGTTTAAACATCTCTAAAGCGTCGATGACACAGGGCGAGTTTACAAGCTACTATCTGGGAAATTCAATATCTGTTAGTAAACTCGCCCAGTGTCATCGTATTACTTGCTAACTAGCAGATTGTTGACAATCCACGAAAAAAGTTGAAAGGTCGTCAACTTTACTCGCCTACACGCTTGCTCGTGATTGGTTTATTTATGTTCCAACATGGCTTCCGATAAACAGCTGATTTCGACTGTCAAACATCTGAAGAATTAGTTCACGCAGGCGTCGTTATTCTTGTTACTGGGGCTGGCAGCGACCTCAGTTTCCTACGTTTCTGAGCGAGTGGACAGTTTTGTGTGTCATCATGACAATCTCACTCGCCGATTTACCCGCTTTCAAACTTAGTAGATAGTAGCTTGTAAACTCGCCCTGTGTCATCGACGCTTAAGATATCTATGGACTTGGTAAAAACATTTTCACAATGCAAACTATATGAGATTAGATTAGAAAAAACAGATTTTATAATCGCATTCGCGTGATCTTATTCTGAAGTGTCGTTAAAAGTCGATGGCAGCGCGCTCTTTTTCCAAAATTATTATTTCTTGGAGATATATTTTATCTATGCTTTTTTTTTGTCTATGACAACACTCAACCCTTAATTAATAATTATTGGATGATTTATAGCGCCATTTTCGTGAGAATATCACCTCAAGGGCGCCGTTTGTCATGTCATCGAAATTAATATTTATTGTGATCATCCAGTCAAAGAGGTAATTCAAATATTAATGTCCCGTGGGAATTTATACTCGAACCCAGGACCCTTTACTTACATGGCAAGAGCTCTACCGATTGAGCTACGGAACCCATATTAAATTCGGTCACTTTTAACTGTATCATACTTCGACTAAGAACTACCAACATTATCTTCATTTAATTAACGCACATATTATTGGCTGCTATCTTTATATATGATTGCAAGATTCAACTCGAACTAAACGCAATCTAGATAGTGTCTGGATAATTTTTTTATCCATTGCGACATCTATTGACTTTTCTGCAAGTCTAAGATGAATATTTATTTTAATTTTTTCAACTTTATGAGTAAAATCTCAAATTATAATATTTAATTAAATGAATACAATATTAGCTATAAAATAAAAAGTCAATATCTTTTCTGATCTTTCTGTCTCGGATTTTCGGTTGAGTTTCGCTAATATTGTTTTCATTTAATTAAATATTATAATTTGAGATTTTACTCATAAAGTTGAAAAAATTAAAATGAGTATTCATCCTAGACTTGCAGAAAAGTCAATAGATGTCGCGTATTAAAAATAAAATGGATAAAAAATTTACCCAGAAAAGTCTTTACTTTGTTTTAATGTCCCGAGAATTGTTAACAATGTTGTAACTAAAGATCTCTGGATTTTTTATTCGAGAAAATCTAACTATTCGACATTTTGAGATATTTAAGTAAAGTATATTTTCATTACAGCAAATTAACAATTTGATGATATTCTCTTGTAGAATGTTGCAATGGTAAATATTTTGAATCATTCAAAAATTTTGAGGTCATCAGCAAAAAGAAAGATAAATATTAATATAATGAAATATTTTTTTAAGATTAACCATCTATTTTTAATCACTTCTTCTACTAGTGCAAAATTATTTTGTGGTAACATTTTAAATTCAAATTAATAAATAACGTTGTATTAACCACTTAATTATTTACAAAAACCGACATGTTTCGTCAGCAAAGCTGACTTCCTCAGGGTTTTGACAGAACTAATTTTAAAAATAGACATACATAGGTAATAGAGAAAAATAATAGACATAAACAATAATAAAATTTGAAAGAAAATAATGTGTAAGGGACGAGGGGCAATATTTATTTTAATTTTTTTTTTTAAATTTTAATTGTTCTATATTGCCCCTCGTCCCTTACACATTATTTTCTTTCAAATTTTATTATTGTTTATGTCTATTATTTTTCTCTATTACCTATGTATGTCTATTTTTAAAATTAGTTCTGTCAAAACCCTGAGGAAGTCAGCTTTGCTGACGAAACATGTCGGTTTTTGTAAATAATTAAGTGGTTAATACAACGTTATTTATTAATTTGAATCTATTTTTAAATTAAGAGCCATCTATTTTTCTCATATTCAACCTGTATTAAAATATAGAATAGTTGATAGCGGAGGTGCATTCAAAACATCTATTTTTCCTTAAGATATCATCCAAAAAATATAAATAAAAATATTTTTAAAAAAGTCACGTGCATACCACACCATCATATAGATTATTTTAAGAATTTTTAGACATATATTTCAGATAGATTATTTCAATAATTTAAAATCCTTCAAATTAAATGAAAATTTGAAACTTTAAGAATCAGGAACTTTATGTGAGCAATGTAAGTTGAAAAATTGAAATTTTACATTATTAAGAGCGTTGTAGTATTATGGCAGTTGTGTGCAAGGATACATTTTAAGATAAATACCAAATCAACATGTATAAAAATTATTACATTCACTGACGATACGATAGCTATATTTGAAGGAGACGACTGGACTCAAACACATAAACATGCTGAAAGTGGAATCAAAGCGATAAAACAATGGCTTGACAAAAATCTACTTACACTAAATATAGCAAAAACTAAATACATAAGATTCAGCTCAACTATAAAAGGACAACCTAGTACATCACACAATAAAAACACATAAGCATAACTGTAATTCCGATAATATTGATTCTTTCTGCAATTGTGAAGTTTTGGAAAGTGTGAAAAACATCAAATATCTAGGCGTTATTATAGATAATCACCTTAAGTGGAAATACCACATCGACAACCTCACAATAAGGGTGAGAAAATTGATCCACATATTCTTTGTATTACGAAATATAATCAAACAGCAAGACCTAAGAAAAATATATTTCGGATTATGCAACCCCATCTTAACGTATGGTTGTATTGGTTGGGGAGCGTCAGGGAGAACAATTCTAGATCCACTAGTAAAGGCCCAGAAATCCATAATTAGAGTCATTATGCGTAAACCCTATAGGTTTTCTAGCGATCAACTCTACAAAAAATTTAATGTACTTGATGTTCGTCAAAACTACATAAAAAAGGTTATTATCCACGTACACAAAAATCTAGGAAAAACTCAAAAAAATTGATCATAAATACACCCCAAGAAGTCACACCAGAAAGGATCTTGTGGTCCCAGGGAGCAATACGTCGAAGTTCCAAAATACAAATACATATCTGGGACCAAAATTATACAATAAAATCCCCCCAGAATTAAATATTAAAACATGCAAAATGACATGCATCGGTTCAATAATAAATAAATGGTAAATTGGATTAGGAAGGGTTGAGTCTGAAAAATTATTAAATAATGTAACTTAAAACTTAAAATTTTACATGGTTAACTATTAAATGGCACAATCAGTAAAAACTTAGAATATATATGTATTTAATCTACAAAAAAAAACACCTTGTTTTTTTGTACAGAATACATTTTTGGCATTTTTTACCAGCATTTGGTTCCTTAGAACGGGCAATCTGCCTAGCTAGGAACTAATATAGACAAACAAGACATAATAACACTTGTACACATTTTAATATTTACAGTTATTTTGAAATATTATTATTATGTTATTTTGCTGTATAAGTGTATCTTATGTAATAAATAAAATAAAATAAAATATTTAAAAAATATGGGAAGAGGGAACGTCCCCAACGTTGGTAATAAGGCAAGCATATGTGCTGTCTACAAGACATTTCAAAGCTTCTATGAAACAGTTTTACATCAATATCAGATTAAAGAGGTAACAGATATTATGTTTTGTTTTGTAGAGCTGACACACAAAGTATTGAATTCCGTAAGTCTAATCTTATACCGTCTAAACCCAGAGGTTGATTAAATGGAATACGTGGTGACCACGGCATTGACACCTAAGTTACAGGTTAAAGTGAGGTCCGCTGAGCTGTTCCGGGATGCAGTCTGCAGGGCAAACCATCCTCCGACGAAGAGGGCATCGGAAAAAGTTAATAGCTTACCTCGACTTATGTCGATCCTCTCCAGATGAACAGAACATTCCTTCTTGATGTCCGGATAGTCAATATCTATTTTAGAGTAAGTGTCACATTCTTGCGCATGTTCCTCTGCCGCTAGATTCACCGGTTCACACTTGTCTTCAGTCTCCTGTTTGACAATCCCGTACTGCACTATTGCATCACAGTGAGATGTTAATCTCCCTTTTTCGGGGATTGTCTCCGGTTCAGACTTTATTACAACGAAATTCGAGGTCAAGTTATCCATTTCAGGTAGACAAATTTCCGAATCTGAACTTTGCAAGATAATCTGGAAAAGTTAAACCATCATTTTCATATCGTACCCCTCAACTGAACTGCCGTGAACTTCAAACTAATTCAACGTAATTTGAAATTTTGCGAAAATGATCGAAGAAATTTTGCAAATTGATAACAAATTATATTATTTATGCATTAAACCGCTTAATCGTTAATACGGAATATTTTTTTATTCAAACAGTTAGATTTAGCCTTATTATTACGAAAAGTGAGTATTTATGTCGGGGGAGACTAAAAATTATGCATTTAACATTTTAATTTTGTTAAAATTAATTCGCTCACGCGGTAACGCCATTGTTTATCCATCGTTTTTATTTTAACATTTCATAGACTGCATTCAATGCTGCCAATCATAGAAAAAATTATTTTTCCGTAAAACAAAGTGAATGCATTATTGACAAGTTTGTACCTTAAAACAGTAGAATATGTTAATAAATGTATTAGAATAATTACACAAACCCGCTAGACCAGGGTGTCCCATTTGCCGGGTCACGACCCGGTACCGGGCCATCAAAATAAAATACCGGGTCGCAACATTCCGCCTTGTTTTAAGAAAAGGTGGAAGCTGCAAGGAAAAAAAGCTTAATGTGCGGGCACAAAGCTCGGAAACAAGTAACTTCAGAGCATTTAGTAATTTAAGTGAAATACAAAAAGAGTCAATATGATTTCATTGCCACAAGACGTCTAAACTCAAATTAAAGAACATTTATTAGGACTGCAGAGGAATCTTCAAGAATATTTTCCTCCAATCGACAGCAACAAAGCTTGGATAAGAAACCAATTAACGTTCAAGTTAGCTTCCGAAACTTATTTGCCACGAATTGCAAGCTTCAGATGTTGACTCGTTAATTGAACTGTCAACTGACACATCACTCAAGGATATATTTGATACAAGACAAAGACCATTGATAGATTTTTGGTTATCTTGTCGTCAAGAATATACAAAATTAGCTCAAGCAATCAAGCAATAACTTTTTCAATGCATTTTGTCACAACTTATAAATGTGAAGCTGGGTTTTCAACTCTAGTTTACCTTAAAAATAAATATAGAAACCGACTTGAAGTGAAACCAGACCTCAGGATAAAACTTTAGTCATTTTCCGCAAACTTGGATTCTTTAGTAACAATTAAGCAGCAGCTTCATACATCGCACTAAAATATAGTGACTGAATAGGCGATACCAAAATATGTAGTATTAATAAACCATTTTAACTATTAATAAATGTGTATTATTTTTCCAAATGGAACCAGCTTGGGTTTAAAAGTATTAAGTGGGTCACGAAGGGGCAGTGTGAAAATTATCGGGTCACGGCAGAACAATGTTTGGAAATCCTGCTTTGCCAAACAATCCATTCAAAACCTGGGATGTTTTTTAAAATTATGATGAAATGCGAGTTTATTTTAGAGAATTTATTTTTAAGATTGGTACTTCCGACAAATGTCATATTTGATTGTCTATTAGTTAAAAAAGGAACATTCCGTATTATCTGAGCATCAAACTTCGACAATACGAACGTTCCGTATTATCCGTGGGTGGAGTAACTGCATATTTACACAAATTATAATATTATCTAGTATGGGGCGCTTTAATTTTCTACGTACTATAACTGTGTAGTAGACTACAATACACAAATAATTCGTCTAAATATACCAAAAGTTTGTAATGTTAGTAAGTAAGTTGTCTTATGAAAATCTGGATGCGGGAATCATTACGGATTATTGAAATAAATACTCGTGGGACATAAATAATTTGACTTACCGCTTCTATTGGACAATTATGTACAATAAAATTGTAATAACTGAAGACGTGGACCGTGGACCTGGCCAATAGACTGCGGTGACCGAGCGTACAAGCGTGAAATGACGCGACTTATGACAGGAATGTGTAGTGTTGCCATAAAGCAAAATTAAAACAACAAATAATGTTTCTATGATTTTAATTTTGCTTTGGCTCAATCGGTAACCGACGAGTTCATCGAAAATCAATTCATCGAAAGCAAATTCATCGAAAACGAGTTCATCGAAAATCAATTCATCGAAAATCAATTCATCGAATGATCAGTTCATCGAATCGCCAATTCATCGAAAAACATTTTTTTTTGTAGATAGTAGAGCTGTCAAAATTAAATACCCGGAATAATTTCAATATAAAAATAACTAGTTTGATTTTTTAGGAATTTCGCCCCTAAACCGAAATTTAGCCAAATACCCAAAAAGGTCTATTAAACTGAGATAAATGTGTTTAGCAACTGTCAGTTTTATAGTGACAATGCAAAATTTATAGGTTATCTCTTCGATTTCCGATTGTCTGATACTGCAAAAACCTATCTAATTAATTTGTATTCACGAAGGACATTTGGGATTTGTATTCTGACGATGACGAAGAAATTATAGATTTTATAAGTACCTAGACCGTTTATAGTGATAGAAGTAAACACAAGAACAAATTTATTTGATACACTCAGTGCCAAAAAGTTTCAAGAAGATTTCGTCTCAGTAAAGAAACGACATCATTATTGGTGCAATAAATTGAACCTCAGTTTAATTTCAACACCAATAAAAACAATGCTGTCACCTATGAATCAAGTATTATGCACATTGAGATTTTATGCAACAGGTAGTCAATTAATTACTTGTGGCGACATGATTGGCGTCGACGAGTCCACAGCTTGTCGCATAGTCACCTTGTTACCCATGCCATCGCTTCTCTGTAGGTATAAAAAATTATCAAGATGCCTAATAATTCTGAGAAGCGGCAGAGAATAGCAGCAGAATTTTACAGAATAACGAAATTTCCTCGAGTATGTGGCTCCATTGATGGCACTCATGTGCGCTTATTGTCTCCTGGCGGAAGTATGGCAGAGATTTTCGGGAATAGGAAAGGGTAGGTATTTTTTTCTATTATTACGCAGTGTGTAGCTGCAGCTGATTTCAATTCAATTGATTGAAATTCATTCATGTTCCATTCCTCGATGTTGTGGCACGGTGGCAAAGATCTGCCCATGATTCTAATATAAGGGACAATTCTGCCTTGAAAAGAAGTTTTCTTCAGAGAAAATTTGACAACAGAGTATTGTTAGGTGACAGTGGTTATGCTCAAACCAATTATATGATGACACCACTTACGGATGGGTCTATACAAACGAGAGGAGACGAATTATACCAGGAGTCACAAATAAAGACAAGAAATGTTGTAAACAGTTCTGTTTAGAATGCATCGAAAATATATGAGGAGTAGTTTTATTTTTTGACGCATTTCTCACGTAAGTAGTGCATTTATAACATTCTAGTTGCGTAAGTAGGTACTTTATGATACCAAAATTGGAGGAAAGCCATTTTCATGTTCTGAGTGTTGTTTTAATTCCCCGCGAACAAATTCACTTAAAATTAAAACCAATTCTGTGTTCAGAATGCAACGAAAAAATTCGAGGCGGGGTTTCATCTTGCTAACGAGTTTCGTGGGAAACCATTCTCGTGTTTGAAATGCAGTTACAGTTTATAGTTGCATTTGTGCTGCCAGTATTGGAGGAAAGCAATTTCAGGTTCTGAGTGTAGTTTTAATTTCACGCGTAGAGATTCACCCTGTAATTAAAACAGTTCTGTGTTAAGAATGCAAAAAAAACGTGTTAGGTGTGATTTCATTTCTCATATTGGAAGTGTAGGTATTTAATAAATTCTGGTTGCGTAGTTTGTGCTGTCAGAAATAGAGGAAAGCCATTTTCGTGATCTGAGTGCAGTTTTATTTCCCTGCATGCAAATTCAACCGAAATTAAAACTAGATCTGGGCTCAGAATGCAACGAAAAATTCCAGTTATGGTTTATGTAATGTCCTGTACTGCAGGTAATACTGGGCCCTTAATCTCCAGTATCGCTCTTGGATGTTTTCAAGGTTACTTATTTAAAACACGTAGTATCTTTGGTACACGGAGACTGTTTATTGGAATATAATATTTACAGTGTTGGCTGTAAGCCGCCTAACGAGAAAGAACGGCACGAGCTCTGTGCTCGCTATTATATTGTGCCGATGTCCGGCCGCTTCGGCTAGGTTCGGTATTCCCGAACCTACCCGACAGATACTCATATAACCAACACTACATCTCTCCCTCCTTCAACTCTGAAGCTACTTACTTACATAACAAAATAACTTAAATAACTTAAATAACAATTAACATAAATTGTAATACTTCATACACAATAATTTTTTTAAGATACACATAATTTAACCGCGGTGACTGGGTCAAGTTGTCCCGTCTCCTCTGGAAGTTGTAGGTGCCTTGTGACTTGAACGCAGTCTTCCCGACCATGGTCTCTGTTGCCGTGCCTGCTCCGACACCACCTCCTCCCCCACCAACCTGAAATCAGGAGAACAACCAGTCAATCCACGCAACAAGGTCGCAGTCTCTAACTCATGAGGCTCGTTCCTCAAAATTTCAGACGCGGGATGCTGCGCAATTTTGCCATCTTCCTTCCAGCTCACTGACATTTCCCTCATCTGGTCCACATGTCTCTTCCATGTCACATCAGTGTTTCCTATTTTAATAATATAAACTTTTTTACCTAGCTTTCTAGAAACTACACCCTTAGCCCAAACGACTTTATTATCATGACGATAATCTTTTGTCAAACATTTTTGTCCAACTTTAAAAACCCTGGTTTTTACCCCTCTGTACAACCTAACTTGATCAGATTGAGCTTTAGAAATGTTAACGTTAGCTTCCTTGACTTTTTCCGAAAAGTATTCTCCATTTTTCACTGGCAACAAACTGTCGAACGTAGAACGCAGCCTTCTTCCTACTAACAGAACCGCTGGTTCAATACCTGTCGAACAATGGAAAGAATTTCTATAGTCCACTAAAAAATTCAACAGCTTGACATTGTAATCTAGTGGGAATTTACCGTTTATTAACAGTTTCTTGAGGAACATTTTCGAAATTTTTACTGCATTTTCTGCCAGCCCGTTTGACTGGGGGTGTTTCACCGGAGAAGTCATAAGCTTAATATTGTTCTCCTTTAAGAAAACTCTAAATTCCTCACTTGTAAAAACTGAGCCATTGTCAGATACAATTAACTCAGGGTTTCCAAAATTAGAAAAAATTTTCCTCAATTCCATAATCGTGTGAGTTGAATCTGCCTTCTGCACCTCGATACAGTCTAACCACTTCGAGAATGAGTCACAAACCACGAGAAACATCTTCCCCGCTAGGGGTCCACAATAATCTAGATGTACCCTACTCCAAGCTTTACCTGGATTTGGCCAAACCGTCAATTGACTTTTGGGTGGTGACTGTTTTGACAACGAACAATCTGAACAAGATTGAACGACTTCCTCCAAATCTTTGTTTAGAGAAGTCCACCAAAAATATGTTTTAGAAATTCCCCTCATTTTTACAATACCTAGATGTGACCTGTGTAATAAATCTAAAACTTGCCTTTGGAGAGAAACAGGTATAACTATTCTATGTTGCCAAAACAAACAATCTTCTACGATAGAAAGTTCATTTCTTTTCAACCAATATTTCCATATACTGCTGTCACGATTTACTCGTTTGGGCCAGCCCTGCCGCAAATACCTAAACACTAGCTGTAATTCGCTATCTGCTGCGGTGGCTAACACAACTGCTTGAAAATTAACATGGTCACAATTCTCAATAAAACAAACAAAGTCAGTCCCGCAATCATCCTTAAAACCCTCAACTGTGTCCTGTAACGGTAAGCGAGAAAGAAAATCTGCTTGATTATTACAAGATTTCACAAATTCCGTTTTGTACGAAAACCCTGCCAGAATGATGCCATATCTCTGCAAACGGTTTGCTGCGAGAACCGGAATATTTTTGTGTTCCCCTAGAATTCTTAGTAACGGCATATTGTCAACGCATAACGTGAACTCCCTTCCAAAAAGGTACTGAAAAAATTTATTTAACCCGAACACAATTGCCAGAGCTTCGAGATCCAAAATACTATATTTCTTTTCGGCGGTTGTCAAACTACGAGAAGCGAACTCAATTGGACGCATTGTGCCGTCCTTAAACACGTGCATTAACGCAGCCCCGAGTCCGCATGTACTAGCGTCCGTATACAGTTTTACCGGTAAGTCCGGAAAATAATTTGTAAGAATCGTGTTGTTGCCCATTAATTCTTTAATGGTATCGACTGCTACTTTACAGTCTTCTGAGAAATTCCACTCTACCCCTTTTTTCAAAAGGTTATGCAGGGGTTCCAGTATTGATGACATCCTAGGAATGAAATTCCGATAAAAATTTAGAAAACCCAATAAACTTTTCAATTTATGAACGTCCGTAGGATACGGAGCGTTTTTTATAGCTTCAAGTTTGTTTGGCTGAGGTTGGATTCCGCTCCCCGAAATTACATACCCCAAAAATTCTACCGATTCTACAAAAAATTCGCATTTATCCGTGTTGACCCTCAACCCGCACTCTCGTAAACGCGCGCACACTGCCTGTATGTTATACACTAAATCCAGTTCGTTGACCCCCGAAATGATGATATCGTCTAAATAGAATGCCACCCCCTTCAACCCCTGAAGACAGCTTGCTATAGTCCTAGCGAAGATCGCTGGCGCTGACTTAAAACCAAAGACTAGTCTGTTATATTGAAATAACCCTAAATGCGTATTTATTGTAGTATACTTTTTGCAAAAGTCAGCTAATTCTAATTGTGAGTAAGCCTGTCTTAAATCTAGTTTAGCGAACACTTTACCCGAACTTACTTTGTGAACAACTTCATTTATGGAGGGAAGCGGGTACCTTTCCAAGTCCGTCATGAGATTTAAAGATCTCTTGTAGTCCACGCAAATCCTAACATTCCCGTTCTTTTTAATTACCGGTACAATTGGAGACGCGTATTCACTGCTAGTTACCGGAGAAATGATACCATCAGCTACCATAGCTTCTAATTCTCTCTCAATTTTTTCCTTAATAGCGAACGGAACCGGCCTCGCATTAAAAAAAACAGGACGAGCTTCCTTGTTTACTTTGAAACTCACTTTATGTTTACTGAATTTACCCAGCCCCGGCGAAAACACTTCTGGAAACTCGTTGTAAATCATTTCAATTTTGTCTTTGATTGTTGAAACCGAATTATCCATCACTGGAACTATCTTCAGATTAAAAGCCTCCATGAAGTCCCGACCTACTATCAATTCCGAGCCATTAATCACAACAGTAAATAATAACTTGTTTTTGATATTATTGTATTCCACGGTAAAACAAGCACTACCTACAAGATTAAGTGGTTTACCATCGTATCCAGATAAAGTACGCTTATCAGGTGACAATGTTACATCCCTAAAATATCGGTTGAAAATAAAATCCGGCATGACCGACATACTGGCGCCTGAATCAATCATAGCGGCACATTTTAATTTATTAATTATTATATTAGCCCTAAACGGATTAATGTAAGAAATCCTATTAATAACCTTCTCCCGGGATTGTTCAAAAATCGGATAAACATTGTGATTCTTACAGAATTTCTTCAAATGCCCTATTTTGTGACAATTAAAACATTTTGCATTCTTAAATTTACAATATTTTTCTAAATGTGATTCACCGCAAATGGTACATTTTTTAATATTCGAGAATCCTCTCGGCTCGGGACTTTTCGACCGCGAAGATGACCTCCGGAAACCTTGAGTTTTATCAGGAAGTGAATCTCTCCCCGGCGAATACGAGCGATTAATTGAATTCACGCCGCCCGACGTCCCTACGGAAATTTCTGATTTAATTTCCGGAACTAGATTATCTAAAACTGAAACCGTTATTGCTAATTCTTCCATTTTGTTAAACGTTAATTTAGTCCCCTCGAGAAAAATTTTTTCCTTGGCTCGGCCCGGCAAAATGCCGATTGCAAAAACATCAGCTAAACATTCCGGTAAACGCGTTCCGAACTCGCAAAACGAAGATAATCCTCGTAAACGCACTGCAAAATCCCTGACTGATTCACCAAGCGATTGCTTGGCCTGATAAAAATTTTCTCGTTCCTTGAACACCGATCGCGGTCTGGAACAATGTTTCTCAATTAATTCTATTAACTGATCGAATGCCACGTCTGTAACTTTAGAAGGAAAACATAAGTTGATCAAAAGAGTTAATGTCTCCGCTTCTAGAAGATTTAGCAAATATGCGCGTTTCTGTGAAGCATCTAACTTAGTCGTTTTTATGTCATCACGAATTAGAAGGAACTGTTCTAACCTCAGGCGAAACAAACTCCAATCCCCATTAACGTGAGAGAACCTGGAAATTCCGCCCGATTCCATGATCGCCCACACCAAAAAAAAACACACCCGGCAACAATAACACCTTCCAGAAAAAGAAACAAAACAACCTGACACCAGGAACCGGCGCCTTTGCAGTCCAGGCGCCCAGCCGCTTCCAGGATTATCAATACCGGGCTGGCCTTAGTTACCCAGGGTCCCGTAATTTCCTCTTCTCCACTGTATATTACCGGGCTGGACTTAGTTACCCAGGGTCCCGTAAGTAATTTTCCTCTTCTTTCCTGTATTACCGGGCTGGACTTAGTTACCCAGGGTCCCGTGATTTTCCTCTTCTTTCCTCCTTCTCCACTGTCTCCTATTATGCCCTGAAAATCTCCTGATGGATGGCACTTCAGCGGTGCCCCAAGTGATTTATTGTCACCTTCGGGAGATTTTTGCAAGTCACGATCCCTGTCACGACTTGCCGCAATCTGATAAACAGTCTGGCGTGTAATCCTTTTTAGCTGCGCCACTTGTAATGTCCTGTACTGCAGGTAATACTGGGCCCTTAATCTCCAGTATCGCTCTTGGATGTTTTCAAGGTTACTTATTTAAAACACGTAGTATCTTTGGTACACGGAGACTGTTTATTGGAATATAATATTTACAGTGTTGGCTGTAAGCCGCCTAACGAGAAAGAACGGCACGAGCTCTGTGCTCGCTATTATATTGTGCCGATGTCCGGCCGCTTCGGCTAGGTTCGGTATTCCCGAACCTACCCGACAGATACTCATATAACCAACACTACAGTTTATGAATCTAGTTATGTATTTTGAAGGAAATCATTCTGGTGTTCAAAGTGCAGTTACAAAATTCTGGTTGCAGACAATGTACAGCCAGAATTGCAGGAAAAAAATGTATGTTATGAATGTAGCTATAATTAAGGACTGAAGGCAGTAATGTAACTCTTTTTTATTAGTTTCAGTAAAACCAGTTCTTTACTTCGAATGTGGGATATCTAAGAAGTCACTTGCGGACTCATAGCGTAAAAAAACCTTTTTCGTGTTCCGAACTATTCATGTACTATGAAGAGAAATCTAAAAATCACATGTTTACCCACAGTGGATCAAACCATTTTCTTGTCCCGAATCCAGTTTTACAAGTTCTCAAAAGGAGGATTTAAAAATCCACAGTAAGATTCACAGAAGAGAAAACCTTTTTCAAGTCCTAAATGAAAATGTTCTCAAAAGGGATATCTATGAAAACACTTGCTGACTCATAGTCGAGAAAAACCTTTTTCATGTCCCGACTGCAACTATTCATGTACTATGAAGATAAATCTTAAAATCACATGTTACTTACAGTGGACAAAACCATTTTCTTGTCCCGAATGCAGTTCAAGAATGTAATTCAACGACGACCCAAACTGATTACGTGGAGAAATGGATCCAATTATTCAAACATTTTGACGAGCAACACATTGATGCACCTAATCTGATTAAAATTTTCCAGTATATTTTGTGCCTACCTGGAACTTCAGCCCCTTTGGAGCGTGTTTTCTCAATAATGAATCACATTTGGTCGGATGACCGTGGCCGTATGCTAGAGTCTACTGTACGAGCGTAACTATTCTGTAAATTAAATTTTGGCATTACATGCAGTGATTTTTATGAAAAAAATGACAGAATTTTAAGAAGAACAGCGAAAAGTACAATTGGCACAATAACTACAGGACGGACCGCCACTGACTCCCGTCCCGGTTTGAGGCTTCAGAATTATGGTAAGCCTACTTGTCAAGGAATACTTTGCAAGGTTGTAAACTTAAAATTACACTCACAGCATTCTTGTTATTTAAAACAACCCATGTTAAAGAAATAAAAAAACATAATTACTAAGAAAATTGTTTTATTTTTAAGTCTAACAACAAAAGCTTTTTTACATTAGCTCCATTGAGAAAGCCCTGAGGAAAGTAATTTTCTTAAGGTTTTCCTATGGAGCAACACTTTGCTCCACTATGATTCACAAGCTTAATAGAAGAGTAAAACCTTTTTCATGTTTCGAATGCAGTTATACAAGTTCTCATAAGAGAGATTTAAAAATCCTCAGTACGCTTCTCATAGATCATAAGTAAATAATCTTCTTCATTTCCCGACTGCCACTAATCGTGTCCTCAAAAGGGATATCTAAGGAACGGTGACCAGACAACTCATAATGAAACCAACTCAAAAACAACTCAGAAAGGTCATTAAGAGTGATGATAAAAAAATATTTAAAAAAATTTTAAATAGGATAAGTTAGGTCAGGGTTACCGGCTATTTTTTTTATTTTAAATGACCTATCTAAGGTGTTTATGAGTTGGTTTCATTATGACTTGGCATGGAACCCTAAGGAACACTTGCTGACTTATAGTGGAGAAAACCCTTTTTCATGTTCCCATTGCAAGTATTCAAGAACTACGAGGGGAAAACTAAAATACACATGTTTACGCACTGTGTAGAAAAACCTTTTTCCTGTCAAGGCTGCAACTATTTTTCTCCCCGAAAAAATAACTTAAACAGCACTTGTGACTCACTGTAATGAAAAAACTTTTTCATGTCCCACCTGCGACAATTAATACGCTACAAAACGGTATCTAAAAATTCACATGTTTACCCACAGCGGACAAAACCCTTTTTCTTGTCCCAAAAATTATCGCAAGTTTTCCCAAGCTTAATAGAAGAGTAACACCTTTTTCATGTTTCGAATGCAGTTATACAAGTTCTCATAAGAGATATTTTAAAATCCTCAGTACGATTCTCATAGCTCAAAGGTAAATAATCTTTTTCATTTCCCGACTGCCACTAATCGTGTCCTCAAAAGGGATATCTCAGGAACGGTTACCAGACAACTCATAATGAAACCAACTCATTAACAACTCAGAAAAATCATAAGAGTGATGATAAAAAAATATTTTAAAATTGGTTAAGTTAGGTTAGAGTTACCGGGTATTTTAAAAATTTTTTTAGCTTTTAATGACCTTTTTAAGGTGTTGATGAGTTGGTTCCATTATGACTTGGCATGGAACCCTAAGAAACAATTGCTGACTCATAGTGGAGAAAACCCTTTTTCATGTTCCCATTGCAAGTATTCAAGAACTACGACGGGAAAACTAAAATACACATGTTTACGCAATGCGTAGAAAAACCTACTCTTTTTCCTGTCGAGACTGCAAATATTTTTCTTCTCGAAAAAATATCTAAAACAGCACTTGTGATTCACAGTTATGAAAAACCTTTTTCTTTCCCAACTGCGAATATTAATGCGTTACGAAACGGTATCTAAAAATTCACATGCTTACCCACAGCGGACAAAAACCTTTTTCTTGTCCCGAATGCAGTTATTCAAGTTCTAGAAATGGAGATTTAAAAATCCACAGCAAAATCCACAGTTGAGAAAAACCTTTTTCATGTTTTGAGTGTAACTTTGCACGTATTAAGAAGATAAATCTAAAAGTATCGCACGTTTTCCCATTTCGAGTCTCGGCTGCAACTATTCATGTTCTACAAAATAAAAACTAAAACGTCACATATTTACCCACAGGGAAGAAAATCTTGTTCATGTCGCGATTGCCGCTATTTGTGTTATCGGAAGGGACATCTAAAATATGACATGTAAACCCTCAGTGGACAAAAACCTTTTCTTGTCCCGACTGCAACTATTTATTTTTTCAATAGGGACTTTTTAGAACGCGCTCGCTGATTCACAGTGGAGATAAACTTTTTTCATGACTCGACTCTAACTATAACGTTCTACAAAGGGTTATCTAAAAAGTCACATATTTTGTAGACCATGAAGCCGCGACACGAAAATGGTTTTTCTTCACAGTGAATCATGCGGTGGATTTTTAAATTTCCCTTTCGAAAACTTGAATAACTGCATTCTTGAAAAGAAAAAGGTTTTTACCGCTGTGGGTAAACATGTGATTTTTAGATTTATCTTCATAATACATGAAAAGTTGCAGTCGGAACATGAAAAAGGTTTTTCTCCACTATTAGTCAGCAAGTGACTTCTTAGACATCCCTTTTGTTAACAGTTTCATTTGGGACTTGAAAAAGGTTATCTCTTCTGTGAATCGTACTGTGGATTTTTAAATCTTCCTTTTGAGAACTTGTATAAATGCATTCGGGACAAGAAAATGGTTTTTTTCCACTGTGGGTAAACATGTGATTTTAGATTTATCTTCTTAATACGTGAATAGTTGCAGTCTGAACATAAAAAAGGTTTTTCTCCACTATGAGTCAGCAAGTGACTTCTTGGACATCCCTTTTGAGAACAGTTTCATTTAGGACTTGAAAAAGGTTGTCTCTTCTGTGAATCGTACTGTGGATTTTTAAATCTTCCTTTTGAGAACTTGTATAAATGCGTTCGGGACAAGAAAATGGTTTTTGTCCACTGTGGGTAAACATGTGATTTTTAGATTTATCTTCGTAATACGTGAATAGTTGCAGTCGGAACATTAAAAAGGTTTTTCTTCACTATGAGTCAGCAAGTGACTTCTTGGACATCCCTTTTGAGAAGAGTTTCATTAAGGACTTGAAAAAGGTTTTCTCTTCTGTGAATCGTTCTATGGATTTTTAAATCTTCCTTTTGAAAACTTGTATAAATGCATTCGGGACAAGAAAATGGTTTTTGTCCCCTGTGGGTAAACATGTGATTTTTGATTTATCTTCATAGTACATGAAGAGTTGCAGTCGGAACATGAAAAAGGTTTTTCTCTACTATGAGTTAGCAAGTGACTTCTTAGACATTCCTTTTGAGAACAGTTTCAATTAGGACTGAGTGAGTGAGTGAGTCAGCAAATGATTTCTACGAAGTTTATTTGTAATAAGATAAGCAATTTGATTCCAGTGTGCCTAAACATGTGAATTTTTAGGTACCTACCGTTTTGTAGCACATGAATAGTCACAGTCTGGACTTGAAAAAGGTTTTTCATCACTGTGAACCGGCAAGCGCCGTTTTAGTTTTTTATTTCGAGAAGAAGAGTTGCAGCCAGGATAGGAAACTCGCTCGAGTCGCCAGCCTCTGACACAGCCCCACAGAATAAATAAATATACAGTGCTCCCGCAAACCGAGACAAAATATAAAACCGGCTGGGACTCCGGGACCCGTGTCTGTAACCGGGACGATCCCGGTCAAATCGGGACGTATGGTAAGCCTAAAAATAATACATCGGTACTTAATCTTGCTTATTTTCGAAAGGAAATAATAAATCGCTGTACTGCCCCTCTATCACAATGTGTAGCTAGCATTAGCACCCCGCACACTTCCATTTCGGAGCGAATGAGTCCCACGCCACTTCAGGCCGCAGTCTCGCAGTTGACAAGCGTGGGCTTGCTCAGAGCTGAAAAGAATCAATTTCTAAGTTCGCAGGTTACACATATAAGGTATGTAAGTAAAAACAAAGCAAAAAATAATCAAATAAATACCATATATATAATATACTATTAGAGAATGCATGAGCACATTATATGTTTAATTTTAATATTATAAAATTAACTTCTGTAAATAAAAATGAATCAAATTATAATTTCAAAATCAATCCAATCATATGTCAAAATACAAAAAACTATACCTATAGGTATTTTTAATTATATTTTTATACAAATTTCTAAGGTTCTCGATGTCCGTTTTATAGTTAACATATTCATATTTGTTTATGAAAACCATTTTACTAATTAATCTTTTATGTAAATTAGTTTCCTTGTCCAAAGTTTTATTATCAATTTTTTTTATACCAAGGTATATAAATTAATAAGGAACTCCAGTGAAAAATATTATGGCTTTAAAAAAATATGTTCATATAGACCAATAAACGCTGATTCTGAATATATAACTTTTATTTCATAATATTAAACGTAGAGTTTTTAAAAAATTATTAAAAAGTGCATTTTTCAACCTCTCCTGAAAACACAGCGTTAAGTTGGCATTACTGAAATGGTGAATGGTGACGTCACGCGTCACACTCACCCACTGTCACCTGGTGATCGCGTGTATTGTATTGACATTGACATTTGAAATGATATACATTTGCGTGTATTGTATTCAATATTTCGTGTTTTTGGTTTATTTTCATACTGTTTATAGAGATTTAGATAAATAATAGTTATTGTGTTTATTGAAACATAATTTAGGCCCTCAACAATTTACGAAAGGGGCTATATTTGCGGACAATCTGGAATAAATTTTGCCTATTTGAGGTTAAAAGTCGTGTCATATTTTGACATTGTATTTTCAAGTTGTTTTTAGTAAAGGGATACAAGCTATTACGCAATCGTCATGCAGTGTATATAAATGCCAGTTTCTGTGTGTGTTATACATAAAATAATGTACAAAATCACGCCTGAACCGACAAAATTGAAGAACGATATCACTTGTATTTGCAAAGATGATTCATTATTTTTATATTGCACTTTGTTAAAATACAATAACAGTAGTGGTGAAATGTGGACATTTTACCAATGTTTTTCTATATTAAAAGAAGTTAATCTTAAATAAAAAACGCCTCAATTTCTCACACAAAAATCATTGAGTCATCCTATCACATCCTATCTTAATTTTATTCCGCCATTTTCTTAAATACAAAATCAGGGATGCTCTGCCCAAAAAAATTATTTCCCTAGATTTCGAAGTGAAATTTCCCTAGAATTTCACATTAACGCAATTACCTACGTAGCCACCTGATTGTGTAACACTAATCCTGTTATATGTCAATTAATATGATTAATTAATTGGAAAGATATCGGAACTTGGTAAATATACTAATAATACTGTGTTTTTACAAATAAAGCACTTTTTGCTACGTGAAGTAATAATTTAAAAGTACTAATGCACTCACCACTGAATTAGAAACTGAATTCCAAATAAAAAAAACACTTTGCAAAATAAAAATTAACCACAATCACCAAAAAAACAGAACTTAAAACATAAATTAAATTTTTTTCAGAGGTCCCATTTATCTTTTTAGATACATATAATATCATTTTGAGTTGTCAGTGTTAAAAATAACATTGCAAGTAAGTACATGAACAATAATTAAGATTCATAAGAATTCCAAAAAATATATATGTATACGTATATAATATATATATATATATATATATATATATATATATATATATATATATATATAAATAATACCAGTAATATTGTCATATGTAATAAACATTTTGCCAGAGTTCGAAATTTCCCTAGATTTTGTCCTGATTTCCCTTAGGGAACGTACCCAAACTACGTGACCAACTTTTTGCAATTTTTAACCCCCCCCCCCCCCCCCGGTGACCAAAATCCTAAGGAACCCGCCGCTCATTTGTATGGAGCGTGACCTTTTGAAGACCCCTCCCCCCCCCCTAAAAGTGTCACGTAGTATGGGTACGTTCCCTTATCCCTAAAAAATATTTTTCTCCCCTAGATATAGGGAAATTTCCCTCGACATAACATCACTGATTCAATATGACAACTTGAAGGTAAATAAACTATTGGTGGGTGAAGACCATATCACCATATTAACAATCCACCATAGATATGGTGCTTTTCTGATGGTCTAGAAAAATTAAAACTTTGACAATTATTTTAACTATTAAAACTAACTATAAAAATAAAAATAAAAATGTAGTTATTTAAGTTTGAAGGTCTTTATTCATTAAAAAAAATAAAAAATTTGGACTGGAGTTCTCTATTGTCAACTTTTATTGACCAATGCTTTTTTAACTTCTCGGTCCGCTCTGCATTTCTCTCAAATATCAACAAAATATATTTTTTCGATGAATTGGTGATTCGATGAATTGATCATTCGATGAATTGGTTTTCGATGAATTGATTTTCGATGAATAGGTTTTCGATGAACTCGTTTTCGATGAATTTGCTTTCGATGAATTGATTTTCGATGAATTGATTTTCGATGAATTCGTTTTCGATGAACTCGTCGTGAACCGTTTTTTTTTACTGGGGTAAAAATTTATTTTTTAGTGTAAAATGAGCTGGTCCCGGTTTTGTATAAAATTAATAAGCGGTTTAATGCATACATAATCAGATTCTTTCTAGAGATTTTAACTGTAACCGTATAAACCACAGAAGCTTTGAGCTGTACGCTGTACTTGGCAAAAATCGATAATTTTGACATTTAACCTTTTAGCATCAAGCCATACATTATGTCGCGAATCCTGTAAAAACTGATCAATAAAGGTTTTCGTCCATCTCCATCCGTTCGTGCCGGCCGCAACGCACGCACGGCACGCAGCGGATTTTTCTATATCTTTAAATGAATAAGTACTGCACTGCGTCCACTATCGCCAAATACCGGCGGTAGGTACGGGCAACGCATTTTTCTACATAAAGATATAGAAAAATCCAATGCGTGCGTTGCGGCCGGCGCGGACAGATGGACGTTCACCTTAAAGCGTTAAGCGAAATATTTTCACCATAAACAAGCACCAATTAAGTAACTTAAGTCAATATAAGAAGAATACTACTACTTACTACATACAATGCGAAGCGCGGTGGTCAATTCCAAAGCGTTGAACAAACGTCACTAGAAAAGAAGTGCTTGAATTTTAAGATCTTTGCGATAAAATTGTTATGTTATTGAAATAATCTCAAAATGAATACATTTAACACAATAATGATTGTGCAGTTTGTTGGGTGCAAAACGAACACCAAAAATTGACGTTTAACATAACCATAGACAACGGAAGATTGACGAAATATTCTCAAAAGTAAGCACTGGGAGCGATAGCTACGGTCAGGGGCAGTATTTTTCTCTCACGGGAGGAGGTTGACTCGAAAATTAAAATGGTGCATTGGAATGGCAACACTTTCGTAAGAAGGTATTGCAAAAAAAATTTATCACTGATTTTCATTCTTGGCAATGTTTTATACTGCTTTCCACGAATTTCAAATATGTGCTAAAAATCTATGTGCAATTAAAAGCAAGTATTAGGTCCGCAAGTTTTATATAATATTGTAAGCTTTATAATTGCAGTAGCTTAGCTAGTAGATAAAAACTCCGTTAATAATATTGACAATGAACCTCTACAGTTTATAATAATTGGATGATTTGTATAAATGCCGTTTTCGTAAAAAATCACCTCAAGGTGGCTGTATGTAAAAATAATGTCCTGCTTTATAATATAACTAACACCATCACGCCGTTTCCGCGCAGGGGTAGGCAGAGAGGAAAGACCTTTAAACAACTTGATCTTGTACACACTCTTTGCCTCGTTCACATTCATACATCGTCTCATTCATGCTCTTCTATTAATTCGATTCTTCACATGGCCCGACTCAAGTATCTGACTCACTTGGTCATGCCATGTCTTCCTCGGGCATCCCCGACTTCTTCTACCATTCACATTTGCATCATATATTCTCCTTACACTCCTTTCCTCGTTCATTCCAACGTACATACCCAAACCATCTGAGCGTCCCTTTCTTAATCTTACTCATTTTGCTTTCATCAGCCGTGTATTCTTCGCGCATCTCCACATTTCTCACACGATCGTGAACGGTTTTATACGCCTCAGGGATCTCATTTCATCCTTCCTCTGCCAGTTCCATGCCTCACCGCCATAAATCAGGGTAGGTACCAGCACTCCATTATGGACGGCTAACTTTGCTTCTTTGGACAGTTTTTTTGTTGGCGCCCATGGCGTTCAGTCCTCCATTAATAGAGTTGCCTGCATTTACCCTTCTTTCGATATCTCTATCAGCCTTCCCATCTCTCGCAGTATAATCTTAACATATAAAACAAAGTCGGGTTAGTTACATTATTTATAACTCGAGATCGGCTGGACCGATTTTGATGATCTTTGATTTGTTGGATTTGTCTCCGCCCCGGATAACAGAATAACTATTAAAAGATCGCAAAAATTCACGAAAAAGAAAGGTATGAAGAAAAATATTTTTTTATTACATTTTGTATGGAACGAATTCTCATATTTTGAAAGAACTGCAGCAATATTGTGATAGGTATAATATTTAACTGTGCGTGAATTCCAAAAATTAAAAAACGTTAAATGTCAATGCGCTAATTGTTTTGCTTTTTTTCTTAATCATATAATGCTGCCCCTCTTTCTTACACACTAAATGTCAATAGTCGAAAATGAGACAAACGGTGAACATGTGTCTCTGCACCCTTCCAAAGGAAAAATACAATAATAATTAATCTCTGAAATGAAAAGCATTTTTTTAACGTAAGCTCCACTCAGGACCAATGACATATTAGGGGGTTGCTGTGTTGAGGGTCTTTTTAAGGAAGAGTAGGATAGGAAGTTCTGGGAAGGAAAAAGTGAGGAGTGGGTAGGAATCTGGAAGTCAGTGTATCCGGGAGTGCAAGGTCATTGCCTTGACCGGAATTATTGACCTTTTACCTTGACCTTTCCAGCCGGACTCTTTCGACCCATTGGTCGAGAGAATCCGGCTGGAAAGGTCAAAAGGCCTCCCTCATCCAGTATCTCTCGATACGGCCCGCCACACAGCAGGTGGGCAGATGCATCCGCCGCCAAGACCCGCACAAAAGTCACCCCATGAACCCGGGCACCCCTGCTAAATCACCAAACGTAGCGAACCACTTGGGGTAACCTATGGCAGAGGTGTTGGTTATCCAATAAATCGTTCCCGGGGCGGCGGCACCCGTACCTGCTTCTTTTCAAAAATTCCCATAAGGAAGTGGAAAAGTAATAACATCACAAAAAATATAAATCCGTACATAACGCTATCTCTGATACTGACAAAAACAAAACACGGACAGTTGAGCATCGATAATTGCTTCATTGTAAAACTTAATTTAATTCAACAGTTATTGATTCTGAGGCGGTACGAAGTTCGTCGGGTCAGCTAGTATTATTATATTATAACCTTATTAAGGTTGGAGGTTATACAAATTATAACCTCAAACTGACACATAGGTTGTAGGAACCTATTAGAAACTAAAACGAACCAAATGGTTAAATTTGCAATCATTCGTAAATTTAAGTAAATTTCGTAAAAGTTGCCTTTCTACAGAAATTGTTTAATTTAATAACAAACTAAGAGATACTGATGTAAATTTCATTCATGCTTATTTCTAATAAATTGAATATATATTTTTTCATATGAAGCAGATTTTGTTGACAAATATCTTATATAATATGAGAGAGGCAAACATTATTGGAATGGCAACATTTAGGTAAGTAGGTACTGCGTCAAAATTAAATTAATTAAGTCACTGGTTTTTATTCTTGGCAGTGATTTCCTTGTTATTTACTAGCAACATTAATATCATTTCTTTTACCCACGAATTTCAAATGTGCATGCATTTTATAATTAAAAATTATTATAAAAAATCAATATATATTATAAAAGAAAGTGTATGAAAGTGTGCGGGTGGCAAAAACTCAGAAACGAGTCCCGTTACGGTCAATGGATATGGCGTGGTAGATCTCTTTCCCTCCTCCAGGATGACGGTTACCATTTTTACCTAAAGGGCGTGCTTTTGAAGATATAAGGGCTGGAAGTTTCACTCTACTGAAATTTCTAGAACAGTCTTCCGTAATGTTCTAGAAGGTTCCATAGAGCACTAGAAGTTCTGGAATGAGTGCTGGAGTATGATGTGGAATGTTAAGGAATAGGAAATCGGGAACATCATTGTGGGAATCGGGAACATCAATGTGGAATATTCCAGAACACTCTTGAATGTTGTCCTGAGCAAATCCAGGTAACTCAGCAGTTATTAATAACCTAACCTAACATATACTAAATTCTAATGGTAAAAGCCCGAAAAATCGTTTATAATGTTTAAATAAGAAACGATTTTTTCGGGCTTTTACCATTAGAATTTAGTACATGTTAGGTTAGGTTAGGTTAGGTTGGTGAACAATGATTATAGAACGGTTCAGACTTTTACCATTAAGAGTTGGTAAATCTTAGGATTTACCAATATTCGGGCTTTTACGGTAACATATATTTTTATTTTGATTTTTAATAATTTTAAAAAAATCACTCAAAGTGAAAAATTTTCGTAAAAAACATCTATAATCAAGTGAATGTATCCTCGTACCTTTGAATGCAAAGTTCTCAATTTACTCCACAGATGGCGCTAGTAGTTTGCGCACGCGCATCCATGCGATTTCGACGGACCAAATTAGACAAGCGTCGATAACATTTATTATCGAGATCGCGCGTATTCGCACACGTTTGTTTATGTTGTGAAAGTGTGATTTTGAATTTACATAAAAATTTTATTAATTTTAGAGTCATCAGAAGTTTTAGAACTTTTTTATACGAATTAATAATAATAAGTAATTGAAGTACCACTTGTGTCTATCAACGCAGTGTCCTGAGTACACGCACGCGGATAAATGGCGCTGTCTTTAAGATAATATGGGTACGTTTTTTACGTTTTTTGTTTTTTATAAACATCTAGGAGTGTTTACAGACGACGAATTGGTTTCATATTGTAGATAATAATCTCATCTGTTTATATAGTATGATAAATCATGCCATAATATGCTGTAATTTGACATAAAATTGGTTGGATAGGTATTTGAAATATGACATATACATGTACTGCGTATGGGTATTGAAAAAATGGAGTAGTTCAACGCGGGGAAAAGGTTAACGAGTAGAAAAAATCAGAGACCTTGGAGTATTACTTGACTAAATTACTATTTAAAGATCATTATTGAACACATCTTAGAAAAAGCCTACAAACAACTGGGCTTCATTATTCGCGTCACAAAACCATTCAATAAACATTTTACACTTGAACTACTATATACGGCATATGTAAGATCTCATCTCGAATTTGCATCTGACATTTGGAATCCTCAATACCAAACTTATATTAACCGAATTGAAAACATTAAAAAAAAATTTTTGGAACACCTGTCGTATCGTTTTCAAAATCATCAGTATAACCCTACTGCTCTTTACAAACGGAAGAAAATTTTTGATGTACGTTTCTATACAAAATTGTGAACTGCCTCATTGACTCGCCAGCCTTGTTAGAAAGGATTGCATATCGTTACCCTGAAAGTAATACCAGATCGAATACCTTATTTCATATACAACATTTTAAATTGAAATACGCACAACATTCCTTGCTCGGGCGTATCTGCCAAACTTATAAATCTACATTTTCCATTGTACCCTTAAATCGTTTAAAATCAAACTAACCGTACAATGTACTTAACAACTAAATATTATAAACGGAACTTAACTGGTTTAAATTATGTTCACTATTTTATTTACAAATACTTTATACACAACTGTATGCTTCCTAAATAAACAATAAAATAAAATAAAAACTTCACCCCCATGAACCCAGGCATCCATGCTAAGTCACCAAACGTAGTGAATCACTTGGAGTGACCTATGGCTTTCCAATAAATGGTTCCAGGGGCGGCAGTACCCATACACGCCTCTCAAATTGATGCTATGCAATGATTTGCCATCCTCTGTGGGTTTCGCCAAGAACCCGAATCATTTTTCATAAAGATGCTCCACACAATATCCCCATCCCCATAGATGACATAGAGAAAAAAATTAAAGAATTGAAGTGTTTTTAAAACATATATTTATATTTTTAACCATAGATAACAAATCATCAAGAAGTATTATAATATAACATACCTACATAATAATTATATTATTATATAAGAATATCGTTTTTTTAACAATAACAGTCATATCAAGTTATTCACAATAACACTAACAATAACAAAAACCACAGCATCACTGTTCGAAGTATTCATATGTAACATTGTCATCAAATTACAATTCAGCGCCATTTTGTTTTTTTTTTTTGACAGTTGAAAGATCACTGTTAAACGCAGATTCTAAGACAGAAGACGACAAATATCATATTGTTAATCTTGTCAGCTTATTAAAATTTGAAATGCACCTAGAATCGGTGTTTAACGAGAACCTTTCTAATCTCAAAATAACAAAATGGCGCTAAATTGCAAATTGAATTTCGGTCAAACTATAAAAATTAGTCCTGTAATGCACATCAAATTTATAGCAGTCCCAGGGTACCTAGCATGGTCGATCGATATAGTTTTTTATCGAAAATATCGGTAACTTGTCATCGCTCCCGAGCACGACTGCAGACCGCTAACGAACAAACAATGGTTCACAACGACTAAGGGCTCCTGATTTATTCGACGTAAACTGTTATTTGTTCGTTAGGGGTCTGCAGTCGTGCTCGGGAGCGATGACAAGTTACCGACATTTTCGATAAAACCTATGTCGATCAACCATGCTAGATACCCTGGAGAGGTTGTGTATGATGTCATCATTTTAGAATTTTCTTATCTTTTTTGTTTTCATACAAGACACTTTGAGAACAAAATTTTTGTTGATCTATCTCTGGGAGTACTTTAACAATTGACATCAGGACTACCTCCGTGGAAAAGCAGCCAAGATTCTTGGCTCTGGACAGAAAGGTGGCAGGTTTATAAACCGGCGTGCACAATTAAAATATAATTTAAGCGTTTAATTAAATTAATTATATAAAAAGCCATAGACATCCAAATTGACAGACTTGCGCTAACATAAAATCTGGGTGTCATTTCAACGAGCTGGCGCCAATCCCGTGACATTATTTTTGGCACTAGGAGAGTTTGAGATGCTAACTGCTAACACATTTGGAAATTTATTGAATAACCAACACCTCTGCCAGAGGTCATCGTTTACATTTGGTAACTAAACAGGGCAGCCCGGGTTTATGGGGCGAGGTTTGTCTAGGTCTTGGCGACGGATGTGTCTGCCCACCTTCTGCATGACGGGCCGGAGAGATTGATAGATAATCAATCCATCCCCCTGCACTAAATTTGGAGTGATAGATTCATACATCGGGTAAGCTGGTGAATGCGTTACAAAAAGTGGTGATATGTTACGAAAAGTGTGATGTTACGAAAACGACATTATACATATATGTATAGCTGGGGATAAAATATTGATTTATAGACGCATTTGAGTGGTCCCCTCCACGGAGATCTTTAGTAAAAGGCTAACCATTCCGCATTTTTTGTGAGATCGTTATTGGATAATGGACGTAATCTCTTGTCAGATTTGTGTGATTTTTATGACCGTTATTTGCGTTTTTTATACAACGTACATTAAATGAGTAAATAATCATGCGTACTTGCAGGAATTCATATTTAAATCGATCTAAACTAAAATATGTGACGTAAAAATCACACAAATCTGACAGAAGATAACGTCCATTATCCAATAACGATCTCACAAAAAATACGGATTCGCTAGGCAGGTTGTTGGAATTATTCGTGTGCGAGACGCAGATGAAAGTGGCGCTATCTATACGCGAGTTTTGTAATTTATCTGTACTAATATAACGTTAGAAAAAACTTGCGTGAACATATTATACAGGGTGTCCGGGGGTAAAGTGCATTAACTTCGGGAGGTAATTCTACATGATATTGTAAGTAAAAAAGATAAATAACTTTTTTCGAAATTCCAACTTTTAGGGGTAGTTTTGTGGTAAAAACGTAAAATTTGACCGGCGTGCGCGGCCAGCTTTATTATTTTCCACTGTTACGATACGGGCCAGTCACCACCATTTATTGTTGCCACGATCGCGCCCGGCAGGCTCCCGGCAAGTAAGATCGTACCTCACACTAAGGATTTTTAGTAGGTAGATCTTTTTGTATGGGAAAAAAAATGTTGGAATTTCGAAAAAAGTTATTAATCTTTTTTACTCCTACCATCATGTAGAATCACCTCCCGAAGTTAATGCACTTTACCCCCGGACACCCTGTATATTACGCATACCTATACAGATTAGATAATTAATAAAGTTTGGTGATAGGTGGCAGCACTTCCGTTTGTATCTATTTGTGAATAGCGTGTATACGCAGACGCAATGGTAATAGTACTGTTTGATGATGATAATTTTTTTTTTTACATTAACTCCACACAGGAGACCCTGAAGAAAATAATTTTCCTCAGGGCTTATGACTTCTTAGGAGGGTCTTTAAAATAAAGAAAAAGTAGTTCTGTAAAGGAAAAAACGAGTGTGCTTTAGACCATACGACTCAAGTAAAACTTCACTAACTTATAAAAGAACATAAAACATTGACATTGGGGTGACATGACATTGGGGTGACCTACGACCCTGGGGTGACCTACGTTCGAGGGGTCACCTACGACCTTGCGGTGACCTACGACCTTGGGGTGACCTACGACCTTGGGGTGACCTACGACCTTGGGGTGAATATTTTATCCCCAGCTATACATATATGTATAATGTCGTTGCCCGACCCGGTTACTTTATCCCAGTGACTAGCTATCACTGGATAACATGGATCCGAGGAACGGGCTATTTTTGGAACCAGTTCCTATTGGATTTATAAAATGGTCACCAACACTAAATGGGCGAAGCCAAAGCAAAAGCCGCTCGCAGGGCCTAGCAGTAAAAATCTATGGATACGGGTTTTTAACTACTAGTCTGTATGTGAATGAGATTGGAGACACCCAGCCTAAAAATTTATCTGAGCTGCTCATCGATCAAAAGAACAATTTTGTTTTTTTTAATTAACCCGATCGATCATTGATGGTTCGGGATCGGGTTAAAATGATTGGGTTATTCATGATGAACCGAGGGATTTTTTTTACATTAGCCCGGCGAGATGGGGGCTGGGTCAAGTTTTAAGTTTGCCTATAATTTTAAAACTATTTATTCGACCTTGCCGCTTTTCTCAGTAGCTGGAGTTATTGAGTGCCTCAGTCGGGCATTAGCCGCGTTGTGAGCTACACGTGCCAAAACTTGAAAAAGGTAATAATTATTGACCATGCCCGTATTCGGTGTAACTTTTCTTTCTGTGAGGATTGTAGCAATAATGATGATGTCAATTAGTGTTTTCAACTGTTTCCGTAATTGTTCATGTTAGTAGATTCATAAAAGGAACATTTAAACAATTGAAGACTGATAATTATTATATTTGACTTTGATTTTGCTAGAAGAAGCCAAAATTTGTTGATTTTTTTATACAATAAGTTTCAAAGCCTTGTTCCTATGATTGAAAGTTTATTTCTAAGATTTCTTTGGTGTTTTATTACATTGATAACAGTAAGGGAACGTACCCATACTACGTGACCTCTTCGGGGGGGGGGTCTTCAAAATGTCACGCTTGGTACAAATGAGCGGCGGTTTGCTTAGGATTTTGGTCACCGGGGGGGGGGGTTAAAAATTGCAAAAAATTGGTCACGTAGTATGGGTACGTTCCCTAAAATGCTTGTAACAAATAATATTTTTTCCTTAAATAGATACTAAAATGTGTGACTTTGTCTATTCCGTTAACAATTACCCGGCCCCCACCTCCGTGTAACAATTTTCCACTCCCAGCTCGCCAAGTTAACTTCACACAGGAGGCTACGAGGAAAATAATTTCTCTCAGGGCCTACGCTATACTTGGGGATGATGTGTGGAAGGTCTTAAAGATACCCATGTTGTTGGAGGGAGTAAATACAGAGGCCGGCAAAGAGGTCAAGAACGATCTCGTGTGACAAATGTCAACAGTGTACAAATGTTGGGAGCGGGTTTGGCATGTCTCGCAACTGTGTAACAGTGCCGAAGGAATCAATGACGCCAGTTCCTCGGAGCATCTTCCATTGTAATACTGTTAAAACAAGGACAGCATTCTCACCCGACGCCTATGCTCTAAAGATTGCAATCTGTTTGTTAAGTCAGGAGAATCTATCAAACGGACCGCCCGCTTCTGCACAGAGTCAAGGGTTTTATCAGGTATTTGGGGGCTCCAGAACAGAGATGGCTGCCAAATTCAACAGTGGGGTGCAATTGTGATTTGTACATGGTCATTGAAGTACCCACCACTGTCCCACCCCGGTATAGGCAACTTATGGTCGCCCCTTCGGAGTTCTCGCAAGAATCTAATTTTTTTGAATAAATGGCTCTACTTTTAATGTAACGAATCTAGACCTTCAATGTCCCCTCATACTGTGTTAGGTGGCGGTATGCGGGCGCGCCTACAGGACTGTACTGTAATGGTCAATCTCTACAATTCTAAAGCCCATGGAGGTGTCAATGCAAAAGCAGTGAGCCTCATGGACAGTCGAACAAGTTGTTAGTAACATCAACAAAAAAATAAAGTAATCAAAATGACAGCAGCCGTCATGAGTAATTAGCTCATGACAGCGGGAGACATGACCATACATAATCCGGCGGGCGGCACCGAGCACTGTACGTTAAAAAGAAGGAAACAAGTAAAATAACATATATACAGATAAGAACCGGTGTCACCGCAACCTGGCTGCCGGCAGTCCCCGAGACAGTGAAGGAGGCTGATTGTCCGGCCTCCCCACAACCGGCAGCGTCGTCCTTAAGCCAGCTAGCCGGTGGTGCCTAGACGACAGTAAGTGGAAAACATGAAGAAGACCCTAGGGAGAGAAGCGTCGGGTCGCCGGAGGCGGGACGGACAGCTTTCGGATGTCGTTCAGCCTTCTCCCCAGCCTCTTCATGTCACGGGGTGTGGCGCGGCAAACAGGTGCAGCTCCACCAGTTCTAGATGACCGGCCATGGTACGTAGGCGGGGACACGGTCCAGGGTCCAACCCCTTATATGGGGAGAAGGACGGTACAAAAACGAACAACGGAGTTCAGTTCTCATAGTACAGCATAACTAAAAAGAAATGTATATGTATAAGCGTAGAAAACCGCAAAACATTAAAAAAAATAAATAAACAAGAGCGTGTGGGAGTCATCGCTAGGCGTTTAATTGCACCAAATAACGAAAAATAAATCATAAGCATGTAAAGTAAAGAAAACATAAAATAAACATGAGCGTTGAATAACGCAGGGCCTGTGTAATCCAGAAAAAAATAAACATAAAATGTAAAAGCATAAAAAACATAAAATATAAATGCAAACAATAAACATAAAAATGAAAAAAATAAATAAATAAAACTGTACATCCTGGGCAGAGTTTGTAAAAGAATAGAAGCAAGAAAAGTCAGTGGTAAGTCAGGAACAAGTACACCTGGTGTCAAAATCTACTAATCAGCGACTCTAAGCTCAGGCCATCTCTCAACCCAGATCCTTGTAAAGTTCCTCAGGCACTCGAAATTCGTCTTGTTCGAAACCAGATCAGTGTTCCACACTGGTCTGATTGGTACGTCCAAACCATCGAGCATTTCCTCTCTTGCGTCCGTCATTATCTCACACTGCCACAGAATGTGCTCCGCCGACTGGTTCGTGCACCCGCAGGCGCAGTTGGGGTGAGGGGACAGGGAGAGGGCATGAAGTCTCCCCCTGAATTCCCCGTGGCCGGATAGAAGCTGGGTGATGTGGTGGTCCAACTTGAGAAAGACCCCTTCCATTCTGACTTTAACTGATGGGAAGAAGGAGAAAGTCCATCTTCCCTTATTCGTTCTATCCCAACGGACCTGCCACTCCTGGAGCGACAGATCCCTCATTTGACGAAGCAGCCCAGGGAGAGTCCCCGGCCCGCCCGGTGTCAGAACAACGCCTAGGTGAGTGGCCGGGGTTCCTCTGGTTAATTTCTGCTTAGTGAGCACTTCCCTGATTTCCAGATCGATTGGCAAAATGCCAGCCAAAACGGGTAAAGCGTCCGAAGCAACGGTTCTATACGCACCAGAGAGTGCCAGCAAGGGGGTTCGTTGGCCTCGCCTGAGAGCTAAGAGAATCAGCGAATTGTCCAGGCGGTGCTCCCACACAGAGGCGGCATACGAGACTTGCGTCACGTACACGCACCTATATAGTGTTCGCAGAGCCGGATTACGCAATCCCCACTCAGCTGTGGAGAGTCTCCTCAGCTTCAAGAAGAGAGCCTGGGCCTTGCTGGATACTTCTTTGACGTGAGCCAGAAAAGAGGACGATCGATCTAGAGTAACTCCTAAATATTTCACTGTTTCAAAAAAGCGGATGTTAGAATCTCCCATTCTGATGGTAGGATTTCTTGCTCTACTAAGAGAGCCCTTCATCAGGAGGCCCTTGGTCTTGTGGGGAGCGAAGGTCATCTTGTTTCTTTCACCCCAGTCCAGGAACATCTGCAAACCTTCACTGCCTTTACTCTCCACTTCCTTTCTGCTGTCCCCAGCGACCAGATACAACTTATCATCAGCGTAGTCGACAGCGATACATCCTTCAGGCAAGGGTAACCTGGAGGAGTCGTCAAAGGAGATGTTCCACAGGTCGGGTCCAAGGATGGAGCCCTGCGGGCATCCCATGTCGGCTTCCCTCTGGATACAAAACTCACCGAAACTGATCGTAATGGTACGATCAGAGAGGTAGTCATCGATGGCTTGGAACAGTAAGTTGGAACACCGCCTGTTTTTCACCTTTGTAAGTATCATTGCCCACCAGGCGTGATCGAAGGCACCAGTGATATCGAGGAATATTGCAACTACATACCTCTTTGGGCAAGCCTTCACCCATTCAAGCGCATACGACAGGGCGTGCACCGTGGATTTCCCGGGGACGAAACCGAACTGGAGGTCACTGGCCGGGGACAAGGTTTGACGGAGCCGCTCCCTCAGTAATTTCTCCAGGATCTTGCCTAAAACGGGAAGCAGCGTTATCGGCCGGTAGGCCTTGATGTCGGTGAGTGGTTTATCGTTCCCCTTAGGTATAATCCGGAGCACGCCACGCTTCCACTCAGAGGGGAAAACTCCCCTCCTCAAGCACGTGTCCATCACCTGGAAGAGCTCCTCCTTGGCGTGGACCCAAACTTGCTTCGCTATTACGCCATTGAGCCTGTCATGCCCTGGTGCCTTCTTAGGACCCAAACCCTTAATTATCACATCAATTTCTGCCTTAGTGACTCTAATGAAGTTATCCTCTTGGGCGAGGACTCTAGGTGGCAGCCGTGACAGATTTCTTATCTGTTTATGGTGGTCACTTTCCCCAATTACTGATTCTACAGGAACTAACTCACCCAATAGTGTTTCGAGTGTGGAGGCCACATCCACTGTCTCAGCGTTCCTCCCATCTGTTATCCCAATTACTGTTGACAAATATCGGTCAGAACCTTTCCCGGATTTTTCAATCGCGCTGTGGATTTCCCACGGGTTGGCGTTACCCACGTTTTTAACCCAATTATGCCAAGCAGCTCGTTTCGCTAGGAGAACAGCCCGTTTGAAGGCCGACCTGGCAGATCTGAGGCCCGCCTGAAGTGCAACCGTCTCCTCCTCCGTACAGCCGCCACTCCTGGACAGCCCCAGCGCCCTGTAGGCCCTCTTGTAGGCCCCCTTCAGCGAAGTCAGCTCAGGTGACCACCACGGCGTCCTAATACTAGTCTTTGGGTTTAATCTTCCCAAAGACGAGTTGGCAGCAGATACAACCGCCTTATTGAAAAAATTCCCCAAATTATCCGGATCAGTAGCTGCTACGTGGTGAAAATCCCTTAGCGTATCTCGTAGCGCTTCCCCAAAGTTATCCCAGTTCGCCCTAGTGGTGTTGAAGTTCCAGGAGGATCTTGGAGCTTCAGTTTTATTTACACCGACCGTAAAAGTGATTAACCTATGATCCGAATTTATTGCGCACTCATGGACTGTCCACTTTGAAATCCTGGTCGCAACAGATCCAGAGCAAAGAGTTAGATCAATGTTGCTCTCACCATGTATGTTCGAAAAGGTACAAAAAGAACTCTGTTCATTAATAATGCTAAGACCTTGCGCGGCAATCAGGTCCTCAACGGCGTCTGAACGTTCCGTCCTACGATCACTAGTATCGAACCATAATGGTGAGCGTGCGTTAAAGTCACCTCCGATAACTATGTTACGGCCTTTAAGCGCGTTGAGCGCGCGCGTCAGACTCAGGATGTGGGGTCCAACCGGGTTCCCAAATTTAAAGTAAACTGAGATCAAGAAGATCTCAGTATCGCCAAATCTAATACATACACAGGTTTGGTACTCATCAGAAAAACCAGCCAGAAGGAGGGGACTGATCAAGGAGGTGTTGATCAGGACTCCCGCCCCTGGAGAGCGGCCAACTTCGAGTACCTGTACATGGTCAGTAGTTGTGTACTTTTAAAGTATCTGCGGGCCCCTTTACAGTACGCCCAGCCTCTGAGAGGCTAACTTGACTCTGGCTTCGATGGAGCCCCCGCACCTGAACTGGTCACTTAGAGTTACACCAAGCATAGTATCAATGGAAGGTCTGTTGGGAAGTTTGCTTGAATGCAGGAGTGACCAAGTATCACCTATCTACGAAACTTGGGTGTCCTTGACTGAATAGAAAGATCCGGTATATGCATAGTCTGAACAGTAATATGTGACGTTGCAAATTATAAACAAATACATAATTCTTCTAACGTTGACAATCAATATACAAACCTAATTATTATAATACATTTTGAGTATATTTTATAAAAATATTAAATTGTAAAATCTACATTTGTAAATTGTGCTTGCAGATTTAAAAAAAATTATCGTCAGCATTCACAATTTTTTTTTTATCAAAATTCACAAAAATTAAATGTGGCAGCTAGCATTAAAAATGATAATTTTAAGTTATGTCAAAAACTTAAATTGCAAGAATTCGCATTTAAAAGATTATTTGAAAAAACTTTTTAAAAATTTGAAAATCTCCTGTTTCACAGATGGCGCTGGTTTAAAAATTTTAATAAAAACACTTTTAGCAAATAGAGCTTTAAAATATTAAGGTGAATTCTTAGTTTTAATATGAAAATGAATAAATAGTTTTGTCCATATCAAAAACTAAGTTATTTAAATAAAGGCTTACAAATACAATATTGCATTTGTATGCCTTTGTTGAAAGATTTGAATTTGTTTATGGACATTCTATTATTCATATTCGTATTGCGTATGTACAGGTGCAAACAATTAATTATTTTTAATATTTTAAAACATAACTTGCAAAAAGAGTTTTTTATTAAAATATTTAAACTACCGCCATCTGTGAAAGAGTAGATTTAGAATTCTTTTAAGTATCACCTTAATTTTTTTATTAATGCATAGCAAAGCTTTCTATTTAAAAAAGCTAACATCAACTTAAATAGATAAGTGAATCATTTTCGTTTTGAGGTTAGGTCATCCATACTACGCGCAACGGCACAAGTGAGCCCAAAAATTAATCAAATAATATTCTAATTCAATATCACGAATTCAAATGAAAACAATAGTATTCTAATTAAATACCAACGAATTCAAATGAACCCAATAGTATTCTAATTAAATACCAACAAATTCAAATGAAACCAATAGTATTCTAATTAAATACCAACGAATTCAAATGAACCCAATAGTATTCTAATTAAATACCAACAAATTCAAATGAAACCAATAGTATTCTAATTAAATACCAACGAATTCAAATGAACCCAATAGTATTCTAATTAAATACCAACAAATTCAAATGAATCCAATAGTATTCTAATTAAATACCAACGAATTCAAATGAACCCAATAGTATTCTAATTAAATACCAACAAATTCAAATGAACCCAAAAGTATTCTAACTAAATACCAAAGAATTCAAATGAACCCAACAGTATTCTAATTAAATATCAACAAATTGAAATGAATCCAATAGTATTCTAATTAAATACCAACGAATTCAAATGAACCCAATAGTATTCTAATTAAATACCAACAAATTCAAATGAACCCAATAGTATTCTAATTAAATACCAACGAATTCAAATGAACCCAATAGTATTCTAATTAAATACCAACACATTCAAATGAATCCAATAGTATTCTAATTAAATACCAACGAATTCAAATGAACCCAACAGTATTCTAATTAAATACCAACAAATTCAAATTAATCCAATAGTATTCTAATTAGATACCAACAAATTTAAATGAATCCAAAAGTATTCTAATTAAATACCAACGAATTCAAATGAACCTAATAGTATTCTAATTAAATACCAATGCATTCAAATAAATCCAATAGTATTCTAATTAAATACCAACAAAATGTTGCCAGTAGCAAAACCATAACATTATTTCAGCACACAAATAAATCTTATGTCAAATATTTACAAATAAACTTAAGATACAATACATGGTCATAAATAAGCATGCTTGTATATGGCATACTTGTTGGACAATTAGAGCCAGCAAAAGAAAGCGAATAGACGCCCTCGAAATGTGGTGCTAAAAATGTTCAGAATTCCGTGGACAGCTAGATGCACAAATGTGTCCATTCTGGAAGAGCAGCCATCCACAATAGGCTCTCTACTATCTGCCTATAGCTATCTTATGATACTTTGTTCAACAAACTGAGGACTCTAACTTGGAGAAACTCATAGTCACTGGCCGCAGTGTTTGGCAGAAGAAGCAGAGGAAGTTCACTGCAGCGCTAGAGTGACCGAGTATCACTGATGTCTGGTAAAAGGGTGTCCTTGGCTCTCCACGCAGCGCAAAACCACAAGGAGTGGAGAAGCAAGGTTCACCGTAGAAATTGGATTCATGATCATCAGCAATGAGGAACCGACTTAAGAAGAAGGAATGCTTGTTTTAAGCATATTTATGAATAAGCATGCTCGAAACGAACAATTCAATACACATGATATTTATAAGCGTACTTTCGGCCAAAATGGAAGCTTTGCAAGAAAATAACAGTAATTAAAACTGTCTCAGTTACAAATTAGAGTCAGTTCCATTCGCCTAGATCTAACTAATTTGATGGCCTCCATGTTCGAGTGGTAAGGATCTAAATTAGAAGGTCGCAGGTTCAAATCCCGACATGCGCAAGTAAATTTCATTTAAAATAAAATAAAGTGTATTTGCAGCACGTTCCGGAGTAGAAGATACTTTCAGTAGAGCCCTGGTGTAAGACCACCATTCAGAGTTGAAACGTTGCTTGAGATGGCTTTAGCCGTGTTTGGTGACCAGATCTGAATAGCCAGGTAATTCCCCACCTTCTTCTTTACCATCTCCTTTCTCTTCTCCCTATATGCAGCTTCACAACATACCCCAATTGGGATGCCATAGTCTCACTGGCTTCAGGTGGTTGGGAGCAGTTGGGACTCTTGTCCCAATTGGATAACTCGAAGATCAAATCTTGGAGCAAGCCATCATTTGATCGTAGAGATACGAGAAAGAGATGTCAATATAATCATTTAAGTTATAAAAATCATCTAAGCATGCTTCTGCAGAAAATTTGATGAGTTACTGAGCAAGCCTGTTTAGACTTGCTTAGAGCACACTCCCTTCCACCAATGAATCCAATAGCATGCTTAATACAAGCAAAGTCGATGATAAACATACCGCTAAGTAGCATTAGCTCATTAGTAGCATGCTTTCGAATGGACATGCAAATCTTTTTAACCCCTCCGAAAATCGCCATTTTAAGCACTTAAATTGTCTAACGAAATGACATTTTACGAAAACTTTTTGTTATTACCACTTCACAATAAAAGCTCTATAAATGAAACATTTCTGAACGTAGCCGAATAGTAAAAGCTGTTTTAGAAAGGTTACAAAATAAGCTTTCGAATTATTATATTACAAACAAATATTAGCATTTGTGAATATTAAAATTTAGAACGCAAACATTAAAAATGGGTAAAAATGACTCACATGATGTTTTTATGTGAAAACGGTACTAAAATCACACATTGTGTAAACGACAATACTTATTCTATTGTATATATGTGTAATAAACACTTTGTCACCTCACTTTTTTATCATTTCATATAAAAATATTTAATAAAAATTTAAAATGTGGAGCGCGGTGGAGCCGCCGGTAGTAAATTTGAGCGGGTAAATATTTTTGTCAATTACGCGACTGATTCGTGTTATATATTTCTATAGACAACTTGATAGGGATGTACAGCTTGATCTACTATCGACCTTTTACTTTTTGTTTTAGGGATGTAACTAAAACAATAACGGAGTTAGAACGATTTCTATGGAAACACACGCGCCTGACGTATAAACAGGCTTATTGTACTTGACTGCTGTCCTATTTCTACCGCTTATATTTGCTTACGTTGCGGAGGGGTTAAAGAGATTCTTGCTTGTGTGCGGGGTAAGAAGTGACTGCGGGCGGGTGTTTCAAACTAATTCAAAACAATTTTTATTAGAACAGCTCTCTTTTGAAGTATATGGGAATAACCTTCAAAACTTATAAAAAGAGATTTGTTCTAATCAAAATTGAATATTCATTTAAACTTTTACAAAAAGGTCAATAGGTGTACCATATAAATAAAATCGAATATATATATTTCCGAGACACTATCTAGGTTACAAACCAGTTCTTAGAACGATTGTTTCCAATGAAAAAGGTAGCTGCCAATAAAATGTAAAAAAATTAGTCGAAGATAATATTGTTGACGAGAAGTTCTGGATTCGAGGAGTCCCATTTGTGACAGTAATCTTTTTATTTTTCTGTGTCTTGTTCTCTTTCATATTTTCGTTTAGATTATTAGTGTTATCTTCTTCTTCAGTTTGAATATTATTTGTGCTTAGGTTTGCATTGTTCCAAATGCTCGTCAAATTTGATGTTGTCGATCGGCGCAATTTTGAATTTTTTACATTCGAACTGTTCACGTTAATGAAAATTTGATCAAAAGCTGTAACAGACAATCAATCGGTCAATTTGAGAGGCGGGTATGTGTACCGCCGCCCCAGAAATCATTTATTGAACATTCATCCAAAATACCTTTCGTAGGTCCCCCCAAGTGGTTATTCCATACTTGGTAACTTATTCCGGGTTCATGGGGTGACGTTTTTCTAGGTCTTTGCGGTGGATGCGTTTGCCTACCTGCTGTGTGGCGGGCCGGATCGGGAGAGAATATCTAAACCTTTTCAGCCGGACACTCTCGACCCATCGCCTTGCACCGCAGTGGGAGGGATGGATTCGTATGTCCGTCACTCCCGGACACACTGACCGCAGATTCTTACCCACCCCTCGTACCTTTTTCCTTCCCAGAACTTCCTCTCCTTTCTATGAAAAGACCCTCCACACAGCATCCCCAAAGATGACTTGGAGCTAATTTAAGAAGAAAAAAAACATTCAAATGCAAATAGCTCAAAATTGTGCCGTTCGACGATTTGCAATATATATATTTTGTTATTACTAGATATTAAAAAACTAACTTTTTTATGTGTACAAAGGCAGAACAAGATCATACATATATAGTTTATAATTTATTATATAAATGTAATATATATTTACATATGTACATATATTATAAAAATATTTCAATATCATTTCGCACATGCGTTATAAAAATCTTAACTATAAATCAGATATAACATTTTTTCACATCAAAAAAAAACACTAAGTTCTGGCATTGTGAAATTTGCACAACTTTTCTGTAAGGTCAAGAAAGCAACTATTTTCGGTTAACAAAATTATTACAACGAAGAGCTACGGAGCTTTGGAATATCTACTAAACGAATCGTTTGAACTCTTGTCACTGATGGATGATTTTGAATTTTTGTCAATTGATTCTCGGCCCGTTTCAGCGTTTGATCAACTTTCATACATAATGCTGATAAAAAGTTGATTAAAAATGCAATGTAATGGGCCGGGTATCACAGATTCAGATATTCAACAGTAAATTCTCGACCTGTTTCCGCGTTTGATCAAATTTCATAAAAATGTTCATAAAAATTTGGTTGGACTCTAGGTGGCAGCCGTGACAGATTTCTTATCTGTTTATGGTGGTCACTTTCCCCAATTACTGATTCTACAGGAACTAACTCACCCAATAGTGTTTCGAGTGTGGAGGCCACATCCACTGTCTCAGCGTTCCTCCCATCTGTTATCCCAATTACTGTTGACAAATATCGGTCAGAACCTTTCCCGGATTTTTCAATCGCGCTGTGGATTTCCCACGGGTTGGCGTTACCCACGTTTTTAACCCAATTATGCCAAGCAGCTCGTTTCGCTAGGAGAACAGCCCGTTTGAAGGCCGACCTGGCAGATCTGAGGCCCGCCTGAAGTGCAACCGTCTCCTCCTCCGTACAGCCGCCACTCCTGGACAGCCCCAGCGCCCTGTAGGCCCTCTTGTAGGCCCCCTTCAGCGAAGTCAGCTCAGGTGACCACCACGGCGTCCTAATACTAGTCTTTGGGTTTAATCTTCCCAAAGACGAGTTGGCAGCAGATACAACCGCCTTATTGAAAAAATTCCCCAAATTATCCGGATCAGTAGCTGCTACGTGGTGAAAATCCCTTAGCGTATCTCGTAGCGCTTCCCCAAAGTTATCCCAGTTCGCCCTAGTGGTGTTGAAGTTCCAGGAGGATCTTGGAGCTTCAGTTTTATTTACACCGACCGTAAAAGTGATTAACCTATGATCCGAATTTATTGCGCACTCATGGACTGTCCACTTTGAAATCCTGGTCGCAACAGATCCAGAGCAAAGAGTTAGATCAATGTTGCTCTCACCATGTATGTTCGAAAAGGTACAAAAAGAACTCTGTTCATTAATAATGCTAAGACCTTGCGCGGCAATCAGGTCCTCAACGGCGTCTGAACGTTCCGTCCTACGATCACTAGTATCGAACCATAATGGTGAGCGTGCGTTAAAGTCACCTCCGATAACTATGTTACGGCCTTTAAGCGCGTTGAGCGCGCGCGTCAGACTCAGGATGTGGGGTCCAACCGGGTTCCCAAATTTAAAGTAAACTGAGATCAAGAAGATCTCAGTATCGCCAAATCTAATACATACACAGGTTTGGTACTCATCAGAAAAACCAGCCAGAAGGAGGGGACTGATCAAGGAGGTGTTGATCAGGACTCCCGCCCCTGGAGAGCGGCCAACTTCGAGTACCTGTACATGATACATATTACAACGAAGAGCTACGGAGCTTTGGAATATCTACTAAACGAATCGTTTGAACTCTTGTCACTGATGGATGATTTTGAATTTTTGTCAATTGATTCTCGGCCCGTTTCAGCGTTTGATCAACTTTCATACATAATGCTGATAAAAAGTTGATTAAAAATGCAATGTAATGGGCCGGGTATCACAGATTCAGATATTCAACAGTAAATTCTCGACCTGTTTCCGCGTTTGATCAAATTTCATAAAAATGTTCATAAAAATTTGGTTAACATCTGTAATGGGTCAGCAATCACGAATTCAGGTGATTTTGAATTTTTGACAGTCCATTCTCGGTCCATTTCAGTGTTTGATCAACTTTCATAAAAATACTGATGTAAAATTGATTAAAAGCTGCAATGAGCCGGGAATCACAGATTCAGATGATTTTGAATTTTTGACAGTCGATTCTCAGTCCATTTCAGTGTTTGATCAACTTTCATAGAATAATGCTGATAAAAAATTGATTAAAAGGAGTAACGGGCCAGGAATCACAGATTTAGATGTTTTCGAATTTTTGACAGTCAATTCTCGGCCCTTTTCAGCGTTTGATCAACCTTCGTAACATAATGCTGATAAAAATTTGATTAAAAGCTGTATTGGGCCGGGAATTGCAGAATTGGAACGAGTTTTCAAACAACCGAGACAAATACAAAAATATTTTTAAAAAAAAATTATACAACATAAGTTTTTGAGCATTTTAAGAAATTGCAGAGTGGAATGGAAGATACTCTCAGTATCACCCTGGTGATAGACCAACATTCAGAAACACGCTAAAAATGGATTGAGCCTCGTTTAGTGACCAGATACGAATAGCCAGGCACAACCCAACCTTCCTCTTGCCGACTCCTTTTAAAAAGCAAGTAAATTTCATTTGATTAATTTGTGTTATTTCACAACTTTTAAATAAAAATAGTATATACATTTGCGGCACGTTCCAGAGTAGTAAGTAGATACTTTGAGTATCTCCCTGGTGAAAGACTGTAGCCGTGTTTGGTGACTAGAATGGAACAGCCAGACACATCCCCACCTTTCTCTTTCCCATCTCCTTCAGCCTCACAACTTACCACAATTGGGGATATCATAGCATCACTGGCTACAGACGTTTGGGAGCAGTTGGGACTCTTGTGCGATGCTCACAAAAAAAAAAATACGCAAGCCGATGCAAATTTTTACGACATTTAAAATTTCATCATTTAAAAAAAATATCAAATTGGCAAAAACGAAGGCAGTTAATTTTGACCGTTGATAATAAAAACAAAGGAGATATGGCATGTTTTGCCGACTCTCGCAGCATCATTTGCAGTTACAAGCAAAATCTGTCTCACTCGTTCAGAAAGAGAAACATTGATTTTTGTGCACGTTACAATTTTAACGTCTATTTTCTTAAATATCACTTTTCGCTTACATTTCGATTATCCAGTTGTTTAGTGAGACATCTCTAAATACTAAGTTTTGAGATACTGAGGAAAGCAATATTCGAATGCTCGCCATAAATCAAATATTATTTACACATCTCTGTGTTTTACATATTAAATATGCTATAACGAGGCATAACGGTCCGGTACAGTATGACATTTTGAAATATCCTGCTAGTGACTCAGAAATCATCAACATTTAGTTTAACCCCTCAGGAAATCGCCATTTAAGCACTTTAACTGTCTCTAACGAAATGACATTTTACGAAAACTTTTTGTTATTACCGCTTCACAATTAAAGCTCTATAAATGAAACATTTCTGAACGTAGCCGAATAGTAAAAACTGTTTTAGAAAAGTTACAAAATAAGCTTTCAAATTATTATATTACAAATAAATATTAGCATTTGTGAATATTAAAATTTAGAACGCAAACATTAAAAATAAGTTAAAAATGACTCACGTGATGTTTTTATGTGAAAACGGTACTAAAATCACAGATTATGTAAACAACAATACTTATTCTATTGTATATATGTAATAAACACTTTTGTCACCTCACTTTTTTATCATTTCATATAAAAATATTTAATAAAAATTTAAAATGTGGAGCGTGGTGGAGCCGCCGGTAGTAAATTTGAGCGGGTAAATATTTTTGTCAATTACGCGACTGACAGCTGATTCCTGTTATGTATTTCTATGGACAACTTGACAGTGATGTACAGCTTGATCTACTATCGACCTTTTACTTTTTGTTTTAGGGATGTAACTAAAACAATAACGGAGTTAGAACGATTTCTATGGAAACACACGCGCTGACGTATAAACACGCTTATTGTACTTGACTGCTGTCCTATTTCTACCACTTATATTTGCTTACGTTGCGGAGGGGTTAATTGACTATAACAAGTTTGAGTGCATGTCTAATAGATGTTGGTGGGGTTTATGAGTAATCTGAGTATTGTACCAGATAGAGGGGACACTAACATATATAACCAAATACTCAACTCTCATTTATATTATTCGGAAATGTCTCACTAATCCACTGTACGATCGAATAATTATATCTGATATAAATATCACGATATCTTCGAACTCCTTCGATTGTGCGTAGAACGGAACCTGCCAAGACTGCGAAAGGACATGAGACGCGTGCGTAAGCGCTCATGAGCGACGTTACCGCTCGTTCAGCACATGACACAGCTCGCGCAGGTGCGTGCGTATGCTGTCGTATGACGCAAAGCTTATCCCCACGGCTACCGGTCCCTTAATCCAGTTCATGCTGAGACCTTTGAAGAAGCCCCTCTTAATGCCTTCCGTCCTGTAAAAAAAAACATGACAATTATTAAATTTAATAAAATGAATGAGATTAGGACATTTAAATAAAATATGGATATATTCTAATGACCGAGCCTATACTGGTGCCCTCACCCAAACGCCCTGTCATTGACAGTTATCATTGTAGTAATAACCTTTCAGTTTTTGTATTGTGTATATGCAAACAATAATGTAAACTAAAATAAAGTTTTTGCTGTATAGAAACCTACATTATACATTTTAAAAAAACCATAGATAAAATTGTGAGAAACAATTTACAAAAAATTCTGCCTCAATACAGGTTCACCTAGTGAGGCAGGCTATGCACAACTAAAAATATTGTATAATTATGCTACTTCTGTGTAACCGTTCTTACATTAATATGTATTTGTTAATTTTTTGTACTGATGTAATCTACATTGAACGTGTAAAATTTTAGTTGTAATGTTGCCAATTTTATTGAATAAAAAATATATTATTAAAAGGCATTACCAGAGAAAACCGGAAATACGTCATTTTCAAAAAAGTTTTTAGACGTATTGACTCTTTTCCACAAAAAATTATAAATGGATTTCGAAAGATTGTTCTTTTATCTAGCATTCGTATGTAATAAATTTTGAGATTTTTTTTGAATTTTTAGTATATTAAGGTTATTCCATAGGTCGTTGGCAGATTTGTTCAATTTTCAAAAAAGTTTTTGTATTATACCACACCCATTTCAAATAATAAAATCATGCAGTAAAATAAATCAATACATTATCTAGCAAACGTATGTTTTAGAATTTTAATTTTAGTTTCAATAAAATCATTAAAAAATATGTACCTAATGTGTTTCTTGGCGAAAATTGGTGCGTTTGTGTATTTATTTGCGCACTTACAAACTAATATACCTATTTCAGATTTTTTTTTATATTCTTATTAAATTTAGACATTATTGAAAAATGATAAATACTTATAATCAAAAAATAACTACAAAAAGTACATTATTTTAATAGTTTTATCATCACGCCTTTCAGCATTTTTGGATGAAGGTATAAATTAAAGCTAATTTGGATTGAAATAAATTAGATATTGAGTTATAATTTAAAAAAGCTGGTACGGAGAATAATCAATCTTTCTCATTGTAACCGCCCTGCACGATCGTAAGAACAACTTTCGACGAAATGTGGATTTTCGTCCGCTGGCTGGTTAAACGCTCTTAATGGTTGAAAGATTGCAGCAAAACAAAATAAATTCTTATGTTTTCAGCAATTTCGTTGAATTATAACACTAATTTAACCCGTAAAGTCTATTTGTTTGGTTTTAGGAACAACTCATATAGGGTCTCGTAGAAATCGTTGTATCTCCCTTACTATCGTTGTGAGAAAAATGATATAAACGGTGTTAGAAAGAGAAAATGCCACGCTTTATAATATTCAAATATAAAAACTAACCACAAAAGTTAAATGTAGACCTTAAACCCTCCGAATTTTCGCGAATATTCGCTTGAGATGTCTCAAACGAAATGACATTTTACGAAAACTTTGTGTTATTACCGCTTCACAATTAAAGCTCTATAAATGAAACATTTCTGAACGTAGCCGAATAGTAAAAACTGTTTTAGAAAGGTTACAAAATAAGCTTTCAAATTATTATATTACAAATAAATATTAGCATTTGTAAATATTAAAATTTAGAATGCAAACATAAAAAAAATGTAAAAATGACTCACGTGATGTTTTTATGTGAAAACGGTACTTAAATCACAGGTCGAAATACTTATTCCATTGTATAAATGTATAATAAACACTTTTGTCACCTCACTTTTTTATCATTTCATGTAAAAATATTTAATAAAAATTAACAATGTCGAGCGGGGTCGAGCCGTCGGTCCGAAATTTGCCGAGAAAAATTATGTGTCAGATTGCGCGAATAACAGAAAATTCTTGTTATGTATTTCTATGGACAACTTGAGTAGGGATGTACAGCTTGTTCCACTATCGACCTTTTACTTTTTGATTTAGGGATGTCACTAACGATTTCTATGGATACACACGCGTTGACGTATAAACACGCTTATTGTACTTGACTGCTGTTGTATTTCTAACGCATATATCTGCTTAAGTTAGTGAGTGGTTAAAACCAATGTTTCGATTCACAATTTAAAATAGATTTATGAAACTTTGGGAATTTTTTATCAATTATTTTTACATGAAACAACAAAAAAGTGAATTGACAATAATGTTTATATGCAAATGTATATTTGCATATATAGACCCTTTTCAGCGGTAGTTGCATATTTTAGCAAAAAAATTGAGATCTTGCATATTTACGCTCGATCTCATTCATCGTTCACATAGTGACACTATAAACGTCAGATAGCTAAGTGCGCGGCTAGTGAACTGATCGCTCTGCAGTTAGTGAAAACGCTTGAAACTCTGGATTGGCGTTGAATGAATCTACTCAGGTTATGAAGAAAATTCGCCTTATGAATTCCTCGTTGCCAAAGCTATTCCCGAGTAAACTCAAAGAAAAGTTTGAAAACTTGCTGAACAATAAACCAGGTTTTGAACCCTTGTGCCAAATTGATAGCTTCATCAACGGGGCAGGTGAAATTTTGCCCGGCACAATAAGTTCAAAAATCGCACCCAAATTTAAATTCTGTCCAGTCACATCAGTAAACGTAGAACGCTCCTTTTCCGCTAACAAAATGTATTAAGCGATCGTAGAAACAAATTGTCTACAGAACATTTAGAACAGTACTTAGTCATATACGTTTTTAAAGGTAAAATTGTAAATTTCATTGTTAAATACATTTTGCATTTGTTATTTTCGAAAATACGATTGTTATCCTTGAGAACTAATAGCTTACTAAAATAAAAAATATGATTTCCTGTATTATTTCATGTTGCATATTTTGGCCTTTTTTATGGATTTTCCTGCATATTTTAGCTATTTTTATTGCATATTTACATGCATCTTTTGGGCTGTTTTTTTTGCATATAATCCGGTCTTTAGTTATTAGTAATTTTAGTCGGAAAAATTGTAAGGTGAGCCATTTTTAAAACTTTTTTATGTTTGCAAGCAAAAATTTTATATTTCAAAAATTGTATGTTTATTTCAATTTATAAAATTTGAAAGCGTATTTCATCACCTTTCAAAAACAGTTTTTATTTTTCGGATGCATTCAGAAATACTCCATGTATTTGGATTTTATTGTAAAGCGGAAATATTTTGACCGACAAAATATCGTCGAAGTCTGAGTTGTTTATATTTAACCCGTTGTTAGCCAGCATATTTTGCCCATACATCATATGAAATCTCGGAAAGAATACTTTTGAAGTAATATTTTTTGGTTAAGTTTTAAGATTTTCACGGCCAGAAGCATTTTCGTTATATGTTTTTGGGGTGTTGTGCCGTGTTGCGCTACCTCTTCTTCAGAAGAGAGGACTTATCCATACGTTGGTGACGCGAGCGACCAGAATATGTGAAGAAACTAAAATTGGAGCAGAACTTACAAAGCTGACCGATGCACTGGAACGCAACGGTTACCCAGCTAGTCAGACAAAGCAAATCATAAGAGCAAAATCTACACCAAATGAAGACAGAGCTAAACAAAAGTTAAAAGGCTGCGCTTTCCTGCCTTACGTTCACAATGTGACAGACAGAATCGCCAGGCTGTTGAGAAAAGATAGCATCAAGACTGTCTTCGGTGCCACAACTAAAATTCAAGACCTACTGAGGTCTGCAAAGACTAAGTTTCCTCTGGAAGCAGATGGAGTGTATAAACTCAGCTGTTCCGGATGTGACAAGGTTTATGTAGGCCAAACAGAGAGGACGATCTCCAAAAGGATAGCAGAACACTTTCGTGCTTGCAAACTCGGCCACCCTGATAAATCGGCAATCGCTGAGCACTTAATCGAAACCGGCCATTACTTTGGATTTGTTCCTGAGGTCTTGGGAAGACCTAAAACTTATAGAGCACGCCTAATTACGGAGGCAATTGAAATCTACAAAAATCCTTTTAATATTAATAGAGACGACGGAGCTAAGCTCAATAGCTCTTGGTATCCGGTGATTGACGGCTACACCAAAGCTAAACGCAAAAAACATGTCTAAGTATACAGTAAGGCCAGCTCGTGGTAAACCATTTTTTTGTGTTATAACTTTATATTGACTAAATTCGCTTTAACCAGTGTAATTCTAATTCTAGTAAAATTCATTTATTATTAATAGAGCTAAAAAACCATGTCTAAGTATATAGTAATGCGAGCTCGTGGTAAACCATTTTGATTTATATTGACTAAATTCGCTTTAACCATTGTAATTCTATTTCTTAAATTCTTACCATCGTGATTTCTAATTTTAGAATTCATTAAGAGATGGAGCCACTTCGGTCGGCATCTCGCAAACGGACTTGCCCCTGACTAGCATAAATACCACGTTTTAATGAACTTTCTATTCCGTTCCGTGGCGACGACGCCACTGCTTGTCACGATTATTTTGTACTGGTGAAAGTTAACAATTGTAATTTTTTTATTTTATTTTATTTTTTCCTAAATTCTTACCACTGTGATTTCTAATTTTAGATTTCATTAAGAGATGGAGCCACTTCCGTCGGCATCTCGCAAACGGACTTGCCCCTGGCTAGCATAAATACCACGTTTTAATGAACTTTCTATTCCGTTCCGCGGCGATGACGCCACTGCTTGTCACGAGTATTTTGTACTGGTGAAAGTTAGTGCTGCTGGCGACACGGTATCGCTTCGAAGTAAATAAGCACACACTTCACGACTAAAAATTACACATCTACCGGATCTGCCGGATCTGCCCTGATGATGGACACTGCAACGATGTCCGAAACGTTGGCTAAAGAAGGAGGTAGCGCAACACGGCACAACACCCCAAAAACATATAACGAAAATGCTTCTGGCCGTGAAAATCTTAAAACTTATCTGACTAACCTCTATGGGGAGGAAGTTCATACAATGGTACGCCGATTGGAGAATCTGAGGAAACGAAGGAACCTTTTACTGGGCAGCCTGGCTTTCCTCAAAAGATGTAAGGAGGAATCGGTCGTACCAGTACACATCCGAATACAAAGACATATTACATCCCGGAAAGCCGAGAGAGTTTTCCAAAGAGCAGAAGCAGCGCTACTAAGGGAAAGAATCCATAACGTGCGCAGCGAACTGGATGGAACATCTCGGGACCTTTTCCATTTACACCTACATCTAAGTGCAATGCTTATCGAAGAAGACTGGAAGAAAATTGACAATATGACTTACCAACAAGCACAAAGAAGTAAGCAGTCAACAGATGCGAGGCATAAACACAAGTTTGAGAGGCTCAATCAAGGCAAAAAAGGTGATCGAAAACAACTTGATCATAATAAAGTTGTTATTAACATTTCGTCCCTTGCGCTGAGCCCAGACGCAACTTCTGTGCTTGCCAAGGGGATGAACTACGCAGTTGCCCCCAAAAAGATACCTGTGGAATCTATCATATGTGGTGTGGAGACAGCACTACATACAATGATGAAAGTCCATAAAATGTCAGAGTCGCAAGCAGAGGACATACGACAAGAGACTTGCCATATTTTGAAAAGGGCTGAAATACCCCGCCCAAATATCACAAAAGGAGAGTTTGCGGCCCTAAAAGAATTGCGCGCCAATGAGGACATCTTAGTTCTGCCTGCCGACAAAGGTAATGCCACTGTGGTGATTAATACGGTTGACTACATTAAGAAGATGGAAGACCTCCTGTGCGATGCCGGCACTTACAAGAAAATAAAGAACAACCCCACCAATAAGATTGACCTGAAGACTAGAGAGCTAGTTAAAGCTTCCAGTATTAGGAAAGAGGATCGATCTGGGCTTTTCGTAAAAGCCTCCAGAACTCCTGCCCTATACGGTCTTCCGAAAATACACAAAAAGGATATCCCAATGAGACCGATTGTCAGTGCTATTGGTGCACCTACTTACAAACTGTCCCAATACCTCTCCAGACTACTACAGATGCAAACTGGTAAAACTGAATCTTGGATCAAGGACTCCACAGATCTGATCAGTAAGCTAAAAAAGGTCAAGACTGAGGAAGGCGATATCCTGGTCAGTTTTGATGTAGTGTCCCTTTTTACAAATGTGCCTCTAGAAGACTCCATGACAATGCTCAGGGAGATCTATGAGGACGACATTTGCAAACTTTTTGAACACTGTCTCAAAACGGGATATTTTGCATTCCAGGGTGAACTTTTTGAGCAAGTGGAAGGAGTTGCGATGGGCAGTCCATTGTCGCCAGTACTTGCCAATTTTTTTATGGAGAAGTTTGAAGAAGTGGCACTCGACACAGCTTCAGCTGTTCCCAAGGTATGGTGGCGTTATGTTGACGATGTCTTCGCCATCTGGCCTCATGGAACAGAGAAACTGAATGAATTTCTGAATCATCTTAATTCACTCCACAGTAAAATCAAGTTCACAATGGAAGTAGAAAACGATGCGAAAATCCTGCCTTTTCTAGATGTGGAGGTGATGCGAAAAGAAGATGGTAATCTAGGACACACTTTTTTTTTTTTTTTTTTTTTTATTTATTTATTGCAACATTTATTATAATTACAATTTTACAACAAATATATAATTTTTTTTTTACAGGTATTTTTTTTATACTACCCTTCCATTTAAAGCATTTGCTTGTGTATGGAAGGGGAGTGTACATAAATGCTATTAGTTATTAGTTATAAGTTAGTACTTAAATAATTAATTGTACATAAATATATGTGAGCTGCAGTATTTGTTTGATAAAGGTGTGAATTTTTTTTAAAAAAGAAAGAATGTAATGGAAAACTAAGGATATTTGTAAGATTAATTGACAGTAATTTTTTTCTTAAGAATATTTTTAAAATGTCTTTTGACAGAGAGCAGTATTCGGGTTTTATCATTAATGCTTCTGATTTCTTCTGGTAGACGATTGAAAAAAGTTCTTCCCTGGTAAGTATAATGATGCTGTGCAAAAGACGTATTTAGTTTTAACTGTATATAGAAAACCAACGCACACAAATCGGTATCTACATGCCGATTCGCATCACCACCCAGCGCAGAAGAGAGGACTTATCCATACGTTGGTGACGCGAGCGACCAGAATATGTGAAGAAACTAAAATTGGAGCAGAACTTACAAAGCTGACCGATGCACTGGAACGCAACGGTTACCCAGCTAGTCAGACAAAGCAAATCATAAGAGCAAAATCTACACCAAATGAAGACAGAGCTAAACAAAAGTTAAAAGGCTGCGCTTTCCTGCCTTACGTTCACAATGTGACAGACAGAATCGCCAGGCTGTTGAGAAAAGATAGCATCAAGACTGTCTTCGGTGCCACAACTAAAATTCAAGACCTACTGAGGTCTGCAAAGACTAAGTTTCCTCTGGAAGCAGATGGAGTGTATAAACTCAGCTGTTCCGGATGTGACAAGGTTTATGTAGGCCAAACAGAGAGGACGATCTCCAAAAGGATAGCAGAACACTTTCGTGCTTGCAAACTCGGCCACCCTGATAAATCGGCAATCGCTGAGCACTTAATCGAAACCGGCCATTACTTTGGATTTGTTCCTGAGGTCTTGGGAAGACCTAAAACTTATAGAGCACGCCTAATTACGGAGGCAATTGAAATCTACAAAAATCCTTTTAATATTAATAGAGACGACGGAGCTAAGCTCAATAGCTCTTGGTATCCGGTGATTGACGGCTACACCAAAGCTAAACGCAAAAAACATGTCTAAGTATACAGTAAGGCCAGCTCGTGGTAAACCATTTTTTTGTGTTATAACTTTATATTGACTAAATTCGCTTTAACCAGTGTAATTCTAATTCTAGTAAAATTCATTTATTATTAATAGAGCTAAAAAACCATGTCTAAGTATATAGTAATGCGAGCTCGTGGTAAACCATTTTGATTTATATTGACTAAATTCGCTTTAACCATTGTAATTCTATTTCTTAAATTCTTACCATCGTGATTTCTAATTTTAGAATTCATTAAGAGATGGAGCCACTTCGGTCGGCATCTCGCAAACGGACTTGCCCCTGACTAGCATAAATACCACGTTTTAATGAACTTTCTATTCCGTTCCGTGGCGACGACGCCACTGCTTGTCACGATTATTTTGTACTGGTGAAAGTTAACAATTGTAATTTTTTTATTTTATTTTATTTTTTCCTAAATTCTTACCACTGTGATTTCTAATTTTAGATTTCATTAAGAGATGGAGCCACTTCCGTCGGCATCTCGCAAACGGACTTGCCCCTGGCTAGCATAAATACCACGTTTTAATGAACTTTCTATTCCGTTCCGCGGCGATGACGCCACTGCTTGTCACGAGTATTTTGTACTGGTGAAAGTTAGTGCTGCTGGCGACACGGTATCGCTTCGAAGTAAATAAGCACACACTTCACGACTAAAAATTACACATCTACCGGATCTGCCGGATCTGCCCTGATGATGGACACTGCAACGATGTCCGAAACGTTGGCTAAAGAAGGAGGTAGCGCAACACGGCACAACACCCCAAAAACATATAACGAAAATAATATTTTTTGGTTTAATTTCAAACTATCGTTTATTTTATTTACCGAAACACATTCTTTGAACAATAAACTATCGATAAAAATAACATTACTTGTGTTTATTTGATGAACTGATAGGTTTGTCGAAGTTTTTGTGACCAAACATCGACTGACTTTGACAGCTCGTTTCGCGGTAAAATGCGGCCGACTAATGCCACAGATAAATTATTTTAAAATACTCTGGTGCAGCCAGGAGAATGAAATTTCTAGCGGTATCGGGAATACTGTTGGCGCAAGCGATTCTGACCTTGTTCTTGATACAGTTTCTTTATACATAAGGGTCAAAATCGCATCCAAATTTTTTTTTTTTTTAATTTTTGACGGATCACTCTGGTGCTGCCAGGAAAATGAAATTTCTAGCGGTATCGGGAATACTGTTGGCGCAAGCGATTCTGACCTTGTTCTTGATACAGTTTCTTTATACATAAGGGTAAAATCGCATCCAAATTATTATTTTTTTTTTGACGGTTCATAGGTGCGCGAGCGGCCAGCAGTGGTATACAAAGCGTGGTGTTTTCTCTTTCAAACATTGTTTATACCACATTTCTCACTATGAAAGTAAGGGAGTTTCAGCGATTTCTATGAGACCTATATGAGTTGTTCCGAAAGCTGAACAAATGGACTTGATAGGTTAAAAAATAATTAAAATTTAATTTCATAATATTCTCTTAATGAGTAAGGTAATTGAATTGAAATGTCCCGCAGATGTACACGGTGATTATTGTGAAAAATAGTGAAAAGGCCTTACTGATAAACAGTTTTGAGAGTTCCTAGAATAGTCTGGTAAGCATATTTCCCATCCTTATCCCTCTTACAAGTCTGCATTCTCCGTCTAAAAAAAAAGAATCAATTTGTAATAAATTATTATTAACTTCAATCAGTATTATACACCAGCAGTTCTAAAAACGCACACATCGAGCCGTTGTGCCAAGCCTTTGTCTATGCCTTCTTGTGATTTCTTAAGAGAGGTATTTAAACATATTACTCCTTTATATATGCCTTCGTGTGATTTTTTACAAGAGGCATTTAAACATATTACCCCTTTATCTTTTGCCTTAGTGTGATTTCTTAGTATTTAAACATATTACTCCTTCGCCAATGCCTTTGTGTGATTTCTTAAGAAAGACATTTAAACATATTACTCCTTTTTCTATGCCTTCATGTGATTTCTTACGAAAGGCATTTAAACATATTACTCCTTTGTATATGCCTTCGTGTGATTTCTTACGAGAGGTATTTAAACATATTACTCCTTTGCCAATGCCTTCTTGTGATTTCTTACGAAAGACATTTAAACATATTATTCCTTTATCTATGCCTTCGTGTGATTTCTTACAAGAGGGATTTAAACATATTACTCCTTTGTATATGCCTTCGTGTGATTTCTTACGAGAGGTATTTAAACATTTTACTCCTTTGCCAATGCCTTCGTGTGATTTCTTAAGAAAGACATTTAAATATATTACTCCTTTGTCTATGCCTTCATGTGATTTCTTACGAAAGGCATTTAAACATATTACTCCTTTGTATATGCCTTCGTGTGATTTCTTACGAGAGGTATTTAAACATATTACTCCTTTGCCAATGCCTTCGTGTGATTTCCTACGAAAGGCATTTAAACATATTACTCCTCTATCTACACCTTTCATAAAGCAGAGGAAGGCCACCGCAGCGCTGGAGTGACCAAGTATCACTGGTGTCTGGTACGAGAGTGTCCTTGGCTCTCCACGCAGCGCAGGAGTGGAGAAGGTCCACCATGGAAATTGGAGTAGGGATCATGATCCTCAGCAATGAAGAACCGACTTATGAATAAGTGACTGATGAATAAGTGACTTATGAATAAGTGACTTATGAATAAGTGACTTATCAAAAAGTGACTTATGAATAAGTGACTTATGAATAAGTGACTTATGAATATGTGACTTATGAATAAGTGAATAAGCAACTTATGAATAAGTGATTTATGAAAAAGTGACTTATGAATAAGTGAATAAGCGACTTATGAATAAGTAATTTATGAAAAAGTGACTTATGAATAAGTGACAAGTGAATAAGTGACTTATGAATAAGTGACTAACCTCACAATGTCCAGTGGATAACTAGTGGATTGTCCCAACATGCCCGCAACTCCTCCAAACAGCAGATTTACAAAGGCCGGGTGTCTCTCACCGTAATAATCTACAAAAAATAAGCAAAACAGCTTTTATTGACTTTTGCACTCTCTCTCCACTTATTAAAATCAAGACGGTTTCATTGGATCTTTTACAATTTGGGAGGCAAACCTTTTATTGGATAACCAACACCACTGCCACGGGTCACCCAAAGTGGTTCACTACGTTTGGTGACTTAGTTAAGGTGTCCTAGTTCATAGGGTGAGATTTGTCAGGTCTTGGCGACGGATGTGTTTGTCCTACTACTGTGTGGCAGGCTAGATCGGGAGAGACTGTTTGAGGGAGATCTTTTAACCTCTCCAGCAGGACTCTCTCGGAACATCGCCTTGCACCGCAGTGGGAGAAATAGATCCATACATCCGTCACTTCTGGAGTCAATGACTTCCAGATTCCTACCCATCCCTCATACCTTTTTCATTCCCAGAACTTCAACTCCTTCCTTTCACGCTCCAACAATGGCAAATAAATTTTATTTGAGTAATTTGTGCGATTTCACAATTAATTCACTTAAAAATAATATACAAGGTGTCCGGAAACTCGTAGTACAAGCGGGAAACTGGAGAATCCACATCACATTTGGAGTCGATTTTGTGGTTTAACTTTTTTTGATTTGAGCTTTCGTTTTCGAGTAAATCGGGTCCGAAGTTGGAATTTTTTTGGTTAAATTTGAAAAAAATTTTCACTAGGGGGTTGATTTCAGCTGTGTAATGTCTTACAAAATGCAACGAAGGGTAAACCGGGCTCAAAAATTTTTTTAACCCTTTAGTTGCCGAAAAAATGGAAAAATAGAAAAAAAATAATATTAAAATCGAAATGCTCAGATCGAAAAAAAAAAAGTTTTTTGGGTTCTCTACGTGATGTAGATTCACCAGTTTCCCGCTTGTACTACGAGTTTCCGGACACGTTGTATAGTATATTTGCGGCACGTTCCAGAGTGGAAGATACTCTCAGTATCACCCTGGTATAAGACCACCATTCAGAATTGAATCGTGGTTTGAAATAGCTTTAGCCGTGTTCGGTGACCACTGAATATCCAGGTACTTTTCCACCTCCCTCTTCCCCATCTCCTTCCCATTCCCACTACCTTCAGCCTCACAACATACCCCAATTGGGGATTCTATAGTCTCACTGGCTCCAGACAGAAGCAGCTGGGACTCTAGTGAGATATTCAAATAAAAAATAACAAAAAAATACTGGTTGGAATTGATTGCAAAAATAAATTTCTAGTGCTGCCATGCGCCTGGCACTTTTCAAGCAATAAATCAAAACCCCCATCGAGAGACCGAGGTCTAATAACACGAAAATTAAATATATATATTTTTTGATAATAACATAATTCTGCTTGGAGTTTATAAAATACCAGCCAGTTCCCGGCATACGTTGCTATGCCACAAAATAAAGAAATTGTTTCTCCCTGCGTGTCCTTTCCCTCTCGTTCCGTTCCCCTTCCGCCTCCCCTTCCTCTCCCGCATTCCCTTTCCCCTCATGCGTTCCCACTCCACCTTCTCCGCCTTCCCTCTCCCACCACATTCCATACATTCAGTCCCGGTACATTCAGTTTTAAAACAGCTCGCATGCCACCTATTGCAATTTTTTTATTCAAATTTCATGATGCCAGAGCTCACCAGTATATATAGAAAATGCATATAGGGCATGCGCACATCAAATCCCCAAAGTTTCATCGCAATCGGATGAATGGTTTAGCAACTCATAGACATCTCATATACATACTCATATAAATACATATTTTGATTTTTATATAAATACTAGCTGGTACCCGGCATGCGTTGCTATGACATTTAATAAAGAAATTGTTTCTCCCTGCGTGTCCTTTCCCATTCGTCCCGTTCACCTTCCTCCTCCCCTTCCTCCCCCGCTTCCCCTTATTCTCTCGCATTCCCACTCCTCCACCTCCGCCTTCCCTCTTCTCACTCTACTCCCCCCCCTTTCGCCGTCCCGCGAAACCCCTCCCGAATTCCCCTCCCCCCTCCCGTAAATGCCTACCCTCTCCCGCGGATCCCCCTCCCGGGTTCCCCTCCCCCACCCGAGTTCCCCGCCCTCGCAGGTTTCCCTCCCCCCTCCTGCATTCCATACATTCATTCCCGATACATTCAGTTTTCAAACAGCTCGCGTACCACCTATTGCAATTTTTCAAGAATTTAATTTGGTGCAGTCGTTCGGAAGTTATGCGCATACATACTTTTCGGCGATTCATTACGACGCCAACAAAGCACTCTTTTTAGGGTGAATTGCCTAATTCAAAAAAAAAAAAAAAACATCGTTTCCAAGGCATCAATTTGTTTGCTTTTCTTCTGACGTTTGCAATTTTGTTATTCTGAACGAACCAACAATGACAACCATCAAAATATTAAAATTATATATATTGTCGATTCAAAACCCTTAATTTAATACGTGCTTCAATTCGAGTGGACCCGAGTCTACCATACCGAAGGAACGAACGTCAAATGATTGACAGGAAAGTAGGTAGAATAGTTTGTATGGGAAAATGAAATTGTTGTTTTTACTATCTTCCCCGCAATTTTTCTGTATTTTCTTACCGTTTTAACCTTCCCTGGACTACGACAAACATTTCAAAACCAAAATCAGCTAAATCGGCCCAGCCGTTCTCGAGTTTTAGCGACATTTTGACAAATGAACAGCAATAGATTTTTATATATGTAGATTTGTATTTTTATCACCTAGATAAGCGTGCTTCAGCGAATCGTACGTGAAAAATGACACGCCGGCGTACGGGATCACCCCTATGACGGTGGGTAGGTATCCTCGATACAGCGCCACGGCTCCTTCCCTCTCCAGGATCTTGCTGAACACCTGCCAGATGGAGCGGTACTCCAGCCTCGAGGTGGCCGCCATGCGTGCGCGCGCCAAGTCCAGCGGGTACGTCAGAGACTGCGACGTCACTCCCGCCAGAGACCCGGCGAGGAACAGACGGGGCGGCGATGGCCTAATAAATACAAATTAATCATCGCTTTTCAATCAAATCTTTCATTTGTTAACATAAGGAAAATCTTTAAAAAGAGCTTTAAAATTTTGGTTAACTACAAATTTCAACAATATATTAACCTGTTGAACGTTGGATGGTATTTCGAAAAACAGCGCGAAAATTACTGTAACGAGTTCTGGTCAAATATCCATATAAAAACAAACCAATTGGAAAACCAAACCCTCGATTGGAATATGGAGTAATAGGATGGGACTCAGCAGCATCTAACCACATAAAAACAACTTAAGGTGACTCAGAATTGCATCATAAAGACCATACTAAGGACCATAGGACCTACTACACCATAGGACGTCAACAACAGAAATTTTTAAACAGTTTGATGTTCCAAGCAAACAGAAAATCTATGCCAAAAACATTCTAGTACATCACCACAAAAATGATTTAGAGGCAGACACCTCACATGCTCATAAAACCAGAGCCAAACAAACAGACACACTTAATATACCAAAGTGTAACTCTTCATTTGGACAAAGAAGTTCAGAATTTTTAGCAGTAAAGTTATATAACAAACTCCCACTTAGTATCAAACAAATTAAAACAAAAAATAGCTACATTAAGGACATAAAATGTTGGCTGAAGGAACTATCGGAAAATGAACTTACTAGTATACTTAAAACATCGTCATAGAAGTTTCTGGAAAACCTTATCCAAACATTGAAGTTAAACCATAGAAGTCGCTGAAAGCTTATCCATAGCATAGTCCCTCTCAGCACAGGATCTCCTAATGAGGAGGACTATGAATATATTTTCTATTTTAAATATGTATATACCTAACATGTTTGGTATAAAAATGTAATAAAAATAAATGTATAGTTAGGGGTCGTCCATTAATCACGTGATGTTTTTTAGCAACTTTTTAACCCCTCCCTCCCGTGGTGATATGTGGTGAGGTTTTACACTAAAATGACAATAGCAGTCAAATACAATATGCGTGTTTTCACATCAACACGTGTGTCTCCACAGAAATCGTTGTATCTCCATTATTGTTTTTGTGACATCCCTAAAACAAAAAGTAAAAGGTTGATAATGAATCAAGCTGTACATCCCTATTCAAGTTGTCCATAGAAATACATAAAAAGACCTATTCTGTCAGATACACGGTTGACACAAATTTTACCCGCCAAATCGCCTACGGGCCGCTAGATATTGTTAATTTTTATTAAATATTTTTGTATGAAATGATAAAAAAATGAGGTTACAAAATTGTTTATTATACATTTGTACACTGGAATAAGTATTGTTTTTTACATAATCCGTGTAGTCCTGGGTCGATCGATCATTTTACACGACCCGGGTCGCTCACGACACACTGGCGTCACGAGCGGGTCGCGAAGACCCGCTCTTTTCGGGACACAAAATACAAAACTTGATTTCTCATCACCCAGTTACTTTCTACAGGTGCGCCGCGCGGTAAACGGTCGCCGCCCAGACCGGTCAAGTCATACGCGACACAAAACCCAGGTTATAATTGTGTGAACGTTCTCTCACAGCTCACACCTGTAACTAGTAATGTCATGTCCCAGAAATTAATTTAAAAAAGACATGCTGCAGGGGTAAAAAAAAACTGTGTGTTTTATCAAAAAATGTTTTATCATGTTTTGAAGGATATAAAAACATTGTAAAAAATGTATTGTTCTGAAGCTTTTATTGAGAATTTAAATAAGTATTTTTTTATTGAGGTCAGACATTTTACGCTTTTACCAGTTTATAGTTTCTATTACAATGCACAATTACATTCACACTCACACGAAAAATTAAAAGGTTTTATGAAAACAACACCAACAAAAAGTGAAAAGAAATGCACTTCACCCGTTGATTAACAATACCAAGATACGCTCTAATTAAAAATGACGCCGTGTCTAGTCAAAAATTCATAAATCGAATCTACTAAACAATCCCGCGATGACGTGACACACGGGTAGGAAGCAGGATACTGTTACGTCATGCACGTGTGTGCGTTGATCGGCAATCGGCGACCGAATGTGTCGCACTTCGCAGCTTTTGCCACTCGCCACATGGGCACCCGGCGGTCGGTCCGTGAGTCACGGGGTGCAGGAATGTGTCGTAGTTCGCAGGTCGCGGTTCAAAGGGTCGCGGGAGTGCCTCGCGTTGCTCTTGTCGTGTTGTTTGCGAGTCGCGGATCGTGAGACCCGGGTGCTGACGAATAAATGACCTGCTCGCTCTTTGGTGGCTCGTGAGCGGGTTTCGACGATCAGGTCTTTCACGATCGACCCAGGATTAAATCCGTGATTTTAGTACCGTTTTCACATAAAAACATCATGTGAGTGATTTTTACATTTTTTTTATTTTTGCATTCTAAATTTTAATATTTACAAATGTTAATATTTATTTGTAATATAACAATTTGAAAGCTTATTTTATAACCTCTCAAAAACAGTTTTTACTATTCGGCTACGTTCAGAAATGTTTCATTTATAGAGATTTAATTGTGAAGCGGAAATAACGCAAAGTTTTTGTTAAAGTGACATTTCGTTTAAGACGAAAAATGTTCATATTCGCGTAGATCTGAGTGGTTAAAATCTTAAAAATTTCTAATACAATCTTCTTCCTCCGGATTCACTTCAAAGTTTTGCAAATTTCCCTTATGTATAAAGAAACTATATGAAGGACAAGGTCAGAATCGCTTGCGCCAATATCAATCTAAAATACCATCCAATATTCAACAAGTTAAGGGAAGGGATAATGGTCGATTATTGTAAACCAAATACTCACTTTCCAGGAAGAGAGTCGCTCACGCCGAGAACGCGTTTCCACTGCTCGTGCGCCGTGAACTGTATGGCGGCATACGGCAGGATGCGCGCCATGGTAGCAGTGTTGCCGCGCCATAATGCACGCACGCCCGATCGTCGCACCGTGCCTGACAGGAAGCCCCATGCCGCGCGCAACGAATACGGCTGTTGGCTGAAACATACACACAAGCACTGTTGGATTTTGAAATGAATCAAGACTTTGGCCCTAAGAAAAATGTAGTGCGTTGATTTATTTTTTGTAGTTTCAGCTTTTTTCAATAGATGTCAATAGGTTATTTTGTAATATGAAGTTATATCCCAACCAGTGGCGGCCAGCCCTAAGGTGCGGCGGTGCAACCACTCCCAAAATTTCTGCCGATCTACAAATTCCCAAGCACCGAAAAATATACTATATTTCTCATACGCCTCATCACAAATTGCAATACACACTTTGGTTATAATTTATAATGCATTTTTATTTATTTTATTTATTTTATTTGATGCAATATATTTACATTATAAAAAACAATTCAATGAGCAAAAATTAAGCAAAGCAAAGCAAATGCAAAGCAAATCAACACAAGAGCAAAAATTAATAAGCACTTTCAAGTTCCCCATATCAAATCAACTTTTGCAAAAAAACACGAATCTTACCTAGCACCACACATTTTCAATACCTTCCTAACACAAACAAAAACTTACGTCACCCCAAATAATTTGAATTGGCTTTTCAAAAGATTTGTAATATGGTTGAATGAAAAGGAAAGAACAGACATTCAAAATATTCTAAATAAATAACATTTCATACAAGTTCTCACGAAATTATATAATATTCAAATAAAACAAATACGAGAAACTGCAATTTTGCAATATTAATTATTATGATTAATTATTAATTATTACTTCTATTATGTAACCGCTATATTCAACTGTCACAAAATTTTAATTTACTTTTATCTAAAAAACAAAGTATGTATGTAAATATTTAATATACCAATATATAATTTATCTTTTTTATCTTTTTACATACATATATATATTTGTTTAAATACACACATTTCTTTTGGAACAAACATAATATGTGATTTACTCGCCTCGGAACAGACTTTGTCTAGTGAGGCGGGTAAAAGAAAAGAAAACAATGTAAATAACCATGAAACTAAATAAACGCCCGGGTTGCCGGCACTGAAACTGAAATGATGTTGGCCTCACTGGGTGGTTTACCCGTGCTGAGGCCTCCATTTCATATACAAAATTATACACATAAATTATACACAAAATTATACAATACATATAAATAATATTGGTGAAAAAACGGAATAAAGTAAATAAAAAAACATATGATTAAGATAAATTAAACTTAAAAAGTAGAGATTTAAAATTAATGTAAATTTGAAAATAAATAATATTATATGTATAAGGTTAAAAACGATATTTTTAATAAGTATTGTGTGTTTGTGTTTTAAGTTGGTTTTGTGTGTTACTTAATTTTTTTTTTATTTTATGCTATGATATTTTGGTAGTATTGTCTATTTTGGTCTTTAATCCATTTTGTAATTTTGTGTCGGAATTTATTTTTGTTTTCCTCAATTTTATTTTCAAGTGTTAGACTGTTGAATGCTTTTATAGCGTGATATTGGTAGTGTCTTTGTCCAAAGCTTGTATTTACCGTCGGAGTTCTTAAGTTTTCTTTGTATGCTTGTCTAACTGGTCTGTTTGTGATATTTTGTGTTACATAACATAGGTGTCATAACATAGGTTATACATAACATAGGTGTCTATGTAGACCCACTCGCGTAACAAATAACAGAAGCAGAACGTTTTGTTCCTATATTCAGGCCGATAGTGCGTTTGCCAAAGCGACCACAAAATCCAACAGAATCCTTACACAATTCTCAATGCGCCAAAATCGTGGGTAGGTATAATCCTTTGCAAATTTAAACAAACCGGGGACGGCGATCCGAGAATTTCCACCATGTCAAAAGGACCAGTTTGTTCAGTAACATCTTAATCGGGGACGCGGTCGTGTCAGTTTATTATTGATATATTGTGTGTTTAAATTAAGATCTTCTCATTTTTAGTCAATGTTCGGCTCAGCATCGACCATCTCTTATCTCTACAGCATACCAACCAACATAAACAACGAGTCCCGTTGTGACAAGTCGCAGGTCAATACACCATTGTTATTAGTTTTTTTTTTTTGGATGAGTCGGAAAGAGTAAAAAATGAAAACAATGTGCTGAACTTTGAAAAACGATTAGAAATTAAAAATAGTGACCTACCACGGCCCATTTTAAATATTAACCCCTCAGCAACGTAAGGAAGTATACTCGTTAAAATAACGATAGCAGTCAAGTACAATAAGCGAGTTTACTCGTCAACGCGTGTGTCTCCATAGAAACCGTTATAACTCCGTTATTGTTTTAGTTACATCCGTAAAACAAAAAGTGAAAGGTCGATAGTGAATCATGCTGCACATCTCTATTCAAGTTGTCCATAGAAATACCTAAAAAGAACATTCTGTCAGACGCGCAGTCTGACAGATAATTTATCCCGCCAAATTTCCCACGGGCGGGTCGCCCGCTCCCGACATTGTTAATTTTTATTAAACATTTTTATATGAAATGATTGAAAAGTGAGGTGACAAAAATGTTTTTTACACATTTATACAATAGAATAAGTATTGTTGTTTACATAATCTGTGATTTTAGTACCGTTTTTACATAAAAACATCACGTGAGTCATTTTGACATTTTTTTAATGTTTGCATTCTAAATTTTAATATTTACAAATATTAATATTTATTTATAATATAATAATTCGAAAGCTTATTTTGTAACCTGTCTAAAACAGTTATTACTATTCGGCTACGTTCAGAAATGTTTCATTTATAGAGAACATAAAGTTTTCGTAAAATGTCATTTCGTTTAAGACATTTAAAGTGCAAATTGGCGATTTTCTGAGGGGTTAAACAAGAGTGCAAGGCAAAAACAAAAGAGACAACAGAGAATTGACCTAATCTACAGATAGGTAGGATTTTTTTCATAATTAAATTAATTTTAATTAGAGTAGGTAAATGTACAAGATTTTTAGCGCACCACCGATTTTTTTGAGCACCAGCTGCCACTGATCCCAACAGATGGCAGCTGAGTTGGGTATCAGAAGAGTACCATCTATCGCCGTTCATGTTTCCCGCTCTTGTATAATTACCTAACTTATGGTTACTCCCAAAAGGTTCTCACAAGGACTTTGAAAGAACGATTTTATATGTACTAGGGGCAGTCAAAAAGTAATGCCTCCTATTTTGTTGTACTAGTTAAAGTGAGTTAAGTGAAAATTTTGAATTTGGTGTAATAAGGCATTCCAGTGAAAAATATTATGGCTTTAAAAAATATGTTCATATACCAATAATTGCCAATTCTGAATATATAACTTTTATTAAATAATATTAAAAGCAGAGTTTTTAAAAAATTATTAAAAAGTTCATTTTTAATCGGGTTGTAGAAACACGCCGTCAAGTTGGCATTATTGAAATGTTTAGTGGTGACGTCACTGTTCCTCGTGTCACCGTAAAGTCATTGTATGGGAATGTAAGTATGACACAAGCCATCGTATTAATTTATTTGTTTATTTACATACTGTTTAGAGATTTAGTTGTTGTGTTTATATAAAAATAAAGGTATCTCTTATTAGTTTATCTCTATTATTGAAAATATTCAAAAACTACTGCCCAAAAAAATAATATTGCTACTGCTAGGGAGAATACTTCAAACACCGAATTCAAAATGGCGGCAGTTGATCAGCTGATTGCCCGATCCTATAGTAACTTTTCAGGAGTGATGACTTCACATATAACAGCACATATAACAGCACTATCTTTGTTAATTTTGTTCTTCTGTCATTGTTTTGTTTTGTAAATACTGTATATTCTTTAGTTAATTTTGTTCTTCTGTCATTATTTTGTAAATACTGTTTATTCTTTTATTATTTTCTTAATATTATAAGGAGCACTGTAGAATTATTTAAATTTTATTATAGTTAAGCGCACTTGAAGTGAAATGTCACAAAACTGCGCTATATAAATAAAATATTATTATTATTATTCACTACGGTGGTTTTCGGGGATCTTGAAAAATTAAAACTTTTGACTATTATTTTAACTATTAACCTGTCACAAGCCGTAAAAAACACGGAAATTCCCTAACAAAGCACGACTTTGAATTTTGAATTGAATGTTTTGTGGATTAATTTTGAGTTATCGTATATTTTATTAACCGAAACACATTCCTAGAATAATCAACTATGTACCAAAACAACATTACTTGCATTAATTACGTAAATTAATAGGTTTTACAATGTTTTAGTCGAGGAACAAGCAACAATTTTGTCAGATAAAATTCGTGGCAAATTTGACATTTTCATGTCACAGATAAAATCGTTTAAAAATATTCTGGGGTTGCAAGGTGAATGAAATTTTTACCCATCTTATGGGGTAATGTTGGCGCAAGCGATTCTGACCTTGTTCTTCATACAAATTCTGTACATAGAAGGGTCAAAATCGCAGACAAACATATTTATTTCGAAATATTTTTTTCGCGCATGCGCACAAGCTGCGCGCTCTCTCGCGTGTCCGGCCGATTACAGGTTAAAACTAACTCTAAAAATAAAAGAAAATATGCAGTTATTTAAGTTAGAAGGTCATTACAGTGAAACCCTCTTAAGAAGTTCTCTCTTAAGACGTTTCGTGGCTTAAGAAGTTTGGTTTTTTCGGTCCCTCGGCCCAAAATTGGCCCAATTTTTCCCACATATAAGGTTTTCCTGCCTAAGAAGTTTGTTTTTTCCGGTCCCTTGGAGAACTTCTTAAGAGGGTTTCACTGTATTCATTAAAATAAAAAATAAAATTGGACTGGAGTTCTCTATTCCTCCAACCTCTTTCTAAAATCTGCTGCAGTGGTAACTTTTTTGTGGGATGGGATGACATAGTCTAATGCTACGTCCAGACTGAAGCCAACCTTCCAACTCCGAACTTAGTTCGGAGTTGGAAGGTTGGCCGATCGTGTGGTCGCTGCGGCCTACCCTCCAACCCCGAATTCCGTACTCCAAAATGGCGGACATGGAACAGCTGTAGCTACGCTGTATCTTTTTCAGTTGCCTATAATTATTACGACGTACGTATAATCATTATACTTGTATACACGACAACACGACATGTTTTCAAACAATTGTTATACCACTCTCCGTAATAATATCGTCATTTTAATAGTATGCGGCACGCTGGTTCGTGTGAGTTGGCCGTCGGGATCGCCTCGAAGGCGATCCCGGGCCAACTCGAACTCCAACCTTCCAACTCGAACTTCCAACGCACGAACACCCCTCCACACGATCGTCCAAACGTTTGAAGTTGGAACGTTGGCCGCAGTGTGGGCTTACCATTACGGGCTCCAGAGGTATATGCACTCAAAAAAATATATATATATTTTTCTTGTGAGGTATATACACTAAAAAAAAATATATATATTTTTACATGAATACCGCACAAGAGTCCCAACTGCTCCAGTCTGGAGCCAGTGGGACTAAGGCATCCCCAATTGGGGTATGTTGTGAGGCTGAAGGTAGTGGGGAGGGGAAGGAGATAGGGAAAAGGGTGGGGAAGTACCTGGCTATTCAGATCTGGTCACCAAACACGGCTAAAACCATTTCAAGCAATGTTTCAATTCTGAATGGTGGTTACACCAGGGCGATACTGAGAGTATCTTCCACTCTGGAACGTGCCGCAAATATACTATATATTATTTTAAATGAATAAATTGTGAAATAACACAAATTAATCGAATAAAATTTATTTGCCACGCCGGGATTCGATCCCGCGACCTTCGGAGTGCTAGTCAAGAGCCTTACCGCTGGACTACGCCGGCCGTCAATATGTGTACCTGGGATTTCTGTCTTGATAGGCGTACTCCAAAGAACTGTGTACATACGCAAAGTATGTACCTAAGGCATTTTCATCGTATTCACTTTTTTTAAATGTTCGCCAGATTCGGAGTACAAAGTCGAGTATGTGCTGACTTACCTGATCTGGAAGTTGATCTTTGTGTAGTCCAGCGGCGCGATGGCAGTCTTGGCGAGCGCCCCTGCCGCCGCGCCGGCCGCCAGACTGGTTACTATGACCTGCGACGCGCTGAGCCCGACCGTCAGATCAGGCCCCGGCACCCTCGGAACCACCACTGCAACAAAAAATTTTTGGAATTTAATTACCTAGAACTGATGCAATTTTTTTTTCACATTAGCTCTACTCAGGAGGCCCTGAGGAAAATAATTCCCCTCAGGTCCTACGTCATCTTTGGGGATGCTGTGTGGAGGGTCTTTTGAGGAGAGGAAAGTTCTGGGAAGGAAAAAGGAAAAGAATGAGCACCCTACGGCTCAGGGCCTACGTCATCTTTGGGGATGCTGTGTGGAGGGTCTTTTGAGGAGAGGAAAGTTCTGGGAAGGAAAAAGGAAAAGAATGAGCACCCTATGGCTCAGGGCCTACGTCATCTTTGGGGATGCTGTGTGGAGGGTCTTTTGACGAGAGGAAAGTTCTGGGAAGGAAAAAGGAAAAGAATGAGTACCCTATGGCTCAGGGCCTACGTCATCTTTGGGGATGCTGTGTGGAAGGTATTTTTAGGAAAGGAAGGAAAGGAATTCTGGTAAGGAAAAGGGAAAAAGATGAGTCCCCTCAGGGTGTATGTCATCTTTGGGGATGCTGTGTGTAGGGTATTTTTAGGGAAAGAAAGAATAGGAAGTTCTGGGAAGGAAAAAGAAAAAGAATGAGTTCCCTATGGATCAGGGCCTACGTCATCTTTGGGGATGCTGTGTGGAAGGTATTTTTAGGAAAGGAAGAAGAGGAATTCTGGCATGTAAAAGGGAAAACGACGAGAGGGATGCTGTGTGGAGGGTTTTTTAAGAAAGGGAAGGTTAGGAAGTTCTGGGAAGGTCAAATGTAGGAGTGAGTCGAGGAGTGACGGACGTATGAATCCATCCCTCCCACTGCGGTGCAAGGCAATGTTCCAAGAGAGTACGGCTGGAGAAGTCAAAGGACTCATCAACCATTCTCTTCTGATCTGGCCTGACCCGGACAAACCTCACACCATGAACCCGGACACTCCTGCTAAGTCACCAAACGTAGCGAACCATTCGGGGTGACTTGTGGCAGAGGTGTTGGTTATCCAATAAATGGTTCCCTGGGCAGCGGTACACACACCCGCCTCCCAAATTGAAAACTGCAACAATTAGGTTGTCTCTTAATTTTTAAATACATCTATTTGCCCATAGAAGAAGATAATACATAGAAGATTATAAATCTAAATGAAAATATGAAAAAGAACAAGACACAAAAAGCTAACGGTTGTAATTGGAACTCGAACCCAGGAAACTTCATCTTACCGGGCCACTGAGACATCTTATTTCTAAGTCAATTTTGTCATTTTTTCCCTTTTTTTTAAGTTTTTTTTTTTTTTTTTTAATAACTTCACAATGTGGAAAAGAATTTCCCTCAGAGACCATATCATCGTTGGGGATACTGAATAAGGGGATTTTAATTATTAAAGAAAGAAGAGGAAGTTCTGGAGTGACAGACATATCAATCCATCCCTCCCACTGCGGTGCAAGTCGATGGGTCGAGAAGGTTCATACAGACAAAAGGTCTCCTTCAGACCCAAACAGACCTCACCCCGTGAACCCGGGCATCCTGCTAAGTCACCAAAAGTAGTCCTAAATGTCCCTTTTTTAATCTCAACCTTGCATTCTTTCCTTATCTAAAAATTTTTAGCACAATCGTACAAATTTTTACCACACATATGCCTCAGAGATCTCGTTTTTACAGCATTCATTCTACTTTCATCCTTCCTCTGCCTACTTTTTTGGGGAGACAGGTAGGTGTACCGCCGCCCCGGAAACCACTCATTGCATAACCAACACCTCTGCTACAGGTGGCAAACTACGTTTGGTGACAGCGGCGTGGCGGGCCGGATCTAGAAAGACTGATTTAGAAGGACTCTCTCAACCCATCACCTTGCACCGCTGGATGGATGGAATCATGCATCCGTCACTCTTGCGACACATTGACCCCAGATTCCTACCCAAATACTTTTTTCCTTCCCAGAAATTCCTCTCCTTCCTTTCCCCAAAAAGACTCTCCACACTTCTTCTTCTTTGTGTGCCGTATCAGGTCCCCCCGACGTTGGCGATCACTCTTTAGAATGTCTCTCTGTCTTGCGCTGCCCGGAATAGCTCCTCCACACTCCTAATGCCGGTCCACTTTCGTATATTACGCAGCCAAGACATTTGTCTCCTACCAGGCCCTCGGCGACCCTCTATCTTGCCTTTCAATATTAAATGGAGCAAGTGATACTTCTCCCCTCGAAGTTTATGACCCAGATATGAAATTTTCCTGATTTTAATTAATGTAAGCAGTTCTCTATCTGCTCTAGCCCGCCTGAGAATTTCTGTGTTGGTGATCATGTCGGTCCATGGGACCTTGAGCATTCTCCGGTGAAGCCACATTTCAAAAGCCTCTAACCTGTTCTTGGTATTTACTTTCAAGGTGTTTCACATCCATAGAGCAAGACCGACCACACATAACATTTTAACATTCTCTGCCTTAGTTTTAAGCTGATATTGTCATTGCAGAAGAGGGATTTCATTTTAATGAACGCAGTTCTTGCTGCTTCAATTCTGCATCTAACCTCTACATCTGGGTTAAGAGTCTCCGTGAGAATACTGCCGAGGTACCTAAACCTTTCCACCTTTTCGACATTGCTTTCTCCACACAGCATCTCCGGAGATAATAGGCCTACCGGTTGGGAATTCATAAAAAAAAATTAAAAATTACATGCCTCACTGCCACACATCAGGATTGGGATCAGCATTCCATTGTGGACCGCTAGCTCGGTTAGGTAATCAGCAATCAGTGTAATTAATCGTAATTACATAAACGTATTATTATGAGATCCATTACATTTGCTATTTAAAATTTCTTATCTTTTATCAGATGAACAAACAAATATCCATGCTCCACTTTTCTTTGTACAAACAATTTTATAACCTTAACATAGTTAATACTTCGAAACTAACTGTGAAGGAAATCTTATATATAAATATCAACATATGTTAGTTTGTTCGTATTTTATGCGCTGCCATACCGTTCATCATGAAAATGTGTATATTTATATCGTGGGGTTCGCGGGAGGGGTGACGAGGGAGGGGGAAGCTAATTCCCCTCATCATCCTAGGGGAAGCTGTGTTGAGGCTTTTTTTTTAAGAAAAGGAAGGAGAGGAAGTTCTGGGCAGGAAATAGGTATGAGGGGTGGGTAGGAAGCTGGGGGTTAGTGTGTCCAGGAGTGCCGTACGTAAGAATTCATTTCTCCAACTGCGGTGCAAGGCGATGGGACGTGAGATTCCGGCTAGAGGATAAAAGACCTCCTGCAACCAGTGTCTCTCGATCCTGCCCGCCATACGTCAGGTGGGCAAGCGCTTCCGCCGCCAAGACCTGGACAAACCTCACCCCGTGAACTCGGGCACCCCTGCTAAGTCATCAAACGTAGCGAAACACTTGGGGTGACCTATGGCAGAGGTGTAGTTGGGCGGCGGTAACCATACCCGCCTCCCAAATTGAAACCTCCCAGCTTGAGGGGTGGGTAGGAATCTAGGAGTCAGTGTAGTCACCGCAGTGCAAGACAATGGGTCGAGAGAGACCAACTGGAGAGGTCAAAGGGTCTCCCCGTGCCGGACTCTCCTGATCTGGCCTGCCACGCAGCTGATGGGCAGACGCATTCGCCGCCAAGTCCTGAACAAACCCAGGCACCCTTGCTAAGTCACCAAACATAGTGAACCGCTTGAAGCCTACGGCAGAGGAATTGGATATCCAATAGATAGTTCCCGGCACGGCGATATCCATACCCGCCTCCCAAATTGCAAATCAAATAATGATTTTGAAACCTGCTGTGCGCAAGCAATGCATCTACATGAGTACTTGTGTACTGCGCGCGTTCGACTCATTTCTGGATCCTACAAAAGTAACAACGTCTGACGTCAACAGAAATACATAAAGAAAGGTTATTTTCGTGTAACTGTGTTTGATATATTTTTAAATCAATTCGACCATGAAAATTTCTACACCCAGAGGCGGATTGTCAATTCAAAAATAATTTAATTTCAGATAATTAAATACCAATTTTTTTTTTCTATTATATCATGGGGTAATTATAACTTCAACTAGGTAATTCCAAAATCAGCGTTTTTGAGTTACACACTAACAGCCTTACTAAAAAACATAGTGAAAATTTTATTCAATTGATAAACGACCATGTATGTGAAAATCTTACTAATAAAAAGCAAACAAACAATTGTTCATGGAAAGATACATACATTGCCTATACAGCCAGATAGGGTAGTTTATCTGTTGTATATACTTGTTTTATTTATAATTTCTCAACGATTTTTGGATATTTAAATATCCTACATATATTTCTAATCTTTGAAGATGTCGTAAAAATAAATGCAATTTTAAAACTAGATAAGGGAACATACCCATACTACGTGACACGTTTAGGGGGGGGGGGGTCTTCAAAATGTCACGCTACATACAAATGAGCGGCGGGTTGCTTAGGCTTTTGGTCACCGGGGGGGGGGTTAAAAATTGCAAAAAGTTGGTCACGTAGTATGGGTACGTTCCCTAAAATTACCTTATATATTTTTGTATTTGAAATATAGTTTAAAATTGCAGCATTGTCGCTCTTGAAATGCATATATTCTAATGTTTCAAAAAACCAAACAGCCGAGCACATTCTATGGCACTGTGAGCTTCAATCATGAAAAAAGTTGAAAAAGAAGCTTACCCTAAACATTTTCTATTAAAATGTAAAAATATTTCGGAAAATAAAAAAGTTAAAAAACACAGTCAAAAATTGCAGTATTGTCACTCTAGAAATGCATATATTCGAATGTTTCAAAAAACCAAACAGCCGAGCACATTCTGTGGCACTGTGAGCTTCAAACATGAATAAAGTTGAAAAAAAAGGTTACCCCAAACATTTTCTATTAAAACATCAAAATATTTCGGAAAATAAAAAATTTAAAAAACAGACCTTTTATTTAAAGAATTTGCAACCAAACTATTAAGAACTTTACTTTTTATCTCGTTCAGGTAATTAAAAATCATAAATAAATATATTAATAATTTCCCAAAAACAACTGTAAAAATCTGACATTTTGGATTCATTTTTGCACAATTTAAACTTTGATTTCTCGAAGTTGTATTTATTTACATACCCGCAATGCATTTATGTTATTAAATAGGATTACTTTTATGGAAGTTTTACTAAACCCGCATGGAAAAATTAAATAAAAAAAATAAGAAGTCAAAATAACCTATATTTTTTTAGTTAACAAAATAAACCCTCGACCCGTCGCGTGGGGTCTTTAAAAGCCCAGGTTTTACAGGAATGCTAATTATGTACATTTTACATGTTCCCACTCATTCCTTACTTTAAGTATCTTCCTAAAAGGGACTATACTTGACGCTAGCGCCGCCGATATTCAGTCTGCGCATGTGCAATGTGAGATACAGACTTGTGTATCGGCGTGAGGCTCAAAAAAATACATTGAAAAACCAAGTTTATACGTTTTTTCATTGTAATTTGTTGATTTTTTTTTGTAATAATAATAAGTCTGTATCAATTTCAAAGTTTGATATTAAAGTAAGGTTTTGTATTAAAAAATGTAGGATTCAAAATTATAAAAAAATGTTCCTTGTTGATGTTTAAGCTTTTACAAATTTCTAATACTATAAAGAGTAACGATTTGATTGTTTGTTTGCATTGAATAGGATCCGAAACTACTGAACCGATTAGAAAAATTCTTTCGAATAACATAGGCTGTATGTAAAGGTAAGCTCTGGCGTTATGAAATTTGTATAAATGAAAATGTGTGTATTTCATATACTTTAGTGGCAGGGAGGAAAGGCAGGGGGAAGGTGGGGTTTGCGGAGAGGTAAGACACGAGGGAGGGGGAAGGTGGGGAAGGTGGAAGGGAACGGGGATGCACGGGAAAGGAAATGCAGGGAGCATCAATTTATTTCTTTGAATGGCATAGCAACCCTTGCCGGGTACCAGCTAGTTGAAAATAAATATCTAATTTTTAATATTCCATTTTATTTTAATCCAGTCATTATCACCTGACTACTATAATTAGTTAAAATAACACATAAAATGTAAGCTATAACAACAATTTCATCATATTTATTTTTGGGGTCCTCAGCGACCCCGCACAACACATCGCATTAAAAAAAGACGTGACGGGCGGAGGGTTAAATTAATAACTTGACAATATTAAAGGACTAAAACTGACAAAAAAAAAAAAACAAATTTTCCATGTCTCAATTAGGCAACTAGACTTACCTAGTAATAGCATTAAATTTGTGGAATTGTTTAGATTGATTTTGTTGCATTTTTTAATGTGACAACTTTTGTCAAGTCATTCATTTTTGTAAATAAATACATAAAAAAATTATTAGCATTTTTATTATTTCCAAAATCCAACACATCAATCTAGGATTTAACAATACTTATCGGTATAAATACACAACAACCGATTTATCACATTGGTTACCATCTTATAACTCAATTTAATGAAACTGATTAAAAACTGATTTCGACTATAGTTGAAGTAATTATTACACAACTAGCAGACCCGGCCACACGTTGCTGTGGCTAACGAAACACAACGCCATTACCCAACCTTTAAAAAAAGAATTGAATAATTGAATTTCTCGATTTTTCTCTACTATAATAAGCATGTTTTTATACATAAAAACCTTCCTCTTGAATCACTCTATCTATTGGTGAAAACCGAATGAATATCCGTTGCGTAGTTTAAAAGATCTATGCGCACATACATTTTGAGCGACTTCATCAAATAAAATAATTCAAATCAAATACCTACTTACTCTAGGACATCTATTTTCCAATTTCTCCGTAGAACGAATTTCAAAAGCAACTATAGTACGGCCCGCCAGCCGTTTTAAATCGCACAAAAATATGTTTTCTTTAAATTTCTCGGCTTTTCTCTAATATAATTTACATGTATTATTATACATATAAACATTCCTCTTCAATCACTCTATCTATTGGTGAAAACCGTATGAAAATGCGTTGCGTAGTTTAAAAGCTTAACGCGCACATATATTTTGAGCGACTTCATTTTATACTATGTAATGTAATGATATTAAATATGTTTGTCAATCAATCATGTCATGATGTTTGAAAGAGAGAGTACGAAAACAGTATGCAACATAGTTGTGAATGACGAATACTTGGAGCAGGTGGATGAGTTTGTGTATCTGGGTAGTGTGTGAAAGAAGGGTGAATGCTGGTAACTCCATTAATGGTGGACTGAATGCCGTTGGCGCTAATAAAAAACTGTCAAAAGAAGCGAAGCTAGCAGTCCACAATGGAGTCCTGGTACCTACCCTGATGTATGGCAGTGAGGCATGGAACTGGCAGAGGAAGGATGAAAGTAAGCTGAATGCTGTTGAAATGAGATCCCTGAGACGTATGTGTGGTAAAACAATGTATGATCATGTGAGAAATGTGGATATCCACAAAGAATGTAAGGCTGATGTAAGCATAATGAGTAAGATTAAGAAAGGGACCCTCAGATGGTTTGGGCATGTAGAGCGAATGAACGAAGAAAGTAGTGTAAGAAGAATATACGACGCGAATGTGAATGGTAGAAGAAGTCGGGGACGCCCGAGGAAGACATGGCACGAGCAAGTGAATCAAATACTTGAGTCGGGCCATGTCAAAAGTCAGAATAATAGAAGAGAATGTATGAGACGATGTATGAATGTGAGTGAGGCAAAGAGTTTGTGCCAAGATCGAGTTGTTTGGCGGTCCGTCCTCTCTGCCTACCCCTGCGGGTAAACGGCGTGATGGTTAGTTAGTTAGTTAGTTTGTCAATCAATCAAAAATAAGATGCATAAATATGCATCAATCTATTGTCAAATAAATGTTTTTTGAATAAAAACATCTTTAGCACCGTTATGATTTGAAACTCGAAGCCAGAGTAAAGTTAGCCTCTCAGAAGCTGGGCGTACTGTACAGGGCCGGCAGATACTGCAGATAGTGCACAACTGCTAACCCTGTACAAATCACAAGTGTGCCCTACGGTTGTATTTGGCAGCCATCTCTGGTCTGGAGTCCCAAAATACCTGAAAAAACCCTCGAATCTGTCAGAAACGAGCGGTCCGTTTGATAGATTCTCTTAACTTAACAAACGGATTGCAATCTTTAGAGCACAAGCATCGGGGCAGATATGCTGTCCTTGTTCTACTGGTATTTCATTGTAAGATGCTCCGAGGAACTAGCGTCATTGATCCCTTCGGCACTGGTGCATAGTCGGGAAACACGCCAAATACGTGCCCAACATATGTACACGGTTGACGTTCAAAAGTCAGAATAATAGAAGAGTATATATGAGACAATGAATGAATGTGAATGAGGCAAAGATTGTATGCTAAGATCGAGTTGTTTGGCGGTCCATTCTCTCTGCCTACTCCTGCGGGGAAATGTCGTAATAGTTAGTTCTCTCTCTCTCTGGTTTCAATCCTGGGATTGGTTTGCAGCAATTTTCTTTAGTTTCCTCTTCCATTCTTCCCTGTCTTGTGCGGCTCTTTTGAGGTCTGCATATGATAAGCAGCGCACGTCCACCAGCAGGTCCTCCAGGTACTCTCGGCGTGGGCGTCCCCTAGAGTTTGTCCCCTCGGTCATACCCTCCATTATGGAATGCAAGAGGCCTTCTTGTCGTATTACATGGCCGATCCATCTTGCACGCCTTTCGGACAAGGTCCTGAGCAGGTGCCTTCCTCCTTCGATTCTTTGGAGAACCTCCTCATTTGTAATACGGTCTCTCCAGGAAATTCCTAATAGTTTTCTATAGGACCACATCTCAAAAGCCTCTAGTCTCCGTTTATCTCTTTTGGATAGGCACCATGTTTCGCAGCCGTACATCAAGATACTCCATACATAGGTCTTGATGAGGAGTATTCTCAGCTTTAGGTCTATATTATTTGATTCAATTATTTTCGACCTTTTATTGAAAGCAAGCCTAGCCTGGTGTATACGGCTGTCGACATCGCTCTTAGACCGACCGTCCCATGTTATTTTGCTCCCGAGATAGACAAACTCCTTGGCGTTCTTTAGTGGAACTCCTGACATCTCTATTCGCATCTGATGTTGCGTTCGGCCTACAGTCAGCAGCTTTGTTTTGTCTTTATTTATCTTCATGTTATAGTTATTTTGGAGAATGCTTTGCATGGTTGTTAAGGCCTCTTGCAGTTCTTCTTCGCTTTCAGCAACCAATGCAATAGTTAGTTAGTTAGTTTGAATATTTTTTTATATTTTATTGACAACTAGCAAGTTCCCGCCATGCGTTGCTTTGCCAGTTACTGAAGAAATTGTTTCTCCCTGCGTGTCCTTTCCCATTCATCCTGTTCACTTCCCCTCACGCGTTCCCACTCCGCCTTCTCCGTCTTCCCTCTCCCCACTTCCCCCTCCTGCTTCCCCATCCTGCGAACCACCCTTCCGAGTTTCCCTCCCCGCTCCCGCATTCCATACATTCAGTCCTGGTACATTCAGTTTTCAATCGCGCACCACCTATTGCAATTTTTTTTATTTAAATTTCATAATGCCAGAGCTTACCAGTATATATAGAAACCTTCGCGGGTGTGCTCACAACAACTAATCAAAGATTCATCGCAATCGGATGAACGGTTTAGCAACGCATATTTTCACGATATCAGAGCCCACTATTGTATATAGAAACCACCGCGGGCATGCGCACATCAAATCCCAAAAGTTTCATCACAATCGGATGAACGGTTTAGCAACGCATAATTTCATGATATCAGAGCTCACTATTGTATACAGAAACCATCGCAGGCATGCAATCATCAAATCCCCAAAGTTTCATCACAATCGGATGAAAGGTTTAGCAACGCATAATTTCATGACACCAGAGCTCACAATTGTATATAGAAACCATCGCGGGCATGCGCACATCAAATCCCCAAAGTTTCATCACAATCGGATGAAAGGTTTAGCAACGCATAATTTCGTGATACAGAGCTCACTATTGTATACAGAAACCATCGCGGGCATGCAATCATCAAATCCCAAAAGTTTCATCACAATCGGATGAAAGGTTTAGCAACGCATAATTTCATGACACCAGAGCTCACAATTGTATATAGAAACCATCGCGGGCATGCGCACATCAAATCCCCAAAGTTTCATCGCAATCGAATGAACGGTTTAGCAATGCATAATTTCGTGATACAGAGCTCACTATTGTATATAGAAACCATCGCGGGCATGCACACATCAAATCCCCAAAGTTTCATCACAATCGGATGAATGGTTTAGCAACGCATAGAGATCTCATACATATACACTCAAGCAGGAATATTTTGATTTTTATATGTATTGATTCGGTCCTGCCTTTTATTAAGATAAAAAATATATTTTATGCACTTTTCTTTCTAAAATAATCTATCAAAGTAATTTAAGGTGATGCAAAGGAATTTATAAAACATAACGACGTTAAAAATATTACAAATCTTCGTTTAAAGTACTGCCATATTAAAATAGATGAAAATTGTGCGTTATTTAAAAATTTACAGTCTGCCAAATAAATATTGTGGAAAATGGAGTTTGCTGCAATCGTTTAACTTGTAAGTAAACTCCATAAACTCCAATAGCTCGGAGGGCTTTAAAGCAAAGAATGGACGGTTACCTTGAGAGTGTTTTCTCTTGGGGTAAGAATAACCTCGTCGAAATTAATGTTTCAAAGACCCAATCATGTTTGATAACGTCTAAAAGGGAACGAAATGAAAATCTAGTCTCCTTCAACGGAAGCAATCTTCCGAACAGGACCTCCATCGATATGCTTGGTGTAACTCTAAGTGACCAGCTCAGGTAAGGAGGCTCCGTCGAAACCAGAGTTAAGTTAGCCTCTCAGAAACTGGGCGTACTGTACAGGGCCCGCAGATACTTTAATAGTACACAACTGCTAACCCTGTACAAATCACAAGTGCGCCCCACAGTTGAATTTGGCAGCCACATCTGGTCTGGAGCTCCAAAATACATAAAAAAAAACCTTGACTCTGTGCAGAAACGGGCGGTCCGTTTGATAGATTCTCCCATCTTAACAGACGGATTGCAATCTTTAGAGCACAGGCGTCGGGTGGAAATGCTGTCCTTGTTCTATCGGTATTACAATGGAAGATGCTCCGAGGAACTAGCTTCATTGATCCCCTCGGCACCGATGCATTGTCGGGAAACACACCAAACGCGCGCCCAACATTTGTACACGGTTGACATTAGTCACATGAGAACGGGTCGTTTCTTTTTCAACGAACGATTTTTCGGCCTCTGTGTTTCCTTCCTCCTACAACATGGGTCTTGAGAGACCCATGTTCGCTCCTTCCTTTCCTCAAAAAGACCTTCCACACAGCATCTTCAAAGATGACATAGGTCCTGAGGGAAATTATTTTCCTCAGGGCCTCCTGTGTGGAGTTAATGTTAAAAAAAAAAGTCAATTTTGACTCGATTGCGCGAGATTTCCCAAAAGATCATTTTTAAAATTTTTCACCAACATTAAAAAAATCATAACTTCGAATTTTAACCTTTCAAAGGCCAGGAACGCGCCCGCGCGCGAGACTGGAATTTCAAAAAAGAATATTAATTCAAATAATTTGGATGCGATTTTAAATTTTTTGTATAAAGAAACTGTACCAAGGAAAAAGTCAGAATAGCTTCCTCCATTCTTGTTCTTAAGGTAATTTCCAAAAATTTTTCCAAAAAACCCTGGCCCTTGACAGGTTAACAGGGAGACATAAAAACTTGTTATAGTGCTATATGTATAGCCAATGAATTAACCTGTATTTTACCATATATCTCGTATTTGTAGGATTTATAAAAAAAATTGTAAAGTTTATAACCGAGCGAATCCTGCGTGTTGTTACTTTGGACCAATTTGGGAGGTGGGAATGGGTACCGCCGCCCCGGGAACCATTTATTGGATAACCAACACCTCTGCCATAGGTCACCTCAGGTGGTTCGCTACGTTTGGTGACTTAGCAGGGGTGCCCGGGTTCATGCGGGTGAGGTTTGTCCAGGTCTTGGCGGCCGATGTGTCTGCTCACCTGCTGCGTGGTGGACAGGATCGAGAGAGACTGGTTGAGGGAGGTCTTTTATCCAGGCCAGAACCTCTCGATTCATCGCCTTGCACCACAGTTGGAGGGATGAATTCATACGTCCGTCACTCCTGGACTTAAGGAAAGGAAGGAGAGGAAGTTCTGGGAAGGAAAAAGATACGAGGGATGGGTAAGAAACTGGGGGTCAATTCCGGTTACTGAATTACTTATTACTAACCATTATCTACATAGTACAATTTGTTTTAATTTTTTAAAGTGTGTTTTGAGCGTGGACTCGGTAGGGAAATATTTACCGTTTGATGAATCATCTGTCAAATTTTTTGCAACAACCGTCCTTAGTGTAGTCTTCAATTAGAAAAAATTATTTTACCTTGACCAAGCCAAGTACTACAAGAAATCAAATAACAGAGATGCAACAAGTCCAGAGATCAATTTACATTCCACTTTTAGATGTTACTATTAATAATTAGGAACAAAGATTCTCAAAGTACAAATCCATTTTGGTTGCATTCCAAAGTTTATTGCCAACTAGAGATCTCAGCATCTCTACATATTATAAATTAAATTCCTCCGCGTCGTCTGTCTGTCTGTTTGTCTGTCTGTCTGTTCGCGATAAACTCGAACACTACTGAACGGATTTTCATGCGGTTTTCACCAATAGATAGAGTGTTTCGTGAGGAAGGTTTAGGTATGTAATTTGTCAAGGATTTGTGTAAATTGGTTGAAACATAACAATAATTGTTAGAAGTGTCGGAAAAAGTCAAGCCGCATGGTAGCTTTCATCGAAAACGTTGCCTAATCCTTTTGTGATATAACAAAACAATGCATGGTGGGATATTCCTCTTTTATAGATCTACAAAAAAGTCTGCGAATTCATATATCTATCTTTTACGGATAGCTTACTATACCCACTCTATCTTCTAAAAAAATGGTCACGTACATTGCGGTAATTGAAAAGTTATTTAGACGGATACAGTATTAATCGTTATTACCTTAAATACATTAGTTACCCCAAGCATTTAATGCACATTATTATAATCTTTCACACCATCTCTACATATTATAAATAAAAGTCTTCCGCGGCATCTGTCTGTTTCTTCGCGATAAACTCAAAGACGGCGGTGTTTATAAAGGTTGGATAACCATCCAGTAGATGACGTTGTGTTTTATTAGCCACAGCAACGCGTGGCCGAGTCATCTAGTACGTAATAAATTAAATACTAAAATAATTTAGCTCCCCCGGGTCTCGGCCATATTTTTTCGGAAGGTCAAAATATTTCTGCCTCGCAATAAAATCCAAATAATGGAGTATTTCTGAATGCAACCGAAAACCAAAAACTGTTTTTGAAAAGTGATAAAGTATGCTTCCAAATTTTATAAATCTGCCTGACCTGCCCTAAGTCATAAAAGCGTATTATTTCCCCCTCCCCATACCGGTTCGTTGGAGCCGGCTGGGCTTATGAGAGCCTCACTTGAATCTAAAAAATGTGACGTCATCATTCTTGTCCTGACCAGCGTCGAGCTCACATCGTACATTTTACGAAATAACACGGCAAAAATGATAGCTTGTGCTATACATTATACCTTAAAATATGTGGACAAAGCGAATGTGGTATGTGACAATATATAGGCATCTCGCATTACAATATCACCATTTAGTTCTTAAAAGCAAAATCTGCTTTGAATGAATAGACCTTTTTACATGGGAGCGCGAATTGCTTGCCACGTTCATAACATATTTGCTAAGGCCAAATGCTCGCCCCAAAAAGACTCGCCCCAATACACATAGCAATATTTTGTTGCCGTGTTTAGTTAAAACACTTTTACAAATGTTTCATAATTTATTTACCCCTGTAACCAGCGACGAGCACATTGGAGAACCGCCCACATTCGCTATGTGCACATCGATATGTAGATATATTGTATAGCACAAGCTGCCGTTATTTCGTTAAATGTATGGATGATAGCTTCTCGCTGTTCACGGCAAGAATGATGACGTCACACATTTTAGATTCAAGCGAGGCTCTATACCCTCTCCATGGAGCGAGTCGGTTCCAAGGAGGAGCTACAGCCGGCGCCATGTGGAGGGGGAAAAAATACGTTTTTATCACTTAGGGCAGGTCCAGATATATTCATATGTCCGTGTTGAGATCCATGTTTGATGTATTTTAAAATTTTCCTTTTTATAAAAAAGAGAAGTAACTAACCAAAATGCCATTTCTACGAAAGGATAGGCAGATAGTACCACCAATCAACTCGGTCTTGGCACACACTCCTTGCCTCTATCACATTCATACATCGTCTCATACATACATGCTCTTCTATTAATTCTGACTCTTGACATGGCCTGACTCAAATATCTGATTCACTTGGTGGTGCCGTGTCTTCCTCGGGGGTCCCCGACTACTTCTAACAATTACATTTGCGTCATATACCCTCCTTACTTTCCATTCTTCGTCAATTCGCTCTACATGCCCAAACCATCTGAGTGTCCCTTTCTTAACTGGTCACCAACTTAAGCAGATATATGCGTCAGAAATACGACAGCAGTCAAGTACAATAAGCGTGTTTATACATCATCGCGTGTTCTAACTCCGTTATTCTTTTAGTGACATCCCTAAAACAAAAAGTAAAAGGTCGATAGTAGAACAAGCTGTACATCCCTATTCAAGTTGTCCATAGAAATACATAACAAGAATATTCTGTCATTCGTGCAATATGACACATCATTTTTCCCGCCAAATTTCGCGGCGGCTCGACCGCGTTCGACATTGTTAATTTTTATTAAATATTTTTATATGAAATGATAAAAAAGCGAGGTGACAAAAGTGTTTATTATACATTTATACAATAGAATAAGTATTGTTGTTTACATAATCTGTGATTTTAGTACCGTTTTCACATAAAAACATCACGTGAGTCATTTTTACATTTTTTTTAATGTTTGCGTTCTAAATTTTAATATTTACAAATGTTAATATTTATTTGTAATATAGTAATTCCAAAGCTTATTTTGTAACCTTTCTAAAACAGTTTTTACTATTCGGCTACGTTCAGAAATGTTTCATTTATAGAGCTTTAATTGTGAAGCGGTAATAACACAAAGTTTTCGTAAAATGTCATTTCATCTGAGACATCATAAGCGAATATTCGCGAAAATTCGGAGGGGTTAATCTTACTCATTACGCTTACATCGGCCTTGCATTTGGGTAACCAGAACCCCTGACATAGGTCACCCCAAGTGGTTTGCTACGTTCGGTGACTTAGCAGGGGTGTCCGGTTTGATGGGGTGAGGATTGTCTTGGTCTTGACGGCGGATGTGTTTGATCACTTACTGGTTGAGTTACCATTTCATCTCTTCAGCCAGACCCTCTCGACCCATTGCCATTTTTTTTATGTGAATACTGCACAAGAGTCCCAACTGCTCCTGTCTGGAGCCAGTGAGACTATGGTATCCCCAATAAGGAACTCCAGTGAAAAATATTATGGCTTTAAAAAAATAGGTAATTTTTCGGGATTGGTGGCCAAGGCTATTACGAATAATTTTTAGAAAAAAACTTTAGATTTGCCTTAATCACTATAAAAGGAAACTTATTGCATCACGGCTGGCGGAAAATAATGCATTTTAATAAATAAAATTTCACTTCCGAACTACGACAGCCCGCCCGCTGCCGCCCGCCATTTGTCACATACACAAGCCCGCTACACAAACCCTGCGTATCCAAACAAACCATTCAAAAACGTAGGCTGTTTTTTAAAGTAAAGATAACATACACAAGCCCGCTACACAAACCCTGCGTAACCAAACAAACCATTCAAAAACGTAGGCTGTTTTTTAAAGTAAAGATAACATACACAAGCCCGCTACACAAACCATGCGTAGCCAAACAAACCATTCAAAAACGTATTTTGACAGCGACAAAATGGCGGGCGGGCGTAAATAGTTTCGGTTCGCGAAGTAATTTTAGTTAACGACATTGAAAATTAAAATGCATTATTTTCCGCCAGCCGTGATGCAATAAGTTTCCTTTTATAGTGATTAAGGCGAATCTAAAGTTTTTTTCTAAAAATTATTCGTAATAGCCTTGGCCACCAATCCCAAAAAATTACCAAAAGAAATTAAGGCGCGCTCGGCAAAATTGAGGGAGATACAGCCGTTCAAAGTATTTAAAATTTCACTTCACGAACTGATATTATGACAGTCCGTTCGCCATTTTTTCACTGTTTATGTTGGTATCCCAGACCTAACACAAACCTAGATACGATTGTAGCCGACTTCGTGGGATAAATGACAAGGCGCGTAATTATGAAAAACAGAATTAATAGTACGCCAGAATCACAAACCATGTTACACAAACCTGGCGTAGCCGCTAAACAACTTGAAAACTGGGATGTTTTTCTTGCCTTGACGCGAGTAGGCGTTATAAAGGGGCACTTTCTTTCGTATCACAAACCATGTTTAGCTGTCTAGCTGTTGTTTGCATCAGGTCAGGGATACCAACATAATAGTGACGATTGATAAAATGGCGGGCAGGCTGTCATAATATCAGTTCGCGAAGTGAAATTTTAAATACTTTGAACGGTTGTATCTCCCTCAATTTTGCCGAGCGCGCCTTAATTTATTTTTTATTCGGTAATTATCGGTTCGGATTGGCCACGCTTATTACGAATAATTTTTAGAAAAAAACTTTAGATTCGCCTTAAGTACTATAAAAGGAAACTTTTTGGCTTTGGGGCGGCGGAAAATAATGCATTTTAATTTTCAATTGCATAAAACCAAAATTCACTTCGCGAATCGACACAGCGAAAATCCGCGGCCGTAGCTGTCACTGTTATGGACTGTAGCTGACTTCGTGGGATACCTGCATGAAATACCGCGAATCACAAACCATGTTGCACAAACCTAGCGTAGCCGCTAAACCACTTGAAAACTGGGATGTTTTTCTTGCGTTGACGCGAGTAGGCGTTATAAAGGGGCACATTCTTTTGTATCACAAACCATGTTACACAAACAAGCCCGCTAGAGAAATTTCATAATTACGCGCTTTATCCCACGAAGTCAGCTACAGTCCATAACAGTGACAGCTACGGCTGCGGATTTTCGCTGCGTCGTCGGTTCGCGAAGTGAATTTTGGTTTTATGCAATTGAAAATTAAAATGCATTATTTTCCGCCGCCCCAAAGCCAAAAAGTTTCCTTTTATAGTAATTAAGGCGAATCTAAAGTTTTTTTCTAAAAATTATTCGTAATAAGCGTGGCCAATCCGAACCGATATTTACCAAATAAAATTAAAAAAAACACACTTTTATCATTATTATTATCAGCCATGCATACTTTCATAATTCTCACATTCATAACATGATTTCACCACACAAGCGACTCAGGGATCTCTTTTCAGTAGCTCAAGCAAAAATACCAGCGAATCTCTGCAAAAATAAAACTAGTTCATTCCTTGAGTTCATAGTTCAATCAGTTTCGCGTTTAGATAACGAGCAGGTGTATAAATAGATTATGAGAACTAGAAAAAATATATTGGATAACATTCGTCCTTGACTGAAATTTTTCAGCGAATAAACTAACTTAAAATTAATAAATACAAACTCACCCATGATTTTGTTCAAATTTCCGTCAGAATCTGACAGGGACGAAATTGATCAACCTTGATTTGTCACTCATCTTTTTATTTATCAGTTAAATAATTCATTTATTAAATAAATAATGCACTGCAGATGTTGTCTAAATCTTTGCCTGTCATATTAGCACGTTAAAATTATATATACAACGAAATAAACAGAAAAACTAAAACGACGCAACTGCACGACAATTCGAAAAATACTGAAAAATACTAAAATCAGAGAGGGATGTTAATACTGTCACTGCTTTTTTGTTCCGGCGACTTTACTGTCATTTTCTGAGGAACCCGTTATTTTTGGATTTTTTTAACGATAACACGTGAAGTACTAATAATTTATTTTAGTTAGTGGTAAAATGGACCATTTTTCAAGTTTAGAAAAATCAGATTGTGCAATTCACACGCGGTTAAAGAAACTTTCAGAAAATTAATGTAGGCAAGAGTGGGGAGACTACAAAGCACTTGTTTTATCAATGTGAAGGATGATTTTTTCCGTAGTTTTATCGTTGAATTCCATTGCACGTCTTTCTGTACATTTGGTCATTTTATTATTTTAATAGTATTTATGTTTTCTTCTTCGGAGCCGCTTTCTGTTGTGTTTTCTTTGGCTGTTCATTTTGGAGTGGTTTGAAGATTGGATATTGATTTAAATTTTAATTTTTTTGGATTTTGTAGGTTTTGATCATTGGTCCACCAAATATCCGCAAAGGTTGGTCTGGCGCTCACCATAGGAGACTTGCGTGGGACCGTAGATTTATCGTAGTATATTGGAACCGAGTACCCGTGAATTAAATAAATATTTTATTGCTATCTCATTCTCTCGCAGGCTAAATCCTGTAGATGTATTTGTGTCTCTTTTTAGTGTCGCTCGCTTCCGTTTCATCGAGTTTCAAAACACAACTTTGCTAAATAAGTTTTCACTTCAAAAATGTAGTTGCGTAAGTGTAAATAATTTATTGAATGATTAAAATCTGTAAGCGCGCATGTAGTGATTTTCTCACGAAAACGGAGAAATGAATATAAACACTGTTCTTATTATTTTCATGTTTTTTTTTTAATTATTTACAGCAACCTGCAATGTTTTCAAGCTCTAAGTTCTTTTAACAATAATTCCTATCACAGTTTTATTAATTATTGAACCTTTCCGCCATATGGGAACCCGGTTCGGGAGCCGGTTCCAAAAAAACAAATCAAGAATCGGTTTCGTTTCGGTTGTTACTGGAACCGCTGAGAGACACATTTCAAATATAAATATCCCATCTCTACTAAAATCCCAGCTGATGGAATAATAACAAATAATGCCATGTTCCAAAAATAAAACATGTTTAAGGGGTAAAAAAAATACTTCGGTGGAAAAAAAACGATGACCAGCCAACTCAGAATGAAACCATCTCAGAACCACCACAGAAAGGTCATTGAGTGATGGTTAAAAAATATAGAAAATGGTTAAATAGGTTAAGTTACGTTAGGGTTACCGGCTATTTTAAAATATTTTTTTCATAGCTATTAATGACCTTTCTTAGGTGGTTCTGAGTTGGTTTTATTCTGATTTGAGATGGAACCAAAAAAACATGTTTTTCGTTTTGAGAAATAAATTAAGAAAATAACATTTGCCTATGTGAGTTAGCTATAACGCTAAAAAACATTATTTTACAGTTTTCTTTTGATTAATATGGGAATATTAGTAATTGATAAATTCTCCCATAACTTAAATATTTTAAAGTGTAAACTTCTTAAGCACCGTTGTGATTTGAAACTCGATGAAATAAAAAAAAGCGACACTAAAAAGAGACACACATGTACATCTATAGGATTTAGCTTGCGAGAGAATAAGATAGACTAATCGGTCTCCTCTTTGTGCGGTGCTTCGTGGCCTCCCCACTCTGTTCTTCTTTAGTTTTCTGAAGGTTTCCTTCTACCGCGTGTGAACTGCACATTTTTTAAAAATGAAAATTGTGATTTGAAACTCGATGAAACGGAAACACTAAAAAGAGACAAACACTCACATCTACAGGATGTAGCCTGCGAGAGAATGAGATGGAATGAAACCTTACCTACGAACAGTACCTACGAAGGTCACCTTCTGTCAAGCTGATATGAACTCACTTTTTAAGGCTCTTATTGGTTGAGATTGTTTGGGCGAAGATTTCACTTCTACCGTACTGTGTGAACTACAATAGATTTTTTTTCTGTTTTGTACAGTAGTTAGTTTAGGTAAGGGATCGTCCATTAATCACGTGATGTTTTTTAGAAACTTTTTACCCCCCCCTTGTGGTATGTGGTGAGGTTTTAGACTAAAATCCCCCCCTACCCAAAATCACGTGTATTTCTTAGTACGAAGTATTTTGAAATTTTCAGAATATTTTCACGAAAAATAAATACACGTGATATCTCTTTATACTCCCCCCCCTCGTGATATTTCGTGATTTTTTCCGAACCCCCCCCCCCCCCCTTCGAGCCTCACGTGATTAATGGACGACCCCTAACCTAATTAAAATAATATAATTTTGATTTCATTTCGTAAATGCATTCATATTTTTTTATTGACAAAGATAATAATTAGATTAAGAGACATTGTGAACCCGTATTAAAGTTCAAAAACTACATTCCTCACAAAAGTACACATTTTTGGTGACCGGTAAAAAAAATATCTTCCATGAATGAACCAAAAAAACCACGCAAACATGGTAAAAACCATGCATCTGGCAACACAGCTAACAAGAGGATTCCATGTAATCTTCAAAGGAAAACATTCTTTTGGCCTTACGCATAGAGACTATTTTTGTATACACTCATTAACTTTGACATATATCATGTAGGCAGCTCACGGCAAAATAGTACTAAAAACAATCTAAACTATAAGCTGCCAGTTGCATATAAAGTAAAAGCAACGGTCATGACCATAAGTAAAACTAAAATATGCGAAAATTATTGTCTATCATTTCTGACAGTTGCCAAAATAATAATGTCTTTCGTTTGTTTGTTTTTGTGAAGATGTCATAAAACATTATTTTTGAAAAATAAAAATGGATTCGCAGTTATTGAGCAGTTCCCAAGATGTCTGCAGAACTTGTCTCTCCAAGTCTGATGATATGGAGTCGATATTTGAGAATAAAATGGATATTTCACTTTCTATAAGAGACATGTTGATGAGTTTTTGCACTATTGAGGTAAATTATTATGGCTGCAATTATTATCAGGGGTTCCAGGACATTACAAACTTATTTACTGAAAAATGAACGATATGTGTATGAAAAATGAGTTAATGATGAATGTAAGTAAGTCTAAAGTGATAGTGTTTATAAGGAGAAAGTACGAAAACAGTGTTCGATACATAGAGATATACTATAGAGGCGCTACCCCGTACATAATTCTGCGAGATTCGTGTTCAAATCATGCACCAACAGGCCTTCGGGAAAGGAAGTTCGACAGATTCCGTCGTTTGCCGAACGATAGCCGGTGTCTAGCAGAGGTTCGCAGACTTTTTAATAAGAGGGTCGCAAACGACGACGTCAAGGTTCATCATTAATGTTAATGTTCAACATACGAGTAGTTATTTCAGTTACAGTTATTTCAATACTAGCTGACCCGGCCACGCATTGCTGTGGCTAATAAAACACAACGTCATCTACTGGATGGTTATCCAACCTTTACAACTACCGCCGTCCTTGAGTTTATCGCGAAGAGACAGACAGATGCCGCGGAGGACTTTTATTTATAATACCTAGAGATGGTGTGAAAGATTATAATAATGTGCATGAAATGCTTGGGTTAACTAACGTATTTAAATTAATAAGGATTAATACTGTATCCGTCTAAATAACTTTTCAATTACCGCAATGTATGTGACAATTTTTTTAGAAGATAGAATGGGTATAGTAAGCTATCCGTAAAAGATAGATATATGCCATCGCTGACTTTTTTGTAGATCTATAAAAGAGGAATATCCCACCATGCATTGTTTTGTTATATCCCAAAAGGATTAGGCAGCGTTTTCGATGAAAGCTACCAGGCGGCTTGACTTTTTCCGACACTTCTAACAATTATCGTTATGTTTCAACCAATTTACACAAATCCTTGACAAATTACATACCTAAACCTTCCTCACGAAATACTCTATCTATTGGTGAAAACCGCATGAAAATCCGTTTAGTAGTTTTCGAGTTTATCGCGAACAGACAGACAGACAGACGATGTGGAGGACTTTTATTTATAATATGTAGAGATGTATTTTTACATAAGTACTTTTTTTTGCAAAACATTAAATTCGATTTTTGACGTTGGCTAGTTGATATTGTTTTCGCTGTATTTGATTTGTATATAATTTTGTGGTGGACAAACCTAAAAACACTTTAACACGTTAGGTATCCACCTATGAATATCTTTATGTTATGTTTATCAGAAAACCTTTTTATACGTAGGAAAATGTAACTGGGTTAAACATCAATCTAATTGCATTGAAAAGAAGAAACATGGCAACATTTTTTTTTAACTGAAAATTATTCAATTTAAAGAATTAACAATTAAAAATTATTTTAAGTATTTAATAAAATAAGTTAGAAACGCGTCGAACTTTGCCCGCCTGACAAATTTAATTGGTGACCTTCCTCTGGTTTTTCTGACGAACACTGCGGCCAGTGACTATGAGTTTCTCCAAGCTGGAGTCCTCAGTTTGTTGAACAAAGTATCATAAGATAGCTATAGGCAGATAGTTGAGAGGCTATTGTGGATGGCTGGCTCTTCCAGAATGGACACATTTGTACATCTAGCTGTTCACGGAATCCTGAACATTATTCATCGAAGTCTATCAGTTTTTTTTTGCTAACTCTAGGTGTATGTCTACTCTTTGTATAAGAACGATGCTACTAATTAAGGAAGTGGTGCTGTTGATTTCAGTTAACAATAGCAGATGGATTTTCGGAACAGATCTGTGGAGAGTGTTCTTTGGAGGTGCTTCGAGCGTACAATTTTAAACTCAAATGCGAGAAATCTGATGAACTTCTGAGAAGTCACACTACGGTCAGTATTATGTTGTATTTCATATCAAATTATTATTATTTTTTTCACGCCCAGCTGGGCTTTTACATGTGTATTTTTGTAACCCCTCAGCCTAATTTGTTCGCTTTTCAGAACTACTAATACAGGTCTCATAGAAATCATTGTGTATCCCTTACTATCATGATTAGAAATATGAACTAAACAGTGTTAGAAAGAGAAAGTACAACGCTTTATATTAAAATCTAATATTTTTCCACAAAATAATTAAAACTAGCAGTTAAAAACCCGCTCCACAGGTTTTTGCTGCAAGGCCCTCCGAGCAGCTTTTAGTTCGGCTTCGCCCAATTTGAATGTTGGTGACCATTTTATAAATCCGATTGGAATTGGTTCCAAAAATAGCCAGTTCCTCGGATCCGCTGTCATCCAGTGAGAGCTAGTCACCGAGACAAAGTAACCGTGACAAAGTAACTGAGACACGCAATGACGCCATATGTAATATTTATTGCATATAGCCGTCTATAAATCCTAGTATTTATATCTAGGGAATAAACGTCCATATCTGAGCTGCTGACGGAAGTAGCAACATCTTTTGGCAGATTCTTGAATTAAGAACCGAATTACAATGGTAGCTTTGCTTGAAATTTCACGAACACAGATGTTATTTGTGGCGCGGCGCATAAGGCGTGGCATCGGACATGCAATGGAAGTCGGGTTCTGGAATTCAACCACGCAGATGCAAGCTTATTAATACTGTTTGATTGATGTACACCTTTATAAAATCAAAGTTCAATTACAATTTTTAAAAAATTTGTGAAACTTTGGATGATTATTTTTACATGAAATGACAAAAAATGTTTTTATTTTTTTTTCATTATCAGTATTTTTTTTAGAAAAAATATAAGGTGAGCCATTTTTTAAACTTTTTAACGTTTACATAAAAACAATAATATTTCAAAAATGATATGTTTTTTACGAATTATAAAATTAGAAAACATCTTTCATCACCTTTCAAAAATACTTTTTAGTTTTCGGATGCGTTAAAAAATAATCCATTTATTTGGATTTCATTGCAAAGTAGAAATGTTTTGATCATCTGACAAAATATTGTCTGGCCTGAAGGGTTACAAAAATGTTTTTTTGCATTAGCTCCACAGAGGAGGCCCTGAGGAAAACAATTTCTCTCGGGGCCTGTCATTTTTTGTAGATGTTGTGTGGAGGGTCTTTTTTGGGAAAGGAAAGAGAGGTAGTTAAGGAAAAAGATCATCAGTAAAAGAAAAACGTATGAATCCATCCCTCCCATTGCGGTGCAAGGCGATGGGTTGAGAGAGTCCTGCTGGAGATATCAAAAAGTCTCCCTCAACCAAACTCTCCCGATCTAGCCTGCCACGCAGTTTATGGGCAAAAGCATCCGCCGCTAAGACCTAGACAAGCCTCACCCCACGCGGACAACCTTGTTAAGTCACCAAACGTAGCGAAGCACTTGCAACGAACGTAGCGAAGCACTTGGGGTGACCTGTGTTACAGGTGTTCGTTATCCATAAATGGTTGGCTAAAACAAATAAATGATTTAAAACGTGTCTCCACTATGAAAGATCTTGGTATTGTGTTTGATAGTAGGTTAACTTTTCATGCTCATATCGTAATGATGTGTAGTACTTCACTGAGAATGCTGGGTTTTGTCTTACGCACTGCGAGAAATTTCAAAAACACCCGGGTTCTCACAGTACTATACAATACTTTGGTTAGGGGTAGGCTTGAGAGCGGATCGGTGGTTTGGAGCCCGCACCAAGTGAAGTATTCTCTCATCTTGGAGAAGGTTCAGAAGAAATGTCTGAGATTTCTCTACCTGAGGGAGTATGGCTACTATCCTACCCACTTTCTCTTGGGCATGCTCGGTATGAACCATCTCAGGTTGGGATGTGCTCATTGTAACACATTTCTTCAGACTGATTGTGGATGGTTCGAAAACTCAACTATCATGGAGAGCATTAGTTTCTTTGTTCCCGATGGTTATCTCTGTCACCGACAGCATAGACTGTTTTATCTCCCGCCTTGCAAAACTAACTTCCCAGTTGTCACGCCAGCCGGGAGAGCAGTCTTGTTGTTAAATAGAATCACTTCGAATATCGATATATTTAACATCAATGAAGCACAATTTAAATGGCAAGCTTTGTTGTTGTTAGTTTAAGGGTGGGTTTCTTCATTTACCGAGAATGCTAAATGCAATGCTAATTGTAAAAGTAAACAATCGAAATTTAAAAATTTCCATGTATTTGACCGTTTACTTTTACAATTAGCATTGCATTTAGCATTCTCGGTAAATGAAGAAACCCACCCTAAATCTTCTTATCTATCTAAAATATTTTATAGATACTCTCCTTTAACCACTCCGCCCCCTAAGCGTGTTTACATGACATTATGACAATAGCAGTCAAGTGCAATAAGCGTGTTTTCACGCTAACGCGTGTGTTCCCACAGAAATCGTTATAACTCTGTTATTGTTGTAGTGACAACCCTAAAACAAAAAGTAGATATCCATATTGAATCAAGCTTCACATCTCTATTTAAAGTTGTCCATAGAAATACATATAAAATACTTATTTTGTAGAAACAGTTTTCATCCGCCAAATCGCCTACTAGACATTGTTAAATTTTTATTAAATATTATTTTATGAAATGGTAAAAATGTGAGGTGAGAAAATTGTTTATTATACATTTATACAATAGAATAAGTGTTTTTTATAATAAGTGATTTTAGTACAGTTTTCACATATAAACATCAAGTGAGTCATTTTTACAATTTTTTAATGTTTGCATTCTAAATTTTAATATTTACAAATGTTAATATTTATTTGTAATATAACAATTTGAAAGCTTATTTCATAACCTTTCAAAAACAGTTTTTAGTATTCGGCTACGTTCAGAAATGTTTCATTTATAGAGCTTTAATTGCGAAGTGAAAATAACACAAAGTTTTTATAAATCTGACAGTTCGTTTAAGATAAAAAAACCTTGCGTAATCGCAAAATACCTGAGGTATTATAATCGCTTTGAAATTTTAATTTTGTAATGTTTTTAAAATTAATAAATTGAATTGAATTGTTTACAGAGTTTAGAGACATACTGCAAAGATGAGTCCAACCCTATGGAAGTTCATCAGCTCAAAAGAGAACAGGAAGACATCAAATCCGAGGACGACAATTCATCGATGGGCATTTGTGACATGTTCATCAAAAAGGAGGGTGAGGCAGACATGGACTATGCTCCGACATCGGCTGATGAAGACGTCACATCATCCGATGACATGGAAGAAATCAAAATGATTGTCAAAGAGGAGAGAAAAAAATTATCAAAGAAGAAAAAAGCCCTCAGAAAGAGCAGGAATTGTTTAAACAGCGCGGGATCAGTTTTTAGAACTATGTAAGTATATATGTATTAAATTTTAAATACCAACTATAGGCAGTTGAACGTGCAGTTAGAACACCATGCTTCTATTCTGACCCTATTAACTCGTCTGCTTGGTTCAATATATTCGCACCTCACAATCCGGAAGCCTGGGTTTCATGCGTAAATTCTTCCCGTCAAACCGTCACTTTGGATCGAAATTGTAAAATATCTATGCAAGATAGCTTTCATGTTTCAAACATAATAAGAAGCATTATTTTGTTCTCTTTCTGGTAAAAAAATTATGTGTGTTTGCGTGAGAGGAAGAGAGATATATAGCTTTTAAAATGTAAGGTCGCTCGGGACGTTTTTGGTCTTATGAAAGTATAGCGCGATTTTTTTTTTTTTTTACATTAACTCCACACAGGAGGCCCTGAGGAAAATAATTTCCCTCAGGGTTTATGTCATCTGGGATGCTGTGTGGAGGGTCTTTTTGAGGAGAGGAAGGAATGAACATTGGTCTTGAAGAGACCCATGTTGTAGGAAGGAGGAAACACAGAGGCCGGCAAATCATTCCACAGCCGAGCTGTTGAACATAAGAACGAGTCGAAGAAACGACCCGTTCTCATGTGACAAATGTCAACTCTGTACAAATGTTGGGCACGCGTTTGGCGTGTTTCCCGACTATGCACCGGTGCCGAAGGGATCAATGATGCTAGTTCCTCGGAGCATCTTCCATTGTAATACCGGTAGAACAAGGATAGCATTCCCACCCGACGCCTGTGCTCTAAAGATTGCAATCCGTCTGTTAAGATGGGAGAATCTATCAAACGGACCGCCCGTTTTTGCACAGAGTCGAGGGTATTTTTCAGGTATTTTGGAGCTCCAGACCAGAGGTGGCTGCCAAATTCAACTGTGGGGCGCACTTGCGATTTATACAGGGTTAGCAGTTGTGTACTATTAAAGTATCTGCGGGCCCTGTACAGTACGCCCAGTTTTTGGGAGGCTAACTTTACTCTGGCTTCGATGGAGCCCCCATACCTGAGCTGGTCACTTAGGGTTACACCAAGCATATCAATGGAGGGCCTGTTCGGAAGATTGCTTCCGTTGAAAGAGACAAGATTTTCATTTCGATCCCTTTTAGACGTAATCAGACAAGATTGGGTCTTTGAAACATTAAATTCAATGAGATTATTTTTACCCCAAGAGAAAACACTCTCGAGATAACCGTCCATTCTTTGCTTCAAAGCCTTACGAGCTGTTGGAGTTTGTGAGCCCTTTGGGGGCTTGTCAAACAAAAAGCTATCATGGACTGTACTGTCATCCGCGTAACAATGAATTGGTGCACATGACAAAAGGTCGTTGATGTGCAACAAAAACAAAGTCGGAGACAGAACCGATCCCTGCGGGACGCCAGCATTTATCGAGTGTGAGGAAGAGGTTAAACACATTAAACACAAACAATTACATGTTTTGGGAAGTATTTATTCCTAAACAAGCAGACGGGTTAAAGTGGCGCTAATAGAAAATAAAACTAATCGGCTTACTATTGATATTGGGGAATGCAAGTCGTTGGGGACCAAAGGCAGTTGCACAGATAGGACACCACGCTCCTATTCTGATCCTATTAAAGTGGCATCAACTAATAAAGGGGCATGCAAGTCGTTGGTGACCAAAGGCAGTTGCGCAGATAGGACACCACGCTCCTATTCTGACTCAATTAAAGTGGCATCAACTAATAGAGGGGCATGCAAGTCGTTGGGGACCAAAGGCAGTTGCGCAGGTAGGACACCACGCTCCTATTCTGACCCTATTAAAGTGGCATCAACTAATAAAGGGGCATGCAAGTCGTTGGTGACCAAAGGCAGTTGCGCAGATAGGACACCACGCTCCTATTCTGACTCAATTAAAGTGGCATCAACTAATAGAGGGGCATGCAAGTCGTTGGGAACCAAAGGCAGTTGCGCAGATAGGACACCACGCTCCTATTCTGACTCAATTAAAGTGGCATCAACTAATAGAGGGGCATGCAAGTCGTTGGGAACCAAAGGCAGTTGCACAGATAGGACACCACGCTCCTATTCTGACCCTATTAAAGTGGCGCCAACACAGTGCTATGCATAATTTAAGCTATTCTGAGGGAACTACACATGCTAAATTATATACATACTGTTAATATAAACACATTCTCTGGTAACTAAATAATTAATTAACCATTACCGCAGAGGTAGGCAGAGAGGACGGGCCGCCAAAAAACTCAGTCTTGGTATACACTCTTTGCCTCATTCAAATACATACATCGTCTCATACATACTCTTCTATCATTCATACTCTTGACACGGCCCATCTGCCATGGCTTCCTCAGGTGTCCCTGACTTGTTCTACCATTCACATTTGCTTAACCCCTCCGCAACGTAAGCAGATATATGCGTTAAAAATATGACAGCAGTCAAGTACAATAAGCGTGTTTACACGTCAGCGCATGTGACTCCATAGAAACCGTTATAACTCCGTTATTGTTTTAGTTACATCCGTAAAATAAAAAGTGAAAGGTCGATAGTGAATCATGCTGCACATCTCTATTCAAGTTGTCCATAGAAATACATAAAAAGAACATTCTGTCAGACGCGCAGTCTGACACATAATTTATCCCGCCAAATTTCCTACGGGCGCCCGACATTGTTAATTTTTATTAAATATTTTTATATGAAATGATAAAAAAGTGAGGTGAAAAAAGTGTTTATTACACATTTATACAATAGAATAAGTATTGTTGTTTACATAATCTGTGATTTTAGTACCGTTTTCACATAAAAACATCACGTGAGTCATTTTCACATTTTTTTAATGTTTGCATTCTAAATTTTAATATTTACAAATATTAATATTTATTTGTAATATAATAATTCGAAAGCTTATTTTGTAACCTTTCTAAAACAGTTTGTACTATTCGGCTACGTTCAGAAATGTTTCATTTATAGAGCTTTAATTGTGAAGCGGTAATACTACAAAGTTTTCGTAAAATGTCATTTCGTTAAAGACATTAAAAGTGCATATTGGCGATTTTCTGAGGGGTTAATATTCCCACTACATTTCTTTCTTCGTTCATTTGCTCTACATGCCCAAACCTTCATAGGATCTTTTTTTGCCGCGTGTAAATTGCACACTGATTTTTTTTAGTTATGGATTTGTTTTTTTGTCAGCTACGAATGCCCCAAGTGCCGTGGACTCTTCAAGACCTTCAACATGATCAGCAAGCACCTCTTCAAGCTGCACCAGGTCCCCATCCTCACCGTGGCGCAGCTGAACCACTTCCTCGTCAGCCAATCTCCGCACGACTCTGCCGCACAACCACTCAAACTGGAACCCAATGCAAACGGCACTACGGAAGAACCAAATCCTGCAGGTTAAACAATATTTCTTTATTCACTGGAGCGATTATATAGCGGTCCAAAATTAGACCACATTTTCCTACCATTTGTAAAACATTTATTGTAATTATTTAAAACATTTCTTCGGCCATCCATTATTTTCAAACGAAGCTTTTGAAATGCTTAATCTATTATGACCATAGATGTCACAAATCCGAACTTTGTAGACTATTTTAGAACAATGTTAAAAATAATTTTTTAATTATTTTTCCACATCGAATTTTTGATCAGCTGTTTACGGTTAACCCTTTCCCTGCGGGAAGCGCACCACTGCGCCGCCCCGTACATGCCCTGTACGCGGGCGGCGCAGTGGTGCGCCGCGAAGTTTCTCCGGCGTTATGTATATGAAACATACTTGAATATGGTAAAATTTATACTCCTAAAAATTCTCAAATCTTTACCCTACTGACATCTTGCGATATTCTTCCGTAATACGTATCCTAATCAGAGTTACAGAGATTTGAAGGGACCTCCCAACTCAGAGCGAAAAATGAATCAGTTTGAATTCTTCCCGCGTCTTTTCACACACTATTGCGCAGGCGCCTCTCATAAGCACTCGTAAGATTCTCAAGCGAAGACGCTCGCCGAGTAATACATTATCATATCGAATTATTGTTTGCTTTTTTCGTTGATGCGAACTATCGTGATTACTGTGGATATTTATCTGATTTATCATATTTAAAAATAAGTTTGTTTATAAATATACTAAAGATACTTTCAAACTGTGGTAGAAATATAAAATTTCATCAGTGTTAGATTATTTTCAAATAAAAATAAGTGATTTAGAGTGTTTTTAGTTGACAATCAAGTGTGGTGATTTTATAACTCTTTACGAAAATTTGTAGACGTTTGACTTTTTATCAATAATTGAAATTATTTTTATTACCAACATACAAAATGTCGGCTCGTAGTCTTAATGACGACGAAATAATTAGTGCTACTTTAGAAATAGATTAAGATTTGGAACTTAGTGAAAGTGACGAAGATAAAAATTGTGAAGCTGCAGTTGTTTTTATTATACGACCCTTTTTAAGTGCGTGTCAATATTTCATGCATCTAGCCAATCGAGACATCGCACCACAGTTGAAGAGCTGTACTCCGGTATGTTGACGTGCTTATTGTGTTGACCTTGAAATTTTAATATGGCGGCTCGACCCAAACGTATTCATTACACTACTGAGATAAGCGTCGAAGATTTATCCAGTCCCATTGATAATCGGAATGTTTATTTACACTTGAAAAAATACTTCAAGACATAATTGACTTATTTTTTAAAACAAATGTTAAAATCCATGCGTGATTATTGTTTAAAGCCATAAATTAGATTAATGATAAATAGCCCCGCGTGTGAACGAAGTGATACATATTTTTGACGCGTAGAAAAGGTTAAAATTAAGTCCTTTTTCCATAGATATGCACCTTTCATTATCAAGTATAAGACCAGTGGCGTAGCGAGGGGGGGGCTGTCGGGGCGGACCGCCTCGGGTGCCACCCGAAGGGGGGTGCCACTCGACCAAGATATTGCATATACGTAACCAAGATATTGCATACAAATGAACACTGCCTGTAATTCATTTATATTTTCGTAACTCTATGGGCCCCCGAGGAGTGCCCCGTATTTATTTTGTGTGGTCGGTCTTTTATAGGCGGAATAGCCTATATTCTGATAAATTCTCTAGCCATCCCCCCCACCCCAGGATGGACCATTTTTATTACTAAGTCGAAATTAGCGTTTTGAATTTCTCAAGTCAACTTTCATGGGGAGGGGTGACACTACACCCCGGGGGGGGTGACTTCCGCCCCAGGTACCACCCATGCTAGCTACGCCACTGCCACAGACAACATACAGAAATCAAAAATATTCTATGTTGACTCGAATAAGTACTCCTCAAGGCAGTTTCAAAGTAAAAAACATGCAGGATTCGCGCAGTTATAAACTTAGCGATTTTTTAATATTTTTTTTATAAATCCTACAAATATGAGATAAAGGGTAAAATACAGGTTATTTCATTGGCTATATAGCACTATAATAAGTTTTTATGTCTCCCTGTTAAAATTACAAGGTATGATTTTTTTAATGTTGGTGAAAAATTTAAAAAATGATCTTCTGGGAAATCGCAAGCAATCGAGCCAAATTTATTTATTTCGCTTGATCTCTCCAGCGATTATTATTATTATTTGTAGTGTATTAGTTATTCATGTAGTTTCAAATACTTTCAATAGATGTCGATAGTGTAGTTAGTAATATGAAGTTTTGCTATATCCCAATAGATGGCAGTTGAGTGTGATATTAGAAGAGTACTATCTATCATCGTTTGTGTCAAAGGCATTCACGAGAATAATTCATATAGGTCTCATAGAAATCGTTGTCTCCCTTACTATAATGGTTAGAAATATGATCTAAATGATTTTAGAAAGAGAAAACACCACGCTTTATATTCCAATGTAAAAATTAACCCCTCCGCAACGTAAGCAGATATAAGCGTTAGAAATAGGACAGCAATCAAGTACAATAAGCGTGTTTATACGTCAGCGCGTGTGTTTCCATAGAAATCGTTCTAACTCCGTTATTGTTTTAGTTACATCCCTAAAATAAAAAGTAAAAGTTCGATAGTAGATCAAGCTGCACATCCCTATCAAGTTGTCTATGGAAATACATAACAGGAATCAGCTGTCAGTCGTGTAGTTGACAAAAATATTTACCCGCGCAAATTTGCTACGTGAGTCTTTTTACCTATTTTTAATATTTACAAATGCTAATATTTATTTGTAATACAAGGTGTCCGGAAACTCGTAGTACAAGCGGGAAACTGGAGACTCCACATCACATTTGGAGTCGATTTTGTGGTATAATTTTTTTTGATTTGAGCTTTCGTTTTCGAGTAAATCGGATCCGAAGTTGGAATTTTTTTTGGTTAAATTTGAAAAAATTGTTCACTAGGGGGTTGATTTCAGCTATGTAATGTCTTATAAAATGCATCGAAGGGTAAACCGGGCTCAAAAGTTTTTTTAACCCTTTAGTTGCCGAAAAAATGGAAAAATAGAAAAAAAATAATATTAAAATCGAAATGCTGAGATCGAAAAAAATAAGTTTTTTGGGTTCTCTACGTGATGTAGATTCACCAGTTTCCCGCTTGTACTACGAGTTTCCGGACACGTTGTATAACAATTTGAAAGCTTATTTTGTAAGCTTTCTAAAACAGTTTTTACTATTCGGCTACGTACAGAAATGTTTCATTTATAGAGCTTTAATTGTGAAGCGGTAATAACACAAAGTTTTCGTAAAATGTCATTTTGTTTTGTCAGACACCAAAAGCGAATATTCTCGAAAATTCGGAGGGGTTAACCACAAAATAATTAAAATGTACAGCTTTATGAATTCAAAGTTTTTGACTGCAATTTGAAAAAAATTGTTTAACTTTGGGAATTTTTACATGAAATGATAAAAAGTGAGTTTACAATAACATTTATAATATGTCTAATAAAATATGTATGCGTTTTTTTTCTTTATCAGTAATTTTGTTTAGAATAAACGTAAAGTGAGCCATTTTTAAAGCTTTTTTATGTTTGCATCCAAAATTTGTATATAAAATTAATTGTGTGATTATTGCAAATAATATAATTTGAAAGTGTATTTCGACACCTTTCAAAAAGTTTTTAGTTTTTGGATACATACAGAAATATTCCATTTATTTCGATTTTATTGCAAAGCGGAAATTTTCTGGCTTTCTGACTAAATGTCTGAGGCCTGAAGGGCTAGTGTTAAAAAAAAATTGTATTTCTCACCATGATAGTAAGAAAGACACAACGGTTTCCATGAGACTATAAAAGCGAACAAATTAGTCTGAGAGGTTAAGCGCCTCTTTCTTAATCCTATTCATTACACTTACATTATGAATGCCTTGAATTCTATATACATGATGTCCGGAAACTCGTGGTACAAGCAGGAAACTGGTTAATCCACATCACATTCGGAGTCGATTTGTGATATAACTTTTTTGATTTGAGCTTTCGTTTTCGAGTAAATCGGGTCCGAAGTTGGAATTTTTTTGGTTAAATTTGAAAAAAATGTTCACTAGGGGGTTGATTTCAGCTGTGTAATGTCTTATAAAATGCATCGAAGGGTAAACCGGGCTCAAAAGTTTTTTTAACCCTTTAGTTGCCGAAAAAATGGAAAAATAGACAAAAAATAATATTAAAATCGAAATACTGAGATCGAAAAAAAAAAGTTTTTTGGGTTCTCTACGTGATGTAGATTCACCAGTTTCCCGCTTGTACTACGAGTTTCCGGACACGTTGTATATGAATATTTGGTTACGATTTTAGATTTTCACGGCCAAAAGTATTTTTGTTATTAGATTTTGGGATATTATGCTGTGTTGCGCTTCCTCCTTCTTTAGCCAACGTTGTCAGTCAGGGCAGATGTGTGATCACATCTGCCTTGATGATGGACACTGTAACTCTGTCCGAAACGTTGGCTAAAAAAGGAGGTAGCGCAACACGGCATAATATCCCAAAAACTAATAACAAAAATATGAATATTTGTTTTGGCAGATGTGTTGGAAGAGAGCTGTCCAGAGGAAAACGAAGAACACAGATACAAATGCCTGAATTGCGAATACAAGTGTGCCAAATTCGAGACGGTGAAAGCGCACATCATCAACAAGCACCGAGGGGAGAGATACATCGAATGCGACGAGTGTAAATATAAGTAAGTATTCACTCATCTATCTATAATATAAAAATGAATCGCTGAATGTGTTGCTAGGCGCATTACTTTCGAACGACTGCATCAAATTGGATAATTCTTTTTTTTTGTGTGTTCGTTATTGTCAGGACAAGGTTTTTATAAAACTTCAGGTGAGCTCTGGCATTATGAAATTTGTATAAAAAAATTGCTATTGGTGGCATGCGAGGAAGCGGCTATTGCTATGGAAAGTGGGAGGGAGGGAGAGATGTGGGAGGGGAACCTGGGAGGGTGGATGGGAACTCAAGAGGGGGGGTTCGCGGGGAGGGGGAAGGGGGGGGAGTGGAGTGAGGAGAGGGAAGATGGAGGTGACAGAGTGGGAACGTGAGAGGGGAAGAGGACGTAGGAGAAGAAGGGGAGGCGGAAGGGGAACGGGACGAATGGGAAAGGACACACAGGGAGAAACAATTTCTTTATTAAATGGCATAGCAACGCATGCCGGGACCAGCTAGTTTACAATATTTATGACATTAAAAAAATTCACTCTCTTTTAAAACTTGTATTTTCTGTACTTATTTGAATGCCGTGCTGTGGTAATGCTGTCCGAAAAGTTAACACGGCATAATACCCCAAAAATAAAGCACGATAATATATTTGGCCGTGAAGATTTCAAATTATATATATATATATTTTTTTTTACGTTAGCTCCACACAGGAGGCCAAATGTCATATTAGGGAATGTTTTGTAGAGGGCCTTTTTAAGGAAAGGAAGGAGGGGAAGTTCTGAGAAGGAAAAAGGTATGAGGGGTGGGTAAGAATAAGGGGATCCGTGTCCAGGAGTGAGGACGTATGAATCCACCCCTCCAACTGCAGTGCAAGGCGATGGGTCGAAAGAGTCCGACTGGAGAGGTCAAAAGGTCTCCCTCAACCAGTCTATCGATCCAGCCTGACACGCAGCAGGTGAGCAGACGCATTCGCCGCCAAGACCTGGATAAACCTCACCCCATGAATCTGGGCACCCCTGCTAAGTCACCAAACATAGCTTGCCATTTGGGATGACCTATGATAGAGGTGTTGGTTATCCAGTAAATGGTTTCCGGAGCGGCGGTACCCATACCCGCCTCTGCTGCTGGTTGAGGGAGGCCTTTTGACCTCTCCAACCGGTCTCTCTCGACCCATCGCCTTGCACCGCTGTGGGAGGGATGGATTCATACGTCCGGCACTCCTGGACACACTGACCCCCACATTCCTACCCACCCCTCATACTTTATTCTTCCCAGAACTTCCTCTCCTTCCTTTTCTTTAAAAAAACTCAAAACACAGCATCTGCAAAGAAGACATTTTTTTTACATAAGCTCCACACAGGAGGCCCTGAGGAAAATAAGTTCCCTCAGGCATGTCATCTTGTCATCATGTCATCTTTGGGGATGCTGTGTGGAGGGTTTTTTTTAAGGAAAGGAAGGAGAGGAGAGTTCTGGGAAGGAAAAGGGTTTAAGGGGTGGGTAGAAATCTGGGATTCAGTGTGTCCTGGTCATCCGCCTCCAAGACCTAGACAAACCTCACCACATGAACCCGGGCATCCCTGCTAAATCACCAAACGTAGCTAGCCACTTGGGGTGACTTATGGCAGAGGTGTTGGTTATCCAATAAAGGTTCCCGGGGCGGCGGTACCCATTCCCGCCTCCTAAATTGAAGATATAGATAGGCCCTGAGGGAAATAATTTTTTCGTCAGGGCCTCCTGTGTGGAGCTAATGTAAAAAAAAATCACTTTACTAACTTCACAAGAAGTCAGGTAACGTAATGTTCCACCTTGGGTACGTCAACTTTGACAACCCCGTCTGATGTGATCCAATGTGCGCAGGTGTACAGGCATGAACCTGCTGGTGCGCCACAAGCAGTGGCACGCGGGGGAGCGGCGCATAGCGTGCGAGCAGTGCCCCTACCGTACCGTGTCCAACACGCAGCTGCGCAACCACATGGCGGTGGCGCACAGCTCTGAGCGGCCTCACGCTTGTCACGCCTGCCCCTACTCCACCAAGCTGAAGCACACGTGAGTACAAGTCTAAATTACGGCCACTACTATTAACACACTACGATAACTGTTCAGGTTGCGGCTGGAATATACAAACATCGTCATAAAACATTTCATTAATGATAAATAAATAGTATTGGTCCCAAGTGAGAGCCCTGAGGAATTCCCGAGCTTGTGGCATTTGGTAATGTTCTGTCACAATATTCAAAATATCTGATATTGTTTTCATTCTCGTATTAATTCACATTATAACCCCTCGTTTCTCATTTTTTTTTAATTAAAAATGTGTGGTTATGTATTTTAAATGCCATTCGCGAAACACACAAGAAAGGCTGCGAAATAGTGAGATATGTGTTGTTCTTTAGCGAGAAATATATATTTTTTTTCTTAATATTAAAAATGCGAAAGTACGTGTGTTTGTTTGTTACGCTTTCATGTCCAAACTACTAAACCGATTTTAATTTTTTTTTCACCAATAGAAAGCTACGTTATCAGCGAGTAACATAGGCTGACATAATGGTAAGCTCTGGCGTTTTGAAATTTGTATAAATGAAAATGTGTGTATTTCATATATTTTAGCGGCAGGGAGGAATGACGAGGAAGGGGGACGACGGGGAAGATGGAGGGATCTTTACATAGTCTAAAATGAAGTCGCTCACGACGTATGTGCGCTTCGATCTTTTAAACTATGTAACGGATATTCATGCAGTTTTCACCAACAGATAGAGTGATTCATGAGGAAGGTTTTTAGGTATATAATTTGTCAAGGTTTGGTGTAAATTGGTTGAAATACATAATACATCTGGCCAAGCGGCAGCGGCAGCGGGCAGAGACAGCATGCTGACAAATGGGTGGTGTTGATTTAATTTAACAGATGGCGTTGGTTATAAAGGTTTCGTTAGCCACAGCAACGTGCGGCCGGGTCTGCTAGTATTATATATGAAAGAAATTGTTATAAAAGAATGTGTACTACATTTTGCGTGCCGCTAAAACTCAGTAACCAGTCCCGGTACGATCAAGGGACTTATATGATGTGGTAGCTCTCTATCCCCCAACCACGAAGAAGGTTATAAGGGCTAGAAGTTTCGCCCTCTAGAAATTTCTAGAATAGTCCAGACATTCAAGAGTATTTGAGGGCATTCCACAACATTCCAGAACGTCCCGGAATATTCTGGAATGTTCGAGAACATCCCAGACCATTCGAAGCCTTTTTTGTATTGGTGGGGCTTTCCATTGGTAGAGGTATATAAAGCAAGATCTGTGGTGGGTTGGAACGTCAGTTTAATCTCACATTAACTCTGAGCAATGTCGGTGATAAACCTAGTGATAAATAAATAGTAATGGTCCCAAGTGAGAGCCCTGAGGAACTCCCAACTTTGTGGCATTTGGTAGTGTTCCGTCGCAATATTTAAAACATCTGACTTTATTTTCATTTTCACATTATTTCACATATCGTTGTTCAGATTATAACACCGCGTATCTCATTTTACAGGAGGAACAAAAGTAGGGGGGACATAAAGTTAAAATTAAAATAAAGAAATTGTGTCTTCCTGCGTAACTTTTCATGTTCTTCAAAGAACCATCTAAAAATTCGCATGTTCGTGTCCTGCGTGTCTTTTACCATTCGTCCCGTTTACCTTCCGCCTCCGCTTCCCCTCCCATAGCCCCTTTCCCTCACGCGTTCCATATATTCAGTCCCGGTACATTCAGTTTTCAATAATAATACCTAATAATAATTTTCCTCTCATAATATTTTAACATATGTACTTACTTATTTTTCAAACACGTTAACATATGTGCATACGTATCAGCAAGTAAAGTGGCTGTTGCAGGTTACTGAGGCACATCCAGCGCAAGCACGAGGAGCGGCGGGACCACCCGTGCCCGCACTGCGGCAAGGCCTTCTTCGCCGGCAAGGACCTCAAGATGCATCTGCGCACGCACACTGGCGAAAAGCCGCACGTCTGCGAGCATTGCGCCATGGCCTTCACGCAGGTTTTTTCAAATTTATTACTAGCAAGTTCCCGGCATGCATTGCAATGCCACCAATAAAGAAATCGTTTCTCCCTTCGTGTCTTTTCCCATTCGTCCCGTTTACCGTCCGCCTCCCATACCCCCCCATGTCCCCTTCCTCTCACGCGTTCCTGAATATTATTAGATTTGTGAATACAAATTAAATTAAATTCAATTCTGTCATGCGTACCTTCGTACACCGAAAATAAACTGTTGGTAAAAATTCATTTGCTTAAAAAGAGCTTATTCGAAAATCGATCTATCAATTTTGGTACCTAACAAAGGTACCTATTTAAAAATCTATAATTCTTGATTCAATTCAAAGTAAGAGGTAATAAAAAATATAGTTATAAAGTAATTACTTCAAATAAATTTATTAATTTAAGTGTTTCGAAAATTAATTTTTGATGGAACGTCATTGTTTTGCAAAATGTAGTTTTTGTTTTAATATTTTTTTCTTTATCAGTAATTTTAGTTAGAAAAAACGAAAGGTGACCCATTTTAAAACTTTTTTTATGTTTCGTTCAAAATTTTAACATTTAAAAAATTGTATTTATTTCCAATTACAAAATTTTTAAATGTATTTCTTCACCTCTTAAAAACAGTTTTTACAGATGCATTCAGAAATGTTCCATTTATTTGGATTTTATTGCAAAACGAAAATATTTTAACCTTCCAACAAAATAGGCCAAAAGTGGTTGTTTATCGTTTGTGTAAAATTTAAAATACGTTTATTAGTAAGGGGTTGGTCATTATTAATGATTGGAATTGCAAGTGAATGTGTTTTATATATTGAAATTAACATTTTTTCTTTGTTGCAGAAGTCGAACCTGCTGAAGCACGTGCTGGTAGCGCATACGGCTCCACACGAGCGACCCTTTGCCTGCTCTGTGTGCGCGTACCGGGGGCGCACGGCCGTGGACTTGCGTGCGCACCAGCGCCGACACACCGGCGAGCGTCCCCACCAGTGCGAGCTGTGCAGTGCGCGCACTTCCACGCGCAGCGCCCTCAAGTTGCACATGTAAGCATGCATTAGTACATAGTCTGTTTTTATCGAGGTACCTGGTATTACCGATATATATTCAATTTGGGAAGTGAGTACGGAAACCGCCGCTCCGGGAACCATTTATTAGATAACCACACCCTGCCTTAGATCACCCAAGTGGTTCCCTTCATTTGGTGACTTAGGAGGGGTATCCGGGTTCATGGGGTGAGATTCAATTTGGGAGGCGGGTGTGGATACCTCCGCTCCGGGAACCATTTCGTCGCTTCGGTTCTTATTTGTCCAACAGACCATTTTAGTTTTTGTTCAATCTCCATTTTAAAATTAAAAATTAAGTATAAAAAATTATAGTTAATCATTTAATTAAGAACTATTTAAACTAATGAGACCCTTACCTTTACGGAAATAGCTTTATCTTATACACTTACTGTGATGACTGTGGCCGGTCTCTTACATTACTCCTGGACTCCTGCTGATGGATCCAGATTCCTCTGAATAGGTTGATCTCAGTTTTAGGGTGATTGCAATAATAATGCGTAGGTAGTCTATTGTGTATTTAATCCGAGATTACAGTACAAGGTTCTTCTTAGGAGGCGGATAACAAGAGAGGACGAATGGACAACATTCACGCCTTTTATACGTTCCGCATGCTGTCTCACTCATACACGCATGTCTCTTTCATACTGCAAGACATACGTTCACTACACTTACCATAATGTTTCATTGAAATAATGAGAGAAAACCTTCTCCTCGTGTAAAATTTTCTAATGGTCTGTTGGACAAATACGAACTAAAGCGACGATTTATTGGATAGCCAACACTTCTGCCATAGGTCACCCCAAGAGGTTCGATACCTTTGATAACTAATAACTGAATATTGAATTTTCCCCTGGGTAGCCAAGGGCATGGCCTAATTTGAAAGAAAGACGCAAAAATTTTGCTTTCCGAATTTTGTTTAAATATCCGTATAAATATGAAAATGAACTGATTTCGTTATTTTTACATACACCTGAATAGACATCCTACGTGAAAAAACACATTTCAAAGGTGATTGATAATAAATAAATACCTTTTTATGCATTTGAAAAAGAAACAAAAATGCTCAAACTCACGACTTTTCGGTTTTGACAGCGGTCTGAAGTCACAGATATATTAATTACAAACATTCTAGAGTTGCCACATGAATGAAATCTTTTACCCTACCTATAGAGATATTGGTGCAATCTATTTTGACCTTGTTTTCATACAGTTTCTTTATACATAAGGGTTAAAATCGCATATAAAAAGTTTTTGTTTTTGAAATTTCATAGGGGACACCGGTGTCCCCTTGGCCCCCAAGTTAATTTGTCAAAGGCCAGGAAAAACACGGAAATTTCCTAACAAAGCACCACTTTGAATTTTGAATTGAATGTTTTGTGGATTAATTTTGAGCTATCGTATATTTTATTGACCGAAACACATTCCTAGAACAATAAACTATGTACCAAAACAACATCACTTGTGTTAATTACATAAATTGACAGGTTTTACTACGTTTTCGTCAAATAACACGCATCGGACTTTGACAGAAAGAATCGCGGTGAAATTTGACATTTCGATGCCACAGATAAAATTACAATCTGCGCGTGAATTCATGTCTCCGGCCTATTAGGGGTTAAAACACGAAATACTGTAAATATACATGCACATACATTAAGTGGATAAATAATCATGTATACAGAGTATTTTGTGTTTTAAACTATTTAAAATCAGCGAAGCTGGCCTGATACCCATAGAAAAAGCAATTGACAGCCATAGAAAATTACACAAATTTGACAGGATATCTCTTCCGATATCTATCTCGACTCCACAAAAGATATAGAATCGCTCTGATGTATGCACTAAATCATGGAAAATGTAAAAATATGTAAAGGCCCATGAGGGAGGGCATTGATGATTAATAAATAAAACAAGTAAATAGACTTCCGGGTTCCCTGTGTGAATTTTGTTCAGGTTTTGCCAACCAGCTACATGGCGGGCTTGGATCAGGGGAGAATGGTTGAGGGAATCGCTTTGACCTCTGCAGCCATACTCTCTTGATCCATCGCCTCACTCCTGGATACACTGACCCCCAGATTCCTAACCACCCTAAAAAAATAATTGAATAAGGTGTTGTCTGTTGCAGGCGACGCCATGCGGGAGAACGTACTTACAACTGCGAACAATGTGCGTACAGCTGCTATGAATCTGAGTCTCTGAAAGCACATAAACGCATTCACACGGGGGAGCGTCCGTTCTCTTGCGACTTGTGCGGCTACAGGTAAATCAACTACAAAATTATTTTTACAGTGGAATAATTTATCGATTAAAACCTCAAATCGTAATATATAATCATTGAAGATAATAAAATTATTAAAAACTTACAAACAAAAAATGCAAAATAAAATAGGTCAGAAAGTCAATAGATGTCAAGTACTGAAATTAAAAAAAAAAATGGATATACAGGATGTTAACCTCTTATGGGCCAGGCCATTTCACTAAAATTCACTAAAAAAGCACCACTTTGAATTTTGATTTGAATGTTTTGTGGATTAATTTTGAGCTATCGTATATTTTATTGACCGAAACACATTCCTAGAACAATAAACTATGTACCAAAACAACATTACTTGCGTTAATTACGTTAATTGATAGGTTTTACAATGTTTTTGTCAAGCAAGACGCATCGACTTTGGCAGATAAAATTCACGGCAAATTTGATATTTTGATGCCAGAGATAAAGTCATTTAAAAATATTCTGGGGTTGCTAGGTGAATGAAATTTTTACCCAACTTATGGGGAAATGTTGGCGCAAGCGATTCTGACCTTGTTCTTCATACAAATTCTGTACATAGAAGGGTCAAAATCGCAGACAAACATGTTTTTTTCGCGCATGCGCACAATACGCGCGCGCCCACGCGTCTCCGGCCAATAAGAGGTTTAAGGGACGTACTTGATTTGCTTTAACCAGTGATTCCTTACATTGTTTGTTGTAAAAAATGTAAATTAAAATTTAGTCTCCGGTGACTTAAGATGGTTTTTTTTTTCTACAAAAATATAAAAAAATGGTAGGTGTTGGGCAGTTGGAGGCGAGGGGTTGATCGATTACTCGGTTGAGTGACCAGTGACGACATGCGGAAGAATTTTTTTTTGTTTGAATTTGAAGAAATTCATTTTGGAAAAAAAAAATCAAAAAAAGTCGCCGGAGACCAAAACTTCATTTACATTTTTTATTTCAAATAATGTCAGGAATCACTGGAAAAAGTAAGTCAAATAACCTTGTATACTTAACATCCTGTATTTATCCAAGATATTATCTAGATTTTTAGGGATGGATTGACCACCCCTCATACCTTTTTCCTTTCCAGAAGTTCCTCTCCTTCTTTTTCCTAAAAAAAACCCTCACACAGCATCTCCAGTGATGACGTAGGCCCTGAGGTAATTTCTTTTCATAGAATATGTGAAATAATATAAAAATATTCAAAATTTTGAATGTTGCAACGGAGTAATACCAAATGCCACAAACTCAGGAGTTCCTCAGGGCTCTCACTTGGGACCATTACTATGTATTAATCAGTGAAAGCATTAATGAATAGGTAATTTTAATTATAGAGTAGGCACTCCTACCAACAAATATGTATAATTGCAGGGCCAGGACGACCAGTCGGCTGCGCAACCATAAGATGTCACACTCCAACAGTCTCAAATACTCCTGCCAGCACTGTCCCTACCGCGCCAACTATCGTTCCAATCTCATAAAGCACTTAGAGAAGAACTGCGGCGTGGGCAAAAGGAAGTACAGGTAAATATCATACTTAAAATCGAGAGATTAACCACTTGGACCCATAAGCTTGTTACTAACTAGCCATCAAGCCGTTTCCCGCAGGGGTAGGCAGAGAGGTCAGACCGCCAAACAACTTGGTCTTGGCACACACTCCTTGCTTCGTTCACATTCATACATGGTCTCATACACGCTCTTCTATTACTCTGACTCTTGACATGGCCCGACACAAGTATCTGATTCACTTGGTCGTGCCATGTCATTCTCGGGCGTCCCTGACTTCTTCCACCATTCACATTTGCGTCATATATACTCCTTACACTCCTTTCCTCGTTCATTTGCTCTACACGCCCAAACCATCGGAGCGTACCTTTCTTGATCTTACTCATTACGCTTACATCAGCCTTGCATTCTTTGCGGATCTCCACATTTCTCACACGATCATACATGGTTTTATTACACATTCGCCTCAGGGATCTCATTTCTACAGCATTCAGTCTACTTTCATCCTTCCTCTGCCAGTTCCATGCCTCGCTGCCATACATCAGGATAGGTACCAGTACTCCATTATGGACGGCCAGCTTCGCTTCTTTGGACAGTTTTTGTTGGTGCCAACGGCGATCAGTCCTCCATTAATAGAGTTATCTGCATTCACCCTTCTTTCAATGTCTCTATCAGCCTTCCCATCTCTGGTAAACATACTTCCCAAATAAACAAACTCATCCACCTGCTCCAAGTATTCATAATTCTCAACTATGTTGCACTTAAGCTTGTTTAAAAGACAATTTAACATCGCCAGACGTAGGAGGCATACCTGACTTAATAAATGACAACAGTTTAATAAAAGTGAATACTGAAAATACAAACTAATGTTCTGAGTACATTTTCAACGTGAGAAGAGAGAGCCGTGAGTACTTCATTGATGCAACATATTAACATCTGTTCTGCAAGGATGGGACTTTTGTTCTCAGATTGATAGAAGTGTTACAAATTCAAGATTTGTATTGAAAATAAAGTCATCCTTTTGTGTCTGAAATGTCTTTTCGTGATTTATTTTTTGAGTATTATGCGATACTTCCTTCTTTAGCCAAATTTTCATTGCATTGGATAGCACGGATGGAGATGTCCACCACAAAAATACTTTCTACAGAGAATATAATATATTATAAGAAATATATGAAAATGAAAACAATATCAGATGTTTTGAATGTTAGACGAAAGATATATCGGTTTAAAACAAATTCCATTTTCTCGGATGGGTTCCTTGTTTTTGCCCACCTGGAGTGTGTTAAAATAGAACATGTGAAAAAATATGAAACTGAAAACAAATGTTTTGAATGTTGCAACGGAACACTACCAAATACCACTAACTAGGGAGTTCCTCAGGGCTCTCACTTGGGACCATTACTATTTATTTATCAGTGAAGGCATTTATGAATGTTTTGTAATGTTGCGTGATGTGTTTGAATGTTTCAGCCGCAACCCCGGCAGTCGCTACGCAGCACACGTCAAGACCCAGACACAAACAGAAACACTACCCAACGATGTGGAAAAGCTCTAGCACTTCCCTGCAAAAAAGCAACTGTAATCTAATGTACTTTCTGATGTTAATAAATACAAGGGCTGGGATAATCGGTGTTTTTATTTTCCAAAAATGGATTAGATGGTATGGGCATGTTTTAAAACAAAAAAAATATTTGAATACTGCACAAGAGTCCCAACTGCTCCCGTCTGGAGCTAGTGAGACTATGGCATCCCGAATTTGGGTATGTTGTGAGGCTGAAGATAGTGGAGAGGGGAAGGAGATGGGGAAGAGAAAAGTACCTGGCTATTCAGATCTGGTCACCAAACACGGCTAAGGCTATTTCAAGCAATGTTTCAATTCTGAATGGTGGTCTTATACCAGAGCGATACTGAGAGTGTCTTCCACTCTGCAACGTGCCGCAAATATACTATTAATTAATTAATTGTGAAATAACACAAATTAATCAAATAAAATTTATTTGTGCACTCAGGGGTTTGAACCCACAAATTTCGAACAGCCTTACCCCTCGGCCACAGAGGCTGTCGTAAAATAGATGCAGAAGTGAATGGTAAAAGAATTCAAGAAAGCCCAAGTAGGAAATGGCACGATCAAGTTGAGACAGAATTGTGTTGCAGTGTACCTCTCTGCTTAGATGAATTTGGATCTCGGCTATGGACTACCGGACTACCGTGTTTCCTTCCTCCTACAACAACATGGGTATCTTCAAAGCCAGGTTCACTACTTTATTTCTTTAAATATTCTCCCCACGCAGCATCCCCAAAGATGATATAGACGATCTTTGTGGCTGAGCGGTTAAGAACCTTGGTGAACACGGGGTTCGATATTTAGTGTGTGCAAACAAATCAATCTTTATCTTTACTAAGTATAAAATGAAATCGTTCACGATGTATGTGCGCTTAGAACTTTTAAACTACGCAACGGATTTTCATGCGGTTTTCACCAATAGATAGAGTGTTTCATGAGGAAGGTTTTTAGGTATATAATTTGTCAAGGTTTTGTGTAAATTGGTTAAATACATTATATATCTGGCCAAGGGGCAGCGGGCAACGGGCAGCGTGGTGTGGTTTTGATTTAACATATGGCGTTGGTTATAAAGGTTTCGTTAGCCACAGCAATGTGTGGCCGGGTCTGCTAGTTTTAATTTATAATTTGTGATTTCACACAGTGTTAATACTCTCATTATCGACATTTTTGGTCATACAGGGTGGCGCAGATGGATCGGGTGGTTTTAAAATACTTGTCAAACTGTCAATTTTAAAGGTATTGGATTGAAATAAAGTGCAAAACGTGTAGTTACAATGGAAATTTATTAACAAAAAATTTGTAAAGTTAGTTTTTAAAAATTACATCCATCAAATGCCCTCCTTCTCGAGTGACGCATTCTTGGAGTCGGGAGAATCTTCTGGAGAATCTTCTGGAGAATCAGGAGAATCTTCTGAAATCGGAAGAATCTTCTGGACCACCATGATTTTATAGGGGTGGAATTTTAGTTCTTTGTTAAGAATCCTTTGAAGGCTCCGACGTGATATTCCAAGAGCTTGAGCACGATGTCTTGTTGATCGACGTGGTCTCGTAATGACATCGCGTCTCACACGCTCCACGTTCTCAGGCGTTCTTATTGTTCGAGGTCTAGACGTCCATTTTGGAGCACATGAACCAGTAGTGCGGAAATTATACACCCAACTCAATATTGTGTCTCGCTTAGGAACACTACCGCGAGGTGGAATGTTGAAGCGCCGGCGAAAGGCACGCGTCACAGCAACAATTAAGTCGTTATTGCGTATAAACTCTTCCACTGCGAAAACACGATGCTCAACGGACCACGTAGCCATCGTGACTGACTGCCAGTCTGCAACTGAAACTTCCCGTCCCCCCCACCACAGCACGAAGACCGCCGAACACCTGGCTCCCCCACTCCAGACGTACAGTCCACTTCAAAACCACCCGATCCATCTGCGCCACCCTGTACAAACATTTTTGGTCATATGAATACTTCATGGGACGAATGGGAAAGGACACGCAGCGAGAAACAATTTTGTTTATTTAAGTGGCATTGCTGTGCATGCCGGGAACTCGCTATATATAAAAAAAATTAAAACTCAAAATTTATGAGAGATATTGCTTTTATTTTGGAAAATATTTACAATAATATCACTATTATATATATTAAATAGGTTCATTTTTTATGAATAAGGAACTCCAGTCTAATTTTTTAAATTTTTTTAATGAATAATAAATGACCTTCTAACGTAACTGCATATTTATTTTTATTTTTAAAGTTAGTTTCAATAGTTAAAATAATTGTCAAAGTTTTAATTTTTCAAGATCCCCCGAAAACCACCGTATCTGTAGTGAATCGTGTGGCATCATCACTCCTGAAAAGTTACTATAAGATCGGGCAATCAGCTGTTGAACTGGCGCCATTTTGAAATTCAGAGTTCGGAGTATTCTCCCTAGAAGTAGCATTACTATTTTTTTGTGCAGTAGTTTTGGAATATTTTCAAAATAGTAATGCTACTTCTATAAACTAATAAGAGATACGTTTATTTTTTAAACTGAATTATTTAGGCCTAAATAATGTTTCAATAAACACATCAAATAAATCTCTATAAAACAGTATGTAAATAAACTAATAAGATGAAACGTTGTTAATACGATGGCTTGTGTCATACCTACATTCTCATACAATGACTTTACGGTGTTCAGTGACGTCACCACTAAACATTTCAATAATACCAACTTGACGGTGTGTTTCTATGACCCTATTAAAAATGGACTTTTTAATAATTTTTTAAAAACTCTGCGTTTAATATTATGAAATAAAAACTTATATATTCAGAATCAGCGTTTATTGGTCTATATGAACATTTTTTTTAAAGCCATAATATTTTTCACTGGAGTTCCTTATTATTTTAAATACAGGGTGTTGTGTATTTTAAAAATTAGTCTTTAACTCGTAGTCACTCAATCACATCCAGAGTTGACGCGAACACAAAATGCACAGACGCTTTTTTTTTACATTGGCTCCACACAGGAGGCCCTGAGGAAAATAATTTCCCTCAGGGCCTATGCCATCTTTGGGGCAAGGATCTTTTTAAGGAAAGGTTGGAGAGTAAAGAAAAATGTATCAGGGCGGGTAGGAATCTGTGGGTTCAGGAGTGCCGGACGTATGAATTAATCCCTCTCACTGCATTGCAAGGGTCCCAATCTGACCCGCCAGGCAAGTGGACAGACGCATCCGGCGCCAAGACCTAGATAAACCTCACCCCATGATCCTAGGCACCCCTACTAAGACACCAAACGTAATGAAAGGGAAAGGAAAAAGGTATGAGGAGTGGATGGGAAGCCGGGGGTCAATGTGTCCAGGAGTGACGGTTGTATGAATCCATCCCTCCCACTGCGGTGCGAGGCGATGGGTCGTGAGAGTCCGATTGAGAGGTCTAGGTTATGTCTCCCTCAACCAGTCTCTCCCCAACTGGCCTGCCACACAGTAGCCGGGCACCCCTGCTAAGTCACCAAACGTAGGGAACCACTTGGGGTGACCTATGGCAGAGGTGTTACTAACTAACTAACCATCACAGGGGTAGGCAGAGAGGACAGACCACCAAACAACTCGGTCTTGGCACACACTCTTTGCCTCACTCACATTCATACATCGTCTCATACATACTCTTCTATTATTCTGACTCTTGACATGGTCCTACTCAAGTGTCTGGTTCACTTGATCGTGCCATGTCTTCCTTGGGCGTCCCCGACTTCTTCTTCCATTCACATTTGCGTCATATATTCTTTTCACACTATTTTCTTCTGTCATTCGCTCTACATGCCGAAACCATCTGAGGGTCCCTTTCTTAATCTTACTCATTACGCTTACATCAGCCTTACATTCTTTGCGGATATCCACATTTCTCACACGACCATACATGGTATTACCACACATTCGCCTCAGGGATCTCATTTCAACAGCATTCAGTTTACTTTCATCCTTCCTCTGCTAGTTCCATGACTCACTGCCATACATTAGGGTAGGTACCAGGACTCCATTGTGGTACTTGCCTCATTCTCTCGCAGACTAAAATCCTATAGATGAATGTGTTTTTCTCTTTTTAGTGTTGTTCGTTTCCGTTTCATCGAATTTCATATCACATGCTAAAAAACATTTACCTTAAAAAAATGCACTTCAATTTTTATTGTCTTTAGAAGAAAAACTTTGTTTTGGATGATTTTTGATATCCTGAATTTCATTTGCAATGTCCAATTTTTGTAGAGATATTTTTTCAACTGGAATGGTCCTAGCATCCGTACCGAGACTGAAAATAAAAAAATAATCTTAAATATTGATTTTTTTAAATGTAATACATTGTAAGGAAAGGTCTACGGACGTTTTTATAATTACCGTGATGGAATAAAAAGGCAATAAACACACGTCCATTATCGCTATAATGCTACAACTGTTTCAAAAGATAAGATACACAATGTACGTAGGTCTGTTTGCTCCAAAGGAAAAAAAGTCATAATTTTCTTACATCTCTCTCACGCCGCACCGTGACGTCTCCGTAGACCCCTACAATACTACCAGCCTTGACGATAATTTTGAAAGAATGGAATATAGTTACAAGGCTCCATCGAAGCCAAAGAGTAAAGTTAGCCTCTCAAAAACTGGGCCCGCAGATACTGCTTATAGTACACAACTGCTAACCCTGTACAAATCACAAGTGCGCCTCGCGGTTGAATTTGGCAGTCACCTCTGGTCTGGAGCCCCATCTGTGCAGAAACGAGCGCTCCGTCTGATAGATTCTCCTAATTTAACAAATGGATTGCAATCTTTAGAGCACAGGCGTCGGGTGGGAATGCTATCCTTGTTCTACCGGCATTTCAATGGAAGACGCTCTGAGGAACTAGCGTCATTGATCCCTTCGGCAACGGTGTATAGTCGGGAAACACGCCAAAAGCGTGTCCAACATATGTACACGGTTGACATTTGGTTGCTTCTTCGACTCGTTCTTATGTTCAACAGCTCGGCTGTGGAATGATTTTCCGGCCTTTGTGTTTCCTCCTTCCTACAACATGAGTCTCTTCAAGACCAATGTTTATTTCTTCCTCTCCTCAAAAAGACCCTCCACACAGCATCTCAGATGACATAAGCCCAGAGGGAAATTATTTTCCTCAGGGCCTCCTGTGTGGAGTTGTGTAAAAAAAAAAAATTAAGTGTCAGTGAATTCCAAAAAATTATAAAATGTCAAATGTCAATGTGCTGATGGTTTTGCTTTTGTTTTTAAACATATAATGTTGCATCTCTTTCTTGCATACTAAATAACAACAGTCGAAAATGAGACAAACAGTGAACGTATGTCTGCACCCCCCCAAAGGAAACATACAATCATTATCATACATCTCCCTCACATATATACAGAAAATGAAATGCAAGGAAAAAGTAATACTTTGGAGGAAGCAGTCACGGCCGTGTTAGAGGGGTAAGGCTTTTGTTTTTAATAATTTTTTTTTGATTAATTTGTGTTATTTCACAATTAATTAATTTAAAAAATATATTTAGTGCATTTGTGGCACGTTCCAAAGTGGAAGATACTCTCAGTATCGCCCTGGTAAGACCATCATTCGGAATTGAAACGTTGCTTGAAATGGCTTTAACCGTGTTTGGTGACCAGATCTGAATAGTCAGGTACTTCCTCACCCTCCTCTTTCCCACCTCCTTCCCCTCCCCACTACTTTCAGCCTCATAACATACCCCAATTGGGGAAGCCATAGACTCATTGGCTCCAGACGGGAGCAGCTGGGACTCTGTGAGGTATTCATATAAATACAATTTGGGGGGCGGGAATGGGTACCGCCGCCCCGGGAACCTTTATTGGATAACCAACACCTCTGCCATACGTCACCCCAAGTGGTTCGCTACGTTTGGTGATTTAGCAGGGGTGCCCGGGTTCATGGGGTGAGGTTTGTCTAGGTCTTGGAGGCGGATGACCAGGATACCCTGAACCCCAGACTCCTACCCACCCCTTAAACCCTTTTCCTTCCCAGAACTCTCCTCTCCTTCCTTTCCCTAAAAAAACCCCTCCACACAGCATCCCCAAGGATGACATGACTCCACACAGGAGGCCCTGAGGGAAAATATTTTCCTCAGGGCCTCCTGTGTGGAGTCATGTTGAGTCATTCTGAGCTCACGTAAAAAAAAAAATATATATATATACAGGGTGTAACAGAACGTACCCGAGGGATTTTAACCAGTGATTCCTGAGCATATTTGGAGTAAAAAATGTAAATGAAATTTTGGTCTCCGGTGACTTTTTTTATGAATTTTTTTTTATTTTTTCATTTTTTTTTCTTCAAATTCAAACAAAAAAAAATTCTTCCACTTGTTGTCATTGGTCACTCAGCCGAGTAATCAACCAACCCCTCACTCCGCCTCCAACCGTCCAACACCTACCATTTTTTAATATTTTTGTAGAAAAAATAAATAAAAAAAACATCAAAAATGTCACCGGAGACCAAAATTTCATTTACATTTTCTACTCCAAATAATGTCAGGAATCGATGGTTAAAATTCCTCGGGTACGTCTGTATACAGGGTGTAACAGGACGTACCCGAGGGATTTTAACCAGCGATTCCTGAACATATTTCGAGTAAAAAATGTAAATGAAATTTTGGTCTACGGTGACTTTTTTTGACAACTTTTTTTTTTTTTTTCAAAATGTTTTTTCTTCAAAATCAAACAAAAAAAAAATTCTTCCGCGCATCACTGGTCACTCAGCCGGGTGTCCGACGAACCCCTTACCCCGCCTCCAACTGTTCAACAACTACCATTTTTTTATGTTTTTGTAGAAAAAAAAAAAAAATCGAAAATGTCACCGGAGACCAAAATTTCATTTACATTTTTTACTCCATATGTTGTCAGGAATCGATGGTTAAAATCCCTCGGGTACGTTCTGTTACACCCTGTATATATAATGCTGCTGCTACTGAATAACAAGAGTCGGTGAATGTACGTCTGCACCCCCCATACAATCATTATCATACATCTCCCTCGCACATATAAAATAAATGAAATGCAAGGAAAAAGTAGTAATTTGGAGGAAACAGTCAAACATATTTAGCGTATCTCACCATTATTCAATGTGTAAGAAAGAGCTCAGTATTATAGCAATAAGGAACATATGTTTATTGCCGTCACCGTGAATCGTCACAGTAATTATAAAACTGCTCATTGTGGTTCTTCTGATGCTGGTGGTGTCTGTGTAAGAAGTATGGAGGAGTTCTGTTCACCTGTATTTCCCCTGTTCCCCTCCGCAGCCCTTCTGAAGGTGTTTGACGAGGTTGGACCTGTAGTTAGCTCTATAGGAGCAGAACTGACAGGCAAAATTCTTGCTGTTCTCATGGGACTTCTTGTGGTTCTTCAGCCGCATGCTGGTCGTGCCTCTGGAAGAAGAAAAAAATACATAAACAATTAAAAAAATATTATTTAATAGCTGACCCGGGCCACGCGTTGCTGTGGCTAATAAAACACAACATCATCTACTGGATGGTTATCCAACCTTTATGACCACCGCCGTCTTTAAGTTTATCGCGAAGAGACAGACAGATGCCGCGAAGGACTTTAATTTATAATACGTAGAGATGGTGTGAAAGATTATAATAATGTGCATGAAATGCTTGAGGTAACTAACGTATTTAAGTTTATAAGGATTAATTAATACTGTATCTACCTAACTTTTCAAATACCGCATTGTATGTGACCATTTTTTTAGAAGATAGAATGGGTATAGTAGGCTATCCGTAAAAGATAGATATATGCCTTCGCGGACTTTTTTGTAGATCTATAAAAGAGGAATATCCCACCATGCACTGTTTTGTTATATCCCTAAAGGATTAGGCAGCATTTTCGATGAAAGCTACCAGGCGGCTTGACTTTTTCCGACACTTCTAACAATTATTGTTATGTTTCAACCAATTTACACAAATCCTTGACAAATTACATACTTAAACCTTCCTCATGAAACACACTCAGCCTTACTCATCATGAAACCGTACCACGGCTCTGCAGCGTCTCGGTAGCTAGACAGTGGAGTAAGCCTACACTGCTCAGGGTAAAAATCTTTACTCATCATCATAATGTTTCTCGACAGCTGTTATGATTTTTTTTACGGTAGCAACACTGCTCCAAAGCTGAAAAACGCGGCCAATTTAGCATTTCGCGGCATGTTTCCAACTTCACGTTTATTCATACGTCAACATCAGTCAACACGATGTTGACTTTGGTAAATCTATATTTAGACCTAAAATATCCTTCCGTAAGTGCCGCAAATGGATCGTACCTTTTTTTTAACCTTTTCCGTAGCCGTGGTGCACGAATGCCGCTAATACGCTCAATATTTGCCAAAGCTCCGTTCAAAACGTCAAGATTCTCATAAAAGTTCGCCATTTCGTCAGTTAAAACGCACGGGGTACTGAGTTAACCCTGGTGATTGGGTGGTTTAAATTCTGACAGCTACTACATCTTCCGTACAGCGCCTCGGTAAAAACACGCGCATGCGCGCGATTAACCCACCATGTTGAGTAACAATTTCACCTAACCCGGTCTTGCTCCGAGGTGTATCTTATTTTGCGATGATGAGTAAGGCTGACTATCTATTGGTTTAAACCGCATGAAAATCCGTTCAGTAGTTTTCGAGTTTATCGCGAACAGACAGACGACGCGGAGGTCTTTAATTTATAATATGTAGAGATTTATTAATGTATATAATAACACGAATAAAAAAGCAGAGATGACAGCGAAGGGAGAGCACATATAAATTAATAGCAATGACAATATAAAATGTAAAAAGTACATATAGAAGACACTACAAGTCAAAGCATGAAGAAGCATTTAAATATTGCGTATCGACTGCCAAAAGTCATTTAGTTTTACACCAAAAAAATCAATGCTTTGACTTGCGTTGACAAGTCTCGACATTCAGAGTGGTATCCATAATTAGTAGAATGTTGATTGAGGAACAGCAATTTATTATTTGGGAGTCTACGGGAAGGAATGTTGAACTGGATGAGTTGTAACAAAGCAGGTGTGTCAGTAATACTGTTGATCATTTTAAATATGCAAATTAGATCAACAACCCGAACAACCTGCATTATGCAGATGATACAGTACTTCTAACAAGTAACATTGAGGATTTACAACTTTTGTGGAATCAAGTAGTGAAGACTTGTGAGAATTTTGGGCTACAAATGAATATAAATAAGACAAAATACATGCTCATACGCAAAAAAAAGACTGACTGAAACAAGATGAGAAGAGATTGACTGACTGAAAGAAGATGAGAAGTGATTGACTGACTGAAACAAGGTCAGAAGAGATTGACTGAGTAAAACGAGAAGAGAAGAGATTGACTGACTGAAAGAAGATGGGAAGCGATTGACTGACTGAAATAAGGTCAGAAGAGATTGACTGAGTGAAACAAGATGAGAAGAGATCGACTGACTGAAAGAAGATGAGAAGTGATTGACTGACTGAAACAAGGTCAGAAGAGATTGACTGAGTGAAACGAGATGAGAAGAGATTGACTGACTGAAAGAAGACGAGAAGTGATTGACTGACTGAAAGAAGATGGGAAGCGATTGACTGACTGAAACAAGTTCAGAAGAGATTGACTGAGTGAAACAAGATGAGAAGAGATCGACTGACTGAAAGAAGATAAGAAATGATTGACTGACTAAAACAAGGTCAGAAAAGATTGACTAAGTGAAACAAGATGAGAAGAGATTGACTGACTGGAAGAAGATGAGAAGTGATTGACTGAAAGAAGATGAGAAGTGATTGACTGACTGGCAAACTGACTGAAACAAGATGAGAATTGATTGACTGACTGAAATGAAAAACTGAAAGAAGATGAGAAGAGATTGATTGATTGACTGACTGACCTGTAGCTGCATGCATCGCAGGGGAAGGGCCTCTCCCCCGTATGGATGCGCTCATGTGCTCGCAGACGGTTGGCGGTGTAGCAGCGATAGGAGCACGCGGAACATGCGTGTCGCGCGTCCCCCACGTGTCTGCGCCTGCCAACAAAACATCACATGTTTAATTATTTGCCGGCCTCCGTGTTTCCTCCCTCCTACAACATGAGTCTCTTCAAGACCCATGTTCACTCTTTCCTCTCTTCAAAAACACCCTCCACACAGCGTCATCAAAGATAACACAGTTTTTCTTATAAATAAGGCTGTAAATCTGTAAAGCTATAAAAAATACAAGTGTGCAATTCACACGCGGTAGAAGTGAAACCTTCAGAAAACTAAAGTAGACAAGAGTGGGGAGGCTACGAAGCACCGCATAAAGAGGAGACCGATTATTACGGAGCACTGCACAAAGAGGAGACCTATTATTCGATCTCATTCTGTCGCAGGCTAAATCCTATGGATGTATGTGTTTGTCTATTTTTAGTGTCGCTTTTTCGTTTCATCGAGTTTCAAATCACAACGGTGCTAAAGAAGTTTTCAAAAAATTGGTCAAATTGAATTGAATAAAAATGAGCACCTCAACAGAATGCTGTCTGCTTATTAAAAAATTGTTATATTTATTTTTACATTAGATTAGGTTAGGTTAGGTTAGGTTGTACCGGTGCAGTCTCAGCGCCCCCCGCGAGGAGGAGGTAAAGGGACACATGTCGCATGTGTGCGGCTTCTCGCCGCTGTGCAGAGACACGTGCGTCCGGAGCGCTAGTGCCGTCTTGCCCTTGTATGGACACAGTTCGCAGCAGAACTCAGGAAACGGCGCCGTGTTATGCACGAGCGACGTGTGCTTCTGGAGATTGGATTTCTAGAATAGAAAACAAAAAAATTAAGCCATCAAATTTAAGCACTTTTATAATTACCGCGACTCCAAAAAAGGTAATAAACATTCTTTATCTCAACAATGCTGCAGTGCTGCAATAAAATTTAAAATGCAAACATAAAAAAATTGTAAAAATGACTAACGTGATGTTTTTATGTGAAAACGGAACCAAAATCACGTTTTTATGTAAAAAAAAAAAAAAAACACTTATTCTATTGTAAAATAAACAATTCGGTCACCTCACTTTTTTACCATTTCATAAACGAATATTTAATAAAAAATTAACAATGTCTAACGGCGCGAAGGTGATTTGGCGAGTGAAAACTGTTTCTACAAAATAAGTATTTTTTTATGTATTTCTATGGACAACTTTGAATAGAGATGTGAAGCTTGATTCAATATGGATCTTCTACTTTTTGTTTTAGGGTTGTTACTAGAACAATAACAGAGTTATAATGATTTCTGTGAGAACACACGTGCTAGCGTGAAAACACGCTTATTGTACTTGAGTGCTATTGTTATATTGTCGTGTAAACACGCTTACGGGTCGGAGTGGTTGAATAATGGTGAGATACACAAAATACGTGTGACTGTTTCCTTGAAAGTACTACTTTTTCCTTGTGTTTCATTTTCTTTTTACGTTTGAGGGAGATGTATGATAATGATTGTATGTTTCCTTTGGGGGGGTGCAGACATACCTTCACTGTTTGTCTCATTTTCGGCTATTGTTATTTAGTTTGTAAGAAAGAGATGCAGCACTATAGTTTAAGAACAAAAGCAAAACCACCAGCGCATTGTCCTTTGACATTTTTGAATACACTTGTTCCTACAAGTGTACATTAAACCACTTCCCAACATCCAATTGAGCTGAAACTCGGCAGATAGACTCGTTGTCTATGACAATGCATTCTATCAAGTGGCATTCATGAACACACACGCGTGCATACACGCATTTTTTTGAAAATAGATGTCATTATATTTCAAAATTTACAGCAGTTGGTGTACGAAATAAATGTCGGTACTATCCAATTAGGATTTGACCTCGGTGTTTTTTTTTTTTTTTTTTACATTAACTCCACACAGGAGTAGTGTTCATTCAAATAATCTGAACTGGCTGTTCAAAAGTTAAGTAATATGGTTGACTGAAAAGGAAAGAGCAGACATTTGAAATATCCTAAAGAACTAACAGGAGTGCATTTTATACATAATCACTTTTCATATAATTATATAATATTCAAATATAATAAAATATGCAGGGTACTGCTTGTTAGCAACATTAATTATTATATAATCATGCACCTACTGTATTTACATTTTCATATCTCCATGTGTAATCTTATACTACCTTTTTATGGAAATATATCAAATAATAAAAACAACATGTAAATATTTAATATAACAACAATACGTATGTGCATGTATGTGTATGCATATATCTTTATCTTATTATATACTTTTCATCTCTTTGATGATACATATCTTCTTAATAAATATAATATGCTATTTACGCGCCTCAGAACAGACAGTCTGTCTTGTGAGGTGGGTAAAAAAAAAACTATGTACATAAACGAAAATAAAATAAACGCCCGGGTTGCCAGCACTAAAATTGAATTGAATTGAAAGTCAGTCCCTGCGGAGAAAAAGTTGAATCCTCAGTCAAACCAAAAAATTATAATTTTTCTTTGAAATTGGCTACAAGCCAGCCCAAGAGATGTAGTCACAACCAGGTTGTTGATTTTTTAATGATTTTTGCCTCTATACTATTCATATAATGGCTTAATAACAAGAAATGAATAAACAAATTATTGTAACCTGAGTAAAGCGCATGCCGCAGTGTTCGCACACCTGCGGTCGGTCTCCCGTGTGCGTCAGGACGTGCATTTTGAGTTGGTAAGAGCCGAAGAATGCCTTTGCGCACAGTGGGCACACGTGCGTGCGCACTTTGTCATGCGTGCGCATTATGTGGTGCGCGAGGCTGAAAACAAAATCGCATTATTATTATTTTGTTTGGAAAGCCTAAGGAGGAAGTTAGGACAGCATTTTTTTATTCCTCTGTTTAAATATTTTCAGTTGACTTTCTCAAAACTAATTTACTAATCAATTTACTGGTGATTTTGGGCGTGCAAGTCATTGGGAACCATAGGCAATCGAATGCGCAGAAAGGACACCGCACTCCTATTCTGACCCTATTAAAGTTTTTTTTTTTTAATGTGAATACCTCGTAAGAGTCTCAGCTGCTCCCCGTCTGGAGTCAGTGAGACTATGGCATCCCCAATTGGGGTATGTCGTGAAGCTGAAAATAGTGGGGAGGGGAAGAAGATGGGGAAAAGGAAGGTGGGGAAGTACCTGGCTATTCAGATCTGGTCACCAAACACGGCTAATGCCATTTCAAGCAAAGTTTCAATTCTGAATGGTGGTCTTACACCAGGGCGACACTGAGAGTATCTTCCACTCTGGAGTGAGTAACGCCAACACAAAATAAAACTACCAATCACTGTTGATATTACAAGCATATTTACATGCAAGTCGTTGGGGACCATTGGCAGTTAAATGCACAGATAGGACACCACGCTCCTATTCTGGACTCCTAAGTGGCGCTAACACAAAATAAAACTAACTAACTACTTAATTGTTGATATTGGGGCATGAAAGTCGTCGAGGACCAATAAAGGACCGCAGATAGGACACCACGCTCCTATTCTGACCCTATTAAAGTGGCGCCAATATCGCGTCACGCAAAATTAGCTATTCTAGAGACACATCATATGGTAGATTACACAAGGTCACCCCAAGTGGTTCGCTACGTTTGGTGACTTAGCATAGGCGCCTGGGTTCATGGGGTGAGGTTTTCCAGATCTTGGTGGCGGAAGCGTCTGCTCACCATCTGCATGGCAGGCCGGATCGGGAGAGACTGATTGAGGGAGTCCCTTTGACTTCTCCTGCCATACTCTCTCGAAACATCGTCTTGCATTATAGTGGGTGGGATGGATTCATACGTCCTTCACTCCTGGACACACTGACCCCCAGATTCCTACCCACCCCTAATACACTTTTCCTTCCCATAACTTCCTCTCTTTTTTTTTTTTTCTAAAAGTAGCCTCCACACAGCATCCCCAAAGATGACATAACCCTGAGGGAAATAATTTTTTTCAGAACCTCCTGTGTGGAGCTAATATAATAATAAAAAAAATGGAAATACACACAAATTCTGACAGAATATGTGAGAGGCCTAAGAGCTACTGCGAAAACAATAATAATGGTTCAATAGTGCTTACTTAATCTTTAGTTTACAGGTGAAGGTGCATCGATCGCAGTGGAATGGGCGGTCCTCGCTGTGTTGCGTTGATGCGTGTGTGCGCAATATGCCGATGGTGCTTGCGCGGTACGGGCAGTGCGTGCACTGGTGTGCAGGCTCCCCGTGGATCACCTGGTGCTTCATCAGCTTGGCCACCATGGAGCATCTGTGCGCGAAAGATTTAGTTAAATGATGTTAATATTTATATCACCACATATATTTAATAGCCTTTCAAAACACAACAATCCATCAAGCTAATGTGTTCGGTTTAGGTCTCATATAAATCGTTGTGTCTCCCTTACTATCATGTTTAGAAATATGATCTAAACGACGTTAGAAAGAGAAAACTTCACGCTTTATATTCAAATGTAAAAGTTAACCCCAAAATAATTGAAAAGTACAGGGTGTCCGCCGGCAGATTTTATACTTAAAAAAATAAAATAAAAATATGAATACAATGAAAGTTCGACAGATACGATTTTAGATTTTCACGGCCAAAAATTATTTTGTTATTGGTTTTTGGGGTATTATGCCGTGTTGCGCTACCTCCTTCTTTAGCCAACGTTTCGGACAGCGTTGCAGTGTCCATCATCACACATCTACCCTGATGATGGTAGATCAAAAACCAATAACAAAACAATGAAAGTTATTTATTTCTTATCTCACATAAGAATAATGCGGATTTTAGTTTTTAAAAATATCTCCACTCAAATGGCGTCCTTCTAGCTGCAAACACTCTTGCAATATTTCCTTCATGTTGGCGAAAACTCGCTTGCAAAGTTCTGGACTGATAGCTGCAATCTCTCGTCGGATATTTTCTTGTAGGGCCTCTATTGTTGATGGCGAATTGCTGTATACGCGAGATTTGAGATATCCCCATAAGAAAAGGTTGCAAGGGGTCAGATCGGGTAATCTAGGGGGCCAGGCTATGTCGCCGAAGCGACTAATCAATTTTCCAGGAAAAAGCTCGCTCACTTTAGTCATTGAGTCCTTAGCGGTGTGTGCCGTGGCACCCGTGGCCCCGTCCTGCTGAAAACGGGTTCTGTTATTGTAACCAACATGACGATGTAGCTCCGATATAAAAAAATTTAACCAGCATCGCGCGGTACCGTTGTGCGTTAACGGTTTCACCTCTACCGAAAAAAAAAGGATTTTGTAAAATTTCCCTTCTCACAAGTTCTGCGTTTTCAGGAGTAGTGAAAGTTGTTGAAGGTCCAGGACAAGGTTCACTTCCGACCGATCGAGTTTCTCTAAATTTCTGTACCCATCAATTGGTTCAACGGGCCATCCTTCAATCGTCGGATACCAAAGTTAGAAAATAGCCGACGCCTCGCCACATTGATCGAATAATTGTTTGTAAAATACGCCTCAACCGCAAAAGTCCACTGACTCATGGCTACTAAACAACCCGCAACACTCGCGCATTGAGTGATACCCCGCTCCCCCCGCTGCCGCCTTTCTACGCGCTGTGAGCTCAGTTCAAAGTGTAAAATCTGCCAGCGGACACCCAGTACATAGTTATGAAACCAAAATTTCTGATCGCAATTATGAAACTTTGGGAATTTTTGATTAATTATTTTTATATGAAACGACAAAAAAGTGAGGTGACAGTAACATTTATAATACACTAGCAGACCCGGCCACACGTTGCTGTGGCTAACGAAACACAACGCCATTACCCAACTTTTATAACATCCACACCACCCACTTGCCTTCTGCCCGCCCCACTGCCTAAATTGAATATTTGAATTTCTCGACTTTCCTCTACTATGATAAGCATGTACAGATGTACAGTGAAACCTCTATCTATCGTTCCTCGAATAATCGTTTTCCCGTATGTGTCGTTATTTCTTGTAGTCCTGAATTAATTTCATATAAAACACGCAAAATTAGATCGCATTCATCGTTTCTCTTTACCGCATTGATCGTTTAAATTATGCAACAAATTTCGTATATAAATGGTCAATAACATTGGAGAGCGAAAGAGAGATAGAAAGAACGGTTTGTCGCCTTTGTAGGCGGCCGTTTCTGACATGTTAGTGCTAAATTAGGTGCCTGCCAACCTACCGTTAGGTCCGTTCATCATTTATGGGTCCATATTTATGATGGGTCGGTTAATTGTCGTTAGACATTCAGGCAGAGTGGTGCGCATGTTAAGGTTATCTTTTTACGATCTAGTTTTTGAGCCCTTATAAAAATGAACCGTCTAGTGAAAAAAGTGCGCACTCTCCAAGAAAGACTAAAAATTGTCGACGAAGTGGACGTGTGTTATTTCACAATTAATTCATTTAAAATAATATATAGTATATTTGCGGCATGTTCCAGAGTGGAAGATACTATCAGTATCGCCCTGGTGTAAGACCACCATTCAGAATTGAAACGTTGCTTGAAAATGGCTTTAGCCGTGTTTGGTGACCAGATCTGAATAGCCAGGTACTTCCCCACCTTCCTCTTCCCTACCTCCTTCCCTCCCCACTACCTTCAGCCTCACAACATACCCCATTTGGGGATGCCTCTCACTGGCTCCAGACGGGAGCAGTTGAGATTCTTGTGCGGTATTCACTGAAAAAAAAAAAAAAAAAAAAAAATCCGACAATCACGTGCCATAAACATTCCGATTGATAGAAGCAGCAAGCAGATTTCCTACAGCAATAAAAAAGCCAAAAACAAATGACGATGTAAGATTATTTACAGCACAAAGTGTAATTTTTTTGTCTCCATGCAGCTTCCTTTTTTATTTTTTTACGATATTTTTTATTTAAACAAATTAATATAACTGAAACATTTTTCTTTTTTAGAATATGTATATATATAGGTACATATTAAACCTTCTAATTTTAAGGCGATCCACTAGTTCACTACTGTGCCGTGGACAGTAGTTCTTCGGTGGACGCCATAGGGGTCACTTTGAATAACCGAATTCGTCGACTAGCGGCCGTATTGTAAAATATCAACGCGAAAATGCATATTTTATTTTATTTTGGGAAGATTGGGTGTAAATATCAACTTTTTTTGCGATTATTATAATATAAACTGAATTTGCCACATTACACAATAAAACCATATCCGAAAAGGGGTTTATAAATAGGAGAGTTTGGACTTGAAAGTGTGTTTTTTAGACCTTATACTTTATTTTTTTATAGGCTTATTAAAAGACTTATAAAAAAAATTACCAATATTTTTAAGGGCCAAGGTATGTTCTACACGCAGTATTTAATTGAAGCATCTACAATACTTCTAAGCGATCAAATTTTCAAAACAAAAACATATGATTTTGCATTATTTACTATGGCTTCATCTTAATGTGGTTTTTCTATATTCCCGCAATCATTGTTTTCCCGCATCCATTGTTTATTACAATAGGTCCCTTCAAAAACGATAGATGGAAGTTTCACTGTATTATATACATATATAAACCTTCCTCTTAAATCACTCTATCTCTTGGTGAAAACCGCATGAAAATCCATTGCGTAATTTAAAAGATCAATGCGCACATACATTTTGAGCGACTTCATTTTATACTATGTAATGATTTGTCTAATAAAATATGTATATGTTTTAATTTTTCTTAATTATCAGTAATTTTAGCTATAAAAAACGTAAAGTGAGTTAATTTTAAAACTTTCTTATGTTTGCATTCAAAATTTATATATTTCCACACAGGAGGCCCTGAGAAATGCAATATGAGGATGCTATGTGTTGGGTATTTTTATGGATAGAAAGTTCTGAGTAGGAAAAGATTATAAGGATTGGGTAGGAATCTTGGATCAGTGTGTCCAGGAGTGATGGACGTATGAATCCATCCCTCTCACTGCCGTGCAAAGCGATGGGTCGAGAGAGTCCTGCTAGAGAAGTCAAAAGATCTCAAACAGTCTTTCCCAATCCAACATCGTAGTAGATGGGCAAAAACATCTGTTGCCAAGACCTAGATAAACCTCACCCCATGAACCAGGGCACCTCTGCTAAGTTACTAAACGTAGCAAACCACTTGCGGTGACCTATGGCAGGGGAGTTGGTTATCCAATAAATGGTTCCCAGGGTTGCAATACACCACCACTCCCATTTGGGAGGCTGGCATGGGTACCGCCGCCTCAGGAACTGTTTATTGTATAACCAACACTTCTGCAAGTCACCCCGGCTGATTCGCTAAGTTTGACGACTTAGCAGGGGTGCCCGGGTTCATGGGGTGAGGTTTGTCAAGGTCTTGGCGGCCAATGTGTCTGCCCACCTGCTGCGTGGCGGGCCGGATCGAGGAGGTCTTTTGACCTCTCCAGCCAGAATTCCTTGACCCATCGCCTTGCACCGCAATGAATAGATGGGATCCATACGTCCGTCACTTCTGGACACACTGACCCCCAGATTCTTGTTCCTTTTCTCAAAAAAACCCTCCACACAACATCCCCTAAGATGACACAGGCCCTGTAGGAAATTATTTTTCTCAGGGCCTCCTGTGTGGAGCTCCCGAATTGTATATGTCGTTTGGGTCAACGATAATTATACTAAATACAGTACAATCTCACTAATCCGGTACTTCAATAGACCGATACGTCAAATAATCCGACACCCTCCGCCCGCGCCTCCCTCGTCCCTCTACGCCTATGCACTCCATCGCCGCGTCGTCGTCTAGCAGTCTAACCTCAAAACTTATCTCATGTGTACGTGCGTACGTATTTACCTGTTGTTTTGAAGTGTAAATAGTGTGTATATTCTCTTTATGAAATGCTTTGTTTTATTTATTATGATTTTTCCTCTATAATCCAGCAATCCGAACATTACAATAATCCGGCACCCTCTGGTTTTTAATAGTGCCGGATTAGTTAGATTGTACTGTACTTATAAAAATACTCACCTATAATCACACTGATCACAGTTAATATATTTCTCTCCTTTATGGCCAATGATGTGCGATTTTATATTTTTGAATTCTTTGCTTTTATATCCACATTCTGCACATCTAAAGTAGGAACTTTTGTCTATGTCCGGATCTAACATAATTGTCTCTGCCTCAGCTTTTGTCTCTGGTTCAACTGTCAAACTTGACTTTTGATAACCATAGAGAAAAGTTTGCAACTGTTTTTCGGTGAGAATGTCTACGTCGTGCAATTTTCCGAGGTGTTTTGAAATCATTTTGAAATTTTGGAAGAAGGCTCCACATTTTGGGCATTCATATCTGAAAAAAAAGAGGAGTTATCATTACATCGATCATCGTCCAGTTCATTACACAGACATCTACGAAATAATCTAAATTAGAGTAGAGTATTTGGTTATATGTGTTAGTGTACCCTCTATCTGGTACAACACTCAGATAACTATAAACACTACAAAATCTATTATTATTTATGCATTAAACCGCTTACTCGTTAATACGGAATATTTTTTATTCAAACAGTTAGATTTAGCTTTATTATTATGAAAAGTGAGTATTTATGTCGGGGGAGACCAAAAAACATGCAAAAAATATGCATTTAACATTTTAACAAGACAAACCCTGCTTTGCCAAATAAACCATTAACCATAAACCATCAAAACCTGGGATGTTTTTTAAAATTATGATGAAATGCGAGTTTATTTTAGAAAATTTATTTTATAAGATTGGTACTTCCGACAAATGTCATATTTGATTGTCTATTAGTTAAAAAAGGAATATTCCGTATTATCCGTGCATCAAACTTCGACAACACGAACGTTCCGTATTATCCGTGAAGTGGATTAACTGCATATTTACCAATCTATTATAATGCACTCAAACTTGTTATAGTCAATTAAACTAAATGAAGATATTTTCTGGGTCACTAGAAGGTTATTTCAAAATGTTATTTATTTATTTATTTAAAATTTACGGCACAAAGTGCCATTTACAAACATGTATTATTATTATATTTAAACAGTCATAGTACAGTGAAGAAAGATTGTTTTTTTTTTTTAAATTTCTTATAATAAGAGAAAAAATTTCTAACAACTAATGAAAACTTCAAAAGGAACAGTGAAATAAAAAGAATAACTTGTTATGAAGTAACCTCGTTACAATACGTAAGGCTGAAATGCTTGATAAGTAGAGCCTTGTATTTTAATAAGGAAATATGAAAAATATCAGCAACGTTGGCATAAAAATTACCAATGGTGAGTATTCTATTTATAACAGAATTATATCCAGCGACAGACGTATAATTGTTACAATAATACATACTAGGGAACCTTGATCTAATGGTAGGTACATGAAAGTGAATCAACTTTAATATATCAGGGCTATCCAACTGATGATTTACAATTTTGTATAAAAATATGAGATCAAAAATTTTTCTTCTGTCACTTAACTTCGACAATTTCAATGAGTGTAATAAAAAGTCATAATTTATTGATTCTAAAGGGATTCCAAGTCGAAAATTAATACACCTCAAAAACTTGCGTTGAACTTTTTCAATGATATTAATGTGATTATTAAAGACAGGTGACCAAATTGTAGAGTTATATTCTAGAATGCTTCTAACGAGAGATGTGAACAGAATTTTTAATGTGTGAATATTTTTAAAATCTTTGGAAATCCTTAAAATAAAACCTAACATTTTCATAGCCCTGTTGGCTATAGAAGTTACATGAGATACAAAGCAAAGTTTCTGGTCAAAAATGATGCCTAGGTCAAGTATTTCGACTACAGAGATTAAGTCTACATTACAGAGTGCATAATTATATATTATTGGGAGTTTAATTTTGTAGAACCTCATAACTTGGCATTTGTTAATATTTAGCTGAAGTTTATTACCTGAACACCATTTGAAAAAACTATTGAGATTCTCTTGCAAGATTATACAATCGTGCACATCATTAATGACTTTAAACAGTTTCATATCGTCGGCAAAGAGTAAAACTTCGATATCATGGAAAATGCTAGTAACGTCATTGATGAATAGTATAAATAATAAAGGTCCCAGGTGAGAACCTTGCGGCACACCGCTGGTAGCAATAAATTCGTAGGATAAACAGTCATTGATCTTTACAAAAAGTAACCTATCAGATAAGTAGCTGATCAACCAAGCCAAAAAATTACCACTTATCCCTAATTTTTTTAGTTTATTTATTAATATTTTGTGGCAGACCTTATCGAAAGCCTTGGAAAAATCAGTATATATGGAGTCTACCTGAAGCCTGTTAGTCAATGCTGTGTTTATATAGTTTTCATATACTGTAAGGTTTGTGAGAGTAGATCTAGAAGAGACAAACCCATGTTGGCAATTGGTAATTACATGTTTAATATTAGAGGATATTTTGCTAAGAATGATTTTTTCAAAGAGCTTAGGAATGCTAGACAGAATACAAATAGGTCTGTAATTGCAAACATCGTTTTTTGAACCCTTCTTGAACACGGGGGTGAGATAGCAGGATTTCCAGCTATTGGGGAATTGTATACTAATTGTTATACTAATGTACCAGATCATTATGCTTCCCGTTGTTATTTTATAGTATATTTAATATATAAAACACGGAGATGTGTAAATATTATTTGATTCATGGCGAGCACTGAATATTGCTTCTCTCATTATCTCAATACTTAGTATTTGGAGATTTTTATTTTTTTTTACATTAACTCCACACAGGAGGCCCTGAGGAAAATAATTTCCCCCAGGGCCTATGTCATCTGGGATGCTGTGTAGAGGGTCTTTTTGAGGAGAGGAAGAAATGAACATTGGTCTTGAAGAGACCCATGAAACACAGAGGCCGGCAAATCATTCCACAGCCGAGCTGTTGAACACAAGAACGAGTCGAAGAAACGACCCGTTCTCATGTGACAAATGTCAACTGTGTACAAATGTTGGGCACGCGTTTGGCGTGTTTCCCGACTATGCACCGGTGCCAAAGGGATCAATGATGCTAGTTCCTCGGAGCATCTTCCATTGTAATACCGGTAGAACAAGGATAGCATTCCCACCTGACGCCTGTGCTCTAAAGATTGCAATCCGTCTGTTGAAATGGGAGAATCTATCAAACGGACCGCCCGTTTCTGCACAGAGTTGAGGGTATTTTTCAGGTATTTTGGAGCTCCAGACCAGAGGTGGCTGCCAAATTCAACCGTGGGGCGCACTTGTGATTTGTACAGGGTTAGCAGTTGTGTACTATTTAAGTATCTGCGGGCCCTGTACAGTACGCCCTGATTAATGACCCAGATATCACCAATTGATATACATATACCTACATATATAACACTACATATAGTAACAGCATGTATCTAAGAATTTTAACCAATAATTCCTGAGCATATTTGCAGTAAAAAAGTCGATATCATTTTGCTGTCCGATGATATATTTTTTCATTGAAGAAGAAAAAAACACTAATATTCTAAACGAAAAACATGAAAGCGAACAAGACACAGAAAAATAGAAAAAGTTGATGGTCGCAACTGGGAAAGAACCCAGAACCTCTCGTCTGAAGGTGGCAATATCTGAATTGGTAAAAGTGCACGTCCCGGTTAGACGAAAAGTTCTGGGTTTGAGTCCCAGTTGCGATCATAATCTTTTTCTATTTTTCGGTGTCTTGTTCTCTTTCATATTTTCATTTAGATTATTTTTTTTTTTTGCTAATGATATATTACATTGATGGGAATAACCTTCAAAAGTTATAAAAAGAGAGTTTTTCTTACAAAAATTGAATATATTTTTTCTATTAAAAACAAATTAATATTTTTCAATAACACATCGCCACTGATCACACTCCTATACGTCGCGATCATGTGATACTCATGCTGTTTTGTGTGTTATTGTGCTGCTGGAACGAGACGGAGTGCTTTTCACATGGCTCGCTATGCTATACCCAACTACTCAGTTGCGACGTGTGATGGAATAATATTTTTAACTGTTTTTAATTGAAAAAAAATATCTGCAAACAGCAAAACGACATGGAGCACATGCGTTTGCCCACCTACTGCGTGGTGGGCCGGATCGGGAGGGACTGGTTGAGGGAGATCTTTTTACCTCTCCAGCTTGGATTTGTACTTCCATCACTCCTGGACACATTCCTACCCAGATTCCTACCCACCCCTAATACCTTTTTCTTTCTCAGAACTTCCTCTCCTTCCTTTCCTAAATAGAACCTCCACACAGCATCCCCAAAGATGACAGATCCTCCTGGGGAGAATATCCAGTATCCACGCATCCACCGCCAAGACCCGGACAAACCTCACCCCTATTAACCTGGGCACCCCTGCTAGGTCGCCAAATGTGTAAACCACTTGAGAAGTTGCTTATCCGATAAATTGTTCTAGGGTTTCAATTTAGGAGGCGGGTATGGGTACCGCCGCCCCGGAAATCATTTATTGGATAACCAACACCTCTGCCATAGTGGTTCGCTACGTTTGATGACTTAGCAGGGGTGCCTAGGTGCATGGTGTGAGGTTGGGCCGGGTCTTTGTGGCGGATGCGTCTGCCTACCAGCTGTATGGCAAACCGGATCGGGACAGAATGGTTGAGGGAGTCTTTTTGACTTCTCCAGCCGTACTCTCTCGGAACATCGCCTTGCACTGCAGTGGGAGGGATGGATTAATACGTTTGTCACTCCTGAATCCCTAGATTCCTACCCACCCCTAATAACCTTTTCCTTACCAGAACTTCCTCTTCTTCCCTTCTTAAATAGACCTTCCACACAGCATCCCCAAAGATGACAGATCATCCTGAGGAGAATATCCACGCATCTGCCGCCAAGACCCGGACAAACCTCACCCCTATGAACCAGGACACCCCTGCTAAGTCAACAAACCACTTGAAGACTTATCCAATAAATGGTTCCAGGGACGGCGGTACTCATATCCGCCTTCTAAATTGTGACAATAATTATTTATATTTAAAAAAAATTGACTTACATTTTTTTGTATCCATAATTCGCTATATCTTTATCACCAGCATTACCAAAACGGCAAGATTTTAACGAGTCCTTCTTTATTTTTTTATGTTTTTTCTTCTTTGTTTTTTTGGCTGACTTCTTCTCCTTTACATGACCGAAATTGACTTCACCTCCGTCAGAATTTGACAACAGTTCTTCTTTGATAACGTCATCTGCATTGAAGCAGTCATCTTCTAAACTGACTTCGAATTTTATCTCGGATAACGAAAATTCACCATTTAGTTTACCGTCTGATAAATTTTTGTGAGATTGTAACCCTCTTGTATCGGGTTCTTTCTCACATAACTAGAAAATAAAGTTTTCATATAAATACATATTATCCTACCAATATCAATGACGTTATTTATATAAATAGACTCGCCATAGTCACACATACTCGCAAAATAATGTGGCAAGTAAGCAACACTCTTTTGTTTTCAGTAATTTCTTAATTCAAAAGTTATTCATGTGTTAAAAAGATATGCTACTACCACACCGAAGCCAAACTTCCAACTCAAACTTCTAACGCAACAAGTACCCTTCTACACAATCGTCCGAAAGTTTGAAGATGCCTCGGTGTGACTGTACCATAAGACAATTGAAGAATTTTTTTTTTCTCTAATGATGCACAAAATTGTCGGTCGGGGAACATGTAAATTAATTGTATTGCTTATAATTATAAGTTTTTTTTTTTTTTTTTACAGTGAATACCGCACAAGAATCTCAACTGCTCCCGTCTGGAGCCAGTGAGACTATGGCATCCCCATTGGGGTATGTTGTGAGGCTGAAGGTAGTGGGGAGGAGAAGGAGGCGGGGAAGAGGAAGGCTGGGAAGTACCTGGCTATTCAGATCTGGTCACCAATGGCTAAATCCATTTTCAAGCAACGTTTCAATTCTGAATGGTGGTCTTACACCAGGGCGATACTGATAGTATCTTCCACTCTGGAACATGCCGCAAATACACTATACATTATTTTAAATGAATTAATTGTGAAATAACACAAATAAAATTTATTTGCGCATGCCGGGTTCGAACCCGCGACCTCCGGATTGTGAGTCAAGAGTCTTACCCACTGGACTACGGAGGTCGTCAAAAGACTACGGTCGTCAAAAGACTACGACTGGACTACGGAGGTCGGAGGTCGTCATAAGTAATTTGTGCGTACATATATATATGAAATGTTATTTCTTCACTTTTACTATACTGTTTTCCGTGTTTGGAAACATTTTCTCACCACACGGGAGGGCATTTTGGCGCTTTTTAAATGCAATTTTCCTACTGGAAAGACACGACCTTACTCGACGAGTGACAGTTTAGTACTAAAGTACTAGAAATCGAGACCATTGCAATTGTCTTGCTTTTGACTTCCCACTTTGAGATTTCTACCCCGCGTCTACAGTATATAACATCTTTGATGTATGTAAGTTTGTTTCTCTTTCAAGCAAAAAATACTGAATGGATTTTAAAAATTCTTTCACTAATAGAAAGCTACATTATTTGTGAGTAATAGTAGGCTATATATATTGGTAAGCTCTGACGTTATGAATAAGCTCTGGCGTTATGAAATTATTTATTATATGTTTATTGTCCAGACGAAAAACAAAACATATCATTGCTTGGTAACTATAAGTAATTATTTGACGTGCGCTGTCATTTTGTTATTTGTTTTGGTTACTATGAAGATCCCTTTGAATTTTCTCTCCCGATGGAGAGAAAATTCAAATACGAGGATGGTCTGAAAAGTTTCCGACCTGAACATGAAGATGGCAGCACTCGTCAATAAAAGCTAGTGAATGTAGTTGAGAATCTTTTGACAGTTACTCACCAAAGTTTCGGCCATTTCGGACGTGCAGTTTTTGGTTGATAGTCGTTTGAGTGAGTCGATGTGTGTGTTTTTGTGACAATGGAAAAAATTGAGTATCGAGATGTTATTAAATTTTTGTTTTTTGTTTTTTGCGCAATTTTTAGATAAGGGAACAAAAATAAGTTGCTTGGGGCTAGATCTGGTGAGTAAGGCGGATGGTCAAGCAGTTCAAACCGTAATTCGTGGATTTCTGCCATGGCAACCGCTGAGGTGTGAGACGGCACGTTGTCTTGGTGAAACAGGATTTTTGGTCTAACGCGTGGACAGCTTTCTCATGTCTAAATCTTGATTTAATATGTGACAGACACGTTCTTTGGACATTTTCATAACCTCTGCTATCTCTCTCACTTTAATTCGGCGGTCGTCTAACACTATTTGGAGAAGTTTAGTTGCAGTTTTTGGACGTCCCGAACGTTCATCGTCTCCCAAGCACTTACGGCCACATACACAGAGTTCAACTCATCTGTAGGCCATATTGCCTTTCAAAAACAAAAATTTAATAACAGCTCGATACTCAATTTTTTCACACACACACATCGACTCACTCAAACGACTGTCAACTAAAAACTGCGCATCCAAAATGGCCGAAACTTTGGTGAGTAACTGTCAAAAGATGGACAACTACATTCACTAACTTTTATTGACGAGTGCTGCCATCTTCATGTTCAGGTCGGAAACTTTTCAGACCACCATAAAATACTAATCTATACAAATATTATAAATGCGAAACTGCATACGTTTGATTGTTACGCTTTAAAAGGTGGCACGCGAGCTGTTTGAAAAATGAATGTAACAATATGGAGGGTGTGAGGAGGGGGTGGGAGGGGGGATGGGGGAGTGGAGTGGAGATAGGGAAGGTGGAGGAGGCGGAGTGGGAACCTCCCTAATACTAGTGCAAAAGCTAGTTAGGTATATAAATACACAATAATTCGCCACCTCAGTCACCTGACGTAGCTCTGTGGATAAAGAGCAGTTGACCGGATATCAGAAGGACGCGGTTCAAGTCCAAGTTTCAAGTCCCGGTTCAAGTCCCGTCGGCGGCATGTATCTTTTCTCGGGAGATTTTTGCAATGTAGATGAGTGTTTCAGGCTATTAATTATTGCTTATCCATAATATAAAAATGAATCGCTGAATGTGTTGCTGAGCGCATAACTTTCGAACGACTGTACCAAATTGGATAATTCTTTTTTTGTGTGTTCGTTATTGTCAGGACAAGGTTTTTATAAAACTTCCGGTGAGCTCTGGCATTATGAAATTTGTATAAAATAATTGCTATTGGCGGCACGCGAGGAAGCGGCTATTGCTATGGAAAGCGGGAGGGAGGGAGAGATGGGGGGTGGAACCTGGGAGGGGGGAGGGGGATCTAGGAGGGGAGAGGGGGACCTGGGAGGGGAACTCGGGAGGGGGTTCGTGAGACGGGGGAAGAGGGGGGAGTGAAGTGGGGAGAGGGAAAGTGGAGGTGACGGAGTGGGAAACCCCTAATACCATGCGAGCGAAGCGCGGGAAAAAGCTAGTAATAAATAAATATCAGTCGGCAGCACTCTACCTTGGCGCGACTTTTGAGCAGTTCATTGGATTTCTCGCACTTGAGTTTAAAGTTGTAAGCCCTCTGAGTCTCCAAAGAGCACTCCCCACAGATCTGCGCCGAAAACCCATCGGCAATGTTCAACTGTAATCATAAAATGGCAATACATTATTAATTTCTTTTAAAACACCCTTCTTAGGAATATGCACTAAAAATTATTACTAGCTGGGGTACTTGGCTTCACTCAGGGAGTTACGTTCCAACTCACCACGGATCTTGCTTTATATACCCTACCAATGGGTAGCCCCACACATACAACAAAAGTCTTCAAATGGTCCACAATTTTCCAGAACATTCCACAACATTCGAGGGTGTTCTGGAATGCTCCACAATGATCTGGGATGTTCCCGAACATTCCAGACTATTCCACAACATTCCAAAATGTTCCGCGACATTCTGGAATGCTGTGGAATCTGTCAAATGTTTGGACTGTTCTAGAAATTTCAAGAAAGCGAAACTTTCATCCCTTATATCTTCAAAAGCACGTCCTTCAGGTAAAATCGAGAACCTTCTTCATGGATGGGGATAGAGAGCTATATGCCATATAACTCCCTTGATCGTACTGGGGCTCGTTCCTGAGTTTTAGCCGCTTATTTATCCATGCGTGTCCTTTCCCATTTGTCCCGTTCCGTTTCGGCCTCCCCTTCCTCTCTCGCGTCCCCTTTCACTCTCGCGTTCCCTCTCCCCACTCCCCTCACCCACTTCCCCCGTCCTGTGAACCCCCCTCCTGACTTCCCCTCCCCCTTCCCGATTTCCCTACCCCTCCCGGGTTCCCCTCTCTCTTATATAAATTAATCAAATTTGATACCTAACACAGGTACCTATTTAAAATATCAATAATTTTAAAAATCCATAGACAATTTTTTAACAAAAAAAAAAACACCTGCCTGCTAATTTTATTTCATCAAACTCGCGAACTGTCAAACGTACGAAGATAAAATAGTTGTTGGGTTTTCTGAAATTATTCAATTTTCTGCGCAATTTTCTTAATTTTTCTTTGCGTAAGAACCTTCTACAAAGTATTAGAAAACTTAAAAAAAAGAGAAATGAAATATGTAAAGTCGTTCTGAAGTTATGGCGTGACCAAGGGAAACAGGGACTCATTTTTTTATATATATATACAATCAATATCTATATATATATATATATATAGATATTGATTGATTATAAATGAAGGATAATTCTGCATCCTTTGCCACAGCGTAACGCATGTCAAATCGACCGTATACGACATATCGGACAATTTTCTTAAATGCTGTTTTCCGTACCGCGCTAACAAGCTTGTGTTACAAAACCAACTCTTAACAGTAGTTACCCTAACGCCGGAAATGATGGCATGTTTGCCGCATAATCCTCATTAAGAGATGTCAGCAGCAGGAAAAATTGAATGTCATCACATACAAACATCAAAATAATACGACAAACTGAATTTATGAACGCTTATTAGGCTTGTACATAAGTACTTTTAATCAATACTACCTGGTACCCGGCATGCGTTGCTATGCCTTCAGAGAAATAAATTGATTCTCCCTGCATGTCCTTTCCCGTGCATCCCCGTTTCCTTCCATCTTCCCCACCTTACCCCTCTTTCGTCTCTTCCCTTTCTGCGAACCCTACCTTCCCCCTGCCTTTACTCCCTTCCGCTAAAATATATGAAATACACATTTTCATTTATACAAATTTCATAACGCCAGAGCTTACCATTATATACAGCCCATGTTATTCGCTGATAATGTAGCTTTCTATTGGCGAAAGAATTTTTCAAATCGGTTCAGTAGTTTTGGAGCCTATTCAATGCAAATAAACAATCAAATCTTTCCTCTTTATAGTATTAGTAGATATATTATAACAGAAAGTGTACAAAACTGTAAATTCCGCTAAAACTCAGAAACGAGTCCCTTTACGATCAAAGGAGTTATATGGTGTGGTGGCCCTCTATTCCCCATTCACGAAAAAGGTTCCCGTTTTTACCTGAAGAGCGTGCTCTTGAAGACATAAAGGTACGGTGATTAGTAAGATGAAAATAAATAAACCATGGACACGAAAAGAGATTAATAGCAGCATAAATAAATGAATTTAGGGTAGCATCTTCGCTCTATCAACAAGACTTTTCTGCACGTTCACAAATGAACACTGCTAAAACGGTCGGTTCGCGCCTGTCAGTGCGCAGGGAGGCGTGGTGGGGTTCGCTACTCGCCGAAAAAATAGAACAAAATGGAATTTTTTTATTTTTTACATTAACTCCACACAGGAGGCCCAGAGGAAAATAATTTCCCTCGGGGCCTATGTCATCTGGGATGCTGTGTGGAGGGTCTTTTTGAGGAGAGAAAGGAATGAACATTGGTCTTGAAGAGACCCATGTTGTAGGAAGGAGGAAACACAGAGGCCGGCAAATCATTCCACAGCCGAGCTGTTGAACACAAGAACGAGTCAAAGAAACGACTCGTTCTCATGTGACAAATGTCAACCGTGTACAAATATTGGGCACGCGTTTAGCGTGTTTCCCGACTATGCACCGGTGCCGAAGGGATCAATGATGCTAGTTCCTCGGAGCATCTTCATTGTAATACCGGTAGAACAAGGATAGCATTCCCATCCGAGGCCTGTGCTCTAAAGATTGCAATCCGTCTGTTAAGATGGGAGAATCTATCAAAAGGACCGCCCGTTTCTGCACAGAGTCGAGGGTATTTTTCAGGTATTTTGGAGCTCCAGACCAGAGGTGGCTGCCAAATTCAACCGTGGGGCGTACTTGTGATTTGTACAAGGTTAGCAGTTGTGTACTATTAAAGTATCTGCGGGGAATGTACAGTACGCCCAGTTTTTGGGAGGCTAACTTTACTTTGGCTTCGATGGAGCCCCCATACCTGAGCTGGTCACTTAGGGTTACACCAAGCATATCAATGGAGGGCCTGTTCGGAAGATTGCTTCCGTTGATTGAATCTACTAAAGAGCTGACTCTACCACTCTACTAAAATTACGGTGTTCGGACGTGTTTAGTTACTACTATACTCTCCACTCGACTAAAATACTTGATCAGTCAGAACGGGGCTTAAGGGATGGAAGTTTCGCCCTCTAGAAGTTTCTAGAACAATCCAGAACATTCGAGAGTATTCAAGAGCATTCCACAACATTCCAGAACATTCTGTAACGTTGTGGAATGTTCGAGAATATTCTGGAACATCCCAGATCATTGCGGAACATTCCAGAACACTCTCGAATGTTACGGAACGGTCGTGTTGTCGAAGTTTGATGCATGAATAATACGGAATATTCCTGCATTAACTAATAGACAATCAAATATGACATTTGTCAGAAGTACCAATCTTATAAAATAAATTCTCTAAAATAAACTCGCATGTCATCATAATTTAAAAAAACATCCCAGGTTTTGAATGGTTTGTTTGGCAAAGCAGAGTTTGTCTAGCGGGTTTGTGTAATTATTCTAATACATTTCTTTCCATGTTCCACTGTTAAATACAGTTACAAACTTGTCAATAATGCATTCACTTTGAAACTCGTCTTTGAAATGTCAAATAAAAACAATACATATGAAAATGGCGTTGCCGCGTAAATGAATTAATTTAAACAAAATTAATATGTTAAATGCATATTTTTTGCATGTTTTTTTGTCTCCCCCGACATAAATACTCACTTTTCGTGATAATAAAGCTGAATCTAACTGTTTGAATAAGAAATATTGCGTATTAACCAGTAAGCGGTGTAATGCATAAATAATAACAAAAATATAATACTTACTAATAAATAAATAAAATACCTCCATATTGCAGAAACTTGTCAGCATATTGCAAATTGTTGTGAATCCATCCATTTTTGTTGTAAATATTGGTAGCAAATCCACAGAACTTAATAGACAAGTTCTACACATGGGATCTCCGACACTTTCGTTTTGCATTTTTAAATTAATTAACACTTCTTCTGTCTTCTTCTGAAGGATGGCTTTTTCTTTTACATTAGCTCCACATGGGAGGCTCTGAGGAAAAAAAATGCTGTGTAAAGGGTTTTTTTGGGGAATGAATGAGAGGAAGTTCTGGGAAGGAAAAAAGAAAATAGTTAGATGCATTTTTAGATTTTCACGGTCAAAAGTATTTTCATTATTTGTTTTTGGGGTTTTATGCCGTGTTGCACTTTAGCCAATGTTTCGGACAGCGTTACAGTGTTCATCAGGACAGACAGGAGGTAGCACAACACGGCATAACACCCCAAAAACAAATAACGAAAGTAAAATAGTTGGTTTGCTACGTTTGGTGACGTAACAGGGGTGCCCGGGTTAATGGAGTGGGATTTGTCAAGGTCTTGGCAGTGGATGCGTCAGCCCAACTGCTGCGTGGCGGGCCGGATCGAGAGAGATTGGTTGAGGGAAGTTTTTTGACCATTCCAGCCTGACTCTCTCGACCCATCGCCTTGCACCGCAGTTGGAGAGATGGATTCATATGTTCGTCACTCTTGGACACACTGACCCCCAGATTCCTGCCCACCCTTCATATCTTTTTCCTTCCCAAAACTCCATCCACACAGCATCCCCTAAGACGACATGGGCCCTGAGGGAAATTATTGGAAGTAATTTGGAAGTCAATGTATTCTGCAGTGACGAACGTATAAATCCATCCCTCCCCTACGGTGCAAGTTGAGAGAGTCCTACTGGAGAGTTCTAGGTTAGATCTTCCTCAACCAGTCTCTCCCGATCCGGCCCGCCATGCAGCATGTGGGCAAAAGTATTCGTCGCCAAAACTTAGACACTCCTCACCCCATGAAGCGGGGAAAAGTTGCCAAACGTAGCTTGCCACTAGGGATGACCTATGGCAGAGGTGTTGGTCATCCAATAAATGGTTCCCAGGGCGGCAATACCCATGCCCGCCTCCCAAAAAAAATTCGAGTGCAGTTTATGCGCGGTAGAAGCGAAACTTTACCAAAAAAATCTCAACCAATACGTAAAAAGTGAGGTCATAATCAAAGCGACCAATGATCCTCGCGTAATTTTCGTTTCATATCTCAACCAATAGGTCCCTTTAAAAGTGACATCATAATCAAAGCGGTCAATGAGTATTGCAGTTGTTGGGACGCAGGTACAGTAATCGTCATTTCCTTTTCATCCGAAATCCAAATCATAGCGGGGCTATAGAAGTTCCACTTCAATTAAAAGAATTACAGTAAATATGAGGGATGCCCTGTATTATTGACATTGGGAGTATTTTTTACCGTGTATTATGATATACACTGAAGTAGGGGTCATGATCAGTGGCGGCTCGTGACTTTTGGGTGTGCTAGGGTGCTTATATTTAAAAAATGGCTTTATGAATGTTGTCGTATACGAAAAATAATTTATTTTTTTCAAAAATCGGTGTTTTATGTGAAGATTTTTCAGGAAATCGGTGCGGCACACCGCCAAACTGAAACTTCCTGAAATTTTTCATACAAAAAACTGATTTTCAAAAAAAATTTTGGAAAATATTCCGAACAAACGTCAACGGTTATGTAACGAGATTGTGTATGTTATCTTTACTTTAAAAAACAGCCTACGTTTTTGAATGGTTTGTCTGGCAAAGCAGGGTTTGTGTAGCGGGCTTGTGTATATTATCTTAATTTTAAAAGTTTTATCAAAAAAAAGTGCGTATTAACCGTTGACGTTAGTTCCGAACTGCAAACAGGGTGATTTGACAGTGTGAAAGCAAATTTTCAATTTACGTAAATAAAATTAAAAATGTAACATTTTCAACCTCCCCCAATGCAAATAGTTGTCTTTTATGGTAATTTAGAAGAATCTAAAGGTTTTATAAAAAAAAGTGCATATTAACCGTTGACGTTTGTTCCGAATAATTACCAAATTTTTTTCAGCTACAACAACATCAATAATGCCATTTTTTTAATATTAGCACTCTAGTACACCCAAAAGTCACAAAAGCCGCCACTGGTTACGATACATGCAAATATAGGGAGGCGTCTACTAATATCTACAGGAATTCCAAAAACTGAAAAAATCGAACTAATATCTATGAGAATCAAAGTGTTGACGAATATCTACAGCTCAAACTGTTGATTAATATCTATGAGAACCAAAGTGTTGACGAATATCTACAGCACTGGCAGAGGTTGGATTTGCAATTGTGTATAGCATATTGGAATAACGTAATATTGCGTATGCAGTTTAAAAAACTTAATTTATCTAAGTATGTATGTAAAAATCCCTAATATCGGACTATTGGACACATTTAGCTGATTAGTCCAACCTATGCTCTGTAGATATTAGTTCAACCTATGCTCTGTAGATATTAATCAACACTCTGAAGTTGGTAGATATTAGTTCAACATATGAGCTGTAGATATTCGTCAGACATACAGGCTGTAGATATTAGTATCTGGAGTCAAATATAGGACCGGTTAGCGTTTGCACACTTAAAAGTTTCGGCAAATACTACATTCTACATCACGGGCGTGACTGTGATGACAAGATACGCTTACTCACTTACACTAAGATGAATATGAAACACTTACGGCCGTTGTTCCCAATTTTTCGATCGACCAATCTGAGTCTACCATCAGCTAAGCGATTTGTAAGTATTTTAAAGATAACGCTCGATTCTCGTTGTTCCCAAATATTTTATCATTGATTATTTTTAGTGACCCCGCCCACTTTGATCCGGCCAAAAAGGCATCAAAGTAAAAACGTTCAGTGTTAAATTAATATTAATGAGTTAAATATTGTATTTATTATTATAGTCTGTCAAAAAAGAGTAGAAAATATAATATAATATAATTTGTAGACTGACAACACCAATTTAACTGTCAAATATTTTTTTGAAGTGCAATGACACTGAATGTATAGAACACAGTAAACCACATTTTAAAAAAACATTTTTTCTTCATGACATAAATTTGATTAAAAGGTGATTTATAAAGCGATTTGCTTTAATTTAATTTAACATAAATTTGAATTTATCAATAGATAGAAAGGAAGAATCACTAATGGTGAGTTTAGTTAGACTACTTTTAGATCTGAATGAGTTAAATATATTCAGATCTAAAATTAGAGACATGATCTAAAGCCCAGGCAACGCTAGGTAATTTATCTAGTATTAAATAAATATGAGCAATTTCTAAACTGTGCTTTATATTTTATTACATTATAGTTATTCTTCATTATGTTAACAGAAAATTTCAAAGGTATAATAATAATATACCTATACGCAATTCTAATTTTGAGATCGGCGGGTATCTATACTGCAATGAAAAAATATTTTTTCCACTATTATGCCTTTTTAATTTTTTATAAAAATGTAGGTTACACAGCTTTACTTTAACACCATGAGTTATGTGTTTAGTATTGCCATTTGATCAACAGTGGCGCCCTCATATATTTTCTACTCTTATTTGACAAACTGTAACACACTTAATTTCTTAAATACTGTTATCCATAAACTTGAATTTTATATTTTTTAAACAAATGTATAAAATATATTAAAAATAAAGTGTCAGCATGACCTTTGCCACCGGCGCGTCGGTATCCCGCGGCATTAGCACCACTCTGTTGACACTTTTTATAAGTTTGCTTGGCTCAGTCGAACTTAATCCACGTGTCCGGCTTCCTTAGATTGAGCTATTCTTAAGCAATGCTTGTTTGTTGGAAAGAGCGCAGTTGTGCCTTTGAGCAGTGTTGAGCCTTAGTTACGGCTTAGCAGTTGATTAGTGGGATTGAGAACAGCGGCCGTCAATAAGACGACCTTCTTGTAATCAAGTGCTGCTACATTCGCTAACTCACTTAATTTTATTTCGACATTTACCGATAGCTAAAAGCCTTGTTAACCCCTCCGCAACGTAAGCAGATATAAGCGTTAGAAATAGGACAGCAGTCAAGTACAATAAGCGTGTTTACACGTCAGCTCGTGTGTTTCCATAGAAATCGTTCTAACTCCGTTATTGTTTTAGTTACATCCCTAAAACAAAAAGTAAAAGGTCGATAATAGATCAAGCTGTACATCTCTATCAAGTTGTCTATAGAAATACATAACAGGAATCAGCTGTCAGTCGCGTAGTTGACAAAAATATTTTCCCGCGCAAATTTACTACCGGCAGCTCGTCCGCGCTTGACATTTTTAATTTTTATTAAATATTTTTATATGAAATGATAAAAAAAGTGAGGTGACAAAAGTGTTTATTACACATATATACAATAGAATAAGTATTGTTGTTTACATAATCTGTGATTTTAGTACCGTTTTCACATAAAAAACATCACGTGAGTCATTTTTACCTATTTTTAATGTTTGCATGCTAAATTTTAGTATTTGTCTTAATATTTATTTGTAATATAATAATTCGAAAGCTTATTTTGTAACCTTTCTAAAACAGTTTTTACTATTCGGCTGCGTACAGAAATGTTTCATTTATAGAGCTTTAATTGTGACGCGGTAATAACACAAAGTTTTCGTAAAATGTCATTTTGTTTAAGACATCTCAAGTGCATATTGGCGAAAATTCGGAGGGGTTAATAATTGTATTTATCGAAATAATAAGTGACTAGCAGTTAAAAACCCGCTCTGCAGGTATTCGCTGCTGGGCCCCGTGGGCGATTTTGGTTCGGCTTCGCCCAGTTTAAGTGTTGGTAACCATTTTATAAATCCGATAGGAGCTGGTTCCAAAAATAGCCGGTTCCTCGGATCTACTGTCATCCAGTGACAGCTAGTCACCGGGACTAAGTAATCACGACAGGCAATGACGTCATAATGTTATATATAGCCGCGTGATAAATATTATTCACAATTCTAAGTATTACCATCAATCTTTCCATATTCGGAGAGATACTATAATTCTACAAATCCGTAGTACTTATACGTAGGGGGGGAGGCACGTCCTCATGCGATATACTAATTTAAGTGGCGCCAACCTTTGACGAATTCTTGAATTCGAAACCGAATTACAAAAGTAGATTTTTAACAAAATTCAAGTACGAAGATGGCTTGGCAAAAGGCGCAGCGTCAGATTTGCATTCATAGCCGCATTCTTAAACAACCATACAGACGCTAACGTAATAATGAGTCTGATAAATAATATAGATGGCAGCACTCCCGTTTGTATCTATTTGTGAATCGAGCGTGTATGACAGACGTTAGCGTATTAATACTATTCGATTTGCGCGCATTTACGAATGGAAAAAAACTCCACGACATCTGTGTTTTGCTTGTAAATGATTTTTGCACCTCTCAAAAGAACAGAAAGGCATTTTTTCAAAAAAAAAGAGCAAACGAACTTATGTGCGAGACTAAACCCAGTAAATCTCAAGTATGTCCACTAGGCCTAGTAGTAGTAGTGGTTACGCGCGTTGTCTCAGTAACATTAACATATCTTCACTTTTTAATTCATCTAAGATTGAAACTGTTGTTATGTATCCATGGTTACATTATAATGCAATTAAACAGGGTTTACGAAAAAACGAGACGTCAAACGTCAAACACAAGATTGACCATAGATATACTGTAATTATGACAGATGACACCATAGCTGACAAACAATTCAATATTGCCATGTATGAAAATCACATTAACCCGTAAATGTAAGGATATTCAAAAATAGCCGGTTCGTCTGATTCATTGGGATCCGGTGACAGCTAGTCGCCGGAACAAAGCAACCGCGACAGGCAATGACGTCATATATAATATATGGACGCTTGATACTATTATTCACAACTGCCAGTTAAAATAATAATATTATCATCAACCTCTCCATATCTGGAGAGATTAATCATATTATCGTCAGCGTAATGAGTAAGATTAAGAAAGGGACCCCCAGATGATGGTTTGGACATGTAGAGCGAATGAACGAAGAAAGTTGTGTAAGAAGAATATAAGTATGACGCAAATGTGAATGGTAAAAGAATTCGGGGACGCCCGAGGAAGATATGGCACAATCAGGTGAATCAGATACTTGAGACGGGCCATGTCAAAAGAGTCAGAATAATATAAGAATATGTATGAGACGATATATGAATGTGAATGAGGTAAAGAGTGTGTGCCAAGACCGAGTTGTTTGGTGGTCCATCCTCTCTGCCTCTCCTGCGAGAAAACGGCGAAATGGTTAGTTATTTTATCGTCAATCTCTCTCTCAAGAGATTCACGAAATTAGAAATCCAATAGTACTTACGCCTGCCATGCGATGCTCCTCACGCTAGCTGTTAACGTAAGTGGTATTGCTTTAATTCGGTTCTATTACACAAGTAGGTTTTATACAATCTCCACGTACGAACACGGTTTGCTTAAGACAGTCGTACAGGGAGGAGGCGGTCCGCCCCAGGTGCCACCCGATGGGGGGTGACACCCGACCGTGGAAAAAAATACGAAGGATACTCTGGCTTCCCGTGGAGTGCCCCGAAACGGGAGAATTTGTGTCTGAATGTATTTTATATGCGAGGATAGGTTAAGTATATTTTTGGAATTTTTATCCCTGAAATACTAAAATTCTCCACCTCTCCCTCCCCCCACCCCCTCCAGGAAGGATCAAAAAAATTGAACGATAAGCACCTCCCATAACGAGTAATTTGCATAACGAGCAAAACAGATTGTGAATATAACGCTCCCTTAACGAGTGACTTTTCGCACAACGACCACATTTCGCATAACGCAAGAAGAAGTCCCATCTTCACGTCACTCACTTATGAGCCGGAAATTCCGCGCCAGCACGTCAGCATCGCATGAGATCATACATTTTTCCAAATTTGTGTTCAGACATTATTTGTAATTTTTTCATTGTTTGTGAAATTGAGGATTTTTGGAACATGAAAAAGGTTTTATTCCACAGTGAGTAACAGGGCCGTAGCTAGAGTTGAATTTGAGATAGGGCAGCGGTAATTACAGGTAGGGCGCAAGTAAAATGATCTGATCTGGGTCGGGCGGGGGGTGGGGGGGGGGGGTGCTCCGGGCGGCACTTTTAAGGGGCGGCAAAATTTCACAATAACCAATATAAGACCAATTGAAATGGGCACGGAATTTTTCATGACTATTCTGTGACAAACCTGGGGAATCTCCTTTCTTCAAATGAATGTATAATAATGTCATCTTGATAACTGCAGCGACTGGCAACACCGTCCGGGTCGAATTTTGTTTTGCGCTTGGATTTTTTATGACTAATATTCAGTGAGAATGATTGAGAGAGGTCCGTGGGCGATGCGCGACAATTCAAAGAAAGTTTCATGGATCGTCACGTGTTCCGATGGATCATCAAACCATCCATATGTTCCAAGTACAAAAGTAAGAGGAAAACCATTTTCTTGTTCTGGGTGTAGTATCTAAGCTTAAGCTGAGGACTTAGCAGATTAACTCCTGGGTTAAAGCCAGTTTCATGTTCCGAATGATCTGTCAAAATTCCAGTAGCGGATTAATCTGCTAAACACATTTTGAAGAAAACCGTTCTAATATTTCGAGTGGAGTTAAAATTTTTATTTCAAACCATTCCACAAAATTTGTAATTCGTAGGAAAACCATACTACGCAATATATGAGAGTAATACTAATTAAATCTGTGGACACGCAAGCAGATTCACCCTTAATTTAAAACCAGTTTTGTGATCAGAATGTAAATTTCCAGTTGTGAATTCATCTGCTGACACATTTTGAAGGAAAACGTTCTCTTATTAGAAGTTAATTGAAGGTTATCCACCACATACCCGCCCGCTGAAAGTAACAGAAGGTTACTGTGGTGAACGTATGTCTTGTAGTATGAAAGAGACATGCGTGTATGAGTGAGACAGCATGAGGAACATATAAAAGGGTGTGATTGCTGTCTATTGTCCTCTTTGCATCAGACTTCCTACGAAGCACTACTGTATCAATATCTCGGAATAAACATCAAAAGTCTACCTACGACTTATTATTGTCTCCCCCTGTACTGAAGTCATAATCAGAGGAATCTGTATCCATCATACATACAACGGAGTCCACAAGGGCGGATCCAGGGGGGGGGGTCATGGGGGTCATGACCCCCCCCTGGGCTGGGTCCAGGACCTAGGTGGACCTACTTTTTACTTGTATCTATTATTATAAAAATTAAATTATAACTTCTAGTGACTTGACCACGACTATGTGACCCCCCCCTGGCGCCAAAGCTGGATCCGCCCTTGGGAGTCCAGAGGTAATGATGATAACCGGCCACGGTCATTACAGTTACTATTTAACAAGGACTCTTATTTTTTTTTATAGAACGACCCTACAATTATAATTAACTAAAACTAGACCCCTATTGTCCCTGCATATGCCTTTATCTGATGACAAACCGTTTAGTATGGAGAAGGCCCGAAGATATCGATCTAGGGATTGGTTTATTTATGACTCAACCATTGAATAACATCCCCAAACTGTTTGGGAATTCCCCCTAAGCAGTGATTGCAATACGCGCACAGCCTCTCACCACTTACTTCAATTCCATCTATGGGCAGAATAAACAATTGATATATGATTCTTTGATTAATTCGAAGCTGTTTAGTTAGATGTCGCTACGCTACACTAATAGGTAGTATTTTTTTTCAATCGTGTCAAACAATGAACAAACAGTTTACTAGTATATTATCATAGTCGATGGTATTTCTTAAGGTAGGGCACAGGTATTTTAAGGTAGGGCATTGCCCCCTAATGCCCCCCCTCCCCTAGCTACGGCCCTGGTGAGTAAGCAAGTGGATTTTAAATTGTTACTTTCGAGAACGCGAAAAATTGCAGTCGGAACATGAATAAGGTTTTTCTCCACTGTGAGACGGCTTGTGGACTTTTAAATGTTCCCTTTGAAAACATGAATAATTGCAGTCGGAACACAAAAAAGGTTTTTCTCCACAGTGAGTCAGCATGTGGATTTTAAATCGTCACTTTCGAGAACATGAATAGTTGCAGTCGGAACATGAAAAAGGGTTTTCTCCACTGTGAGACGGCTTGTGGACTTTTAAATGTTCCTTTTGAGAACATGAATAGTTGCAGTTTTTATATTCTGGGTAAAGATTAAAGATTCACTCCTAAATTAAAACCATTTTCGACATAAGCTTTAAATTAACGGTGCACGCCACATGTTGCAAAATTCGGAGGAAAATCATTTGCTTGTTCTGTGTGTAACTATTTTGCTTGTGGAGTCTTGATGAGTGCAGTTATAAATTTCTTGTTGTAGATTTTATGAACCCCCCCCCCCCCGCCGGGCTCTATAAGACCCGCATTAGTAAATCCGTTCCTCCAGCTCCTATCTTAACTTATCTCAAAACGTTACCCAACCGGGTGGCGGCACAGTTCTCCTGTCTTTATACTGTATAGACAGGGGCGCTTTTGTGAGATGTCATACATACATGTGAGATACATACTTGTCATAGGTACATACTTTTGTGAGATGTCATGCATACATCTAAATAAAAATATTCAAAAAATATATATATGTATAAATAAATTTATTTTCAAGTTTTTGTCAACAGATGAGTTAGCAATTCTAACGGAAATTACATGATTGCATTCGGAACACACGACTGGTTTAAACTGAGGGATTCTGCATGCGAGTCCACCTGCTTAAATTTTGAAGCAAATGGTCTGCAACTAAAATTTTATCAATGCACTGGTAATTATTTCCTCCTAGTAATTTTCCCTAAATTTTCCGAATATCGTCAACAGTTTGGTCCATACCTCAAATTTTATAATTGCATTCGGAACACAAGACTGGTTGTAACAATAGTGAATTTGCATAAGTGTTCACAAGGATAAATAATAATTGCACTAGGAACACGCAAATGGTTTTTCTACGAACTCTTACTCTGCCGAGAGTATCTTCAACTCTGGAACGTGCCGCAAATATGTTACAAATATATTATTTTTAATTAATAAAATTATGACATAATTTATTTGCGCATGCCAGGAAGGTGGTTAGCTGAAGAAGAGATTTACCCATAAGCTACACCTTTTTTTTTTTACAATAAATATTTTTGATTTGATTTGAAACCGCGTCCTCTGGATTGATTGCCGAGAGCCTTGCCACTCGACTAGGGAGGCCATGTTAACATAACAGAGAGATTTCGGCAACCGGAACGTCTCACTGAGAAACTACTTTCCATTGACAAGTAAATTTTATCCATACACAAAAAGTGTTCTCTCCTAAATCAGTAAACAGCAATAAAGGAATACTTTAGGTTATACCTTTTTATAAATTCAAAATTAACTGATACTCTATATTCACATAATATACCAGCAGCCCAGTATTTTTAAGATCTAAAAAGAATAACATATTTGTAGTTTGGGCGCCAGTAGGATTTAAAAAAAAAATTCATCTTTTAATTGTCTGAAGCAGATAAACTGTCGATGATTTTGTCAATTTTCGATAGCGCTCCGTGCTCTTACCTTTAACGACACATTCGTTCGCTAAAAATAACCAAATTACTTCGTTTTAATAACTTTATATAAATACATATATTAAACAAAAACAGGACAACCATACACAGCTTTTTACGTAAAGTTTTCAAGATTATTCAGCCGCACCTTTAAACTGTATTTTATGCAAATGATGCACAAGAGACCCAACTACTCCAAACAGTATGGAGCCAGTTGGACTACGGCATACTCCATTGGGGTTTGTTGTGAAGCTGAATATAGTGAGGGGAGAAAGGAGATGAGAAAGAGGAAAATGGTGGGTATCTAGCTATTCAGATTTGATCACCTAATACGGTGGCTAAAGCCATTTTAGGCAACATTCGATTCTGAATGGCTGTCTTTCACCAAGGCGATACTGAAAATATCTAGGATCATCATTATTTCTCCCGTGCGTGGGATCTAGTATGAGAAACCAACGCATTCTTGTGACGGCAAACATACGAGCATTCCGAACACGAAAATGGTTTTTCCCCAGAGTGGATTCTGCTGTGAGAAGCCAAATCACTTTTCCGCGTGCACCTGTACTTGCATTTCGGGCACGAGAACGCCTTTTCTTCCGAGTGCGTTCTTAAGTGAGAAGCCAAATCGTTCTTACGCGTGAACCTGTACGGACATTGCGCGCACACGAATGGTTTATCTCCATAGTGATTCCTTATATGAGTTGCCAGTGCACTTTCTTGACTGCAGACGTAGGAGCATTCTGGACATGTAAATGGTTTCTGTCCGGTATGAGTGCGAATGTGATAAACCAATGCACTTTTCTGACTACAAATGTAAGTGCAGTTGGGACACGAGAATGGTTTCTCTTTAGTGTGTGTTCTAATATGACGCTCCACGTCACACCTCCGACTGCTCCTGTAAATGCATTCTGAGCACGAGAAAGATTTTTCTTCGCAGGATTTAATAATATGAGCGTCCATTGCAATTTTTACGTTCGTACAAAATATGTTGTTTTAAATTTTTGAATCAGAGCGATCTTTCTACATATAATAGTCTACAGGTCACGGGGTAAGTATAGATTACTGATTTGTTGGTACATTTCCTTAATACTTTATTGTCTACACAGAATTTTTTGTCCATTCATTCTACACACAAGAATGGTTTCTCTTCAATGTGTGCTTTTCTGGTTCTTGTGTGTAATATTTCAATTTATTATATTTCGAAAACGAATGAATGCACCCAGCTAGACAAAGAAACAGATTTTTTGTGAACTGGATAAGTATCTATAAAAAGTTCCGGGGTCCAGGACGATAAGTATTGAAGCGACGTTATCAGTGTATAATCCAATCTTTACATACTGTTACCCGAAACGTGAACGCGAAGTTGCATTTCAGGCCCCAAGTTTGCGAAATGAGATTTTTGGAAGGCGAAGAGTCACAAAAAGTCACAATCAGCTCGAAGATCCGAGGTGTGCTTAGCATAGAATCCCTTCTTCTCCTCGTAGAAAAGTCGCCAATGGACTTATACACACGGTAAGAATGCCAGAACCCTTGCCGAATTTTCGCTTTGAAAACTGGCGCTAGTTTCAGTGTGAAAACGTCCAGCTAGCCGCCCCAAGTCTGGAAAAGTAAATCGAGAGGCCGGGTCTGCAATGGTCGAAGCCTTGGGAAAATGATACCTGGAGGCATCTGGGGGATCCCGACCGATATATAAGGCGAAGATGAGACGATAAGAATTAATTTTCTTCCGGACAGTTCATCAATGACAATGACAAAGAATCTGAAAAAATAACACACAAATAATAAAACAGTCTAGAAGTTTACGTTAAGAACTTGGTGTGTTAAATTAATAGTAGTCCAATTGCAGTATGGTGAACGGTGAACGCAACATAGTTAAGAACTTGGTGTGTTAAATTAATAGTAGTCCAATTGCAGTATGGTGAACGGTGAACGCAACATAGTTCAATCAATTAATCAATAAAAATATCAATCAATAAAAACGCACGGTTAAGATTGCTTACATGTTGGTATCCCAGCATTGTGTACATGCGAAAATATTGAAGTGGTTAAAGAATATGTTTATTTAGGTGTAATTATTGACTGCTTTTTCAAATGGGATTTACAAATAAATAAAGTCTGTGAACGTCTGAGATCTATTGTTAGTAGATTATATAAACTTAAATTCTATGTTCCAATATGCACACTTCGAATAATTTATTTATCATTAGCTGAGTCTATTATAAGGTACGGAATTACAGCTTGGGGACTTTCCTGTAAGACAAATGTTAATCATGTTCAATCAGTCCAAAATTCATTAGTCAAATTATTAGCTCATAAAATTTTATACGAGCAAAGACACAATGTTGCGTACTTTTACCAGAATCTTAAAATTCTCTCAGTAAGAGCAATTTTGTGGCATAAAATTATTTTTCAGCATATGAATAGCCCTATATACATAAATAGACTGGACCACACTTACAATACTCGATTTTTTTTTTTTTTTTTTTTTTTACAGTGAATACCGCACAAGAATCTCAACTGCTCCCGTCTGGAGCCAGTGAGACTATGGCATCCCCAACTGGGGTATGTTGTGAGGCTAAAGGTAGTGGGGAGGGGAAGGAGGTGGGGAAGAGAAAGGTTGGGAAGTACCTGGCTATTCAGATCTGGTCACTAAACACGGCTAAAGCCATTTTCAAGCAACGTTTCAATTCTGAATGGTGGTCTTACACCAGGGCGATACTGATAGTATCTTCCACTCTGGAACATGCCGCAAATATACTATATATTATTTTAAATGAATTAATTGTGAAATAACACAAATTAATCAAATAAAATTTATTTGCGCATGCCGGGTTCGAACCCGCGACCTCCGGAATGTGAGTCAAGAGTCTTAGCCACTGGACTACGAGGTATTTACGTTAAATGAAGGACTAATCGTACCTAAGCACTTAAACAAATATGGACAAAGAACGCTGGACTACATGATACCTACATGCTTAAATATGTTACCTGCTAAAATTAAAAAATGTACAAATAATGTAAGAACAAATATTATATTGAAAAATTGGCTCGCCGAAAGAAAAAGTTTGTATTAAAATTCTTGTAGTAACACAAAAAAATGTCTAACTGCATTATAAGTTTTATTTAAAAAAAAAACTTCAAAGTAAAAGCACCCACTGACAAACTACTTAAAAGTAGTTTATTGGGACTTTTCTTTTTTGTAATATCTTATTTTATTTGATTTCCTGTAATATTGTATAACTTTTTTCCTCTAATAAAAAAAAAAAAAAAATTATATTTTTGTTTGGTAAATATTCCCCTAACTGTGGCATTATTATTAGACACAGATTTTGGAAATAATGCTACGTTTCAACGTAATCACTACAAAAAACAACTAAGTAATACATTTTGGATAGATGGTAAAAGATGCATTAAAATTCAATTTTTATTCAATCAAAGATCATAATTGCCCTATAAAACGATTCCTTTGCCGTCGTTTTTGATTTTTTATGGGTTTACACTTGCGCAAGGCGCAAGTTTCGTCTTAATTTAAATACGCATGAATTACTTAATCAAACCAAACTAAGAACTTTATAACCTATTTTGTGCATGTAGATAGTTGTTTATCGTAGTAATTGTTGAAAAGAAGTGTAATTTTCACAATCTGTGCCTAAAGGTGCACCGGTTAGGGGAATAATCATTAAATTATTTAAAAAAAAACTTATTTTCGCAGTTATTTTAATGACAAACCTGAAATTATAACACCAACATAATTTCTGTAAACATAATTTGTCTTAATGTAGACTCCGCATGTCTAAATAAGCATTTGCAACAAGTTGATAATAATTTAGTCAACCTATGCACTAGTATTTCAACTGTATGCTTTTTCCCGGTAAAGTTTCCGTCGGCTTTAGGAAGCTTTTTGTTATTTTTTATCTCGTTTTTACATCAGCGGTGCGTCATGTATCGATGAATCGATAGCCGCTTGCTAGCGACTATTTATTTAGTGCAATATGAGATCAACTAGTTTTGGAAACATTTTAATAACTATTTACATCGCCGGTACCGAGAATCGAGGTACGAAACGTCGGAAACGTCAATTTAACGGCCATAGACAATGATTATAATGTAGAATCGTAGAATGCAGAAACGAATGATCGGAACAATTTCACGTAGGGACGTAGGTACAGAATGACCCAATGAACCCCAATCCGATACTGATATTGCGCTGAAATTCAGATAAAAAGTTAATATTTTGTTAGTGTAAGTATTGCAAAACGAAGGTTCGTAGAAAATGTTTTTAACGAAGTTTCTCATCGAGGGGGTACGCCAGTAGAGCGGTGATTGATTAAAAATTCGTGACGTATCTTGCAGTTCATGTTCCTCTGCGAGGTTTGAATCAACTGTAACACAAGTGGCAGTCTTTTACTTCAAGTTACGTCACGCGTTACAAATTTCGAAAGCGGCTCGTTGAGTTTTTTTTTTCGAAAATGGCCTGTATCAGTTAACCTTGTTAAAAGTATATCAATATCATACGAACCTTTCCGCAAAAACAGTTTAGTTTAGCAACACCAAGGCACTTATGTAATTCTATGGTAAAATGTTGAAACTTTATCAATTTAAATAAAAAGCTTATAGCACAAATGTACGCAATTTGGGAGGAGGATATGGGTACCGCTGCCCCGGGGATCATTTATTGAATAACCAACACCTCTGCCATGGTCACCCCAAGTTGGTCGATACTTCGTTTGGTGACTTAGCAGGGGGGCTGGGTTCATCAGATAAGGTGTGCTTAGGTCATGCGCTTGCACACCTGTTGCATGGTGGGTCAGATCAGGAGAGGTTGGTTTGGGGAGACCCTTTGACCTCTCCAGCTGGTCTCTCTCGACCCTCATAGTCTTGCACAGCAGCAGGAGGGATGGATTCATACGTCCGACATTCCTGAACGCACTGACCTCTAAATTCGTACTCAACCATCACACCTTCCTTTCTTAAAAAGATCCCCCACACAGCATCACCAGAGATAACACGAGCCTTGAGGGCAATTATTTTCCCCACGGCCTCCTGTATGGGGTTAATTTAATAAAAATAGTTTTCCTGTTTATTCTAAGTTTCTACTTGAGCTGCTTTATTAAATATTTATTTGAAGTGAAAATTTCTTTAGCACCATTGTGATTTGAAACTCGATGAAACAAAAAAAGTGACAAAAGAGGCAAACACTACATTTATAGGATTTATATATTTTTATTATTTATATGAGAATGAGAAAGAATAATCGGTCTCCACTTTGTGCGGTGCTTCCTAGCCTCCCCATACTTGTCTACTTTAGTTTTTTGAAGGTTAACTTCTACCGTGTGTGAACTGCACACTTGTAATGTTTTAAAATGCCAATTTGCTATCAGATATTTTTTTTATTACAATGGTGGTTTACGAAGAACAGTGATTTTTCCAAATACGGACATCACATTCCCACATTGTAGTTGTCATTGTCAAGTCATGAAACAAATTTTAAGCTCTGGCAATACCTACTGTTTTGACGAAACAAAAATCATTCACAACTTTACTTCTGTCTCAGCAAAATGTATTGAAAAAGGTAACAAAATATAAAACGTAGGTTTGAATTCGGCTTTGCACTAGATATGGTGTCATTATGGTGTTATCACTGTTATCTGAAATGGGCTGGCACTGCGGTTCCAGTTACAGGAGGCCGATGTGGAACCGGTTATTTATCCAGTTACTTCTGGAACTCAGTGGCGGGAAATTACTTAAGGCTTGACTAAACGGCGCGTTCATTTTGCGTCCGCGGAAACTGTTCACACCAAACTAGCGATCAATTAGCGTCCGTGGTACGTTGATGTCGTCAATCGTGCGGTATATATAAATTGGGATTAATTTTAAAGACACAAAAGGCTTTCGTGGTTGAGGGGTAAGGGACCGTTCAAGTATTACGTAACGCACTTGGGGGGGGGGGGGGGGGGTCTTGTGAAACGTTACTGTGCGTTACAAGGGGGAGGGGGGTTCGAACAACTCGTTACGTAACATGTTTTTCTTTATTTAGATAAAAAAAACTAGGGAATTAAAATTTTCCAAGTTGGCAACCCTTTTCGTTCTCGAAATCTCTTGTTTTATTTATTACCGCAAACGTGATTAAAACAATAAAAAAACGTATATAAGCGACTTTCCAGTACTTTGCGCAACTTAATTGTGACTTTTAGGTAAAAATTGTCACTTGGGCGTTACGTAACGTTTAGGGTGGGGGGGGGGGGCTACGGAAAAACGTTACGGCGCGTTACATGGGGAGGGGGAGGGGGGGGGGGGGGTAAAAAATCTTCAAAAATTGCATTACGTAATACTTGAACGCCCCCTACAACTACTCACAATCCGAAGATTGCGGATTCGAACCCGATGTGCGCCATTAAGTTTGATTTGATTAATTTGTGGTATTTCACAAATAACTAATAGAATATAGTAAGTATATTTGCCGCACGTTCCAGAGTGGGAGATACTCTCAGTATCACCCTGGTGTAAAACCGCCATTCAGAATTGAAACGTTGCTTGAAGTGGTGGTGACTAGATCTGTATAGCCAGGCTATTCCCCACCTTCCTCTTCCCCATCTCCTTCACCTCCTCACTACCTTCAGCCTCACAACATGTCCCAATTGAGTACCTATGCCTTAGTATCGCTGGCTCCGGACGGGAGCAGTTGGGACTCTTGTGCGGTATTCATATATAAAAATAACAAAACAGCGTCCTTAATGTGAATGTTCACAAAAACGGCAGTTTATAAATCATTCAAATATTTTTAATAATTTCGACGGTTCCAATGACAGAAAAGGAACCGGTTCCTTGTAACCGACAGAAATATCGACCATCTCTAATTTTCGCGATCGGTCGTCAGACGTGCTTTCTGTCACTATCGTTGGTAGAATTATAATTCTAATATTATTGTTTTGATACAAGTACTGTAGTGATAATTTTGAAATGACTTCAGATCATTTTATAGATAAGTTATATGAAAAGTTCTCGGGAAATGGCGTGTGCCGAACTTGTTGGAGAACGTCGGCTAATATGAAGACCATCAACGAAGTTTCCATACAATATTTATATGAAATATGCAATATAAAGGTATTTTATTTTTAAACATTTTAGAAAAGTGATTAGAAAATATTAACATAGTAACCTAAACTTCCCCAAAGGTGTAGGTATAGATTATAAACCATTCTGTCTTGCCACACATACACACACCTTGCTTCATTTACATTCATGCAAAGTCCCACTAACACACTTTGAGCGGGAAGAGTAGTTCTTACCCCATTCTTATTGAAGGCGTTGCTGTCAATTATTTTAATATAATATTGTATAGCAATCTCTTTGTGCTGGTTCCAACTTTTTTTTTTTTTTTTTGCAACTCCACACAAAATAATTTCCCTCAGGGCCTATGTCATCAGGGATGCTGTGTGGTGGATCTTTTTGAGGAGAGGAAGGAATGAACATTGGTCTTGAAGAGACCCATGTTGTAGGAAGGAGAAAACACAGAGGCCAGCAAATCATTCCACAGCCGAGCCGTTGAACTCAAGAACGAGTCATAGAAACGACCCGTTCTCATGTGACTAATGTCAATCGTGTACAAATGTTGGGCACGTGTTTGGCGTGCTTCCCGACTATGCACCGGTGCCGAGGAGATCAATGACGCTAGTTCCTCGGAGCATCTTCCATTGTAATACCGGTAGTACAAGGACAGCATATCTGCCCCAATGCGTGTGCTCTAAAGATTGCAATCCGTCTGTTAAGATGGGAGAATCTATTAAACGGACCGCCCGTTTCTGCATAGAGTCGAGGCTATTTTTCAGGTATTTTGGAGCTCCAGACCTGAGGTGGCTGCCAAATTCAACCGTGGGGCGCACTTGTGATTTGTACAGGGTTAGCAGTTGTGTACTATTGAAGTATCTGCGGGTCCTGTACAGTACGCCCAGTTTTTGGGAGGCTAACTTAACTCTGGCTTCGATGAAGCCCCCATACCTGAGCTGGTCACTTAGAGTTGCACCAAGCACAGTATCAATGGAGGGCATGTTTGGAAGATTGCTGGTATTATAGCTACTATACAATGAAAATTAATATTATTTTTATATTTTCTAATTCCAGCTCTCACAAAGGACAGTTCCTTACAAGATGTGTATTGCTTGTTATACCAAACTTCGCCGTGCTGTTCAGTTTAGAAAAGATTGTCTGGAGACTGGCGGGGCGATACTACATTGGGTTCAGAAGCATGCGCAGGTCAAAGAAATACAGGTAAGCACTTTTTTAATAATGTGAATTGCGCACAAGAGTCTCAACTGCTCTGTGCTAGCTGGAACTAGTAACATACCAATTTGGGAGGCGGGTTTGGGTACTGCCGCCCCGGGAACCATTTATTGGATGACCAACACCCCTGCCATAGGTTACCCCATACGGTTCGCTACGTTTGGTGACTTACGATGGAGGTCCGAACAGGACCTCGATCGATATGCTTGGTGTAACTCTAAGTGACCAGCTCAGGTACGGGGGCTCCATCGAAACCAGAGTTAAGTTAGCCTCTCAGAAACTGGGCGTACTGTACAGGGCCTGCAGATACTGCAGATAGTACACAACTGCTAACCCTGTACAAATCGCAAGTGTGCCCCCACGGTCTTATTTGGCCTCTGGTCTAGAGCTCCAAAATACTTTAAAAAAAAACCCTCGACTCTGTGCAGAAATAGGTGGTCCGTTCGATAGATTCTCCCATCTTAACAGACGGACTGCAATCGGCTCGGCTGTGGAACGATTTGCCGGCCTCTGTGTTTCCTCCCTCCTACAACATGGGTCTCTTCAAGACCCATGTTCACTCCTTGTTTTCCTCAAAAAGACCCTCCACACAGCATCTTCAACAATGACATAGGCCTTGAGGGAAATTATTTTCCTCAGGGCCTCCTGTGTGGAGTTAATGTAAAAAAAACACAGCATCCCCAAAGATGACACGTAAAAAAGGTAGAAGTGAAACCTTCAGAAAACTAAAGTAGACAAGACCGGGGAGGCTACGAAACACCGCACAAAGAGGAGACCAATTTTTCTATCTCATTCTCTCGCAGGCAAACTCCTGTAGATGTATGTGTTTTTCACTTTTTAGTGTCGCTTTTATGTTTCATCGACTTTCAAATCACAATGGTACTAAAGAATTTTTCACTTCAAAAAATCCCAATCTAGTATTTTTCCATTTTTCATGGTGGAGTATTTTGTTTTTGTGATGTTAAACTCATTTAGATTTTCTTTATGTTAAAAAATAATAATAAACGTGTAAAAAAGTCCAGCTGGACGTGAAATTAAAAATAAATCAATTAATTTTCAGATGGATTCCAAAGCATTGTTCGATGTCTGTTCTTCTTTTCGTCAAACCGACAAACTTTTCAAAAGTGGAACATTGTCTATAGAATGCCTCGAAAACTACTCAAATAACACGGGCGTTCAATACCTGACCATATACTCTCACCGTTATAGAAAACCTCAACGCAAAATATTCTCCGATAACGACCCACTTTCCGATATAAAAGACTTTGAATTAAATCACACGGACGAACCGAATTCAAACTACATCACGGTCAAAACTGAGATTGTCTCGGTAGAGTATCAAAATGACGAATGTCACGGGCAAATTAACGAATTGAAATTAGATATTGACGATTGTCGGGCTTTTGAAACAGACGTGAAAGCGGCGAGCAGTTGCGATTCTCAAGAACCGATCGAAGTGAAGATGGAACACGATGATTGCAACGATATGGGAAAAGACGACAGTTCCGATGGTGAATTCCTCAGTGCTGCAGCTGTAAAAAAAGTAAAGAAATCCGGTAGAAAATCAGGAAAGAAGAGTTTGAAGAAGAGAAGTTTAAAAAATGAAGAAGAAAGAGACGTAAGTTTGAAGAGTGAACCGACGGACGTTGTTGATGAAGAGGGGAGCAAGGTCAAAAAGAAAAAAAGACGGACAAAATTGGAGATGGCCATTTCTCGTGATAAAGGTATGCAACCTAATTCATTTATTATGGAGTCAGATAATTGATACCGCCCCCCCGGGAACCATTTATTGGATAACCATAGGTCACTCCCAAGTGGTTTGCTAAGTTTAGTGACTTAGTGCCTGGGTTCATGTGGTGAGGTTTGTCATTTTTTTTTTTACATCAGCTCCACACTGAGGAAAATAATTCCTCTCAGGGCCTTTGTCATCTTTGGGGATGCTGTGTGGAGTGTCTTTTTTTTGGGAAAGAGAGGAAAGGAAGTTCTGGAAAGGAAAAGAGGTATGAGGGATGGTTAGGAATCTGGGGGGTTAGTGCGTCCAGGAGTGACAGACGTATGAATCCATCCCTCCCACTGCGGTGCAAGGCGATGTTCCGAGAGAGTCCTGCTGGAGAGGTCAAAAGATCTCCCTCAACCAGTCTCTCCCGATCCGGCCTGCCACGCAGTAGGCGGGCAAACGCATCTGCCGCCAAGATTAAGACAAACCTCACCCCATGAACCCGGGCACCCCTGCTAAATCACCAAACGTAGCAAACCACTTGGGGTGACCTAATCTTGGTCTTGGCCGGCCGATGCCTTTGCCTGCCTACTGCATGGTGGGCCGGATCGTGAGAGATTGGTTGTGGTAGACCTAACCTAGACCTCTGCAACCGGATTCTCTCGACTCGTACCGCAGTGAGAGGGATGGATTCATACGTCTGTTACTTAGAGACACGTTGATCCCCAGATTCCTACCCACCCCTTATTCCTTTTTCCTTCTCAGACTTCCTTCGCTTCCTTTCCCTAAAAAGACCCTCCACAATTTTTTCAATTTGGGAGGCGGGTATGGGTACCGCCGCCCCAGGAACCATTTATTGGGTAACCAGCACCTCTGCCATAGGTCACCCCAAGTGGTTCGCTACATTTGGTGACTTAGCAGGGGTGCCCGGGCTCATGGGGTGAGGTTTTTCCGGGTCTTGGCGGCGGATGCGTCTGCCCACCAGCTGACTTTTCCAGCCGTACTCTCTCGGAACATTGCCTTGCACCGCAGTGGGAGGGATGGATTCATACGTCCGTCACACCTGGACACACTGACCTCTTGATTCCTACCCATCCCTAAAACCCTTTTCCTGTCTTTAACGAAATGACATTTTACGAAAACTTTGTATTATTACCACTTCACAATTAAAGCTCTATAAATGAAACATTTCTGAACGTAGCCGAATAGTAAAAACTGTTTTAGAAGGGTTACAAAATAAGCTTTCAAATTATTATATTACAAATAAATATTAATATTTGTAAATATTAAAATTTAGAATGCAAACATTAAAAAAATGTGAAAATGACTCACGTGATGTTTTTAGGTGAAAACAGTACTAAAATTACAGATTATGTAAACAACAATACTTATTCTATTGTATAAATGTGTAATAAACACTTTTGTAATCTCACTTTTTTATAATTTCATATAAAAATATTTAATAAAAATTAACAATGTCGGGCGCCCGTAGGAAATTTGGCGGGATAAATTATGTGTCAGACTGCGCGTCTGACAGAATGTTCTTTTTATCTATTTCTATGGACAACTTGAATAGAGATGTGCAGCATGATTTACTATCGACCTTTCACTTTTTATTTTACGGATGTAACTAAAAGAATAACGGAGTTATAACGGTTTCTATGGAGACACACGCGCTGACGTGTAAACACGCTTATTGTACTTGACTGCTGTCGTATTTTTAACGCATATATCTGCTTACGTTGCGGAGGGGTTAAATTGAATGGCAAACAAGTATATTCTTATTATTATTATCATCTTCTTCTTCTTCTCGTGCCCTGTCCATTCAACGGAGAGGCGTCTACTAATATCTACAGGAATTCCAAAAACTGAAAAAATCAAACTAATATCTATGAGAATCAAAGTGTGGACGAATATCTACAGCACTGGCAGAGGTTGGATTTGCAATTATGTATAGCATATTGGAATAACGTAATATTGCGTATGCAGTTTAAAAAACTTAATGTATGTAAGTATGTATGTAAAAATCCCTAATATCGGACTATTGGACACATTTAGCTGATTAGTCCAACCTACGCTCTGTAGATATTAGTTCAACCTACGCTCTGTAGGTATTAGTCAACACTCTGAAGTTCGTAGATATTAGTTCAACATATGAGCTGTAGATATTCGTCCGACATACAGGCTGTAGATATTAGTATCTGGAGTCAATTCAACGGACGTTGGCTATCATGTTGGCTATGCGGACTTTGTTTACTGCGGCCCGGAACAGCTCTACAGTAGACTGGCCAAACCACTGTTTCAGCTTTTCAGCCATGATTTTCTCCTTCTTCCAGGGCCCCGACTTCCGACAATCTTTCCCTGCATTATGAGATACAAGATATAATACTTCTCTGTATGTCTCATCACATGTCCAAGATATTGAAATTTTCAGATTTTTAGTTTTAATAACTTATTTTTCTTTATTTACCCGAACCATAACATCTTCATTCGTAACTCTGTCCATCCAGCTTATTTTAAGTATTCTTCTGTAGATCTACATCTCTAATGCCACAAGTCGCCTAATTAATTCTTCAGTTAGTGTCCATGCTTCCATTCCATAAAATAATATCATAAACCCGTAGCATCTGATCATTCGCATTCGTAATCCAAGGTTAAGATCGTGACTGCAGAACATCTTTTTCATACGGATAAAGGTTGCACGAGCTTGCTCAACGCGGCATTTGATTTCAACCGAAGGATCCCATCTATCATTTACATTGCAGCCCAATTTTCTTCTATAGTTACTTCTATAATACCTTCTCTAGTTTCGTTCCATACTTCGTCATTGCCCGAGTGGTCAAATATTCCTTTTCTCTATTGCAGTGAAGCCTTCGCGAGTTGTGTACTACGCGTTTGACCCTACCAAAGCCAACATCATCAAACTGTCTCCGGAGCAGCAGCGTGCCGAGCTCGAGCAGATCCGCAGCAGTGACAAGTACCTGTCCGCTCCATACCGCTGTCAGCCGTGCGCCAAACATTACGTCACCGAAACTGGCTGGCAACAGCATATGGACAAACACAAAGAGGTACAGCTACTCGTATATACACTTATTTATTTAATGGGACTGTCTTGAACTACCCAATCATTTTAACCCAATCATTTTAACCCGATCACGAACCATCAATGATCGATTGGGTTAATTTAAGAAAAAAAAATTCAATTATTTGATCGATAAGTAGATTGAGTGACTGTAGATTTATAAATTAGTTTTTTTTTTCATATTTCTTGGGTATTAACTATGTAAAATTTTCTGGAAATTTTGTTTTGAATGGTTTTATTTCACATGTGAATGCAAGGCTGATGTAAGCTTAATGAGTAAGATTAAAAAAGGGACGCTCCGATGGTTTGGGCATGTGGAGTGAATGAACGAGGAAAGGAGTGTAAGGAGAATATACGACGCAAATGTGAAAAAGAAGAAGTTGGGGACGCCCAAGGAAGACATGGCACGATCAAATGAATCAGATACTTCAGTAGGGCCATGTCAAAAGTCAGAATAATAGAAAAGCATGTACGAGACGTTGTATGAATGTGAACGAGGCAAAGAGTGTGTGCAAAAAATTGAGTTGTTTGGCGGTCCGTCCTCTCTGCCTACCCCTGCGGGAGGGTGTGATGGTTAGTAAGTTAGTTAATTCACATGTATATTTGTTACTTAATTTTTGTTATTTATCTGCTACCAGTTTTCAATTTGAGAGACTGGTATGGGTACCGCCGCCCTGGGAACCATTTATTGGTTAACCAACACTTCTAGGTAACCCCAAGTGGTTTGCTATGTTTGGTGAGGTGGAGAGGCTGGATCGGGAGAGATTGGTTGAAAGAGACCTGACCTAGACCTCTCCAGTTGGTCTCTCTCGACCCATCGCCTTGCACCGCTGTGGGAGGGATGGATTCATACTTCCGTCACTCTTTGGCGCACAGGGAACTTGTTCTTCCACCTTGACAACACACCTGCTCACACCGCGTTATCTGTGAAGCAGTATTTGAGCAAGAATGGAATGACCCTGATTGTTCACCTGCCCTATTCACCCGACCTGTCTCCCTGTGACTTCTTTCTGTTCCCTAGGATGAAAAGGGACTTGAAACGGAAATGTTTTCATATTGTAGAAGAAGTGAAACAAAATTCACTGGAGGCCATAAAAGACAGTGAGTTACAAAAATGTTTTGAGCGGTGGAAAAAAAAATTGGGCGAGTGCATACACTCTAATGATGAATACTTTAAAAACGGCCAAATGTTGGTGTAAAAATATTGAAGAAAGTCCGATTACTTTTGGATCCCCCCCCCATATAAGATACTGGTTCAGTTGAATGTGATTCTAGCTCGTTTTGTATTCTGGCAGGGAGGACTGGCGTGCACGCTGTGCGGCCTGGCCTACTCCACGGCGCGCGCCCTGCGCATGCACGGACTCACGCATTCGGAGCGTTATGCCTGCGTGCGCTGCCCCAGCGTGTTCTGCTCGCGCGCCGCTGTCGTCAAGCACTCGGCCTTGCACGACGGCGACTCCCTTACCTTCGTCTGCAGCGTCTGCGGCAAGATCAGCAAGTGAGCCATTTTCTTATTCTGCCTTTCATTCTTACTTTAATTCGTTCGTTCTTAAATTCATTCGTTCCTTAATTCATTCGTTCCTTAATTCATTCGTTCCTTAATTCATTCGTTCCTCAATTCATTCGTTTCTTAATTCATTCGTTTCTTAATTCATTCGTTCCTTAATTCATTCGTTCCTTAATTCATTCGTTCCTTAATTCATTCGTTCCTTAATTCATTCGTTCCTTAATTCATCCGTTCCTTAATTTATCCGTTCTTTAATTAATTTGTTCTTTAATTCATTAATTCTTTAGTTCATTCGTTCTTTAAATCATTCATTCTCATCAACTCAATTACTGTTAAACTTGTTTTGAAATTAAATGTAAACACATGAGCAGAATTCTGCCTGCTCTTTAAATAATAATAAAAATCGATTAATTTATTTGTTCTATAATTCTTTCTCGCATTACTTTAATCCTTCGTTAATTAATTAATTAATTTTTGTTCTTTAATTAATTCGTTCTTCGTTTATTTCCACTTTCCTTTATTTTTCGATTAATTTATTTGATCTATATTCATGAGTTCTTCCATTCATACACATATAACTTGATTCCTTCTTTAATTAAATAATTCATTTCGTTTCTTTTTTTCATTAATTCTTCGTTCATTTCCTTATTCCTTTATTTCTTTGATTAATCCATTAATTTATTTGTTCTATAATTCATTCATTCTTCCGTTCATCCACACATTACTATATACCTTCTTTAATTCATTATTTTTTGTTCTTTCATTCATTCATTCTCGCAGTCTTTTATTTATTCAATAATTCTTTGATGAATCGATTGATTAATTTGTTCTATAATTCGTCCATTCTTCCTTTCATTCACTCCTTTCTGTATTCCTTCATTAATTCAGTAATTTTTTTTCTTAAATTTATTAATTCTACTTTATTTCACACATTTCTTTATTTTTTCATTAATTCTTTGATTAATCAATTAATTTATTTGTTCTATAATTAATTCATTCTTCCGTTCATTCACACATTATTTTATACCCTAATCTTTTTACGATGTTGTAGTTAAAGAATTTGCAATATCCGTTGTCAGGCAGATTTTTCGCAATTTATAAATCTCATTTTAATTGAATATAGTGCCACTTAAAAAATATTCAAAGGTGTAGATGTAATCTAAACAGTTCAAAGATAACAAATCAAATCCAACAATCAAACATTTCGTTATCTAAACAATTATTATAACGTAAAAGCATCGTGTATAGATGATGCTCGTCTTTTAGGCACGCGATCAGTTGGCATGTACACATGACTCTCGTCTCAAATAGGTTAATTAATTATTTAATTAATTTTTTTCTTTTATTCAATAATTTTTCATTCATTTCCGCATTCCTTTATTTCATAATTAATTAATTAATTATTTTTTCTTTAAATCATTAATTATTTTGTTCATTCTTTTATTCTCTCATTAATTTTTTAATTGATTTTTTTGTCTGTTCATAATTTTTTTGTTCGTTTATTCATGTAGTGTCCTAGATAACAATACCACCATAATACGTCTTTAACTTCTATTTTCTTAAGAGATTTAAAAAAATGACAAAAGAGATTGTCCACTAAAATCACAAATAATTCCTATTTTTTCAGGTGTATGAACAGCCACAAGATGCATGAAAAACTGCACGCCAACCTGCGCCCCTACAAGTGTGACAGGTGTCCCCGTGACTTCACGCAGTCCACCGCCAGGAACCTCCACGTCATGTAAGCTAGCTGTCACTCAATCTGCTTGCAACTTGCGCCCCTACATGTGTGACAGGTGTCCCCGTGACTTTACGCAGTCCACCGCCAGGAACCTCCACGTCATGTAAGCTAGCTGCAACCTGCGCCCCTTCAAGTGTGACAGGTGTTCCCCTGACTTCACGCAGTCTATCGCCAGGAACCTCCACGTCATGTAAGCCCTTCACACAGCATCTTCAAATATGACATAGGCCCCGAGGGAAGTTATTTTCCTCAGGGCCTCCTGTGTGGAGTTAATGTAAAAAAAAAAGCTAGCTGTCACTCAATCTGCTTGCAACCTGCGCCCCTACAAGTGTGACAGGTGTCCCCATGACTTCACGCAAGCCACCGCCAGGAACCTCCACATAGTGTAAGCTAGTTGCCACTCAATCTGCTTGTGGATTTTATTATAATTACAATTTTTTTGGTTTTAGGCGTGCTCATACGAATGTTCGCCCCTTTGCGTGCCCCGTGTGCCCAAGCGCATTTGTGACCTCCACGGCGCTGCAGGCGCACTCCCTGAAGCACTCTGCGCATCAGGCGCACTACTGCGTGGAGTGCGATGTGCGCTTCAAGTCCGCCGCCTCGCTGACCACGCACTTAACCACCTCCAGTCGCCACGCACTTCCCAGTGCCCTCAGGTAAGCCTTACTAACTACATATATGAGAATCTAATAGAGCTTTAAATAGGTTTATATTAGTAGCATGGATGACTTGTGGAAGTATATTTCATGCTGCCACTACTCTATTTTCAAGGAAGTGTTTCCTAGGATTGGATGCTAAAGATGTCCACGAAGATTTACATTTGTGTTGTTGATGAAGATTTCTTGTATACCATCCCAACTTTAATCTCAATCAAGTCCTTTTTCAAAATCTTTAATCTCAATAGTTTATTAATTGTAATCCTTATTGCGAATACCTGCATAACTGAAAAATATTAGTACCTCCACTGAGTAGTTAGGTAAAAACCTTAAAATGACTACTTTCAATATTCAATACAAATCCGTTATACCAACCCAATTAATACGTGGAATTGCGAGGAGTGTGCTAAGACCGAGTTGTTTGGCGGTTCATCCTCTCTGTCTACCGCATGATGTAATTGATTTATTTTTATATTAATTTATAAAATTAAATATTTTTATTATTATTCAAATAGTTTTGCAATCTGGCAACATTATTGTTGTAAAATGAAATGGCATTTATCTATACCTACCCATTTACGTATGTACAAGGTATTTCATATTATTTTACGTTCTGTGGGTCAAGGTTACGCAACTTGTCTTAACAGCTGTTTGAACAACAAGTTCGTTTTAAATGGGCATTGATTTTATGCTTAAATTATTTATCTTCAAAGCCGGGTAGGTAATCGATGTATTTGTTAATATTTATGATAAAAAGACCATTGGAAATTAGTCTCAATTGTCGACAAAAAGTTATTTAATTATCGTTTTTGTGTTTAATTCGTAGAACTATATTTTTTTTAAATAAGTTATTTATGTCTTCTAACCACAAATTATTTAAATTAGAATTCCATAAGGAATTTTCGGTACTTAAGGGAACGTACCCATACTAAGTGACCTGTTCAAGGGGGGGGGGGAATCTTCAAAATACCGCGCTTGGTGCAAAGGAGCGGCGGGTTTCTTAGGTTTTTGGTCACCGGGGGGGGAGGGGGTTAAAAATTGCAAAAAGTTGGTAACGTAGTATGGGTAAGTTCCCTAAAGTCTTTACCTAAAGCTAGCTGAGTAAAATAAGCATAATTATTGTTTACGCAATAGATTAAATATTACTTGTTTGGTATTGGAGCATATAACATGGTCCTTGCGCTGGCCGCTGTCGCCCCTTCCCTTGTGTGCACGTGTGAAATTGCGACGTTGACTCCCGAGTATGCCAATGATCATGCCATTGGCGACGCGTGATTTAAAAACATTATTTTTGTTTTTAATAGAAAAAAAATATCATCGGAGAGCAAAATGACATCTACATTTTTTACTCCGAATATGCTCAGGAACCGCTGGTTAAAATCCCTCGGGTACGTCCTGTTACACCCTGTATTTATGTAAAGAATAGCTATATTTATGGTGATTTATGAAGGAAGTAAAACATGACATTTTATCGACAAAAATAAATATATGTATTTTTTTTTAACCGATAAAAATACCACTTAATAAATTGTTAACAAAATTAGCTTCCTCTAGCTTAATCGTACCGAACACTTATTTTGTATCATTCTTTTAATTTAAATGGCACTTTTAGTAACTTAACAAACTAATCTTTGGAAAAAAAATAATCAATAAGTTAATTTATTAAAAAATCCAAAAAGTTAATTTATTGCACCAAAAATAAAAACATAAGGATAGAACAAAAATGTTAAATTTTTCCCATAAATGAAGAGGGAATAGATATTGACACCTATACATATTAACAGATACATATATACATAAAAATACCATTAAAAGCTACGATAAGTGCGAAAATTACTTTTATTTATTTATTTAACTTAAAATTAGTAAAACTTTAAGGGTTAACCACAAAAACTGTTTAATTTTAAGATTTAATTGCTTGCCTAATATAAACACATTTTTCTTGTTAAAAATTTGTCTTTTGGGCAAAATAATATCTAAGTACACATTGAAATATTTCATTAACCTCGTCGCGCGTCGTTTTTAGTACCTATGATTTTTCAGAACAACATAATCTACCCTAAGAAGAGTGCTTTGCGTAGTGAAAACTTCTTTATCACCGTTGTGATTTGAAACTCGATGAAACGAAAAATAAAAAGAGCAAACACATGCATATAAAGGAGAACTAAGAAGTATGTAGAAGTAGTCTGCGAGAGAGTGAGATAGTTTTTTTTTTTTTTTTTTTTTTTTTTTTTTTTTTTTTTTTTTTTTTTTCTTTTTTTTTTTTTTTTGAATTAAAGGAATGAATAGAATGAATCAATTCAAAAGGCCGAGGGAATCACAATGAATCGATTCACTCCTGGGAATGAGTCTGCCCATGTCTAATGGCGAGATATTAATTGTGGGGAAGGGTCATTATTACCTTTTCAGCTTTCGGCACACTTAACTCGCAGCTCGATCGCCGTATGACTGATTTCTCATTAAAAACGTTTAAAGGAAGTTCAGCTACTGAGAAGAGCAGCAACGTCGCACTAGTAGTTATAAAACCACAAGCAATTTAAAACGTGGCGAGTCATTTTGACCTACTCCCATGACGCCGGGTGTCTATCTTCATATTGCTGATCTTTCAAAGCTCTTGGTATTGTTTGTAAAACGTCTCTGTACTCCTCTCTATTAGATCTATATCCTTAGCAAAATATGGAGTCCATATTTGGAAAGCATATTCCAGGATAGGTCGCATTAAGTTTTGTATATTTTTAACATCAAGTCAAGTTAGGTCAAGGAAGGCTATATTTTTAAAATATATAAAAAAAAAATTTGGTTGCAGGTTTTCGTGTGAAGAGTGCGATGCGCGTTATCCCACACGGCCGCGCTTGTTGGAGCATGTGCAGTCGGCACACATACGCTCGGCCTCGCACGTGTGTCCCTCGTGTCCCAAGGCCTTCCACACGGCCAGCGCTCTGCGTCATCACCGTACGGGCAGTCACGCAGAGGGAGAGCGACCGCGATGTCACAAGTGCGAACACTGCGATAAGGCTTTCACTGTAAGTGCGCGGGCAATGTAATTGTTCCTCATTGAAAAACTTTGAATACGTAAGATTTCTAGATATAAGAGGAAGACTTCTCGAATGAATCAAATTCTTCCTCACTGAGAGATTTACAAGTTCGATTTGGTAACCAGCTGTCAACTGAGCGAAACATGAGGGGTCCCTCAAGGATCTGTTCTGGGTCCAGTTTTATTTATTTTATACATCACAGATCTGCAAACCATAATTTTTAAGTTTTTTTTTACATTATCTCCAAACAGAAGGCCCTAGGTAAAACAATTTTCCTCCGACCCTATGTCATCTTTGGGATGCTGTGTGAAGGATCTTTTCAGGGAAAGGAAGGAGTTCAGGGAAGAAAAAAGTATGAGGAGTCAGTAGAAGCTCAGGAAAGGAAAAAGGTATGAGGGGTGGGTAGAAATTTGGGTGTTAGTGTATCCAGGACTGTTGGACATATGAATCCATCCCTTCCACTGCTGTGCATGGCGATGGGTCGAGAGAGCGCAGCTGAAAAATGTTCTGTCCTACATTTTGTAAGAACTCTAAACTTCCATACAAGCTTAATGGAACATCTCTAAAAACAGTGACACTACAACAAGACCTAGGAATTACCATATCACAATACTTGAAATGGGAACTGTATATCACTGGGATTGTTAAAAGAGCAAATTCATCCCATGAACCCGGGCATCCCTGCTAAATCACCAAACGTAGCGAACCACTTGGGGTGAGCTATGGCAGAGGTGATTTGCTAAGAAGAGAGTTTTATTCAATAATGTATCATAGAATTTAGTCCAAACGCCATCGCCCTCTGTCGAACACAGTGAATTGTACAAACCAGCAGACATTGGCTAAGAAGAGAGTTTGATAAATTGAGTATAAATGTAGCAATAGTGCTGGTTTATTCACCTCATATGTATGTTTATATGTTTGTTGCAGACGCGCACGATCCTAAAGCACCACCGCATGATCCACACTGGGGAGCGGCCGTACTCATGCCCCACCTGCGCAAAGACTTTCCGCCACACGGCCGCCCTGTGGACGCACAACAAGCTAGTTCATAACCGGCCCCCCAAACTGAAGGATACCGCCGGCAACCAACAACCAGCGCCTCCAACCAGTTGACCTGTCTAACCTAACCTAACTAAATCACCTTCTGATTCTGAACTATCCAACAAGAGCTCCTGTTGATGCAAACTATGTATGTATACCTTCCTCTATCCAATCTACCTTCCATATCTTTCCTTTCTGACAATATGTGGCAATATTACCTACGTATTGGAACAATAATTCCAAGGAGCAATAATCAGCATGTTAACGCGTCAGCAACGTCAGCAGATATACGCGTTAAAATGACAATAGCAGTCAAGTACTCACGTCAACGCGTGTGTCTCCACAGAAATCGTTGTAACTCCGTTATTGTTTTAGTGACATCCCTAAAACAAAAAGTAAAAGGTCGATAGTGAATCACGCTGTACATCCCTATTCAAGTTGTCCATAGAAATACGTAAAAAGACCTATTCTGTCAGACATACGGTTGACATTTATTTTACCCGCCAAATCGCCTACGGGCCGCTGGATATTGTTAATTTTGAAATGATAAAAAAGTAAGGTGATAAAATTGTTTAATATACATTTATACAATAGAATATGTATTGTTTTTTTTACATAATCTGTGATTTTAGTACCTTTTTCACATAAAAACATCATGTGAGTCATTTTTACATTTTTTTAATGTTTGCATTAAAATTTTAATATTTACAAATGTTAATATTTATTTGTAATATAACAATTTGAAAGCTTATTTCATAACCTTTCTAAAATAGTTTTTAGTATTCGGCTACGTTCAGAAATGTTTAATTTATAGAGCTTTTGGCCAGGCCCTTTCACGAAAATTCACTAAAAAAGCACCACTTTGAATTTTGAATTGAATGTTTTGTGGATTAATTTGAGCAATCGTATATTTTATTGACTGAAACACGTTCCTAGAACAATAAACTATGTACCAAAACAACATTACTTGCGTTAATTACGTAAATTAATAGGTTTTACGATGTTTTAGTCGAGGAACACTCATCAATTTTGACAGCTAAAATTCGCAGCAAAAATGACATTTCCAAGCCACAGATAAAATCGTTTAAAAATATTCTGGGGTTGCAAGGTGAATGAAATTTTTACCCATCTTATAGGGTAATGTTGGCGCAAGCGATTCTGACCTTGTTCTTCATACAAATTCTGTACATAGAAGGGTCAAAATAGCAGACAAACATATTTTTTTTCGAATGCGCACATGCTGCGCGCGCCCGCGCCTCTCCGGCCAATAAGAGGTTAATTGTGAAGTGGTAATAACACAAAGTTTTCGTAAAACTGACATTTCGTTTAAGACATTAAAAGTGAATATTCGCGATATATCGGACAGGTTAAAGTAACCAGTACAATGATCAACTGATTTTTCAGTTAATGTTAACCTGTTGAATGTCGGGTGGTATTTTGAAAAACCGCGCGGAATTCACCTTGATGACTTTTGGTCAAATATCCATATAAAGAAGATGAATTTTTTTCTGTTTACTAATCAATATATCTTATTATTCATGTATATTACATGATAATATCGTAAGAGGTTTTCCAGAATAGCTAACTAACTAAAAAGACATAAAAAAATCTCCCATTTGTAGCGAGTATTAGAGATGAAACGGATAGTTGTTTAGCCGGATACCGGATATCTGGCGAGCTGCGAGGCCGGATGGCCGGATATCCGGCGGCCGGATATTCAGCCCATTGTCTCGTTAATTTTCAGTATTAATTCAAAATATTTGTTTGGTTTTGAAATAATGACAATATGCATAGTTCTTACCAGAATGTCATTTTTCCTTCCTATAATTCCTAACCAATGTCACCATGGTGAAACAAAACAAGAAATAATAACAACCAAGACTGTACAGTGTGATGGCCTGAAATTTTGCAACCAACTAGTTGTGTTTTGGTGTTTCGCCCTTCGTATTTTGGTAAGTGCCTTTGGTTTCCCTTGTCCTACTTTCCAAATATTTACCAATACATTCATTTATCCAACTTCAGAAACATTTTCGTTTTTGTTTGCCTTTACAGTCCATTTTCGTCAGTTGCATTTGAGGCTGTAAGTTTCGAAACAGTCTCGGATGCAACAATATTCTCTTTGATAAGAAGATGATCAAGAGGTATATTATGGTGCTTCAATGTCAGTATTTAATCATTTCAATAATCTCTGTTTTTTTTACGATTTTTAGTTCAATATAATGGTGATTGTGATTAGTTAATCATGTTAATTTAAGTTTTGGCTACTCTGCGAGGTTTTTGTAACTTTTTACTAAAAGTTTTTAGTTTAGATATTTACTATTTATGTATTTATCATTAAAGTGAATATCTCAGAAGAAAATTTTAGTTTTTTGGAAGGCCTTAGGGAACGTACACACACTACGTGACACACTTTTTGCAATTTTTTAACCCCCCCCCCCCCCAGTGACCACGTGTAGTATATTCCAAGCCCCCCCCCCCCCCTACAGTTTTCACGTAGTATTTCATAAATATGGTTTCGAATCATTTTTTGCTAATAAAAAATAAAAAATGCATTATTTGGCTTATATTTGTCTTTATTAATACGGCGCTTGCTGCGTGACAGCAAGAGTGCATGCATTACAAGTGGAAAAAATATTATCAAGATAAAACTTACAAAATATATTGAAACCAGAACGTAATTTATGGAAACGAAAGTCTTGTTATTTTTATAAACATTTTTCATCTCAATCATCTTCAACAAACACGTTCCCAGCATCAATTCATTCAGATACGTCACCTACTACCCTAATACATTTTTCCGATCTTTAAATTAACTTAAATGAACTTTATAACAGCGCGGAACTCAATTTTCTCCACATTTCACAATTTCTTCCCGATTGAAGTGTTTGGTCAACGATAGCTCAAAGACTAATGACCTAATTACGATAAAACCCGGTGTTTATCCTAAAAATGAGTTGTTCAATTAGTACCTAATTCAGCGGTACCCCCATTAATCACTTACCTTCCCATTCCGCGAACTTAAAAACCTCCCCTCGTAGCTCGATAAAAAACACGAGATTTCTAGATTGACTACGTGATAAAAACCTAAGCCCCCCCCCTGTTGTGACCAAGCGTGGTATTTTGATGACCCCCCCCCCTAAACGTGTCACGTAGTATGGGTACGTTCCCTTATGGCTTTTTTGTAACTTTTTCGATTTTAAATAAAAGCTGTCATAATTAAAAGCCATTTTATTGATATTTACCTCGCAAAGAATTAATGTATTGCATTTTATTATAGGAAATTGTCGTACTTTTTTAATATCCGGTATCCGGCCGGATAGTTACCGGATATCCGTTTCATCTCTAACGAGTATGTACTTCCTTTATTTTAAAATGCTCAGACGCCGCTCGTTTGTCATGACGATTTCTCTAGACACTTGTATAAGGGCCTGAGATTCTAGTTCCTTATTCGCTCGCTAGACAGTTGTTGGAGTGCCGGCCGTTTGAGAATATCTTGCAGTCTAACCGCTAGGTGGTGGAACTTGCCGGAACAAATACATGAGAGACGTTACACTATTATGAGATTTTATTTTATTTTAGAGGATTACTGTTTTTTATAAATTTGTCAGGTGTTCTACCTGACTGGCGCCCGTAATGTTAACTTCACCATTTTCTAGAGAGCATACTTTATTACATTCTTTAACCCCTCCGCAACGTAAGCAGATATAAGCATTAAAAATAGGACAGCAGTCAAGTACAATAAGCGTGTTTATACGTCAGTGCGTGTGTTTCCATAGAAATCGTTCTAACTCCGTTATTATTTTAGTTACATCCCTAAAACAAAAAGTAAAAGGTCGATAGTAGATCAAGCTGCACATCCCTATCAAGTTGTCTATGGAAATACATAACAGGAATCAGCTGTCAGTCGTGTAATTGACAAAAATATTTACCTGCTCAAATTTACTACCGGCGGATCCACCGCGCTCCACATTTTAAATTTTTATTAAATATTTTTATATGAAATGATAAAAAAATGAGGTGATAAAAGTGTTTATTACACATATATTCAATAGAATAAGTATTGTTGTTTACATAATCTATGATTTTAGTACCGTTTTCACATAAAAACATCACGTGAGTCATTTTTACCTATTTTTAATGTTTGCATTCTAAATTTTAATATTTACAAATGCTAATATTTATTTGTAACTAGCTGGTACCCGGCATGCGTTGCTATGCCATTTAATAAAGAAATTGTTTCTCCCTGCGTGTCCTTTCCCATTTGTCCCGTTCCCCTTCCCCTCTCGCGTTCCCACTCAGCCTCCTCCACCTTCCCTCGCCCTACACCACTACCCCCTTCCCCCGTCCCGCGAACCCCTCTCCCGAGTTCCCCTCCAACGTTCCCCTCCCCCCTCCCCCTCCTGCATTCCATACATTCATTCCCGATTCAGTTTTCAAACAGCTCGCATGCCATCTATTGCATTTTTATACAAATTTCATAATGCCAGAGCTCACCAGTAGTTATGTACAAACCTTGTCCTGACAATAACGAACACAAGAAAAAAAGAATTATCCAATTTGGTGCAATCGTTCGGAAGTTATGCACATACATACATTTCACCGTTTCATTTTTATTTATATAGATATAACAATTTGAAAGCTTATTTTGTAACCTTTCTAAAACAGTTTTTACTATTCGGCTACGTTCAGAAATGTTTCATTTATAGAGCTTTAATTGTGAAGTGGTAATAACTAAAAGTTTTTGTAAAATGTCATTTCGTTTAAGACACCAAAAGCGAATATTCTCGAAAATTCGGGGGGGTTAATAATGAACTTCATACATGACTTGCAATTTTTCATAAGTAGCGTGCGTAGTATTATCGTATTACACCGTGCCCTGAGAAAAGCTTTATGGTCTCATGCTATACCTTCTTATAATAATTACTTTGTGAATTTTGTGTTAAATAAATTTTTTAAATGTTCTCAAGGCTTATTATTCTGATGCTCAATCTACCTACACAAATATCCTTGTTGAGTAATTTGATATTTTATTGCAAGGGCGAGCTATGCTGTGGAATCCATTACACCTAGGGTTGCCAGATGGCCGGGAATTCCGGAAAACTCCCGGAATTTTGCGTGTTTTTTTTTTTTTTTTTAACTCCACACAGGAGGCCCTGAGGAAAATAATTTCCCTCAGGGCCTATGTCATCTGGGATGCTGTGTGGAGGGTCTTTTTGAGGAGAGGAAGGAATGAACATTGGTCTTGAAGAGACCCATGTTGTAGGAAGGAGGAAACACAGAGGCCGGCAAATCATTCCACAGCCGAGCTGTTGAACACAAGAACGAGTCGAAGAAACGACCCGTTCTCATGTGACAAATGCCAACCGTGTACAAATGTTGGGCACGCGTTAGGCGTGTTTCCCGACTATGCACCGGTGCCGAAGGGATCAATGATGCTAGTTCCTCGGAGCATCTTCCATTGTAATACCGGTAGAACAAGGATAGCATTCCCACCCGACGCCTGTGCTCTAAAGATTGCAATCCGTCTGTTAAGATGGGAGAATCTATCAAACGGACCGCCCGTTTCTGCACAGAGTCGGGGGTATTTTTCAGGTATTTTGGAGCTCCAGACCAGAGATGGCTGCCAAATTCAACCGTGGGGCGTACTTGTGATTTGTACAAGGTTAGCAGTTGTGTACTATTAAAGTATCTGCGGGCCCTGTACAGTACGCCCAGTTTTTGGGAGGCTAGCTTTACTCTGGCTTCAATGGAGCCCCCATACCTGAGCTGGTCACTTAGGGTTACACCAAGCATATCAATGGAGGGCCTGTTCGGAAGATTGCTTCCGTTGAAAGAGACTGGATTTACATTTCGATCCCTTTTGGACGTAATCAGACAAGATTGGGTCTTTGAAACATTAAATTCAACGAGATTATTTTTACCCCAAGAGAAAACACTCTCGAGGTAGCCGTCCATTCTTTGCTTCAAAGCCCTACGAGCTGTTGGAGTTTGTGAGCCCTTTGGGGGCTTGTCAAACAAAAAGCTATCATGAACTGTACTGTCATCCGCATAACAGTGAATTGGTGCACATGACAAAAGGTCGTTGATGTGCAACAAAAACAAAGTTGGAGACAGAACCGATCCCTGCGGGACGCCAGCATTTATCGAGTGTGAGGAAAACCATCGACTACCGTCTGAATCGACCTCCCCCTCAAGAAGTCGGCAATCCCGGTGTGGTCCCGTGTCCAGTATTTACACCTTACTGTCCCGAAATTCATGAACACTAGTTTTTTTTCCAAAAAATTACGGCACCACGGGGCGATGCAACAAGAAAATATTGCCGCGGTCGTGTCGGTCGTGTCATACACACAACTCACAGATCCTGTGTGAGAGTGAGTGCGTGAGGTGAGCGCCCAGACGGCCCGTCCTGCTGACCGCCGCGCCGCCCCGCGCCCCGCCGTGCTTCACCTTGTATTTTGTTTTGGTTTGGAGTGGACGTGCATTGTTCATCGATATGGACTCATCATCGTTACCTTCAACGAGCAAAAAGAGATTCACAGGTTTTAAACAAGCACCTTATATAATCCAGTTTAAATGTCACAAAATAGATTTTATTTTCACTCATCTAACTTACCCCTCTTCCCCTTCACCCTTTGACATTATTTTGCGAAATATAAGATGCAGTCAATGAGTCAATCAGTAAAAAACAGATATCAGCGCGAAGCGCACATTCTTTGGAATAGTCGCGCAAACTTTTTTTTTATTTATTTTTTTTTGTACGACAGACAGGTGAGTCCAATTACGGTACAATTTTCTAACAACTAACAATACATGTATATAGTTTTTTTAAAACATGGTACGGTGATATCAAATACATCTATTTCCGCTGGTAGGGCATTAAGCAATGCCATACCTCTTGTCATGCTGTGTTGAGCCATGACATCTGTCCGACCCTGCGGTATGTAGAATAGGGCGTGGCTACGGGTTCGACAGTATTTGTCAGGAGCGAATAAGCCACAGCATGACAGGAGATATGGACAATCAATAAGGTTTTTTATTAACTTTAATTCGAATACCATGAGTCCGGCATTACGCCTGGTCTCCAGGCTTTGATAATTTGTCTCCTTTAGCAGTTCCACGTGATGCATGAATTTCGGATATATTCCGTAAGATCGCATGTAAACATACCTTAGGAATTTTTTTTGAATTTGTTCAATCATATTTGTGTATTTAAGTTGATATGGTATCCAGACAGTACTAGCGTACTCCAGCTTGCTTCTGACCACTCCGTTGAACATGGCGGTCATTGCTTCTATGTTACTGAATTGTTTGCAAGTTCTAATTACAAAACCAAGCATTTTGGAGCAAGCCGAAGTAAGCTGCACTATATGATTTGAAAATGTTAGCCTGGGATCAAAGGTTACCCCAAGATCCTTGATGATATTTACGCGTGTTAGTACTTCTCCATTCATTCTATACGGGTATAATAACGGATTTTGTGAACGACTATAAGTCATAACGACGCATTTTTTTATATTGAAATTAAGTTTATTTTCTAACGATTATTTCTTGATTGTGATTTGTTTGTAAAATGCCTAAAACAAGACAACATTCATTGTGTTCTGTGTTTGGTGGCCCAGAAAATTAAAATACAATGTGTTACCAACTTATTCGGACGTAATAAAGTATTGTTTGTGGGTTAATAATGACTTGCAACGGTTATCCAATGGAAAAGATCCTTCTGTGAAAGACATATGAAATATTTGCAATTTTACGTTATTACGTTATGGAATAAAGCTTCTATTCCTATTGTAACTCAACGTTAAATTGTAAATAGACGAACCCGGTATTATCACAAGTACAAATGCTTAAAGAAATGTCGAATATCTAAAAAGAAAACTGAATTTTATGAAGATGCAACAAAAAAAACTCGTTGATATTGCTGTATGCGAGTGCTTTGTGCCGATTTTAGTAAATGTTTAGTAAAATTACCCAAGAAGGAGCTGGAATTCCTACATGATCAGAGAGATAGCCGCAAAATGTATAACGGCTCAAAAGATATAGTGGCAACCAAGGTTTGGAGAACAGGCAATTACGACTGATGAGGCAAAATAAATTACTTCAAAAACAAACTATCGAGAAACCTCTCTGCCTACCCCTGCGGAGAAACGACATGGTGGTTAGTTACTTAGTTTTATATTATTGTATTTGTTTGCATACATTAATTAATTTGTGAAATGAAAATAAAAAGGCGAGTTGGTACAAGAATTTTATTTATTGATAAGCACATCGTATTTACTTGTTCAGTTGAAAATATATGTCTGAAGAAATAATTATAAACTACATATTCTTAACATAAAACTTAATTGGTTACATTTTATAAATAATAAACAAAAAAATCGTTAAATAAAATTTTCATGAAAAGAAAAGTATTTTTTTTTTATGTATATAAAAGTTCTAAAAATTCCAATACAGTGAAACCCTCATAAGAAGTTTTCAAAGGGAGCGGAAAAACAAAGTTCTTAAATAGGAAAACCTTGTATGTGGGAAAAATTGGGTCAATTTTGGGCCGAAGGACCGAAAAAACTAAACTTCTTAACAGGAACGTTTGCGCGGCTCGTTTCTGGCCGTTTGATACAAATCTTAATTTGGGATCAAAATACCCAAACAAACTGAAAAATAATTTTTGTAATCAAAAGTTTTATCAAATATCTAGTACGGATGTGAGCTACTGTATTTATTTTTGCTTTAAATCAGGGGTGGGGAACCTTTTTGACGTCGGGGGCCATTTGGATGTTTGTAGTGTCACCCGCGGGCCACACAGATTTTTAAGCGCCGGGGGTAGAAATCTGACCTATTTATTTTATTTATTAAATTATGACATATTTTACCTCGATTTTTTTATATTCATCACATGTATTCTTCCAATAAAAAATCATATACATAAATTCTACTGGAATTTTGTAACTACTTTCGGAAATCGAGAATGGTACCTATCCCTTAAAATGTGTTATCCGGAGGATTGCGCATCTTGAATTTTTACATATATATCACTTTTCTCACAAACTTTACACCTATTATTACAATGTATATCATTCATTACACTTTACACTTATTGAACCGTACACTATTGTATACACTTCTTGTACTGTTTAAACAATTTTTGTTTTTGCTTTATATACCCCTGTTTGTTTTTTTCTAGGTACTAAATAAAACTTATTTTAACTATATTACCCACGCACAGGCTGCGCCTTAGTGGGTTCCCACATTATTGTTATGATTCTCAAAATATGTAAATATAAATTGTAAAATATGGGAAAAATAAAGGAATAAAAAAAAAATAAAAAAATTAGCATTGCTCTCATAATATGCGTATAGTTTTCCTACGAATTACGAATTTTGCAGCGTATGATTTGAAACAAAATTTTTAACTTTGCTCGAAACATTAGAACAGTTTTCTTCAAAATGCGTCAGCAGATTAATGCGCCACTGGAATTTTAGATACATCAAACCGGTTTTAACTTGAGAGTAAATCTGAGTCCCCAGCTTTACTTCACACCCAGAGTATAGATGGTTTCCTTCGAAATGCGTCAGCAGATGAATCCGCAAATAGAATTTTCATTATGAACACAAGAGTGGTTTTAATTTAGAAATGGATCTGAGTAGGAGTCCACCAGTTCACCAGCTTAAATTATATTGAGCTAAGAACACGTGAATGGTTTTCCTGGTTTTATATTTATTTAAATACTAGCTTTTGCCCCCGGCTTCGCTCGCATAGTATTAGGGGGGTACCCACAGCGCCTCCCCCACCTTCCCTATCCTCATTCCACTTCCCCCCTCTTCCCCTCCCCCACCCCCAAATCCCCCTCCATCCTCCCCCTCCCCCCTCCCCCTTGACCACCCCCACCCCCTCCACCCACTTCACCCCTCCCCCCTCACCACTCCATACCCGTTACATTCATTTTTCAAACAGCTCGCGTGCCATATATTGCAATTTTGTATACAAATTTCATAATGCCAGAGCTCTAAGCTATAGCCTATAGCCTATTCTGATGTATGAGCTATATTATTGTAAAGTTTCATTAAAATCCATTCAGCAGTTTTGGCGTGAAAGAGTAACAAACATACATCCAAACAAACTTTCGCCTTTATAATATTAGTGGGATTTACAATAATTTACACGGAATGATTTTATTTTTATTCAACTATTTTTTATGGCAGAAGTGTGGCAATACATTAAGAAAACGCATCATATTGTTTTTTTTTTTTCCTTTCTGAATAGAGTTAACAATCAATACAGAATATTTGTCATTTTTGATTTCCCGCACAATAATAATTTTTTAACCTGTTTAATCACAGGAGACCAGATTTGTCCCAACGCACATAGGTCTCACATAAGACGCCGTAACTCCCTTACTATCATAGTTAGGAATATGTTCTAATCGGTGTTAGAAAGGAAAAACATCATGCTTTATATTCCAATCTAAAAAATAGCCACCAAAAAAGTAAAATGTACACTTTTATGTACACAAAGTTTTGAATCGCAAATTGAAAAAAAAATTTGATACTTCGGGAATTTAAAAAAAAAAAAATTCATAGAGCGACAAAAAATTGAGGTAACAATATGTGTTTGTTATACATTTGTCTAATAAAATATGCATGTGTTTTTAGTTTTTTTTATTATCAGTATCTTTAGTTAGAAAAAACATAAGGTGAGCCATTTTGAAAACTTTTTTATGTTTGTATGCAAAAATTTTATAATTTTAAAAAAATATATATTTTTCGAATTCTATAATTTGAAAGCGTATTTCATCACCTTTCTAAAACAGTTTTTGGTTTTTGAATGTGTTCGGAAATATTCCAAATATTTGCATTTTATTTAAAGCGAAAATATTTTGACCATCCGAAAAAAAAGCCAAATTTTTGAAGGGTTAAAATTTTTTTTTATTATAATCTTAATTTTTTATGTTACATAGGTAATTGTGCTGTGCCTGTCTCACTAGGAGTTCCTGTGTTGAGAGCAGGCGCATTTTAACATAAGTAGTTTAAAAATAGTTTATAAAGGATGGAAACAACAATGTTATTTACATTTAGAGTAAAAGTACAAGGACAATCAGCATCGTATCAATGGGTTAGCATGCATCAGGAGGTTCTAAAAATATTGTTGATATATGATCTGTCTTTGGTAGTGATCCAAAACTTGGTATCTGTTTTGTATTTTACGTGATTAGTGTGCTGTCTAATGGTCAGTGGAAGTGTATTATAAAGTTTTGTTGCAAAGTACCTGAAGTTTCTTTGACCAAACGTTGTTTTGGCGAAAGGGATAAGTAAGAGATATTAAATTGATATAAAACTAAAAAGGGATGTTGGATAACATATGTATTTGTTTTAAATTGATTTCTAGTAACATAGGTGCACACGCAAGCAAGGGCGGCTGGTCGCACAGTGTGTTTGTGTGCAGCACTGGCAAATTGTAATGTCCAAATTTACTTTATTTACTTATATTACTGAAGACTATAAAATCTCCAATTTAATTTCTCTGATTTAAATCTATAGAATCTCTAATTTAATCATTTCAAAATATTAGTTACCAATATAATGCTACGAATATTATCAGGGAGAACGCTTTTAATCTAGCGCGGCCGCCGAGCGCCCTGGTATCGGCCGCATCGGTGTGCATTCGGTTTGCAAACGAACGAAATCGTATTTTTGTATGGGAAATCTAAAACATCGTAAGCGCGTCGTTTTCGCTATTTGTACCAGAATTGGGCTTCAATCGGTGTGCCACTCACCTAACATAATCCGATCCTTGCCGAAGTTTACCGATTGACCATGAACCATGACCCGAGGTGACACGAATACAATCGAATTTCGGCGAAGATCAGTTTGCGGCTAGAGCAGTATAGCGGCGCGCGCTTGGCCCGTGGCGTGATAATTGTCATTGTTTTGTGTATTTTTGTATTGATTATATTAAATACCACTAACCTAATTTATTAATATTTCATTTTATTAGATAAATGAGTGCAAACAGTGTTGAATATATAAGAAGAAATAACAGTCTGTTTGAAAATAAATAAATTATTAAAAATTCATAATTAATAAATTTTTTTGTCATAAGTAGGTACGGATTGTCAGTGAACCACCAAATTCTCAGGGCAGCGGCCGCCACTGCACGCAAGCACATACCTGTCCATTTTATAACTTTATCTAGGTTTAGTAATAATAACTTTAAATTGTTGCTGAGACACCGTGAAAGAAAACCGTTCTTGCTTTCTGAGTATTTTTTTGTGGTGTTTTCAGCAGACCGCACCAAAAGTTCTCGCGGGCCGGAGGTTCCCCACCCCTGCTCTAAATGATAAGAAATAGTCGAATAAAGAATTCAACGTTACATGATTTTAAAGGCAACTTGGGCAATTAATTGTGAGTAAATGACAAACATAAAAAAATTAAATTTCTATATTTATTTTAAAAATATGATGAAAAGTAAAATACAAAATAAAACATCGTTATAAATGCATTTTTTGGGTATTAATTTTAGTATATAAACGACAAACTTTTATTCCAACGTAAATATGTAATTTGTATTTTAAACTAGCTGGTCCCGGCATGCGTTGCTATGCCATATAATAAAGAAATTGTTTCTCCCTGCGTGTCCTTTCCCATTTGTCCCGTTCCCCTTCCTCTCCCGTATCCCCTTCCCCTTACGCGTTCCCACTCCGCCTTCCCTCTCTCCACTCCTCTCTCCCGCTTCCCCCGCCCCGCAAACCCCTCTCTAGAGTTCCCTTCCCCCCTCCCCCTCCCGCATTCCAAACATTCAATCCCAGTACATTCAGTTTTCAAACAGCTCGCGTACCACCTATTGCAATTTTTTTATACAAATTTCATTATGCCAGAGCTCACCGCTTCTTTTATACAAACCTTCTCCTGACAATAACGAACACAATAAAAAAAGAATTATCCAATTTAGTGCAGTCGTTCGTATGTTATGGGCGTACATACATTTTGTCGATTCATTTTTATTAATATAGATTTACACCCATAAAAATGATTTAGTTTATTAATTTAATTTTATATTTCATCATATTTATATGATAAATATAAATAAATATGATAAATACAATAAAATTATATTTTTAAAGTTTTTCATTTACTCACAAATAATTGCCCAAGTTGCCTTTAAAATCATGTAACGTTGAATTCTTTATTCGACTATTTCTTATCATTTAACCCCTCCGCAACGTAAGCAGATATATGCATTAAAAATACGACAGCAGTCAAGTACAATAAGCGTGTTTACACGTCAGCGCGTGTGTCTCCATAGAAACCGTTATAACTCCGTTATTGTTTTAGTTACATCCCTAAAATAAAAAGTGAAAGGTCGATAGTGAATCATGCTGCACATCTCTATTCAAGTTGTCCATAGAAATAGATAAAAAGAACATTCTGTCAGACGCGCAGTCTGACACATAATTTATCCCACCAAATTTCCTACGGGCACCCGACATTGTTAATTTTTATTAAATATTTTTATATGAAATGATAAAAAAGTGAGATTACAAAAGTGTTTATTACACATTTATACAATAGAGTAAGTATTGTTGTTTACATAATCTGTGATTTAAGTACCGTTTTTACATAAAAACATCACATGAGTCATTTTGACATTTTTTTAATGTTTGCATTCTAATTTTTAATATTTATTTTCAATATAATAATTCGAAAGTTTATTTTGTAACCTGTCTAAAACAGTTATTACTATTCGGCTACGTTCAGAAATGTTTCATTTATAGAGCATAAATTGTGGAGCGGTAATAACACAAAGTTTTCGTAAAATGTCATTTCGTTTAAGGCATTTAAAGTGCATATTGGCGATTTTCTGAGGGGTTAAAATCATGTAACATTGAATTCTTTATTCGACTATATCTTATAATTTAAAGCAAAAATAAATACAGTAGCTCACATCCTGACTAGATATTTGATATACCTTTTGATTACAAAAATAATTTTTCAGTTTGTTTGGGTATTTTGATCTCAAATCCAAAATTAAGATTTATGTGAAACGGACCGAAACGACCCGCGCGAACATTCCACTTAAGCCACGAAACTTCTTAAGAGGACTACCGGATCTCACATCTATCGGATCTGCCGGGTCTGCCCTGATGATGGACACTGCAACGCTGTCCGAAACATTGTCTAAAGAAGGAGGTAGCGCAACACGCCATAACACCCCAAAAACAAATAACGAAAATACTTTTGGCGGTGAAAATCTTAAAACTTATCTTCTTAAAACCGGTCAAAGGCCAGGCCATTTCGCGGAAATTCGCGGAACTTCACAAAAAAACACTAAAAAAGCACCATTTTGAACTTTGAATTGAATGTTTTGTTGATTAATTTTGAGCTATTGTATATTTTATTGACTGAAACACATTCACAACACAATAAACTATCTACCAAAATAACATTACTTGCATTTATTACGTAAATTAATAGGTTTTACGATGTTTTATTCGCGATACTCGTATTAATCGTGACGGTTAAATTCGCGGCAATTTATGACAGCGCATTGTCGTGGATGAAATCGTTTTAAAAATATTCCAGGGTGACCAGGTGAATGAAACTTTTAGCACCACCTAGCGTAATGATGGCGCAAGCGATTCTGACACTGTTCTTCATACAAATTCTGTACATAGAAGGGTCAAAATCGCAGACCAAAAGTTTTTCGTCGACAATATTATTCAAATATTTGAATTATTTTCTCGCGCATGCGCATATGACGCGCGCGCCGGCGCGTCTCCGGCCTGTCACAAGTTTTAAGAGGGTTTCACTGTTTTAAAATTGGTCGGTCACCTTACCATTTCATTATATGAAATTGAATTCAAAGTGTTCGTAACCATAAGAGTTACAAATCTAAACATAAGATGTCCGGGCAGAAATTGTTATAGTATTATATTATTTTTACTTTAAAATTGTTAACAAATAAGTATGTAATTAATATTAAGTATCTTATCTACCCCATCCTCTGCTAATTTTATTACCATAGTGTGAGTTTCAAGAAATAAAGCTGTTAATATTAAAAATAAAAAAAACAGAGTGTGCAATTCACAAGCGGTAGAAGTGAAACCTTCAGAAATCTAAAGTAGACGTGAGTGAGGAGACTTTGAAGCACCACACAAAGAGGAGACCGATTATACTATCTCATTCTGCACATATTATTGGCTGCTATCTTTATATATGATTGCAAGATTCAACTCGAACTAAATGCAATCTAGATAGTGTCTGGATAAATTTTTATCCATTTTATTTTTAATACGCGACATCTATTGACTTTTCTGCAAGTCTAGGATGAATATTTATTATTAATTTTTTAAACTTTATGAGTAAAATCTCAAATTATAATATTTAATTAAATGAAGACAATATTAGCGAAACTCAATCGAAATCTGGAGACAGAAAAATCAGAAAAGATATTGGCTCCGCTGGGACTCGAACCCAGGACCCTTTGGATAAAAATTTATCCAGACACTATCTAGATTGCATTTAGTTTGAGTTGAATCTTGCAATCATATATAAAGATAGCAGCCAATAATATGTGCGTTAAGTAAATGAAGATAATGTTGGTAGTTCTTAGTCGAAGTATGATACAGTTAAAAGTGACCTAATTAATATGGGTTCCGTAGCTCAATCGGTAGAGCTGTTGCCATGTAAGCAAAGGGTCCTGTATTCCAGTACTGAGTTTCGCTAATATTGTCTTCATTTAATTAAATAGACAGATCCTTTGTTTGCAAGATTTGGATGCAGCGAGGTGCAGAGGGGTGTTCCCTTTCTGCGATACTGCGGTAGGATCAGCTTCATTGTCGAGCAGTAGCGACATAACCTCCACCGTGGCGGCAAAGTGCAGCGCCGTTCTACCAGCGCTATCCGTAGTATTCACGTCCAATTCATTCTCTATTAATTTGTAAACCTCGTCCCTATCTCCTTCACTGGCTGCTTTAAGCAAATTGAAATCACAAGGAGATTTGTAACGGATATTGAATATTTTAGATTTTTTTCAAATTTATCTAAATGTGCATCCAACTTTCTAAAACTTGGGTGATCAGGTTCAGACCTTCCTTGTTAACCATCAGAGCAGCGCAATTTTTTTCCCTGAAGAGAGCAAATAATCTTCAAAAGCATTTGAGTATTAACAGTTTCCACATTATCGAGTCCCAAAACATTTTTCTGAATAGGTAATATTTCTTGACAGATTTGCAGAGCTTTGTCAAGTTTGTTTTGATGAGTAAGAATAACCGCCATATTGCGCCTGGTTCTGAGAGTATCGGAGTGATTTAGTCCTAATTTCTTTTTTCTGGCTTCGTAAATGGTTTGAAGCAGAGGAAAAACTTCCTGGAGCTTGTCTTGAGAGTGACACACGGTGGCAATAAGATATTGAGGACAAAGAGTGTCAGAATGTTGGAGACTCAACCTGCTTCTGTATCTTTTGAAGACTTCCACGTTGAACTGCAAGGCTTCTTCGCACCTCCCGAGAGCCTCGAGTATCAGCTCTGCACGAACTTTAGTCTGCATCACTTGCTCATGCCCCTCGCCCAGCAATTCCTGTTCCGTCTTCAAAACTTCCTGGCATATATCCCACGCCTCTTTTTCCTTTCCGAGCTTACTTAAGATTAAAGCCAGGTGACTCCTGGTCGCCAGGGTGTCTGGGTGAAGAGGACCAGAAACTTTAACTCTCACCTTGTAGATATCTTCCAACATGGTCAGGGCATCGGGATAATTTCCTATGTTGTACAATGCATCAGCTATTTTGTCTAGAATGTCCAGCGTTCCTGGATTATCCTCTCCTAATATTTCGATTCTTTCACTGAGCAACTGGTTTAAAATATTCAGGGCTTCTGAGAATCTATCAGACCTGAACATAGAATCCACGGTGGATAAAAACTGTACAACATTGGGCTGCAAAACTTGCTTTAACTCGCCGACGCAAGGGAAACCACATTTCATAGCAACAACCACAAGCGTATCGCCATCGATGTTGCGAGCCTTCATCACGGCCTTTACGATTTCTATGTCACTTATTCTGGTAATATCTTCAATAACCTGAACATCTCGCATTATTACTTTCCTGAAACAGCATGCAACTGTTTGCAGTAAAGATTTGATATCTTTTTGTGTGGCAAAATCCAAAGGAGTCTTTGTATTGTTAGCCTTAAGATTGTGTTCCGCGCCATTTTTTAACAAAGATTTCACTATTCCAGGATGAGAGTATTTGGATGCGTAATGCAGAGGAGCGTTGCCGCCTTTTGCAACAGTATTAGGATTGGCTTTGCTCTTTAACAAAATGTCGCACACCTCCTCAAAGCCCTTCCAGGAGGCGATATGTAAAAGTGTCGCATTGTCAGAACTCTTTACATTTACATATTTTGCTAAGTCTTTAACCAAATTGCCAACCTTCAAAACATAATTTTTTTTCACACTCTTAAATAATTTCTCAATTGAAGCCAACAATTCTTTAATATCTTGACTCTTTGTTAAATCTGAAGGGGTTTTACCACAATTGTTGGTGGCATCATACACTGCACCGCTTTGTAACAAAAACTTGACCATTTCTGTGTGTCCAATTCGGGCAGACCAGTGAAGAGGCGTAGCGCCAACAATATCAGTGGAATTAAACTCAAGATGGTTGTCTATCAAGTATTGAGTCACGGCTAGCTGCCCTCCCATAGCAGCACAATGTATCAGGTTAAAGCCATCAACTCCCGTGTCATCGATGCTCATCCCAAGCTCCAGGAAGAAGACCAAGATGTTGAGGTGACCATTTAAAGCGGCAATATGGATTGGTTTAAAACCATATTTGTTTATAGCATTAATGTCGGCTCCTCGGCCTACCAAGAGTCTCGCTACTTCAAGATTACCGGCTTCAGCGGCGATATGCAGCAACGTCCAGTTGTCATAGAATCTCTCATTTATTCTAACTCCTGGTTGTTGCAACAGTGTTGAGGTATTTGACAATTGGGCTTTAGCAACCGCCACCTCTAACGGCGTTCCATTACACGAATTCCTAATCTTGGAATCTGCTCCCCAGTGCAGTAACCTTTCCACGATATCTGGCATGTTCATGAAGACTGCCTGATGCAGCGGCGAGTTATTAGTATTTGCAAGATTGACATTGGCCCCATTTTCTAGTAAAAATTCGACAAACTCCGTATTTCCAAGAGTTATTGCAATTATTAAAGGCGAAGGGTCTTCTATGCAATCTGCAACTTTAATACCTTTCTCTATCAATGCCTTGGCTATTAAAACATCACCACTTTTAGCAGCTGCGTTTAGGAGGTGTGAATAATTTCCATTTTTAATATTGATGACGAGATCTTTATTCTTCAACAGAGCTTCAACCATAAGTCTATGTCCTGCGGTAATTGCAGACACTAGAAGTTGATCTCCACCAACATTAACATCCGCTCCTTTGGCAATCAACATGTTCAGCAGATCTTTATTGTTATTTTCCGCTGCGCAGCATAATGCGGAAGAACCTGCAGTATTCAAATGGTTGATATCTGCTTCGTATTTTAACAAGATTTCTACAGTCGCATTGTGATTTCCGCTGGCAGCTAAGTGCAACGAGGTGACACCGTTATCGTCCTCAGCATTAACATCAGCCTTTTCTTGGAGCAATGCTTCTACCACCGAACTGTTTCCAAATAACGATGCAGCATGCAACGCTGTAAAGCCAAATTTCCCTTTCTCATTAACACTGGCTCCATTATTTAGCAACATTTGAATAATTTTCTCATTGGAAGTTATCGCAGCAGCATGCAATGGTGTACAGATAAGATTGCTTTTACAGTTTACATCAGCTCCTTTCTTTATCAAAGCCTCTAAAATTACATCATGACCTTTGGCAGCGCTGTAATGCAGAGCCGTGCAATTGTTAGCATCTATAGAATACACATCAGCTCCTGCAGCTAACAAAATGTCTACCACCTGTGTGTTACCGGCACCTGCAGCCAGGTGCAATGGCGTCCTTTGATATTTATTTTGGATGTTCATATCGATCCCCCTTTGGATTAAAGTCTCTACAATGGAAGAGCGGCCGTAAAGAGCGGCAAAATGCAATGCCGTTGTGCCCTCGAAGTCTCCAGTATTCACCTGAGCACCGTTCTGCAGCAGAAGGTCCGCTATATCTGCGTGACCACACCCGATTGCAAAGACAAGCGGCGTGAAACCATTGTCACTACTTTTAGTATTGACATCAGCTTTGCGACGTAGCAGTAGGTCTGTGATGAATGCATTGCCCTTGGAAACAGCCATGTGCAAGGGAGTATTATTGCATGTCACGCTTTCGTTATTGACAAAAGCACCCTTTTCTAAGAGGATCTGAACAATTCCTTCGTGATTGCATTCCACTGCATAATATAACGAAGAGTGACCCTGGCAATCTCCGAGATTCACATGAGCTCCCTTCTCCAGCAGAGCTTTGACAACCTCCAGGTGACCACTTCTTGCTGCCAGGTGCAAGGGAGAAGAGCCACTCTCGGTCTTAGCATTGAAATCTGCTTCATTTAGCAGCAAGTACCGAACTATTTCCACATGACCGAATTCAGCGGCCATGTGAAGAGAAGTAGGGAAGTCTAAATAATTTTTCATCACGGCATAAGTACATCCAAAATTATCCTTGGCAGGGAAAACCAACGGCATATGATTTATATCAACAGTAACATCTTTCTCCGAGAGGATTTTGACCATGTTTAAATAATTGCTCATCACAGCACAAAAAAATCCAAAGCTGTCCTTGGCAGGGAAGTCCCATGGCATATGATTTATATCAACAGTAACATCTTTCTCCAAGAGGATTTTGACCACTTCTAAATAATTGTTCATCATGGCATAATGCAGAGAAGAACTTCCAAAGCTATCCTTGGCAGTTATATCGGCTCCCAGTGAGAGCAAAATCTCCACAGTTTTCTCGTGTCCATTTTGCGAAGCCAGGTGTAATGGTGTCTTTTTATTATGGTCAACTTGATTAATTGCGTTTCCAATTTCTGCCACTAAGAATTTCACCGTGACATCTCTTCCGAAGGTGGCGGCTACGTGCAATGCAGTTCGACCATCAGCATCTCTCGCCTCTGTGTCAATCATTTTCTGTTTAGTCAAGAATTTGATAATCTCAATATTGGGTCCCCGCGCTGCGTAGTGTAGCGTAGTTGACTGATCTTCATTTCTTGAACATATATCAGCTCCTCCCGCGATTCCTAGTGCAAAGTTCTCAAAGTTCCCGTCCAACAAACACTTCCACATTTCCTTTTTTTTGTCAAGAATAGACAAGCCCCGCTTGTATCTATGTCTCAATTGTTCAATATCATGTTTTAAAGTGTGTCCTATTTTATGGTTCAGTAAAAGGTTTTTATTTTTAGTAAGTCTCACGGCATTTAGTAGCACGGCGGACCAAGCGTCAGTCGGGAGAATGTCTACCAAGGAAGTCGCGTGAGCCAAGTGGTTGCGCAAGCACTTGCCATTCACCGCAGGCATTGCCCCATCTAGATACAGCCCATTTTGGGGAAAACATTTGGAGCTATCTAAAAGGGACATGATATCCAGCACGAGGGCTTCTATCGAAAATCTATTTGAATTCTTATCTTCATAGATTAATGAAAGATGCTCAAAAATTCTGGTAGTTCCAATTATATTCTCCAATTCGTTCAATTTCAGAGTGAGTTGTTCACAATTTATCTCGCTGCGGCTTTTAACATTGGTAACATTGCAATTTACATTTCTGTTGTCGTTTTTATTTTTCTTACTCAATAATAATTGTCTACTATATTCATCAATATAATTAATCTTACGTTTGTCAATTGATAGAGAATAATCAATTCTAACCAGCGCAAGTCTTATATCATCAGCTATCTCTGGTTTTATTCTCATAGATAAGCTGTCATACAATTTAGATAGAAGGCTTTGTAGCAATGTGCGTCTATCAAAATTTAAAGGGTTGTTTTGAGATGAAAAGATTCTGTTTACTTTTTTTGCTTGTATGACCCCTATGAGATCAAATGTTTTGGTAGTAGGACCTAGAAAGATTAATAGGAAAATTATTTTCAATAATCTGAAGTACTCTTCTTTACTTAGTAATGGATGTTGTAAATTTGTTTTTAGGAGATCTTTTATTTTGGCAAACAATTCCTTTTCATAAGGAGTTTGATCTCCAATGTTTCTATTAATGTCTGCAATAAGATCTTCAACCTTTCGGTGCTCTTTTGTAACTGTGTCTTTTTCTTGGACATTCACAAAGTCAACGTTTAGAAGTATATTTGCAATTTTGCGAAATTCATCCGCATTATCACAGTTGACGAGCGTTGTCAGCAAATGCCTTATTTTTTCAGCTTTGTTGGAGTTTGTTATGTCGATAATGACTTCTGCGATCTTTTTAATGTCATTTTGAACGTCAGAATAAAATGCAGAGTCTTCTGACTCTAGGTGCGGATGGGATAGTAAATTGCGCAAGGCTTGCATAACTTTTTTTGTTTCTCGGGGTGCTGAGAGGAGGATAAGTTCAGTCACGGTTGGGGAGAGCTTGGGGCTGTCCAGCGTGTTCTTCAGATGCTCTCCCGTCACCTGGAGAGCTCTCTTAATAGTCAACTGACCCACTCTAGTAGCAGAGTCCACCGCCACGGCCGCTTCCAGATATGTCTTCATGATGTGGAGCGAAGAAACGTCTCTCACCTCCTGATAGTCAGCGTACAAGTCAGGATATCCGCTGATGATGGCAGCGACAACATCCTCGCGGCTTAATCTCACCGGTTTCCCAAGGGTTTTGACATCTGTAGACCCGATGTGTTCCTGCAACTCTCGCAGGGCAGAAGCAAACTTGTTCAATTGCTTCATCAATCTCTCCTTCCTCAGCACGGACAGACAGAAGATATTCAATTCGTGTCCCGGAACGTGTGCGGATATAAAGCTCACCAAGCAGAACTCTATTTCTTTCCACGGCAGAATATTGTATGTCGACTTCAATTGTTGTTTTAATATGTGGATATTCTGAGCTATGAACCTACCCATGAATAAAAAGTGACTGTCTACTTCTTCATAAGTATTAATGTGCTCAATATTTTCCAGAAGTAGTTGGACTCGTTCTTGGATATCAGTGGAGGAAATCTCGGGAACCACTCCGTTGTCTTTCGAAAAGAAACGTAGATCGACCAACTTCCATTGGACACATAGATACATTTCAGAAGACAAGGGAACGTTGTTCAAGTATATTTTCTCGTAAGCTTCTGAGATGAGAACCTCCGAGAGTTCAGGGGTCACCAATTTGAGGAGTGTGCAGAAGAGATCCACATTTCCGGAGCGGATGGCAAAATAAACGGCGTTATGTCCTTGGTCTTCCTGCTCCACTGAACACCAGTGAGAGATGGGAGACGTGTCGTCTTCCAATAAGAGCTTCAATAAGTCAGGCCTGTTGTGCTTGCAAGCCAAGGTGATGAAGAGGGAGGACGAAGAGTCCATCCTTCGGAGCCGTCTCAGGTCTGCGCGGGACCGGCAGGCCAGAAGCTCTGTTTCTGCTTCCATTGTCTGTGACACTTCAATCACACCACACTGCTACACTGTCAATTCCACTCAACAGAAACACTTAAGTGTGATATCGATTTAAAAACTGATGTCGCCAATTATTCACACAACACCCCGCTACTCCTAGTGCTCCTAGGTCGATTAATGTTCAAGGAAGTATTTCGGTATTTTAAAATAATTCACTGACCAACTACAATTCTCCGTACGTCTAATAATAAAGAATTATTGTTAATTTACACATTATTAAATAAACTAACACATCTTCAATTAACTTTGCGAAAACTTTTACTAAAATTTCAAAATTTTTTGAATTCTATAAACAAAACAACAGTATTAGAGATGACTGCGGTGACTTTGCTCTTTGTAGTCCATAAATATACTAATCGGGCCTTTTTCCTTCTAAGCGGTTTGTTATCAACTTAACCACGAATGAACCTGTGTTGAAAAAAATTAAAACATAAAAAATAAGATAATGTAATCACACATACCGTATGTATAGTATGGCTAGGAGAAAAAAATGTTGAAAAATACAAGCAAATAAAACGATACAAAAAGAGTAAAGTTGAAGAAATTTAGATAAAATAGTATTTAAATAGTACAGAATTTTAACCATTAAAAAAATCGTTAATTGATATTGTGACCAATAATTTCAAACAAAAAATTAAGGTATTTAGTTAGCAATTTTTATTATTACAAGAGTTTATTAACAACATATTTAACCCCTTGTTTTTTTTGGTTAACCACTGGAGCGATCACGCGAAATAAATAAATTTGCCCCGATTGCTTGAGATTTCTCAGAAGGACATTTTTTTAATTTTTCGCCAACATTAAAAAAAATCATACCTTCGAATTTCAACATGGAGACATAAAAACTTATTATAGTGCTATATAGCCAATTAAATAACCTGTATTTTACCATTTATCTCATATTTGTAGGATTTATAAAAAAAATATTAAAAAATCCTTAAATTTATAATCGCGTGAATCCTGTGTGGTTGTTACTTTGAAACTGCCGTGAGAGGTACTTATTCGAGTCAACATACATAGAATATTTTAGATTTTTGTATGTTGTCTGTGGTATACTTGATAATGAAAGGTGCATATCTATGAAAAATGATTTAATTTTAACCGTAAACAGCTGATCAGAAATTCTGCTTGAAAAAAATATTTTTAACATCCTTATAAAATAGTCTACGAAGATTAGTTTTGTGACAACTATGATCATAATAGATAAAGCATTTCATTTTAATTTGGGAGGCGGGAATGGGTACCGCCGCCCCGGGAACCTTTATTGGATAACCAACACCTCTGCCATAGGTCACCCCAAGTGGTTCGCTGCGTTTGGTGATTTAGCAGGGGTGCCCGGGTTCATGGGGTGAGGTTTTTCTAGGTCTTGGAGGCGGATGACCAGAACATACTGAACCCCAGATTCCTACCCACCCCTTAACCCCTTTTCCTTCCCAGAACTCTCCTCTCCTTCCTTTCCTCAAATAAACCCTCCACACAGCATCCCCAAAGATGACATAGGCCCTGAGGCAAATTATTTTCCTCAGGGCCTCCTGTGTGGAGCTAAAGTAAAAAAAATAAAAATAAAAAATAACAAACGTGGGGGCTAAAAATATTAAAAAAAAAAAATTGCCGACACAAGTAGATAATTGCCTTTATTATCCGAAAAGCGATCGGAGACATTTTAAATGGCACCAAATGGTGGCAAAAATCACTCCAGTGGTTAAAAGAATAACCTTCAAACTTTCTCCTTTTTTCTTAGTACCTTCTCGAGTAGCCATCAATGTTAACACAGTATCTGTGTGAAGGCGATTTCTATTTTCTGTTTTTAATTTTTCAAGCAACTGAATTTCCTTTCAACGGAAGCGTTACAAAATGGTAACGTGAGCAATAACTGCTTGCTTATGCTGACGATATAGATATCATCGCACGCTCAGAATATGAACTAAAATCGGCGTTTAAAAGCTTAGCTACGTCGGCAAGGAACATGGGATTGGTCATCAACGAGGGGAAGACAAAATATATGCCTGTACATGGACGCCAGAAACCACCAAGTATACAGATAGATAATTATACATTTGAAACTGTCAACGAGTTTGTATATCTCGGTACTATGGTGACAAATGACAACAATGTATCCAGCGAAATCAAAAGAAGAATAGTAGCTGCAAATCGATACTACTTTGGGCTACAGAAGCATATGAAATCTCGCCACCTTACCAGAAGAACTAAAGTCCTGCTTTACAAGACCCTTATACGACCTGTTCTTATGTATGGTTCGGAATGCTGGACAATCAGTAAGGGTGATGAAGGAGCCCTAGAAAGTTTTGAAAGGAAGGTGCTGCGAAGGATTTACGGCCCAGTCTGTGATAATGGAGAATGGCGTATCAGATACAACCAGGAGCTATACGATCTTTACGAGGACCCTAATATCTCCAAGGAAATCAAAACTGGAAGACTCAGGTGGGCTGGACATATCCAGAGAATGAGCGAAGGAGATATTCCAAAGCGAATTATGGATGGTGCACCTGGGGGTCGGAGAAGAGTTGGAAGACCAAAGCTTCGATGGCTGGATGGAGTGGTGAAGGATGCAAGCACCATCGGCATCCGAAACTGGCGCAACGCAGCACAACACCGACAGTCATGGAGGCAGGCTCTGCTGGAGGCCAAGACCCGACCTGGGTTGTAGAGCCACAGATGATGATGATGATGAGCAATAACTGTTCAGTAGTGGATGGGAGTTGCGGATTCCAATGCGTCGTTTTTGTAGATCGAGTCAACTTCAGGAATCCCATCATTATTTGTTGTGTATCTAAAGAGCTTCCGTCTTTTAGACACAGATGGCGGTGATATGAACTATCAGTAGATTCCGCTAGATGGCAGGTAGCGTAGTACCTAAGTTGTCCGACATGGGATCGGAGGGGCTCGGAGTGAGTGTTTTCTGTAAACACTCAGCAGAACCATTATAGCTAGCTTCTAGTTAGGTAGACTACCGCAGTCCCAATTGTATACGCGAAGTATAAATAGATCCAGATAACAAACAAGAATCTATTCATTCCCACAAGTAATCTCCATCCAATATTTGGAGAGTCTGTTAGTGTGTCCACTAAATAACAGAACACTACATTATTATTTGCGAAAATTTACACAATCAATAAATGAAATTTGAAATGCACATTCGATTAGTGTAAAATATTGAAAAAGTCACTAAATTTTTGGTTTGAATGCTTGAAAACACGTTAAACAGATGGATAATTGAATTGTGATAACTATTTTAAATAAATACTAGCTGGTCCCAGCATGCGTTGCTATGCCATTTTTAATAAAGAAATTGTTTCTCCCTGAGTGTCCTTTCCCATTCGTCCCATTCCCCTTCCGCTTCCCCTTCTTCTCCTGCGTCCTCTTCCTCTCTCGCGTTCCCACTCCGTCACCTCCACCTTTCCTCTTCCCACTCCACTCCCCCTCCCCCTTCCCCGGTCCTGCAAACCCTTCTCCCGAGTTCTCCTCCCCCCTCCCAGGTTCCCCTCCCCCCTCTCGCCTTCCCCTTCCACCTTCCCCGCCTTCCCTCTTCCCTTTACCGCTCCCTCGTCCCGCCAACCCTCCTCCCGTGTTCCATATATTCAATCCCAGTATATTCAGTTTTTAAACAGCCCGCGTGCCACCTTTTACAATTTTTATTCAAATTTCCATTTTTCATGTATATTAAATTTGGTACCTAACATAGGTACCTATTTATAATATCTAAAATTCTTGATTCGATTCAAACTATTAGGGGAGTACCTACTTTAAATAAATTTATCAACTTAAAGGTTTTCAAAAATAGAATTTTATTTAACAATCATGGTTTTGCAAAATGTCATTCTCAAACACGCGTACTGTCAAACGCGCGATAGTCGTTTAGGTTAGTAATAGGTTTTCTGAAATTATCCAATTTTCTGCGCAATTTTCTTGATTTTTCTCTCTGTAAGAACCATCCTCGTACTTAAAGGAATATTCTAAAAAAGAATTAGCAAAATTGGTTCTGCTGATCTCGAGATTTCCACTTAGCAACACATTTAGCGATTCATTTTTATATATAAGATGAACAAAACATCAATTAAAACTAACACTTCAAATTAACAAGTCAACTATATGATTATGTAAACCACAGATCGCGAGAGTTTTTGAAAATATAAAAAAAAAAATTTGAATCTAGGAAAAAAATGCTGAATTTCAACAGCTAAAGCGCGGGTCACATTATGCTGGTTGCCAGCCGGGAGTTGAAGATGCCGCTTCTGCCAGCCGTCGATCAGCTTGGTGTGACAACAAAATTCGGCGCTGGCGTCGTCAGCCGGCGAGTATTTGTCAGCGGCTGACGAAGTTGGACATGTTTAACTTTTGGTAGCAGGCAGCGGCGAATAATCAATCACGTGACCGCTGGCACCAGCCGGCAGCGCAGTCTGACCACTATTGCGTCTATCAGCAGCGAGAAAGCACGTGTTTTTTTACGTGAAACGACAGAGAGTGCGAGACGCGAGTAGCAGCAACAGTAGTGTGACCAGATTGCCCGCTGCTGCTAGCTGGTACTACTACCAGCCGCTGGTAAGCAGCAGCTGGCAACCAGCATAATGTGACCCGCGCTTAAGCAAACCTATGTTTTGTAGGTCATGCTGAAATGCAGCAAAAGCACTCCAGTTATTATTGTTTTGAAATAAAAGCTACAGTGCTGCTATAAAATAAAGTATGAAATCTTCCAACGAATGCACATATTTTTCAATATGGTTGGATAATCAAGAAATGCCTAGAATCCCCGTATTTTCCCCGCAAAATACCCAATTCTTCAAAAATCTTAAAAATTACCTGCAATTTGGGGAATTCCCGCAAATCGGCAACCCTGGATAAGAGCAGATAAGCCTTAGCTACCCATTGGATCTCAAGACAAAGCGCCTTGTTTACAATTCCATTGTAACTCCGCATTTAAATTATTATTCTAGTGTTTTATTCCTATGTAACGAAGCCCAAAATGATAAACTACAGGTTATACAAAATAGGGGAATGAGGATGATTTTAAAATGCAACATTTTTACCAGAGTTATAATTCTATTACAAAATTTAAATATGATGACAACAAAACAATATATGTATAATATACAGGGTGTAACAGGACGTACCCGAGGGATTTTAACCATCGATTCCTGAAATTATTTCAAGAAAAAAATGTAAATGAAATTTTGATCTCCGGTGATATTTTTTTATTTATTTTTCTACAAAAACATTACAAAACGGTAGGTGTTGGACAGTTGGAGGCGGGGTGAGGGGTTGGTGGGTTACTCGGCTGAGTGACCAATGACAACAAGCGGAACATTTTTTTTTTATATAATGAATAACTTATTACTTTGTATAAAACCACTATATTTAAAACAATATCAACATGTTTCGACAACAATGTTGTCTTCATCAGGATATGTTACTATGATAAATAAAAAACAAGTATAGACAAATTAAAATAAATTATAACATAGACTTTTATTTATATTAACATAATTTTTCATTTATCATAGTAACATATCCTGATGAAGACAACATTGTTGTCGAAACATGTTGATATTGTTTTAAATATAGTGGTTTTATACAAAGTAATAAGTTATTCATTATATGAAAAATGATGCCACAAAATAAATTTGCGAAGTTTGAAGAAGATTTTTTTTTTGTTTGAATTTGAAGAAAAAAAATTAAAAAAAAAAAAAATGTCATAAAAAAAGTCACCAGAGACGAAAATTTCATTAACATTTTTTACTCCAAATATGCTCAGGAATCGCTGGTTAAAATCCCTCGGGTACGTCCTGTTACACCATGTATAATACATTTACAATGATATACAAACTTAAAAATAATATGCTCCCAAATTATCTTCAGAGTAATATTATGTTTCAAGAAAATGTTCACAATTATCCTACGAGAAGACACGGAGACTTTAAGCTTCCCAAAACTAAACTTTCGTGCAAACAAAATAGCGCGTTTTATAAAGGGCAAAAGCTTTATAACAGCCTGCCGAATGCCGTAAAGGAAGCCTCAAGTCTTAGCACTTTTCGTAGGATGTGTGCATTATACGTAAAGAATGTTTTTTGATTGGTAACAATCTTACCAATATTATTTTAGTCACATAGTTATCTGTTTTCCTTAAAATGTTTATTTTTATGTAGTAATTTTTTTTCCTCTTAAAATGTACCTAACTGTATATATTTTCTTACTAGATGTATGAAAAAAATTTGCATACATCTAAATAAATATTCAAAAACAAAAAACAAAAACAAATTGGTAGGGGTAAATAAAGCAAAATCCATGGTTGGTTGGAACCATAGACATCAGAATTCAATAGACCAGAAGATACAGACGAGGGGTAAAACCAAACTATGGGGGGCGAAGAGAGGAAGATGACTGTGATTCGTTAAAAAATCAATCTGACAATATATAGGCGTCTCGCATTACAATATCACCATTTAGTTCTTAAAAGCAAAATCTGCTTTGAATGAATAGACCTTTTTACATGGGAGCGCGAATTGCTTGCCACGTTCATAACATATTTGCTAAGGCCAAATGCTCGCCCCAAAAAGATTCGCCCCAATACACATAGCAATATTTTGTTGCCGTGTTTAGTTAAAACACTTTTACAAATGTTTCATAATTTACTTACCCCTTTAACCAGCGACGAGCACACTGGAGAACCGCCCACATTCGCTATGTGCGCATTGATATGTAGGTATATTGTATAGCACAAGCTACCGTTTTGGCGTGTTATTTCGTTAAATGTATGGATGTTAGCTTCGCGCTGGTCACGGCAAGAATGATGACGTCTTACATTTTAGATTCAAGCGAGGCTCTATCCCCTCCCCATGGAGCGAGCCGGGTCCAAGGAGGAGCTCCAGCTGGCTCCATGAGGAGGGGGAAATAATACGTTTTTATCACTTAGGGCAGGTCCAGAAATATTCATGTCCATGGTTGGAACTTCAGTTCAGTCTCATATGAACTCCTTGAGCAATGCCGGGTACCCCAACTAGTTAAAAAAATAAAAGAAGCATATACATAGAAGTAATAAAATTTAATATACATTTATTTAACAAAAATATACAATCTTTCATTAAATATTATAATTAATTAATAATAATACATATAGTCAATACTAGTCACTATACAGAAAAAAATATAAAAGTGTAATCTATGAAAAAAAAACATTGAAGTCACCATATTACAAAATAAGACCTTACGACTCCTAGGCCCCAGACAATTCGATGAAATTGATTTGATTTGCTTGAGAAAGAATTTTTTTATTTTTTTTACATTATCTCCACTTAGAAAAGCAATTTATCTCAGGGCCTATGTCATCTTTGGGGATGCTGTGTGGAGGGTTTTTTTTGAGTTGAGGAAGGAGTTAACATGGTTCTCGAAGAGATCCATGTTGTAAGATACGATGCTGTGTTGAGAGTATTTCTGAGGAGAGGAAGGAGTGAAAACGGGTCTTGGAGAGACCCTAGTTGTAGGAGGGAGGAAACACAGAGGCCGAGCTGTTGAACACAATGAACGAGTCGTAGAAACAACCCATTCTCATGTGAAAAATGTCAACCGTGTACATACGTTAGGCACCCGTTAAGCATGTTTTCCGACTATGCACCAGTACCGAAATCTTCCATTGTAATACCGGTAGAACAAGGACAGCATATCTGACGCCTGTGCTCTAGAATACGATTGTTAAGATATCTATCAAACAGACCTCCCATTTCTGCACAGATTCAACAGTTTTTTTTCAGGCATTTCGGGGCTCCTGACCAGAGGTGACAGCCAAATTCAACAGTGGCGCACACTTGCACTTTATACAGGGTCAGCAATAGTGTAGGTACTATTCAATTTTTTTACAAATTTCATCAGAAGTAAGATAAAAATGACCTTACTAAAACATTTACAATACACATCTACAATATTTTCTCTTCAGTGGATAAAATAGATAAGTTTGGTATATTTTTCTTGCTTCATTAGGGATATTTGACTAAAATTATAAATTTTTTTAAAAGCCATTAAAATTATATTCACAAAAATGGTGCTATATTAATTATCTATCTGAATATTAGTAATACTTTAAAAATAATTACTGTTGAAAGATTGAACCATCGCAATATGTAACAATTATTATTTTATTTATCGTAGCAAAAAGGGCGCAGTTGTTTTGTGTCGTGCTTTAGAATTATCATTACATCTTTTTTGGTATACATTACTTCCACACAGAAGGTTGCAAGGAAAAAAATTCCCTTTAGGACCAATACGATGACCATTTGACGACCTCCATAGTCCAGTGGGTAAGACTCTTGACTCACAATCCGGAGGTCGCGGGTTCGAACCCGACATGCGCAAATAAATTTTATTTGATTAATTTGTGTTATTTCACAATTAATTAATTTAAAAATAATATATTAGTATATTTGCGGCATGTTCCAGAGTGGAAGATACTGTCAGTATCGCCCTGGTATAAGACCACCATTCAGAATTGAAACGTTGCTTGAAAATGGCTTTAGCCGTGTTTAGTGACCAGATCTGAATAGCCAGGTACTTCCCAACTTTCCTCTTCCCCACCTCCTTCCCCTCCCCAGTACCTTCAGCCTCACAACATACCCCAATTGGGGATGCCATAGTCTCACTGGCTCCAGCCGGGAGCAGTTGAGATTCTTGTGCGGTATTCACTGTAAAAAAAAAAAAAAAATACATCTTTGAGGGAGCTGCGTGGAGGGTCTTTTTTAGGAAATGGGGAGGATAGAAAGTTCTGGGAAGGAAAAAGGTATGAGGGGTGGGTAGGAATCTGGAGGTCAGTGTGTCCAAGAGTGACAGACGTATGAATCCATCCCTCCCACTACGGTTCAAGGCGATGTTCCAAAAGAGTTCTGCTTGAGAGGTCACAAGGTCTTCCTCAACCAGTCTCTCCCAATCCGGCCTGCCACGCAGCTGGTGGGCAGACATACCCGCCGCCAAGACACCCGGGCACCCCTGCTAAGTCACCAAACGTAGCGAACCACTAGGGGTAACCTATGGCAGAGATATTGGTTATCCAATAAATGGTTTCCGGCGCGGCGGTACCCATACACGCCTCCTAAATTGCAATAAGTAAAAATTATTTTATATATTGCAGCAAACACAGCGCAGGTGTTTTGTGTCGTGCTTTAGAATTATCATTAAATCTTTTTTGGTATATATTAGTTCCACACAGGAGGTTGTGTGGAAAAAAAATACCCTAGAGGTCACTGTCATCTTTGGAGATGCTGCGTGGAGGGTCTTTTTAAGGACATTAAGAAGAGAATATTCTGGGAATCTGGGTCTGACGAATGAATCCATGGGTCGAGAGAGTCCGGCTGGAGAGGTCTCCCTCAACCAGTCTTTCCAAGTCCTGGACAAACCCCACCCCATGAACCTGGGCGCGTATTTACGTTTCAGTCGGTAGCGCGACTGAAACGCTGTAGGGATTGTAAATATGCAACCTGGGCACCCCTGCTAAATCACCAAACGAAGTGAACCGCTCGAGGTGACACATGGCAGGGAGATGGTTATCCAATAAATGGTTTCCTGGGACAGCAGTACCCACAACTGCCTCCCAAATTAAATTAAGTTGAATCTAAATGAATATCTCTACATATTTTAAATTAAAGTCTTCCGCTGCGTCTGTCTGTTCGCGATAAACTCAAAAATGACTGAACGGATTTTCATGCGGTTTTCACCAATAGATAGTGATTCATGAGGAAGTTTTAGGTATATAATTAGTCAAGGTTTTGTGTAAATTTGTTGAAATATATAACACTTAACTCGTTGAATGCCGCGAGTAAATGGGGTTGGTTGTAACCAATTAGCGTTCGCAAAAAGCGGCAGCCATGACACCCAATGTCCCGCGATTCTGACAGCGTCCTTGAGAAATTTCGTACATAGAAAGGTCAAAGTTGAAGACCAAAGAATTTTTCCCGCGCATGCGCAAGAACTGCGCACGCTCCCGCGCTCCGGTAAATCATTAATATAAATTATATGGAGTCACCAATCTAATTGCGGTTTTCTCTATGGTAAAGAGCGATAATAGAGCAAGCGATTCTGACCGTGTTCTTCATACACCTTCTTTATACATAAGGGTCAAAATCGCGTGTCAAAATCAGGACACGCCGGCGCACGAGCGGCAAATGAGAGGTTAAAGGAGAATGTCTGTATGTGACGAGCGGGCGTTGGATTTGATCTGTATTCATATAAACATATGGTGTTGGTTACAAAGGTTGGGTAACCAACTAGTTCAGCTAGTAATTAACATAAATTGTTTTGTCCTTAAAAGCCGATAGGTTCATTTCAGCTTTTGAACAAATTGCGAACAACGGACCTAGAATAGACAATTTCAGAAACCTTTTAAATGTTACATTATAATTAGAGACACTGGTTCATAGCTTTAACTTTTAAATGTTACATTATAATTAGAGACACTGGTTCATAGCTTTAACTTTTAAATGTTACATTATAATTAGAGACACTGGTTCATAGCTTTAACTTTTAAATGTTACATTATAATTAGAGACACTGGTTCATAGCTTTAACTTTTAAATGTTACATTATAATTAGAGACACTGGTTCATAGCTTTAACTTTTAAATGTTACATTATAATTAGAGACACTGGTTCATAGCTTTAACTTTTAAAAAATATAGCATTAATTACACTGGTCGACATTTATTTTTTTAAGTGCAGTCCCTTAAGCATAGCTAATTTTTTTTATATGTATTTAGTATCCATAAACACGAAATGAAACCAAAAAAAAAATTTTATAGGTCAGGTTTTTTTATTATTTAACAAAGTTTTTTTTTACATAATTCTTTCATAGTACTTACACGGGTACTTACAACAAAATTTCAAAACTAATTAGATTAAACTAGTCTGCTAGCATAGATGGACTCCACTTTCCTTGGTATCGCTTTTCCATAGCCGCAATGTCCTGGTGAAATTGTTTGCCGTGCTCGTAACTGACATCTCCCATATCGGGGAAAAAATTCAAATGAGAGTGAAGGAAGTGTATTTTTAGTGACATCTTACAACCCATATTTTTATAGGCCGTGAGCATTTCAGACACAATGCTGATATAGTCTTCACTTTTATGACTTCCAAGAAAGTTCTCGACAACATTCTTGAAGACTGACCAAGCGGCTAGCTCGACTGGTATCAACACTGTTATAAAATTCGGATCAGTCAAGACCTCCCATATTTGTGGTCCCACGAATATTCCTTCTTTAATGTTTGCGTCGCTGATCTTAGAAAACTTTTGCTTTAAGTAAATCATGCCATTTCCATCCTTAGACAAGCCTTTTACAAAATTTTTCATCAATCCTAATTTAATGTGTGAGGGTGGAAGTAAGATATCTTTAGATTTTATGTTGAACATTCTTCGTGCCAGGTTTAAAGTGCTTTCGAGTAGGCCAGTCCTTCTTGGTATAATGGTTTTTCCTGTCTCTGCTATCCCACTCACACAGAAAACAACAATACTTTGTGTATGCCGCTTGCTGTCCTAGTAGGAGCCCTATTACTTTTTGATCACCACATATTTTCCATTCGTATTTTACATATTTAATTTTTGTTAACAGCAGCTTCATGTTGTCATAGTTCTCTTTCATGTTTGCAGCATGACCAAGTGGAATGGATGGTTGAGTATTTCCATTGTAAATTAAAACAGCTTTCAAAATTACTTTCGACGAGTCTATGAAAAGTCTCCAATTTGCTACGTTATGTTCCAAGCCAAGAGCTGTGAACAGACCTTCAATGTCTTGACAGTAACATAAAGTGTCTTTCATGACATAATATGGAACCAAGATATGATGCCGGTTTCTAAAGTGCGTGATTTTTGTACCCTTTTCGCCATATTTAAAAAAAAATCAATGATAACTCACAAATAAATATGAATTAATACACATTTTAGTAAAACTTAAAACCCCTAAAAACCTGACGTGATAGAAAAAAACTAATCACATACCTGAAATCAGCGTGAAATTTCCTGTCAGATTTGGCTACTTTCGTTAAAGGGACAAAAAATGTGTTGACCAGTGTTATTGAAAAAATAACTTTTATAGCTTTAATTTTGCGATTTCATAGCGTTTATAGCTAAATAAGATAACGTCAAGGAATGGGAGTCGGCAAGAGGGAAAAACAATTAAATTAGCGAAATCACTTGAAATATGTTTATTGTATTATTGATTGAAACCACGGACATATGAATATATATGGACTTGCCCTAAGTGATAAAAATGCCGGCTGGAGCTCCTCCTTGGACCCGGCTCGCTCCATGGGGAGGGGAGAGAGCCTCGCTTGAATCTAAAATGTGTGACGTCATCATTCTTGCCGTGACCAGCGCGAAGGTTACATCCATACATTTAACGAAATAACACTCCAAAACGGTAGCTTGTGCTATACAATATACCTACATATCAATGTGCACATAGTGTATGTGGGCGGTTCTCCAGTGTGCTCGTCGCTGGTTACAGGGGTAAATAAATTATGAAACATTTGTAAAAGTGTTTTAACTAAACACGGCAATAAAATATTGCTATGTGTATTGGGGCGAATCTTTTTGAGGCGAGCATTTGGCCTTAGCAAATATGTTATTAACGTGGCAAGCAATTCGCGCTCCCATGTAAAAAGGTCTATTCATTCAAAACAGATTTTGCTTTTAAGAACTAAATGGTGATATTGTAATGCGAGATTCCTATATACTGTCAGATTGATTTTTTAACGAATCACAGTCATCTTCCTCTCTTCGCCCCCCATAGTATGGTTTTACCCCTCGTCTGTTTCTTCTGGTCTATTGAATTCTGATGTCTATGATTGAAACTCAACATGGCACATGTTTCTACAGTAGAGTGTGTCATGTTCGTTGTATGATCTGCCAATACAAGATTATAGCGACTAAAAAAAATCTTTCTTTGTCAACACTATTCACAGAAGCCACAGTCATCAAAGCTGCCTCAGCAAATTTTTACAGCTGAATGATGTCTACAGTGACTCCATTCCTCACTTGCTCTACAAGCTGTCTTTGAAAATAGCTGTTACCTTCCAGGTATTTTCTGTCATAAACAGATTTGAATGTTGGTGCAAGCCTACTTTTAATTGCTAAACGAATAGCGTCTGATCGCCGGACATTCTGACCTACAATCGCAGGATTGAACATTTTACCTGCATGCTCAAGAAATAGATTAGTGCTGTTGTCGTGACAGTTCGGCATACGAGGTGCCAATTTCACAGAACTCTTCTGACAAGTCTCTCTTATTTGGGTTAAAACAACCTGGTTCTTTACCTCCTGCACAGCCTTTAAGGTTTTGGCAGGGAAAACACCTAATCACTCAATATTTTTTAAGTAAAAAAATTTCGCTGCTATTTCGCGTTTTAACGTATTTATCGCTAAAACGCCATTTATTACTTTAATTCGCGAAAATATCGTTATTGCTATGAATCAGTGTCTCTAATTATAATTCTTGCAACCACCAGTGATTTTATTTAATTGATTCCCTGACAGTTGGCCCCCTGGCATACTTATATACAACTAGCTGACCCGGCCACGCGTTGCTGTGGCTAATAAAACACAACATCATCTACTGGATGGTTATCCAACCTTTATAACCACCGCCGTCTTTGTAAATTAGTAGTTTATCGCGAAGAGACAGACAGATGCCGCGGAGGACTTTAATTTATAATACGTAGAGATGGTGTGAAAGATTATAATAATGTGCATGAAATGCTTGGGGTAACTAACGTATTTAAGTTAATAAGGATTAATACTGTATCCGTCTAAATAACTTTTCAATTACCGCAATGTACATGACCATTTTTTTAAAAGAAAGAATGGGTATAGTAAGCTGTCCGTAAAAGATAGATATATGCCATCGCGGACTTTTTTGTAGATCTATAAAAGTGGATTATCCCACCATGCATTGTTTTGTTATATCCCAAAAGGATTAGGCAGCGTTTTCGATGAAAGCTACCAGGCGGCTTGACTTTTTCCGACACTTCTAACAATTATCGTTATGTTTCAACCAATTTACACAAATCCTTGACAAATTACATACTTAAACCTTCCTCATGAAACACTCTATCTATTGGTGAAAACCGCATGAAAATCTGTTCAGTAGTTTTCAATTTTATCGCGAACAGACAGACAGACAGACAAACAGACAGACAGACGACGCGGAGGACTTTAATTTATAATATGTAGAGATATGCAGTCGGCTTAGGGAAAATACGGTATCCCTACTTACACAAAATATAACTAAGTGTCTCCGAAGAGGTGCGCAATAAGGTGGGTCATTTAAAAAAAAAATGTTATTTTTAAATTCTAAGAGCGATAAAAGGTGCCAAATGGGTTCAAAACGACTTGTTTAAAATTTTTTATATTTCTGATACAATCTTCTTCCTCCAGATTCTCTTCAAAATTTTGAAAATTTTGTAGTGTACATAAAGGTAACTATGAATCCTTTAAACCATATTTTTTGTTATCTTCCATAGCAAATGTAGTATATATTTACGAAATCATTTAGAAAAACTTGCAAAATAATGCCGAAATTTGAGAGTAAGTGCCTCCGTACATGACGCTATGATACGTAAGTGTATAGTGTAATTTTGCGGCAGAGCAGAGACCAGAGCTCAGGATAATGGGCAATGTAGTTATCTGTCAGGTAGGCAGGTTTTCAGAAAATAAAAAGAAGATGAATTTTATAAAACTATATTGTAGCCAACAAAAAACAAACATGAGATGCAAATTGTGCAAATTTTATACCAATAGAAGGTTAGCATTAAATTTATGCCAATGTAATATAAGAATACAAAATATAAACATACCAGATGGACTCCTAATGGATTCGCTAATCTAACTAAACGGATATAACACCGGATGACGACCGCGAACTTGCTTCGTAGAGAGAACACGAGAAGGGACGGGACTTCCAGCCTCCTCGACCGGGGACGGCGCGGAATCCAGAGAACCTAGGTCTTTCTTCCAATTGGGAAGAAGGCCGCTACACCACCTCCAAGGAGCGTATCCAGCCTCGGGCTATCTCAACAAACTCCATTCAAAAGGCACGTGGCTCAGCCAGTCTCCAAGACTTGCGGATTTCGGTAGAACTGTCAGCAATCCGTGACATTCGCGACGCGCGGTCATAATTGCATATTATTGTAGCCATCACAAGGACCAAATCACTTAACAATTTCGTATCCAAAAATATTTCCACAAAATGGCCAACTACCAACATCGGAAAAAGTGGGATTTGCATATCATCCACTAAAAATAAAACCGTACACAAACTTCTCGTGTTACGAAAAAACACCCCGCGCCTTTTTAAGTTAAAATCAACTTAGATTCACATGATTTAACGAAATTGAAAACACCATAATGGTGAGTGACTAATTTCCGCAACAGTAGCCCTTGCTGTAGCGGAAGGAAGTGACCATAAACAAAAAACCATCTCTCTTTCCCAAAAAATTACCAGTCTCCAAAAAAAACACCATAGACAAAATAACTAAATAGGCAAGAACTGCACCAGTCACATAACATTTATGTGACAGCTACTCACAAGCTACTCGGTCCTCGTGCGTGTATCATGCTCGTTGATTGTAAGTACCCTCCTATACGATTTTGCTAGTTCTCATACACGGCGCTATGCGACGGCAGTTGTTATCAAATCAGTTGTACGATACCGACGGTGCTGATCTCACGCGACGCGTCGCATCATTTGTGTTGATCTCCCGCTGCGGTGCGGTGGTTCCACACAGGAGGCCCTGAGGAAAAAAAAATACCTCAAGGCCGTTGTCATCTTTGGGGATGCTGTGTTATGATGCTTGGAAAAGAAGGAGAGGAACGATATGAGGGGTGGGTAGGAATCTGGGTGTCAATGTGTCCAGGAGTGACGGACGTATGAATCCATCTCTCCCACTGCGGTGCAAGGTGATGGGTCGAGAGAGTCCGGCTGGAGAGGTCTAGATTATGTCTGCCTCGAACAGTCTCTCCCGATCCGGCCCGTCACGCAGTAAGTGAGGAAACGCATTCGCCACCAGACCTCACTCCAAGAACCCGGGCACCCCTGCTAAATCACCAAACATAGCAAACCATTGGGGTGACCTATGACAGGAATGTTGGTTATCCAATAAATGGTTCCCGGGGTGGCGGTACCCTTACACGCCTTCCAAAATGTTCTTATGAAGCAAACATCAACTGTAAACGGGTGCGTCCATCGTATCAATGCTGCTAGCTCCTGAGAGCAGGCTCCACAAAAATACCTGTAGAACAGACTCAAAATGCCTTAATTGCATCTGTCATAAACTCCTGCCATCTGTGCATTAACCTGTCATTTGCCGCTCGTGCGCCGGCGTGTCCTGATTTTGACACGCGATTTTGACCCTTATGTATAAAGAAAGTGTATGAAGAACACGGTCAGAATCGCTTGCTCTATTATCGCTCTTTACCATAGAGAAAACCGCAATTAGATTGGTGACTCCATATAATTTATATTAATGATTTACCGGAGCGCGGGAGCGTGCGCAGTTCTTGCGCATGCGCGGGAAAAATTCTTTGGTTTTGAACTTTGACCTTTCTATGTACGAAATTTCTCAAGGACGCTGTCAGAATCGCGGGACATTGGGTGTCATGGCTGCCGCTTTTTGCGAACGCTAATTGGTTACAACCAACCCCATTTACTCGCGGCATTCAACGAGTTAAGAAAGCAATCAATCGGACCGTCCTCTTCACAAAATTAATAGATAGTTTAGGACTCTAGCCCAGAGGTGGCTTCTTTCTACTTACTTTATAATATGCGGGTTTCAAGTGAGACAATTTTTCATGTAAGCATAAAGAAAAAATAATAATAAAAAACAGTTTTTTTTTTAATTTTTTATAAAATATAATATATGTTATTTTATCTTTTAAATGTTACATAAGAGATCAATTTTTAAAATAATTACATGTTATGAACACAAAAGCACATTATAAGTACATAGGTAATGTGATAGTAAAAAGTTATGTATGTCATCTACACTATTTCACAAGATGGCCGAGGTAAAAAGAGTCCCAACTTCTCCCAGTCGCCAGGAGCCAGTGAGACTATGGCATCCCCAATTGGGGTATGTTGTGAGGCTGAAGGTAGTGGGGAGGGATACCTGGAGTACCTGGATATTCAGAAATGGTCACCAAACACGGCAGAAGTCATTTTAAGCAAAGTTTCAATTCTTAAAGGTGGTCTTACAGCAGAGCGATACTGAGAGTATCTTCCACTCTGCATCGTGCCGCAAATATGCTATGTATTATTTTAAATGATTAAATTGTGAAATAACACAAATTATTTAAATAAAATATATATATACGCATTCCGGGATTTGAACCCGCTTCTTTTAGATTGCTAGTCAAGGACCTTACCTCTCGACTACTGAGCCTGCTAATATTTTATAAAAGCCAAAAATATTTGGCATATTGAGATGACCATCTTTTAAATTTTGTCATATTTATTACCAGTAGTTTTGCAAACAGCAGACCTCACGTCCAAAAAGGGTATATTTCTTATATAATAAATCAAAACCAAAATTTGTAAGTAGGTAGGTACTTAAATACCTACCTATTTAATTATAAACCGTATTATATTTGTTCAAAGAAACGTCACTATCTCAATGACAATTATTCATTTTTCAAACATTCTTCATGCAGGCAAGTAGGTACCATAATATTTAAAAAATACAAACGAAAAAGTTCAAAGAAACATGACGATTTCACATTCGAAAAAATAGTCTTTTACTGAGCTAAAAACGTCCACCATCTTCAAACGGAAACGTCACGTACAAACAAATTTAGACGAAATTCGAAACAGTCTATACACAACATTTTTACATTAGCTCACACAGGAGGTCTTCAGTGAAAAAAATTCGCTCAGCATCTTTTTCATCTTTGGGGATGCTGTGTGGAGGGTATTTTTAGGGGAAAAAAAGGAAAGTATGTTTGGAGAAAAAAAGGAAATGATGTTCTATTGGGTATGGACAGTTGGGACTCTTGCGCGGTATTGACATTAAAATAAATAAATTAAAAATCAACATCTATAACTTTTTACTATCAAGACACCGAATTGGAAAGGACATGTACATAAATTAGTAAAATTAACAATAAGACGGTTAATATATATATATACAGAAAAGTGGAACACTGTTAATAGACATATTTAATTTTAAAAACACTTTATATCAGTTACATAACAATGAGAAATATTTTTTAGCAGAAACTGAATTTGAAAAATAATGCATTTTATCAAACTAAATAAAAAAAAAACAAATGATTTGACATCTTTTTTTCCAACATTTTTTTTTTTTACTTTTCTCCACACAGGAGACTTTGAGGAAAATAAACTCGCTCAGTACCTCTGTCATCTGGGGATGCTGTGTGGAGGGTATTTTTATAGATAAAGAAGAAAATTGAGGTGGTTAGAAATCTGGCAGTCAATGTGACCAGGAGTGACGGACGTATGAATCCATCCCTCTCACTGTGATGGGTCGAGAGAGTCCAGCTGGAGAGATCTAGGTTAGGTCTCCTTCAACCAGTGTCTCCCGATCCGGCCCGCCACGCAAAAGGTGGGCAAACGCATCCGCCGCCAAGACCTGGACTGACTTAACCCCATAAGCCTGGACAGCCTTGCTAAGTCACCAAACGTAGTGAACAACTTGAGGTGACCTATGGCAGAGGTGTTGGTTATCCAAAAAAATGGTTCCCGGGACGGCGGTACCTATATCCGCCACACAAATTGTATTTTTTGTTGTTGTGGCGATAATAACCTCGAGTTATCGCAATGGAACTGTATAACTATATTGTGCTTGTGCTGTGTGCTCCTTCGCAGAGATACAGTGGTAAGTGATTGGTTATCTCTTTTCCTTCCATACCTTGCTCTTTCCTATACATACTGTCACCCATAGACATATGAATATTAGTAGACCTGCCCTAAGTGATAAAAGCGTATTATTTCCCCCTCCCCATACCGGTTCCATCGGAACCGATTGGGGTTGGGTATGGCTTCGCGTGAATCTAAAAAAAATGACATCATCATTCTTCTGCAAGCCAGCGTCGAGCGCTCATCGGTGAATTTTATGAAATAAGACCGCAAAAAACATGGTTTGTGTTTTGAAAACGTGTAAATATATACTATCACTCGAGATACATGGCGTGTGCTCGTCGATGTTTACCGGGGTAAGTAAATTATGAAACATTTGTAAAAGTATCCTAACTAAATACGGCAGCACAATATTGGAGTCTGCAAATAAGCGAACTTTACTTTGCCGTATTTAGACTTCGCAGATTTGTTTGAAGCAATTCGCACTCCCATGTAAAAAGGTCTATTCATTCAAAAGCAGAGTTTACTTTTAAGAACTAAATGGTGATATTATAATGCGAGATGCCTATATACTGTCATGTTGAGTTATCGACGAATCACATATCACCAAAGTCATCTTCCCGCTCTGCGCCCCGCTGTAGTTATTGTCTACCCCTCACCTTTATGTTCTGGTCTACTAATATTCATATGTCTATGCTGTCACCCAATTCCAGCAAACACAGTTTCGTTGGGAACTGAAATCAATTTATATTGTAAAAGCAAGTGTACTACAATGTGCACGCCGCTAAAACTCAGAAACGAGTCCCGGTACAATCAAGGGAGTTATATGGTGTGGTAGCCCTCTATCCCCCATCCATGAAGAAGCATGAAGAAGGATCCCGTTTTTACCTGCTGTTGAAGATATAAGGGCCTGAAGTTTCACCCTATAGAAATTCTAGAGTATTCCACAACATTCCAGAACATCCCAGAATGTTCGGGAATAGTCTGGAACGTTCGGGAACATCCCAGATCATTGTGGAACATTCCAGAACACTCCTGAATGTTGTAAAATGTTCTGTAACATTGTGGACCATTCAAAACCATTTTGTATTGGTGGGGCAACCCATTGATAGGGTACATAAAGCAAGGCCCGTCGTGAGTTCGAACGTCGTTTCAATCTCATATCAACTCCCTGAGCAAAGCCACCTACCCCAGATGGTACTAAATATTTCTTAATATTACATAATTGATACAGTTTTGTTTTAAGCGTGTTCCACATTTTTGTATAGTTACCAATTAGAATACACAACCATGACTAATAAACAAGAAAAATATCTTTTCACTATATAAATATAAATACACCTTACAAGGAACACACCAAGTTTTAAAACTAGTTTTAATAAAAATACATGAATACTGTCTTAGTTTGAAGAAATACTCGTCAGTTTTGTCGGCAGGTTTTCGACAATCAGTGCTAAATTGTATGGCAGTGTTCCGATTGTGCTGTTCTTTGATTTTTTTTACATTAGCTCCACACAAAAGGCCTTGAGGAAAATAATTTCTATTACTGCGTACGGCATCTTAGGATTCTGTGCGGGGGGGAATCTTTTTAAAGAAACAAGGAGAGGAAGTTCTAGGAAGGAAAAAAGGTATGAAGGGTAGTTAGGAATTTGGCTGTGAGTGTGTCTAAGAGTGACGGATGTGTGAATCTGTCCCTTCGACTATGTTGCAAGGCAATAGGGCGAGAGAGTCTGCCTGGATAAATCAAAGAGGTCTCCCTCAACCAGTCTCTCTCGATCAAAGCAGCAGGTGAGAGGCGGGATCCGTTTATTGGATAACCAACACCTCTACCGTCGGTCACCCCAAGTGTTCTGCTACGTTTGATGACTTAGCAGGGAGGATCGGGTTCTTGGGGTGAGTTTTGTCTGGATCTGGCGGCGGATGACCTGGACACACTGAAACCTAGATTCCTGAAATAACTACTAACTTCCTCTCCTTCCTGTCCTTAAAAATACCCACCACACAGCATCCCCAAAGATGAAATAGGCCCTGAGAAAAATAATTTCCCTCAGGGCTTCCTGTGTGGAGCTAAAACAAAACAAAAAACGCATCCGTCGCCAAGACCGGAACAAACCTCACAACATGAACCATGGCACCCCTGCTGAGTCACCGAACGTAACTTGCCACGTGGGGTGATCTATGACAGAGAAATTGGTTACCCAATTTAACGCTATTTAACGTTTCGCTTACAATCAACGCTCTCTATAATACATATACCAACGCCATCTGGTTTACATAGACAACAAGCACCTTTCTTAGAAAACCATGTCTTAAATTAATGATATACATATTAGGACCGGCCGTCAAAAACCAGCCGGCAAAACCAGGCGTCTTCAGATTCATTGGCAGAACCGATTCCATGTTAGAAAACAAATGGATTCGTTTTATATATACAAGTTTTTTAAATTTAGAAAGACAAATATCTCCAGGTTACAAATGGAATAGATGTACAGAAAGCAGCCAGTCCACAAAATGAAAAAAAGAAACAAGTAATTATTGTGCTTAACCCGTCTGCTTGTTTAGGAATAAATACATCCTAAAACGCGTAATCGCGTTATACTTTCATAAGACCAAAAACGTCCCGAGCGACTTACATTTATAAGCTAAATATCTCTCTTCCTCATGCAAACATGTGTATTTTTTTTTAGCCAGAAAGAGAACTAAATAATGCTTCTTATTGTCTTTGAAATCTGAAAGCTATCTTGCATAGATATTTTACAATCTCGATCCAAAGTGACGGTTTCAGAATTTACGCGCGAAACCCAGGCTTCCGGATTGTGAGGTGCCCAATATATTGAACCAAGCAGACGGGTTAACATAAAATTTGTAATAGGTTTTTTTCTGAATTCTGCTAAAAAAATGTACATATATGAAATTGTAAAATAAATGTAAATTTAAATTATCACTGATCACTAAATTCATCGTTAACAAAACAATCTGCAGAAAACCGCAACACTATTTTTAACCCTCCGATGAGCAATATTCCGGAGGCGGTAATTTTTGCAACAAGGTTTAAATTTCATTAGTATAAAAAATGTAAACAGTTGATTAGTCAGACATCTTTAAATACATAGTTTTGAGATAATAGGAAAGCAATATTCTAATGCTCACCTTAAATCAAGTGGCGTAGTGCAGCGGTAAGGCGCTTGACTCGCATTCCGAAGGTTGCGGTATCGAATCCCGGTGTGGCAAATAAATTTTATTTGATTAATTTGTGTATTTCACAATTTATTCATTTAAAATAATATATTATAGTATATTTGCAGCACGTTCCAGAGTGGAAGATACTCTCAGTATCGCCCTGGTGTAAGACCACCATTCAGAATTGAAACGTTACCTGAATGGCTTTAGCCGTGTTTGGTGACCAGATCTGAATAGCCAGGTACTTCCCCACCTTCCTCTTCCCTACCTCCTTCCCTCCCCACTACCTTCAGCCTCACAACATACCCCATTTGGGGATGCTATAGTCTCACTGGCTCCAGACGGGAGCAGTTGGGACTCTAGTGCGGTATAAATGTAAAAAAAAAAAATGTATTTTATTTACACATTTCTGTGTTTTACATATTAAACATACTGTAAAATAAAACCGGGAAGTGTAACGGTCTGGTACATTAGTATAACATTTTGAAATATCCTACTAGTATCCCAGAAAACGTCACCATTTAGTTTAATTCACTATAACAAGTTTGAGATGAGATGAGATTTTGGTGACCGCCCCGGGAACCATTTATTGGACAACCAACACCCCTGCCACAGGTCACCCCAAGTGGTTCGCTACGTTTGGTGACTTAGCAGGGATGCACGGGTTCAAGGGATGAGGTTTGTCTAAGTTTTGGTGGCGGATACGTTTGCTCAACCACTGCGTGGCGGGCTGGATCGGAGGAAGCTGATTGAGGGAGGCCTTTTGACCTCTCCAGCCGGATTCTCCCGACCCTTCGCCTTGCACCGCAGTGTGAGGAATGGATTCATACGTCCGTCACTCCTGGCCACACTGACCCTCAGATTCCTACGCACCCCTCATACCTTTTTCCTTTCCATATATTCTTCTCCTTCCTTTCCCTTAAAAAACCCTTCACACAGCATCCTCAAAGATGACATGTAACATGCTAATGTAAAAAAAACATACTGCATACTCCACTCTAATTTAAGTTTTTTGGAGATGTCTGACTAATCAACTGGACATTCGAATTAGTATGAGTTGTTTAACGGAATTTGAACAATTAATCAAAATTCAAAGTTAAAATGTAACTTGTAATATAACCAAATTAATAAATATGAAAATAAAACACATTAAGCAAGACAATATTTTGCAAAATCAACACTTTAGAATAACCACTCGAGTGACAGCGCGATTTTTAACTTTTTCCTCCGATTGCTCGTGATTTTTTGTGACCATTTTGAATATTTTCCGCCGATATTATATCTAGGTAAAAATTTGCCTAAAACTGGCGTCAAAGCAATCTGATGTATTTTAAATGGTGCCATATTGTGGCAAAAAGCGCTCCAGTGGATAAAAAGGTTCCATCTAACGCAATAACTTCATACTATAAGGTCCTTACATATGAAATTGGCATTTTGCCGTACTGGCAACTTTGATCTCAAATATCTTCTCTTTGGTTAGGGAACGTACCCATATTACGTGACACGTTTAGGGGGGGGGGGGGGGGGTCTTCAAAATGTCACGCTCCATACAAATGAGCGGCGGGTTGCTTAGGATTTTGGTCACCGGGGGGGGGGGGGGGGGGTTAAAAATTGCAAAAAGTTGGTCACGTAGTATGGGTACGTTCCCTGGAATTCCAAATTCAAATTTATACAGCTATTTACTCATGTATTTGTGTTTCGAAAATTAAAATTCATTTGTTTTTTCCTTAATTGTTTTTTTTCCTTGCGTCACTTAGTTTACAAAATGGAAAACTTGAAATATCGCGTCATTTACGAGTACGAGTTCCACCGTGGCACCAGTGCTGCAGAAACGGCTCGAAGGATTAATGATGTGTATGGCGACGGTGCCTCAAAAGAAAACACAGTGCGTTTTTGGTTCCAACGTTTTTGTTCTGGAAATTTCGACCTGCAGAACAAGCCCCGTGGACGGCCGGAGACCAAAGTTGATAATGAAGAATTGAAGGCTATTGTGGAAGCGGATCCATCGCAAACCACGTCCGAGTTAGCTGCAGGCTGCGGTGTTAGTGATAAAACTGTTTTAATCCACTTGAAGCAAATTGGGAAGGTGAAAAAGCTTGAAAGCTGGGTATTGAGTGAAGCAAATCAACAAACGCGCGTTGACTGCTGCGTTGCATTACTCAACCGGCACAACAATGAAGGGGTTTTAATATATATATTTTTTTTTACATCCACCGTACTCTCCGGACCTTGCCCCAACAGATTACCATTTTTTTCGAAATTTGGATAGCTTCTTGCAAGGGAAAAATTCAACTCCGTTGGGGCAGTCCAAACCGCCTTCAAAGATTTTATTGATTCCCGTCCGAATGGTTTTTTTAGTAAAGGGATCGATGAACTACCTATGAGATGGCAAAAGTGCATAGATAGCAATTGTACATACTTTGATTAAATAAATATTATATTATATTTTAAAAAAATCGACTTTATGTTCCTCCCATACAAAAAGTCAATTTCATATGTAAGGACCTAATATAAATGGATGTATATCTATAGCCTTATAGTCTTGAACTTTAGAGTTCATTATAGCATGACGTTACTGCAACAGATGGAACCTTGTTATTTCAAAGGGTCGATAATTTTTGGAATGGCATGCCATACCAAAGATACACAATTATTTTCAACTTATTTTGCAAATCAAATTTGGTTTGGACATTTTTTCATACTTACTAACTTACTTAAATAGATATGTCATTTGTTTTTTTTTTAAATTTTTATTTATAATTAGTTTCTCAAAGAACTTTTGGCAAAGATATCTGTAATATAATTCCTTGTTTAGATTTTTAACCGCAAAGAGATCGTAGGTTGACAACTTAACGATATGTGAATGGTAAATATATTGACCACTTGTGTTTAAAATATTTACCACATGACATTGGTTAAAATATTAACCACCGATCTCTAAAGGGTTATGTTAATATATGAGGGGCATTCTTGCAAAACTGGCTTGTTCCACTTTAAAATTTTGTTGGGAAATTGCAAAAAACTGATGCAGGTGTCAAATGTGTGATTTTTTTATCTGTGTTTTTTTAAGTACCTACCTAATTGATTAATTTAGTATTTTTTTTACATTAACTCTGAGGCTCTGAGGAAAATAATTTACCTGAGGGCCTACGTCATCAGAGATCCTGTGCGGAGGATAGCTGAGACAGTGGTTTGGCCAGTCTACTGTAGAGCTGTTCCGGGCCGCAGTAAACAAAGTCCGCATAGCCAACGTCCATTTAACAGACAGGGAATGAGAAAAAGAAGAAGAGCATTGTATTGCATAAATTTTCCGTGAAGAAGAAAAATATTGCATTCACATTGGATTAAAAATGGAAAAGTCAGTGTTGAAAAAATACCCTTCACACGCAAAAACTGTAATATAAGTGGTTAAAATATTAACCTTTGTAGATGAAAAGGTTGTTTTTTAAGACATGGCGAATGATTTTTTTCATGTTAGATCAATTAAGATCTATATACATTTTATGGTTTTCAAAGTTTTATTTTTAAATAATATTTTACTGAAGCTATCGTGAAATAAAATCAAAACTATTGTCAAATCACAAATGTTAGATTCTGATATTTTTTTAGAAAAATCTACCTCATATTTTTGTTTAGATATTTGGTCCGAAAAGTTAACTATCTAAATTTCTACGTCATTATTAAGTATTAGAAAATATTGTGTGACTTCCTTTTAAAACAATTTTTAAATCATTCTGCCATTGATTTTTTTTGTCCAAAACCCAAATTTAAAACATGAAATACATCTTACAAATAAAGCACATATAAATTTACATTGAAAATATTGCACAGAAATAACTAAGGCGGTATTTCAGCACATCTGAATAAACTGTCGGTTATCTCTACTCTGTGAGTAGCGTAGTTACCTTATTATTCCGTTTCAGCATGAATGACGCTCGCGTCAATTAAATGTCTATTTTTATAGCCATTAGACGTTTTTATATAAACATACGTTCCTTATCGCTGTAATGTTGCAGCTCTATCTTACACATTAAATAATGGGGAGACACACAAAATACGTTTGACTATTCGTCGCCTTAGTTCGTATTTGTCCTACAGACCATTAGATACCATACACATTCTGGCTGGTACTGCCAGATGACGAGAGAGGTATCCCACCCGGCACAAGCGTTCTTCATATCACAATACTTGTTTTCATTATCTTTTCTTGCAGATGCTTGCAACATACGCAAGATGCCATTACCCCGCGATCAGCCGCCTTTTATGTTTTTCTCTTATCTTTTTTAATTAGTTTATCCCCGACTTGCTTTATATTATTCATATTTTGTATATTATGTAAGCACTTGCATACTGCTTCCTAACACCGTATGCAGGGACACTGGAGGTCTAGATTCGTTCAAACATAAATGTAGATTCATTATTTCAAAAAAATTAGAGTCATTGCGAGAGCCTTGAAGGAGTAACCATCTGTTACTTATACCAGGGCGGGTAAGTGGTGGATTACCTCCACAGACCATTAGAAAATTTTACAGGAGGAGAAGGTTTTTTTTCATTATTTCAGTTTAACATTATGAAAGATGTTTAAGATAAAGCTATTTTCATAAAGGTAAAGGTCTCATTAGTTCAAATAATTTTTAGTTAAGTGATTTACTATAATTTTTTAGATTTTATTTTTAAATTTAAAGTGGAGATTGGTCAAAAACTCAAATGGTCTGTTGGACAAATAAGAACTGAGGCTACGTGTTTCCTCCAAAGTACTATTTTGTGTATGAAAATGTTTATATTAACTCTTTCCTTTGGGGGGGGGGGGGGCAAACATATGTTCACATTGTCTCATTTTTTACTTTTTTTTTACATGTATACCGCACAAGAGTCCCAACTGCTCCCGTCTGGAGCCAGTGGGACTATGGCATCACTAATTGGGGTATGTTATGAGGCTGAAGGTAGTGGGGAGAGAAGGAGATAGGGAAGAGGAAGGTGGGGAAGTACCTGGCTATTCAGATCTGGTCACCAAACACGGCTAAAGCCATTTCAAGCAACGTTTCAATACTGAATGGTGGTCTTACACCAGGGCGATACTGAGAGTATCTTTCACTCTGGAACGTGCCGCAAATATACTATATATTATTTTTTAAATGAATAAATTGTGAAATAACACAAATTAATCAAATAAAATTTATTTCGGTTCAATTCCGCGACCTTCGGAGTGCGAGTCAAGAGCCTTACCGCTGGACTATGCCTGTTGTCATTTAGTGTGTAAGAAAGAGCTGCGGCATTATATGTTTAAGTACAAAAGCAAAACCATCAGCGCGTTGACATTTGTCGTTTTAGAATTTTTAGAATTCACTCTCATTTCAATATTATCCTTGTAACTATATTCCGTACTTTCAAAATTATCATCATGGCTAGTAGTATTGTAGGAGTCTACGGAGACGTTACGGTGTGGTGTGAGAGAGATGCAAGAAAATTATGACTTTTTTTTCATTTGAAGGGAATAGACCTACATACATTGTGTATCTCATCTGTTGAAAGAGCTGCAGCAAGATTGTTATAAGGAACGTGTGTTTATTGCCTTTTTATGCTCTAACGATACTGTTACCGTGAATCGTCACGATAAATATAAAAGCGTTCGTTAAAGTTACTCGACGATTAGTTACTCAACAGATTACTCAAATGAGGTGAAATACCACCTAACAATTTTAAAGACATTCAAAATCCAGATTAGAAACTCTGCCTAAAATTCATCGACCAATCACAGCAGAGTAACTATTCTGATAACTGTCAGTTTGACAGATGATTCAAGATGGCTGACACCAATGACGTTCTCAAAATGGCAAGCCAAAACAAGTCAATTGTAGTGATTTCGATTTCGTAGTTTTGTTGGCCTTGAGGTTTTCTTAGGCCTTTTCAACAGATCTTTTGAATACAAAAACTTGAGGTTTTTCCTTGAAGTTTTTCGGCCTTTTCAACAGATCTTTTGAATACAAAAACTTGAGATTTTTTCGGCCGTTTCAACAGATCTTTTTAATACAAAAACTTGAGGTTTTTCCTTGAAGTTTTTCGGCCTTTTCAACAGATCTTTTGAATACAAAAACTTGAGATTTTTTCGGCCGTTTCAACAGATCTTTTTAATACAAAAACTTGAGGTTTTTCCTTGAAGTTTTTCGGCCTTTTCAACAGATCTTTTGAATACAAAAACTTGAGATTTTTTCGGCCGTTTCAACAGATCTTTTGAATACAAAAACTTGAGATTTTTTCGGCCGTTTCAACAGATCTTTTTAATACAAAAACTTGAGGTTTTTCCTTGAAGTTTTTCGGCCTTTTCAACAGATCTTTTGAATACAAAAACTTGAGATTTTTTCGGCCGTTTCAACAGATCTTTTTAATACAAAAACTTGAGGTTTTTCCTTGAAGTTTTTCGGCCTTTTCAACAGATCTTTTGAATACAAAAACTTGAGATTTTTTCGGCCGTTTCAACAGATCTTTTGAATACAAAAACTTGAGATTTTTTCGGCCGTTTCAACAGATCTTTTGAATACAAAAACTTGAGATTTTTTCGGCCATTTCAACAGATCTTTTGAATACAAAAACTTCAGATTTATTCGGCCATTTCAAGAGATCTTTTGAATACAAAAACATGCGGTTTTCTTTGTCCTTTTCAACAAATCTTTTGAATAAAAAAACTAGGTATAGTTTTTTTCAGTCCTTTCAACAGATCTTTTTAATACAAAAACTTGCGGTTTTCTTCGGTCTTTTCAACAGATCTTTTGAATATAAAAACTAGAGGTTTTTTCGGCCTTTTCAACAGATCTTTTGAATAAAAAACTTCACCTGGTCATACCGTTTATTGCGCTCATTTGCGCAAATTCTTTGAATGTCTATCTTTGTACATGAACCTCGTTTGAATTAAAAATTTACTGGAAACATAACAGTGTTTCTTAATTACCACATTTAATTTTGAGTTTGTGAGACAATTGCAAGTCTAGATTTATTGTAACGCCATTGGCTGACAACCATTTTACAATTTTGACACAGCTGGATTTATCATTATAATAATTTAATAACTGAAAACACAATAAACACATTTTTATTATTAATTTGAAACTGCACTCACAGTTTTTCAATACAGTTTTCATCAATTTGAAGTAATTTCATTCACGCCACAAAATAGATTAGGCCTTTTTTATTTCAACACTTTTTTTATTTTACAGAAATTATCTTTTAGGCGGCGCAATTTGAAACTAACCAAAGAACACAATTTTAAGATTGGATTCGATTTTGGATGATATTTTTCATTACTGCCAAAAGTATTATCGTGTAAAAGTATTAAAAGTATTATCGTATCGCAATTTTGCGCTACTTCCGTCTTTAGCCAATGTTCATTTATAGGTGGCGCAATTTGATATTAACCAAAGAACACTATTTTAAGATTGGATATGATTTTGGATGAGATTTTTCACTACGGCCAAAAGTGTTATTGTGATATATTTATGGGTTGTTACGCCATGTTTATTTATTTAATTTCAACGGTATACATATACCATAAGATGTTCTGCCTCCGTCCTTTACCAATGTTTATTCGTAGGTGGCGCAAATTGATTTTAACCAAAATAACACAATCTTAAGATTGGATATGATTTTGGATGAGATTTTTCACTACGGCCAAAAGTGTTATTGTGATATATTTATGGGTTGTTACGCCATGTTTATTTATTTAATTTCAACGGTATACATATACCATAAGATGTTCTGCCTCCGTCCTTTACCAATGTTTATTCGTAGGTGGCGCAATTTGATTTTAACCAAAATAACACAATCTTAAGATTGGATATGATTTTGGATGAGATTTTTCACTATGACCAAAAGTGTTATCGTGATTTATTTTTGGGTTGTTACGCCATGTTGTGCTACCTCCGTCTTTAGCCAATGTTGTGAACAGCATTACAGTGTCCATCATCAGGACAGATGTGTGATCGTAGATTGTTGTGAAGTGTGTGCTAATTAGATGCGATACCGTGTTGCCAGCTCCAATTCTCTACGAGCTGGTATTGCAGTATAATTTTAAAATGGTTTTCTGCGTTTAGTTTTGATGTTGCCGTTAATTACCAGATACCAAGAACTTTTGAGTTAATCCCCGTTGTGTTTATTAATAATAATTGAATTTTTGTGGATTTCAATTGCCTCCGTAATTTGGTGTGCTCTATGCGTTTTGGGTCTTCCCATAACTTCAGGAATAGATCCAAAGTAATGACCAGTTTCAATTAAATGCTCGACAATTGCCAATTTGTCGGGGTGACCGAGTTTATATGCTCGAAAGCGTTCTGATATCTTTTTGGTGATGGTCCATTTTGTTTGGCCCACATAAACCTCAAGATTGTTGCATTATGCGTTTACTTCTGACAACTTCTGACAACTTCGACGACCTCCGTAGTCCAGTGGCTAAGACTCTTGACTCACATTCCGGAGGTCGCGGGTTCGAACCCGACATGCGCAAATAAATTTTATTTGATTAATTTGTGTTATTTCACAATTAATTCATTTAAAATAATATATAGTATATTTGCGGCATGTTCCAGAGTGGAAGATACTATTAGTATCGCCCTGGTGTAAGACCACCATTCAGAATTGAAACGTTGCTTGAAAATGGCTTTAGCCGTGTTTAGTGACCAGATCTGAATAGCCAGGTACTTCCCAACCTTCCTCTTCCCCACCTCCTTCCCCTCCCCACTAGCTTCAGCCTCACAACATACCCCAATTGGGGATGCCATAGTCTCACTGGCTCCAGACGGGAGCAGTTGAGATTCTTGTGCGGTATTCACTGTAAAAAAAAAAAAAAAAAAAAAACAGCGTCCTTTCCAAGTGTCACTGAGAAACAGCCTTTTGTCTTGTTTAATCAGGTATTTTTTCATATGAAAAGTTGTTAATTTTTTTCAATTTCTCCGAAAACTCCTCTCCTTTGACGTGATTGGCAGTCAAAAATTTAACCCCTTCACAAGTAGTTTAAATATAAACCAATATCTCGATGGGCTAAATAAGCACCTCTACACTTGAAGGAGTTACTTTTGAAGACATGGCCACTGATCTTTTTTTAGGTTAGTTGAGTAATTTATGATCTATCCTCCTCACGTTGTTTCACCTCCTATCCTTACTCGACACCGTGATCCGACCATTGTTGCTTTTACAAGCTTAACCCCTTCACAAGTAGTTTAAATATAAACCAATATCTCGATGGGCTAAATAAGCACCTCTACACTTGAAGGAGTTACTTTTGAAGACATGGCCACTGATCTTTTTTTAGGTTAGTTGAGTAATTTATGATCTATCCTCCTCACGTTTTTTTTTTTTTCGATTATTTCTGGCTTTCACCCTTCAAGGGTGTTCTAGGCCATCATTTAAATATAAACCAATATCTCGATGGGTTAAATAAGCACCTCTACACTTGAAGGAGTTACTTTTGAAGACATGGCCACTGATCTTTTTTTAGGTTAGTTGAGTAATTTATGATCTATCCTCCTCACGTTGTTTCACCTCCTATCCTTACTCGACACCGTGATCCGACCATTGTTGCTTTTACAAGCTTAACCCCTTCACAAGTAGTTTAAATATAAACCAATATCTCGATGGGCTAAATAAGCACCTCTACACTTGAAGGAGTTACTTTTGAAGACATGGCCACTGATCTTTTTTTAGGTTAGTTGAGTAATTTATGATCTATCCTCCTCACGTTGTTTCACCTCCTATCCTTACTCGACACCGTGATCCGACCATTGTTGCTTTTACAAGCTTAACCCCTTCACAAGTAGTTTAAATATAAACCAATATCTCGATGGGCTAAATAAGCACCTCTACACTTGAAGGAGTTACTTTTGAAGACATGGCCACTGATCTTTTTTTAGGTTAGTTGAGTAATTTATGATCTATCCTCCTCACGTTTTTTTTTTTTTCGATTATTTCTGGCTTTCACCCTTCAAGGGTGTTCTAGGCCATCATTTAAATATAAACCAATATCTCGATGGGTTAAATAAGCACCTCTACACTTGAAGGAGTTACTTTTGAAGACATGGCCACTGATCTTTTTTTAGGTTAGTTGAGTAATTTATGATCTATCCTCCTCACGTTGTTTCACCTCCTATCCTTACTCGACACCGTGATCCGACCATTGTTGCTTTTACAAGCTTAACCCCTTCACAAGTAGTTTAAATATAAACCAATATCTCGATGGGTTAAATAAGCACCTCTACACTTGAAGGAGTTACTTTTGAAGACATGGCCACTGATCTTTTGAAGACATGGCCACTGATCTTTTGAAGACATGGCCACTGATCTTTTTTTAGGTTAGTTGAGTAATTTATGATCTATCCTCCTCACGTTTTTTTTTTTTTCGATTATTTCTGGCTTTCACCCTTCAAGGGTGTTCTAGGCCATCATTTATAATCACAGAGAATTGAAAAGTGAATTTATATATTAATTTTATTTAAATGTGCAAATTTCAGAATTTTATGGAAGATTGGAGTGGAGTTCAGACTTAGAAGAGATGAGATGTTGAATGGAGGAGAGGCAATTTTGGATAAATCTTGATAGAAGAGAGGATATTTATTTAGAGAGGGACAATCAAAAAATATGTGATCTAAAGTTCCCACATCTAGACCACAGAATGTACAATCTGGGGAGTCAAGCACATGAATTTTAAAAAGGTGAGAAGGAACGGAACAATGTCCGATTCTCATTCGAATAAGTAAGGAAATTTCTTTTTTTGAAAAATGGGGGAATTTTTGAAACCACGGTTTTGATGGGATAGTCCTTTGTATTGAGGCGTAGCGGGCACCCTTGGATTGACTAGCAATGTTCCAATACTCTGTCCAAACATTGCGGGATCTATCTTTGATGATGGAAAAAACATCAGATAGGGGAATATGGTTTACGAGGGTAATGGTAGGGTTAGACGCTCCTTGTTTTGCCAAGGAATCAGCAATATCGTTACCCACTATGCCAACATGTCCAGGAATCCAAATCAGAGTGACAGTTTTTCCAGAACTTTGAATGGAGGATATCAGCACTCGAATAAGACATACAAAGTGATCATCAGGATGAAGAAAAGGACTGGATTTAAGTTTTTGGAGGGAACTGAGAGAGTCAGAGAGAACAACAGAATGTTCAAAATTATTATTTATTATATATTTGAGAGATTCAATTATTGCAATGCACTCGGCAGAAAATATTGAAAATTGGTTTGAAATTGAATAAAATATTCTTTCATTAGAATTATTGTGGTAAACGTTAATACCTATACCACAGTTAGGAGAGTCTGGAGATTTGGAGCCATCAGTAAATAAAAGAGAAGTGTTGGGCCATTTAGAAGAAATAATGTCATTGAACATATTATTGACAGTACGGGCTGGAAGATTGGAATGACTTTTGTTTCTCAAAGTTTTTAAAATTGTTTATTACTGATAATGGGTAACTACCTCGTCCCTGCTTCATCTTTAGTTACATTACTAAGTTTGTTGCAGATCCTTCTCAAATCTATCTGCGCCTCCCCCAATGACATGTGCAGGCTTGAGGCTTGATCAGACAACCTTGACTATCCTTTGTCCTGCCTCTGACTACCCAACGCTGAATTTTCTTTTAGTCTTCGGGTATTTTACCCCAAATATTCAGTTAACATTCTTTGAGGCTTCACTGAGTGATTGGCTAAGGGACAAGGAAGCTAAGTGTAGTTTATGATCAGACCGAAAGCCATTCACATTTTTTGTTGGTACTTGCCAATTGATTTGAGATTTATTGTATTACTTATGTTCTCTATTTTATGCATGTGCTTGCAGGTTTTTACAAATGCAATGCCGCCTCATGGAGCCTCATGAATGAGTTTTTCTTTTGCCCTGTTTGATTTATCTTTGTCTTACTAACCTATTTTTTGCATTTTGTTTTTCCTGTTAAGCACTTGCATACTGCTTACTAACAACGTATGCATGGACACTGGAGGTCTAGATTCGTTCAAAATAAATAAATGTAGCTTCGTTTAACAAAAAAAATTAGAATCTTGCGAGAACCTTGAAGGAGTAACCATCAGTTACTTATACCAGGGCGGGTAAGAGGTGGATTACCTCCACTGATAATGGGTAACTCAAGTTGCTATCTCGGGTATGCTCCGTATTTTGGTTAGCACCTTGTCTTACGATCATCGAAAGTGTAAATTCGGATAAATAGTTCATAAAGTCTTACAATTCTAAACTTTGCGAGTATTGTTTCAATTGAGATATCTATATAGAGATAATATAATATTATTATACTTTATGTATATATATCCAGGTTGATCTATTATTTAAGACGAACAAGTCCAATTTTATATTTTCAAATAACATGTTGGTCATTTGAGATGGATTTATATTGGAGAATATATTGATCTTTCAAGCTGAATAGATTAATTTCTGGTTATTGTAAGTTCATATCACATTATTGATCCCTCAAGAAGGATATACCCATTTTTGGCTGGCGTAAGCTCGAATAACGTGTTGGTCCTTTGAGATGGATTTATATTGTAGAATATATTAATCTTTCAAGTCAAATAGATCAATTTCTGGTATGTGTAAGTTTGAATAGCACATTGATTGTTGGTCCTTCGAGCCGGATCTGGTAAGTGAGCTTACAAAGAAAGTATTGATGTCTCAAGAAAGATAGATCCGTTTCTGGTAAGTGTACGTTCGAATAACATGTTGGTCCTTCGAGCCGGACCTGGTAAGTGAGCTTACAAAGATAATATTGATCCCTCAAAAGGGATATATCCATTTATGATAAGTGAAAGTTCGAATAACATGTTGGTCCTTCGAGCCGGATTTGGTAAGTGTACATCAGCCACATAGTTTCTGGTTACTGCAGTTTCGAAACACATTGGTCCTTCAAGCTGGATTTGGCCAGTATATTTTCGTCAAACCGAATTGCACCATTCCTGGTTCGGATAATTTGTCGGTCCTTCGAGCCGGATTTGGCAAGAAAAGTGTGTTGATTCAACAAATGGTTTTTGGTTAAGAGTTATGGTTTCGACACGGTGTGGTCGACGCTGGTTCTGTACTGAGATAGGTATTTGAGGATGTCTCCTTCGCTGCGACCAACCCAGGCCACGTTCAGTGCGATAGTCTCCAGAGAGCGGTTTAGCGCCGGCCCTATATCCAATTCCGCGTAGAAGTCCGATACCTGCAAAAGAAACACACGTTTAAGGCATGGATTGGTTTTCTGTCTTCGAATCGTGCTTTTGATTTGTAATTTTTGAATAAATTTACCTCCTTGAAGTCATCACCGCTGGCCATGTGCTCGGTGACTGCTCCCAGCAGCTCCGCATCGGGGGCCCGTCCCCTCAGGTGTCTCCAGGCCAAGAGACGCCCTGGCTGGCGTCGTGACGCCGCTGATAACACCACTCGCGCGTCGCTTGGCGTTACCAGACGGGGGTCCAAGGTTGCTTGCAGGTATCTATAGAAAGGTTTATATTACTGGTAGATTTTTTTATTTATTTTCTTAACACGTTAACTACCAAAAGTCGAATAGTCTTAGTTTTGGCTGCCAAAACATATATTAATTTATTTTCTTGTATATTACAGACTATCCATTTACAATACACATGTCATGTAAATTACATATTTTTACAAAAATTCTTTAAAAAAGGAAGAAAAAACATAATGTACGACATCCAGAGGTTGTGGGTTCAAATCCCAGCGTGCGCAAGTAAATTTTATTTGATTAATTTGTGTTATTTCATAATTAATTCATTTAAAAATAATGTAAGATTATATTGCGGCACTTTCCAGAGTATAAAATCATCTCAGTCTCGCCCTAGTGTTGGACCACCATTCAGAATTGAAACGTTGCGTAAAGTGGCTTTAGCTGTGATTGGCAACTAGATCTGAATAACCAGGTACTTTACTCCTCCCCACTATCTTCAGCCTTACAACATACCTCATTGGGGATGCCATAGTCTCACTGGCTCCAGACGGTTGGGAGCAGTTGGGACTCTTGTGCAGTATTCGCATAAAAAAATAGTGGCACGTTCCAGAGAGGAAAATAATCTCAGTTTCATCCTGGTGTAAGACCATTATTCAGAATTAAAAAAGTTGCTTGAAGTGGCTTTGGTGACTAGATCTGAATAGCCACGCATTTCCCCACCTTGCTCTTCCCCATCTCCTTCCCTTACCCACTATCTTCAGCCTCACGACATACCATAGTCTCACTGTGCAGTATTCACAAAAAAATTTGCGGCACGTTCCAAAAAATAATTAATACAGAATTGAAAGTTTCTTGAAAAGGCTTTAGTCATGTTTGGTAACTAGATCTAGATCAGCCGGGTAATTCCCCACCTTGCTCTTCCACATCTCCTTCCGTTTCCCACTACCTTCAGCCTCACAATATACCCCAATCGGGGAAGCCATAACATTTGCTTCAGGCGGTTGGGAGCAGTTGGGACTCTTGTGTATTATATATAGTATGTTTACCTGTTGAGTAACCAATGATCGGGCGTGGTGGCGAGCGCTCTCAGCAGCTCGTGTCGCTCCACGGGGTCCGTGCAACGCCGGTATTCCCTCCAACACCGACTCCAGGCAGGCTCTGCGCCGTGACGTACGCCGGCACTGTACACTGCCTGTACACACAAAAAGTCTTAATAATAAACGTGTTTTAAATTTTACACATCTCGAAACACTTTGTAAATTGATATTTTTATCAAGTATATTTTAATTTCGAATTATTTTTTAGATATATGAATGAAATTAATGAAACAGTGAAACAAATGAAATGAATGAAATGATTGAAATGAATGAAATGAATGAAATGAATGAAATGAATGAAATGAATGAAATGAATGAAATGAATGAAATGAATGAAATGAATGAAATGAATGAAATGAATGAAATGAATGAAATGAATGAAATGAATGAAATGAATGAAATGAATGAAACTAATAAAACGAATGAAACGAATGAAATGAATGAAACGAATGAAATGAATGAAACGAATGAAATGAATGAAACGAATTAAATGAATGAAACGAAGGAAACAAATTAAATTAATGAAACTTATGAAATGAATGGATTGAATGAAATAATTGAATTGGGCAAATTGAATGGTGAATTGAATGAATGAAGTTGAAATTGATGTAATGAACGAAATGAATGAAACGAACGAAATGAATGAATGAAATGACCAAAACAAACGAAACAAGTGAATGAAATGCACGAAATTGAAATTGATGTAATGAACGAAATGAATAAAACGAACTAAAAGAATGAATTAAATGACTAAAACAAACGAAACAAATGAATAAAGTGAATGAAATGAATGAATAAAATAAATGATTAAATAAAATATGAGCAATTCACTCACCTCTCGCAGCTCGATGGGAATAGTGACATTCTTGTAGGCCCAGTCATCGAACATCTTCTTGGTGAACTCCACAGCGTCCGGCAGTTCAAACTCTACTGCAGCTTCAACTATCTCTCTATCAGCGGCTCTGGAACAAACCATGCTATGATTCCAGTTGATCAGGATGTCTTATTTAGTAGTATTATTTACATTATATTATACACTCGAACTAGAAAACGAGATACAAGTATATGCAGATGACGCCTACAGACATCGAACAGAGGAAATGCTCTAAGGCAGTGATGGCTAAATAAAATATACAAAATTTCTGTACTGTTTTGCAAAAGGGTTTAGCCAAAAACTTAGCAAAAGACGTTCTTCATTTTGAATGAGCTCCTCAAAATAATAAGCTTTTTCTTGCATTATGCAACTTTTGAGGTGGATACGGGTAACGCCACTCCGGGAACCATTTATTGGATATTCAACACTTCTGCCATATGTAATATCGAGTGGTTCCCTACGTTTCTTTACTGAGCAGGGGTGCCCGAATTCATGGGGTGGGGTTTGTCTAGGTCTTGGCGGTGGATGCATTTGCCCACCTTCTTGAGAAATTGGGTGAAGGAGACCTTTTGATCTCTTCAACCAGACTTTGTGGAGGAATGGATTTATAAAAACTTTAAAATATTTTGAATTTTTGAGGAACCGTTTGCAAAAAAACTAGACAATGAACCGGTTCCACATCAGTTTTCGGTAACTGAAAACGGTGTGACAACAAACTTCAGTTATCTCTGCACAATTTGGTTCGTTCCCCTTTCCATGATGGGCTGGTCTGTCAAATTGGATGTCTGTCAAATTGGTTGTCTAAGAAGTTGGATATCTGTCACATAGGATGTCCATGAAGTTGGATATCTATCAAATTGCATGTCTATCAAATTGGATGTCTATGATGATGGTGTCCATCAAATTGGAGGTCTATGATGGATGTCTATCAAAGGAAGGCTATGAAGATGGTATGTCTATCAAATTGGAAGGCTGTAAAGATGGTAGTATTTCAAATTGGATATCTGTGAAGATGGATGTCTATCAAAGTGGATGCATATGAAGACGGATGTCTTTGGTTCTTACCCGTTTCCCCCGTTGAGCGCCAATTTGGCAGCAGGCGCGATGAGCTCTGCCGCCACGTGCCGGCGTAGGGGGGCCCCTGCCGCCGCGCCCGCTAGCAGTGCGGACCAGGCAGCTAAATGTCGCAGGGCTGCCCTCCACGGGGCTACAGCCAGCTCGCTGTGTGTGGGGGACAGCGCCGTGGGTGTGTGACCCAGGTACTCACACAGTTGGAGTGCGATGGAAGCGTTCACGAGGCCGGCCCTGTAGAATATAAATATATCATGTACAGGTTATGCAAATATATTATATAAACTGCACTTAGTCTATAGCCTGTCTTTGACAATAATCATGTAATATTTGTACAGCGCAGTTTTGTGTTATTTCCATCGATATATTAACTATAGATTAGCCCTCCCATACCCAATTCCAATCTCAAAGTGACACCACCTTTACGAAAAATTTCATAATACAACTACTGAATTCCGTTGCATCTCTTGCGTGATGTAGTTGTTTTACTAGGAAGAAATTAAACATTTTTTATCAATTGTTACTTTTCTCGATATGCTGCCTCGAATTCATAAGTTATGTACATATTTTTTAGATATTCATATAACTGATTAAATTGTTAATAATAAAGTCCGCGATAACCCATACCTAAAATATTTCTAACTGCCTAAAATTTGTGTTTTAAAAATGATCTTCACAAAGCTAGTAATTCCGTTACCGCGAACTTGCTGAAAAACAAATTAGCTCCACGCAGACCAACTAAATGAAAAAACCAAAGCTTTTTGTGATAATGGACTGTGAGATAATGGACTTTCTTTTTGATAAATGTTTTCGTAAACCAATATTTTTGGTTCCGGTGTCATTTTTAAGACCTACATGCCCTGTCTAGATATACTTGGTCGAAGGTTATTTCACTTCAAGTGCGTTCACTTTGTCTGTGTTTGTATTATCTCGTTGATCTGCTGTGGCATATCGTCAGTGGTCTATCATCTATGGCTTGTTGTCATGGCCTTTAATCTGCTGTCTATCATCTGCATTACCTAATACTTATTTCTATCTGTTGACTGTCGTCCGTCCGTGGTCAGTCGTCTGTCGTCGGTCTGTCATCTGTCACATGTTATCGTCTGTGATCAGTTGTCTGTCTATGGCATGTCTTCTGTCATGTGGCCAGTAATCGGTCTGCAGTCTGTCATTTGTCACATGTTTCATTTCATTTGGGAGGCGCGAATGGGTACCGCAGCCCCGGGAACATTTATTGAATAACCAACACCTCTGCCATAGGTCACCCCAAGTGGTTGCTACGTTTGGTGATTTAGCAGGGGTGCCCGGGTTCATGGGGTGAGGTTTGTCTAGGTCTTGGAGGCGGATGACCAGGACACACTGAACCCCAGATTCCTGCCCACCCCTTAAATCCTTTTCCTTCCCAGAACTCTCCTCTCCTTCCTTTCCTTAAAAAAAAACTCTCCATACAGCATCCCCAAAGATAACATGATGAGCTCATGTAAAAAAAAAAATGTTATCGTCTGTGATCAGTTGTCTGTCTGTGCCCCGTCCTCTATTGTGTGGTCAGTCATTTGTCACGTGTTATCTTCTGTAATCGGTTGTCTGTCTGTGGCCTGTCTTCTATCATGCAGTCAGTCTTCTGTCTGTTCCTCTCGCCAGTCTGTGTTCTGTCGTCTGTCTATGGCCTATCTTCTATCATGTGGTCAGTCTTCTGTCTGTGGCCTCTCGCCAGTCTGTGATCTGTCGTCTGTCTATGACCTATCTTCTATCATGCGGTCAGTCTTCTGTCTGTGGCCTCTCGCCAGTCTGTGGTCTGTCGTCTGTCAATCAATGTATCAGTCTTTCTGTTAAATTTCATCTTTCTGTTGTATGTCATCTGACTGTGGTCTGTCATTTGTTTTCTTTTGTTGGTATGCGGTCTGTCGTCTGTGATCCATCGTCCTTCTGTGGTCTATCGTCTGCGATCAGTCCTCCGTCTGGTGGCCTGTCGTCTATCATGTGTTCAGTCATTTGTGTGGTTCATCTGTGGACAGTGGTCTGTCTGTGACCAATCGGCTATCATATGGTCAGCCTTCTATCTGTGGCCTGTCATCTGTCATGTGGTCAGTGGTGTGTCTGTGGTTTTTCTGCGGTCTGTAATCTGTAGCATCATGTCTTTCTGTTGTATATCGTCTGTCTGTGGTCTGTCATCTGTTCTCTTTCATTGGTATGCGGTCTGTCTGCTGTTTGTAATCTGTTGTATTTGTTATTTGTAGTCTATCTGTAATCTGTTGTATCTGTCTTGTGTCTATAATCTGTTGTATATCGGCGCTATGTGCTCTATTGTCTATATATGGTCTACCATCTACGGCATATCTCACCTGCTGAGCGTGAAGGCGTCGTCAATGAGCGAGGCCCTGTCCCCAGCGGACTTGAGGCCCCCCTGCTTGAGAGCCCCTGCCAGTGCGGCCCACATGGCGGGTGGATAGTTGGCCCGATACAGCCCCCTCCCACCCGTGTTCAGCTTCAACCAGGACACGCCGGCGGGAATTCGGAATTTCACTGCAACAATACGGATAAAATAGTTCAACTGAAACAAGATATCTCTCATAGACCAGCTGTATTGTTCAATTTAAAAAATTCATTGTTCTGTTTTAATAATATTTGTACAAAAATTTTAGCTCCCCGAAGGCGGGGAAGGTGGAAGGGGAAATGGACATGGGAAGGGATGGGGACAGGAACGGGAACATATGATAAAGTACACACCAGGAAAGGGTGGGGGACAAGGGAGGGGCAAAGCGAGGGATTGCAAAGGAGACATAGTAGCGGTAGCGGATAGCTGGGGGGTAAATTTGTAAAATCAATGTTTCGCACACGGACGGCTGCTGTGTGGTCTGTTCACATGTCGGAAAACCTTCTGATTTTTTATTTATTTTTATTTCATAAAATTTTATTAGTTTGATTTTTTGTTTTTTTTTTTTGGCTACCACACTAGGCTATTACATTAAATGTACAACTACCACCTGTGTTGTGGGAAGGGGGTGTGTGGCGACACATCATTATTATCATCGCCATCAAAAGAACATACGAGAAACATCTCCTAATATTCGCGCCCATCGGCAAACCTACTTGCCTAGGTACCTTCGTACCTATACTGGCCGCGATGTACTTTCACGTCTGCCGTGCCAGCCCGACGATAATAATATCGCCCCGCCTAGAAAGGTCTCGAGACAGCACCGTACAATATCGGTACGGCGCCGAATATTCTCGTCAACTGGCGAAGTGGCTCGTATTACCTACCGCGAGGTAGTTACTCTACCGCGGCTATATAAGCAGCCGATCGCTCGCCCGCTGCAGTTCAGTCCAGTTCAGTCTCACATTAATCTTCGGTCAACATCTCAACATGTAATAAGTGCTCCTGCATGGCACCGCTACGCATCCAGGGCAGCTTCCTCGAGGTCCACCACCACGTCTCAGCTCCAAGGCCCATCGTGTCTTCAGCTCCTGAGATCAGCTCCATCCCGCGACTTACAAGGCTTGCGTCACCTTCAGTCCAAGGGATCAGCTCACCACTTCATGGCACCCCGAAGCCTCACCGTGCTTCGCTGCCATGGAAACACGCTCCGCCTCGTCAGGACTACCTGCTGGTGGCTCAGCTCACCGAGCCACTCACCGTTCATCTCCGCGATTTAAAGCGTCGAGCAACGGCCTGGAAGATAGGTCATCTCCACCGCCATGGTGTCGAGCAACTCGCTGACCTTCACCGCACCATCTCCACCACCGCGCGCCTGCAGCATCTCATCTACGGCACCCCGCATTACATCATGTTACCGACCACCGACCATCTGCTACGTAGCCCAATAAACGACTGACTCACCACTTCGACATGACGCCTTTCATTTCTCTCTACCGATCCGGCCCGCTCCCTCAACTGTTTATAACATAAATGCACACATGTTAGACTTAGTATTAAGTAATATAAATTCTAAAAATGGTGTTATCTGCCGCCATGACTCCCCATTAGTCAGAGAGGATATTCATCACCCTTCACTTTCATTCACGTTCGATTACACAACTCAATCACATATACAAACAGACACATTGCCTCCAGACATAAACATGGGTTGGATTTTCCACGAAAGCTCAGATAATACACTTAAGAATGCCTTAGAACAACATCACTGGAATCATTACGATTGCCTTGACGTAAATCTAGCTGTCGAAATGTTTTATGAACAGCTCAATAATATTTTCAACATTTGTTTTAAGAAAAGATCTACACGTATACTCAAAGATATTAGACAATATCCGAAATGGTTTAATGGGGAAATCATTCACCTCATACGAGAAAAAACTAAAATGCACCATCTTTGGAAAAAAACAAAATCCGAACATGCCTTAGCTAACTTTAAAACTTTGCGAAAATCAATCAAACGGTTAATTGGTCAGGCCTACACTGAATTTACACGTGAGGCCGAGAACAGTATAATAACAGACCCAACTCGATTTTGGTCTTACACTAACGATAAACGCCGCGGTTGTGACAAACTTAACCACATGGACTACAAAGACAATAAATACGATGGATCTTCTGAGATCGCCGCAGGTTTCGCACACTATTTTCAATCAGTATTTAGCGACAATATCCCCAAACTTGACATATCCTCTATAGCTTCATCGTCATTTAATTCTTTACCTGTACAAATTCATGAAATTAACGATGACGATATTATTACAGCTTTCCATAAGCTAAAACCTAAATACTCCGTCGGCCCAGATTGTATTCCACCTATAATCCTCAAAAGATATGCAAGTTATTTTATTCAACCTCTAAAACATATTTTTAACCTATCACTTCGCAAAAATATCTTTCCGGAAATGTGGAAACTAACGAAAGTAACGCCTATACACAAAAAAGGAAAAAAGTCAGAAATAGATAATTACAGACCTGTAGCTGTGTTGTCAGCACCCGCAAAACTTTTAGAAACCATAATTTATTCACAGATATATAACCAAACAAAACACGCACTCACCGAAAATCAGCACGGATTTCGTCCCACACTGTCACCTTCAACGAATCTTATGAATCTCACCACCTATATTAATAATTCATTTGAAAATCTTGTACATGTTGATGTGATTTATACAGACTTCGAGAAAGCATTTGATAAAGTCGACCATGATATTTTGTTAAAAAAATTAAGTGACATCGGATTCTCTCAGAATTTCCTCGCTTTTGTGGCTAGCTACTTACGCAATCGTCGTCAGTATGTCAGTTACGGACACCATCTCTCTCACCAATACAAAACTAACTCCGGGATTCCCCAGGGATCGAATCTAGGACCCCTTCTCTTTCTCTTATTCATCAATGACATTGGCAACACCATAAACCACTCAAAATATCTCCTTTTTGCTGACGATATAAAACTTTTCAAAGCAATCAAAAGTTACATCGATTCCATTCTTCTGCAGAACGATCTTGATTCTCTCGTCAAATGGTCGGAACTGAACAACTTACCCTTCAGCATTCAGAAATGCAGTGTCGTTACATTTACAAGATCCAAAGATACATTCCTGTTCCCCTACCACATTAATAAACATAAATTAACACGTAAAAATGAGATTCGAGACCTTGGCGTAATTTTTGAAGCAAATCTCTCTTTCAAATCCCATATATCTGATATTGTCTCCCGTGCCAACAAAATGCTTGGATTTGTTCTTCGTAATTCAAGATCATTTACCAATGGAATCGCAATCCGAAGAACGTATGAAGCACTTGTTCGCAGTATCTTGGAATATAGCTCCATTATTTGGGCCCCTTCTGAGCAAAACCATATTCTCGAAATAGAAAAAGTACAAAAGAGATTCATGCGTTATCTATATATGAGGGAATATATGTACTACCCTTTCCTGTATCCATCCTTATTCTTAGCGGGAATGCTCGATCTTAATACATTAGAAGCCCGCCGAAAAATATTTTTAGGAAAACATTTTTTTAAGATAATCTCTGGAACTATACATAATCCACCTATTTTGAAAGAGATTAACTTATATGTCCCAGACAAGTATACTCGTGGAAGGTCCCATACCCTTTTTTATGCTCCAAAAGCGAGGACTTCTGCCTATCAGAACGGGCCAGTCAACAGAGCGACTGAACTGCTCAACGAGTCTGCATTGACCATTGACATTTTTAACGTAACCTACAGGCAGTTTAACAATTATCTTTTGACGTATGTCACAAAGTAGTGAAACTGATCTTTTTATGTGTTTTGCTATACTTTTTGTCTAATTTGTAATCTTCTCCATAATGTATTGGTGAATAACCGTTTTACGGAGAACATGAAAAATAAATAAATAAATAAATAAATAAAAATGAATCCCTGAAATGTATGTACGCGCATAACTTCCGAACGACTGCACCAAATTGTATAATTCTTTTATTTTTGTGTTCGTTATTGTCCAGAGAAGGTTTGTATAACACTACTGGTGAGCTCTGGCATTACGAAATTTGTATAAAAAAATTGCAATAGGTGGCACGCGAGCTGTTTGAAAACTAAATGTATGGAATGCGGGAGCGGGGAAAGGGGGAGTGGAGTGGGGAGAGGGAAGGTCGGGGAGGCGGAGTGGGAACGCGTGAGAGGAAGGGGAGGCGGAAGGGGAACGGGACAAATGGGAAAGGACACGCAGGGAGAAACAATTTCTTTATTAAATGGCATAGCAACGCATGCCGGGAACCAGCTAGTTACTTATATTTATTACAACATCTAATTTTAATTATTTAAATCATATTTAATTACCTTCGGTCATATTCATCCAGATAAGTTGAGAGCCATTTCCGTAAGCGTTTGTTCCGTTCCCAGCATTTCGTCCACTCTTTCTCTCTTTTCTGCCGGGCTCCGGAGTCGTGCTGCTGGTGCTCGTCGTGCTGACCGTGGTGCTGGTGGGCGCAGAGGTAACGTCTTCCTGCCCCGTGCCGTCGGGCGCGACTGTTGTGTTGGCGGTTGATATGTTGCTGGGTCCCGTGATGTACGTCAGTGGAACGTACCAGCGGTAGCGATACTTGTCTTTGGATTTTTCCTTTTTTGGAGGCGGTTGAATTGGTGTTGGTGTTGTTGTTATGACTTTTTCTTCAGGCCTGTCTGAAGCACCTATCAAAAAATGATGTTTACTACAGATAAAAAGATTGAATGGTTTGGGATTGGGTGCAGAAATGAGCAGATTATTTCTAACAGTGTGGTTCACACATCTGCCCTGATGATGGACACTGTAACATTGGCTAAAAAGTAGAACGACATAATACCTCGAAAATAAATCACGGTAATAGTTTTGGCTGTGAAAATCTAAATTCACAGTATGCAATAAGTTGTGAATGATGAATACTTGGAGCAGGTGGAAGAGTTTGTGTATTTGAGAAGTATGTTTAAGAAGGATTTATTTTGTCACTGTTCTGTTTAGTTATTGGTATGTTTTTTTACTGTTCTGTTTTGTAATTTTTTTATTTGTAGTCTGTTTTGTCACTGTTCTGTTCCATTATTATTATTATTTTTTCCCTTTATTCATCATATAACTTTTTATACAGTTTTTACAGGTGATTCGACTACCACGCTAGGCACTTGCCCGTATTATGGTAGTTGAATTATTAACACTAGAAAGACCGGGTACTGCTCCATACCTAAAAAGACCACGACCGTCACTTTGACGGCTGATCACTTTTATCAAATTGGTAGGCGGATATGAGTACCGCTGCCACGGAAACCATTTATTGGATAACCAACACCTCTGCCATGGGACACCCCAAGTGGTTCGTTACGTTTAGTGACTTAGCAGGGGCGTCCGGGTTCATTGGGTGAGGTTTGTCTGGGTCTTGGTGGCGAATACGTCGGTCGAGTAGGTCGGGAGACACTTGTTGAGGAAGATTCTTATCTTGTCCTCTCCAGCAGGACCTTTCTCGTTCCGTCGCCTTGCACCGCAGTGGGAGGGATCATTCGTCCGTCACTCCTGGATACATTTACGAATTTTTCCTATTCATCTCTCACACTTTTTTTCTTCCGAGAACTTCCTCTCCTTCCTTTCCCTAAAAACACCAATGCACACATAAATTCACACAGCATCCCCAAAGATGACATAGGCCCTGAGGGTTTTTTTCCTTCGGGCTTCCTGGAAAAAAACATGAGAGTACAAAATGCTGCAATTTTTGTACAAGCATGTGTTATGTTTGTACAATATCGAATTGTTACGTTTTTTTATAAAATCGAATGCACTCTCCGCAAACTTCTTCTTCTTACAATTATCACACCTATCATTTATTTGGTTTTTATTATATTTTTTTATTAATTTGTCACTGTCGTCTTTCAGTAAGTAGTTTTATTTTCCGGTTTCTTTTCTGTTTAGTTTATATTAGCTCCACAAAAAAGCCTTGAGGAAAATAATTCCCCTCAGGGCATTTGATATCTTTTGGGATGCTGTGTGGAGGGTACCTACAGGAAAAGAATAGGTACTGGGAAGGAAATTTGGTGAGGGGTGGGTGGGAAACTGGGGTTCAGTGAGTTCAAGAGTACCGGACGTATGAATCTGTCCCCACCACTGCGGTGCAAGGAAATGTTCTGAGAGTCCTGCTGCCGAGGTCAAAAGATCACCCTCAACCGTTCCCTGCCGATCTGGCCTGCTACGCAGTTGATTGGCAGATGCATCAGCCGCCAAGATCCGGACAAACCTAACCCCATGAACCCGGGCACCCCTGCTAAGTCACAAAACATAGCAAAACCTCTTGGGGTAACCTATGGCAGACGTGTTGGTTATCCAATAAATGCTTCCGACAGTTCTTCAGAAGCTAACACAGCTGGATCAACTCTGGTATTTGTATACTCTGTCCTTCTCCAACAAGCCATAAAATAAATTTGGGCGAGAGCAATATTTTTTTGGTATTTTTATAAATTATGTGACAGTGACCAATCAACGTACAGATCGAGTATGAATAATACGCGATACCGAAAGAAAGAAACAGACATAATAGTACTATCATAAACGAGGAGAAATGGGTATGTTGTTAACTTGGGTAAAGAAGGTTGTAAACGAACTCAGCATTATGGCCCAAACCGTCACATTGACGGCGGCGGTCTTTGTAGGTATAAGTCAATATATCTCAAAAACTAATTAAGTCCCATACCTGTTTTTTTCACCATAGTTGTTACACCATAAATCGTGAAATGTAAAAAAAAATCACACCAATACAATAATTATTAATTATTATATCGTCACTTTACTTCGGGCTGCCGTCAAAATGAAGGCTCCGGTCTTTCTAGTGTTAATATATAATTATATAAATGTAAGAATTCTTATCGGTTATTACTGTTCTGATTTGTCATTGTTCTATTTAGTAACTATTCTATTTGGTTACTATTTCATTTTGTCTTACTATTCTGTGTGGTTACTTTTCTTTTTTGTTACTGTTCTATTTGGTTGCTATAATGTGTAATAAGTTATTCTTTGCGGTTGCTCTTCTATTTTGTTACTATTCTGTGTGCTTACTTTTCTATTTTTTTACTATTCTGTGTGATTACTTTTCTATTTTGTTGTTATTCTGTGTGCTTATTTTTTTATTTTGTTACTATTCCGTGTGCTTAATTTTCTATTTTTTTACTATTCTGTGTGATTACTTTTCTATTTTGTTGCTATTCTGAGTGATTAATTTTTTTTTATTTTGTTACTATTATTTTGTTACTATTATTTGTTACTTTGTTACTATTATTCTGAGTGATTAATTTTATTTTATTTTGTTACTATTCTGTGTGCTAATTTTCTATTTTGTTGTTATTCTGTGTGCTTACTTTTCTATTTTGTTGCTATTCTGTGTGCTTAATTTTTTTATTTTGTTACTATTCTGTGTGCTAATTTTCTATTTTGTTGCTATTCTGTGTGCTTAATTTTCAATTTTGTTACTATGTGTGCTTACTTTTCTATTTTGTTGCTATTCTGTGTGCTTAATTTTTTTATTTTGTTACTATTCTGTGTGCTAATTTTCTATTTTGTTGCTATTCTGTGTGCTTAATTTTCAATTTTGTTACTATGTGTGCTTACTTTTCTATTTTGTTGCTATTCTGTGTGCTTAATTTTTTTATTTTGTTACTATTCTGTGTGCTAATTTTCTATTTTGTTACTATTCTGTGTGCTTACTTTTCTATTTTGTTGCTATTCTGTGTGATTATTATTTTTTTTGTTACTATTCTGTGTGCTAATTTTCTATTTTGTTACTATTCTGTGTGATTACTTTTCTATTTTGTTGCTATTCTGTGTGATTAATTTTTTTTTTATTTTGTTACTATTCTGTGTGCTAATTTTCTATTTTGTTACTATTCTGTATGCTAATTGTCTATTTTGTTACTATTCTGTGTGCTAATTTTCTATTTTGTTACTATTCTGTGTGCTAATTTTCTATTTTGTTACTATTCTGTGTGCTAATTTTCTATTTTGTTACTATTCTGTGTGCTCAATTTTCTATTTTGTTGCTATTCTGTGTGCTTAATTTTTTTATTTTGTTACTATTCTGTGTGCTAATTTTCTATTTTGTTACTATTCTGTGTGCTAATTTTCTATTTTGTTACTATTCTGTGTGCTTACTTTTCTATTTTGTTGCAATTCTGTGTGCTTAATTTTTTTTTATTTTGTTACTATTCTGCGTGCTAATTTTCAATCTTGTTGCTATTCTGTGTGCTTACTTTTCTATTTTGTTGCTATTCTGTGTGCTTAATTTTTTTTATTTTGTTACTATTCTGTGTGCTTAATTTTCTATTTTGGTGCTATTCTGTGTGCTTAATTTTCTATTTTGTTACTATTCTGTGTGCTCTATTTTCTATTTTGTTGCTATTCTGTGTGCTTAATTTTTTTTATTTTGTTACTATTCTGTGTGCTAATTTTCTATTTTGTTACTATTCTGTGTGCTCATTTTCTATTTTGTTACTATTCTGTGTGCTAATTTTCTATTTTACTATTCTGTGTGCTCAATTTTCTATTTTGTTGCTATTCTGTGTGCTTAATTTTTTTATTTTGTTACTATTCTGTGTGCTAATTTTCTATTTTGTTACTATTCTGTGTGCTTACTTTTCTATTTTGTTACTATTCTGTGTGCTTACTTTTCTATTTTGTTGCTATTCTGTGTGATTATTATTTTTTTTGTTACTATGTGTGCTTACTTTTCTATTTTGTTGCTATTCTGTGTGCTTAATTTTTTTATTTTGTTACTATTCTGTGTGCTAATTTTCTATTTTGTTGCTATTCTGTGTGCTTAATTTTCAATTTTGTTACTATGTGTGCTTACTTTTCTATTTTGTTGCTATTCTGTGTGCTTAATTTTTTTATTTTGTTACTATTCTGTGTGCTAATTTTCTATTTTGTTACTATTCTGTGTGATTACTTTTCTATTTTGTTGCTATTCTGTGTGATTAATTTTTTTTTTTATTTTGTTACTATTCTGTGTGCTAATTTTCTATTTTGTTACTATTCTGTGTGCTAATTTTCTATTTTGTTACTATTCTGTGTGCTAATTTTCTATTTTGTTACTATTCTGTGTGCTCAATTTTCTATTTTGTTGCTATTCTGTGTGCTTAATTTTTTTATTTTGTTACTATTCTGTGTGCTAATTTTCTATTTTGTTACTATTCTGTGTGCTAATTTTCTATTTTGTTACTATTCTGTGTGCTTACTTTTCTATTTTGTTGCAATTCTGTGTGCTTAATTTTTTTTTATTTTGTTACTATTCTGCGTGCTAATTTTCAATCTTGTTGCTATTCTGTGTGCTTACTTTTCTATTTTGTTGCTATTCTGTGTGCTTAATTTTTTTTATTTTGTTACTATTCTGTGTGCTTAATTTTCTATTTTGGTGCTATTCTGTGTGCTTAATTTTCTATTTTGTTACTATTCTGTGTGCTCTATTTTCTATTTTGTTGCTATTCTGTGTGCTTAATTTTTTTATTTTGTTACTATTCTGTGTGCTAATTTTCTATTTTGTTACTATTCTGTGTGCTCATTTTCTATTTTGTTACTATTCTGTGTGCTAATTTTCTATTTTACTATTCTGTGTGCTCAATTTTCTATTTTGTTGCTATTCTGTGTGCTTAATTTTTTTATTTTGTTACTATTCTGTGTGCTAATTTTCTATTTTGTTACTATTCTGTGTGCTTACTTTTCTATTTTGTTGCTATTTTGTGTGATTACTTTTCTGCTTATAGTAACTGTTCTGTTTGGATTCTTTACTGCTTGGCTACTTTTTGTTTGGTTACTGATCTGTGTGGTTACTGTCCTGTTTTACCATGCAACCATTAACTTACCATTCCCAGGGGATACAGTAGAAGTAATATTGTCCCCTTGCAACAGAAGGATGTTCTCCCTGTCCTCTGGTTCCCCGAGGCCTCCCAGAGAGATCTCTATGTCCAATAGAGAGGGCAGCAGACTCATGTTGGTTTGCGGTACCTCAGCGGATAACAGGAATCTACAAAGATACACATATTAAAGAACCAATGCAGCATTTTTGGCCAATTCGCAAACAACCTCGAGCGTTCTCTAGCCAAATGGCCAATTTGAAAGGCTATTTAATTTTTAAAACATTTATTGGAATTATTTCAAAAGTTCCGCACATTCTATATTCGATTAAACACAAAGATAACAGTAATTTTACAAATTAAAAAGGTATGTGTCGCACCTCTTCCTAATTATTTGTTATTGACATTCCGCGAAAATTATTGAAATATTTTTATTTAATTGTTAGGAACATATAAAAAAAATGCATTTTCAAAAATGCATATTTGTACATGTTTAAATCTAATACATAAAAATCTCATGTCACGGTGTTTGTGGTCGCACTCCTCCGAAACGGCTTGACCGATTTTTATGAAATTTTTTATGTATATTTAGTAGGTATGAGAGTAGGTTTAAAAGTAAATTTTATACCGCTAGGTGATTAGGGTGTCTCTATCCAGAAAAAAAAAACTATTTTTTTGACAAAAATTTTTTTTGTATAATTTTTTTTTTTTGCATCAAAAAATAAATACCTATAACTTCAAATTTGTTCCTCCTACCCCCACCCCCCCATTTTTTAATCGGGATTTTAGTATTTATGGATGAAGAAATTTAACCATTTTTCCTATTTCAAACAGAACGAAATTATTTATGTTGTTGAATGACAGATAGCGCTACGTCTGCCCCATCAAACTTTCATCCACACATGCGCAAGACATTCACGAGAAGTGTCGCGTCATTTTGATATTTCATTCGGCATCATGTTCTCCCGTGGGCAAACCATCGAGCTTATTTGTGTTGGCAAAAGATGGACTGACAAAAAATATCGTACACTCAATTGCTCTTCGAAATTCATATTGATTTTCTTTATTTCATTTTCCTACTTTAGTTGGTGTTTTTATCGGCGGTCATCGTCTACAGCACTCCATTCCTCTTTCTGTTATAGATCCCATCCCCACACACTTACAATACATTGTTTCTTTTTTATTTAACAACCAAAATATTCACTAGAAATAATTTATATGGTAGACAACGTTTGTCGGGTCAGCTAGTTGAAATATATATCTGTGATTATCAACTATGTTATATACAACACATATTTAATGCTCTCCAAATATGTAGATACTACATAGACATATGAATATTAATAGACCAGAACATAAAGGTGAGGGGAAGATGAATTCGTCAATAACTCAATCTGAGAGTATATGGGCATCTCGCATTATAATATCACCATTTAATTCTTAAAAGTAAACTCGGCTCTTTAATGAATAGACCTTTTTACATGGGAGCGCGAATTGCTCGCCACGAAATGAACAAATTTACAAATTCCAAGACACTTTTACAAATGTTTCATAATTTACTTACCCCACAAAACAGCGACGAGCACACGCCACGTGTCTCGAGTGATAGTGTGTGTTACAAAAACGACCATATTATGTGATCTGAATAAGCTTATAATAAAGTAAAATAATGCTTTCCTATGGAATGTAATACGACAATTGGGTTTATTCTCTTTTTCACTTCTATTTTTACACATTTTCAAAACACAAGCCACTATTTTTTCTGTGTTATTTCGTAAAATGCACCGATGAGTGCTCGACGCTGGCTCGCAGAAGAATGATGATGTCACATTTTTTAGATTCACGCGAAGCCATACTCGATCCCAGGCGGTTCCAATGGCATGAGCACCGCTGCCCCGGGAACAATTTATTGAATAACCAACACGTCTTTCCATAGGTCACCTCAAGTGGTTAGCTACGTTTAACAATTTAGTAGGGGTGCCCGGGTTCATTGGATGAGCTGTGCTCAAGTCTTAGTGGCGGATGCGCCTGCTAATAAGCTGCTTGGCGTGCTGGATTGGGAGAGATCGGTTTAGGGACACAAGTGCTCTCTTCTGACGCTTTCATTGTCTTTTTTTTTACATGAGCTCCTTTTTTACAGGAGGCCCTAAAATAATTTCCCTCAGGGCCAATTTCATCTTTGGGGATGCTGTGTGGAGGGTTTTTTTTAAGGGAAGGAAGGAGAGGAGAGTTATGGGAAGGAAAAGGGTTTAATGGGTGGGTAGGAATCTGGGGTTCAGTGTGTTCTGGTCATCCGCCGCCAAGACCTAGACAAACCTCACCCCATGAACGCTAAGTGCACGCGTGCCCAACATTTGTACACGATTGTGCATTTGTCACATAAGAACGGGTCGTTTCTTCGACTCGTTCTTGTGTTCAACAGCTCGGCTGTGGAATGATTTGCCGGCCTCTGTGTTTCCTCCTTCCTACAACACGGGTCTCTTCAAGACCAATGTTCATTCCTTCCTCTCCTCAAAAAAACCCTCCATACAGCATCCCAGATGATATAAGCCCTGAGGGAAATTATTTACCTCAGGGCCTCCTGTGTGGAGTAAATGTAAAAAAAAAAATTAAGTCGCCAAACGTAGCTAACCACTTGGGGTGACCTACGACAGAGGTATTGGTTATCTAATATAGGTTCCCGGGGCGGCGGTACCCATTCCCGCCTCCCAAATTGCATCCCGCCTTGCACTGCAGTTGGAGTGATAGATTCATACGTCCCACACACCCTCATAACTTTTCCTTCTCAGAATTTTCTCTTCTTAAAAAGACCCTCCACACAGCATTCCTTTAAATGACGTAGACCCTGAGGGAAATTATTTTCCTCATTTTGTGTCAAGTTGATGTAAAAAAAAATCCCTCAGGGTCTATGTCATCTTGGGGGATGCTGTGTGGGGAATCTTGAAGTTCTGGGAAGAAAAAGGAATGAGTGGTGGGTATGAATCTGGGGGTCAGTGTGTCCAGGAGTGACGGACATATGAATCCATCCCTCTCATTGCAGTGCAAGGCGATGTTCCGAGAGAGCTCAAAAGATCTCTTCAGTCAATCAGTCTCTTCTGATCCGGCCTGCCACTCAGTCGGTGGGCAGACTCATCCGCTGCCAAGATCCAGATAAACTTTACCCTATGGACCTGGGCACCCTTGCTAAGTAACCAAACGTGGCGAACCACTTTGGGTGACCTATTGTAGAAGCGTTAGAGGATTAATGTTGCGGCTTTTAGTTCGGCTTCGCCCAGTTTGAGTAGGAACTGGTTCCAAAAGTAGCCAGTTCCTCGGTCCACTGTGATCCAGTGACAGCTAGTCATCGAGACAGAGTAACCGTGACAAAGTAACCGAAACATGCAATGACGCCATAATATGTAATATACGCGAATATTGCATATAGCCTATAACCGCCTATAAATCCTAGTACTTACACCTAGGTAATAAACGTCCATATGCGAGCTGCTTACGGAAGTGGCGACATCTTTTGGCAGATTCTTGAATTAAAACCCGAATTACAACGGTAGCTTTGCTTGAAATTTTACTAACACAGATGTTATTTGTGGTGCGGGTTATACGGCGTGACGTCGGACATGCAATGGAAGTCGGGTTCTGGAATTCAACCACACGCAGATCCTAGGCTATTAATACTGTTTGATTCATCGCTCCAGAGCACGACTGCAGATCGCTAACATACAAAGGCCTATCGTTCCATATGTCTATTGTAATATAATAATAATAATAATATATCTTTATTGAACAAAAAAAATTTACGATTTATAACTACAAAAACAAAAAGTACATCATAAGTACAGTAAAAGTACAGTTTAAAAGTTGCATAAGTACAAAAGTTAATAACAGAAAACAAAATACATATATACAGTAGGTACTTAAAGAATAGAGATTTATAATTATAAATTTAGGTTTCTCGTAACCTGCCTCACTAGGCTAGCCTGTGTTGAGGCAGTAATTTTATGTCAATTTATTGTACTGTGAACATACCTACACTTATATTAGAATAAAATATGTGAAGGTTTACCTCTCCTGTTTGACGGTGATCAATTCTCCATCTCGAGAAAGTGTCAGAAGCGGATAACCCGCTTGTTCGGTCCAACTCTCCATCACAACCTGAAAACAAAACCACCACCATTAGTTAGCACCCTGATAAGTTTTAAGATTTTCACGGCCAAAAGCATTTTCGTTATTTGTTTTTAGGGTGTTATGCCATGTTGCGCTACCTCCTTCTTTAGCCAACTTTTCGGACATCGTTGCAGTGTCCATCCGGTAGATGTGTCCAACACATCTACCGGATCTGCCCTGATGATGGACACTGCAACGATGTCCGAAACGTTGGCTAAAGAAGGAGGTAGCGCAACACGGCATAACACCCCAAAAACAAATAAACGAAAAAGTTAGCACCCCGTTTGGTTTCAATCATAGATAATAGAATCGAGGAATTGTTGATCGGCATGTGTTGCCACTTAATAAAGAAATTGTTTTTCCCTGCGTGTCCTTTCCCATTCGTCTCGTTACCCTTCCGCTTCCCCTTCCTCTCCCCATTCCCCTCTCCCGCTTCCCACGAACCCCGCTCCGGAGTTTTCCTCCCGCATTCCATACATTCAGTCTCAAAGTTTCATCACAATCGGATGAACGGTTTAGCAACGCATAATTTTATGACGCCAGAGCTCACTATTTTTTTTTATATTTTTTTTTACATTAACTCCACACAGGAAGCCCTGAGGAAAATAATTTCCGTCAGGGCCTATGTCATCTGGGATGCTGTGTGGAGGGTCTTTTTGAGGAGAGGAAGGAATGAACATTGGTCTTGAAGAGACCCATGTTGTAGGAAGGAGGAAACACAGAGGCCGGCAAATCATTCCACAGCCGAGCCGTTGAACACAAGAACGAGTCGAAGAAACGACCCGTTCTCATGTGACAAATGTCAACCGTGTACAAATGTTGGGCACGCGTTTGGCGTGTTTCCCGACTATGCACCGGTGCCGAAGGGATCAATGATGCTAGTTCCTCGGAGCATCTTCCATTGTAATACCGGTAGAACAAGGATAGCATTCCCACCCGACGCCTGCGCTCTAAAGATTGCAATCCGTCTGTTAAGATGGGAGAATCTATCAAACGGACCGCCCGTTTCTGCACAGAGTCAAGGGTATTTTTCAGGTATTTTGGAGCTCCAGACCAGAGATGGCTGCCAAATTCAACCGTGGGGCATACTTGTGATTTGTACAGGGTTAGCAGTTGTGTACTATTGAAGTATCTGCGGGCCCTGTACAGTATGCCCAGTTTTTGGGACGCTAACTTTACTCTGGCTTCGATGGAGGCGGGATTTTACTATTATACACAGAAACCATCGCGGGCATGCGCGCATCAAATCCCCAAAATTTCATCACAATCGGATGAATGGTTTAGCAAAGCATAGACATCTCATATATATACACCCAAGCAAGCATATTTTGATTTTTATATATATATATATAAAATACATATCCTGGAAGGAGTTAGTTTTCGCTAACTATCACACCACGCCGCTTCCACGACGAACTGCCAAACAACTCGGTCCTGACATAAACTCTTGCCTCATTTACATTCTAACATTGTCTCATACGTACTCTTCTATTATTCTGACTCATGTGTCTGGTTCACTTGATCATGTCATGTCTTCCTCGGGCTTCCACGACTTCACCTACCATTCACAATTGCGTCATGTATTTCTTTCTCATCCATTCGCTCTACATGCCCAAATTATCTGAGTGTCCGTTTCTTAATCTTACTCATTACACTTACAATCAGCCTTGCATTCTTTGCGGATCTCCTTTTTATAGAACTCCAGAAGATTCCAGAAATTTCACCAGATCATTTTGCAGATTGTCTTGATAATTTTCCTAAATTATTTCCTTTTTTCCCTAGATGCAGGGAAATTTCCATAGACATACCATCACCACTCAAATGTCCTAATCCGTGTATGTTGCCGTTGGCGGACAGATCCATGTGTGAATTCCGCACTTACGATTATCTATATTTTTGGATTGTGTGTTACTCTTAAATAAAATAAATAAATAGAAACCTGCAAATCAGCTCTGGCCCGTCTCCCCAGCAGTCTCCAGAGGTCTCTAGGATCTGCGGCACTGCGAGCGTGCTGGGAGAGGAAGTCCCTCAGGGCCGCTCTAGCTCCGGACCCTGCAGCCGCCCACGCCATACCCACCAGGGCGGCGCCCTACAACACATAAATACAACAACATTAATTACAAGAAACGAACTTCAAAATCCAAGAATAGTACAGCGAAATATATAACTTAATAATATCAGATCGCTCCATCGAAGCAAGAGTAAAGTTAGCCTGCGAAAAACTGGGCCTACTACTGTACAGGGCCCGCAGATACTTCAATAGTACACAATTGCTAACCCTGTACAACTCACAAGTGCGCCCTACGATTGAATTTGGCAGCCACTTCCAGTCTGGAGCTCCAAAATACCTGAAGAATACCCTCGACTCTGTGCAAAAACGGGCGGTCCGTTTGATAGATTCTCCCATCTTAACAGACAGATTGCAATATTTAGAGCGCAGGCGTCGGGTGGGAATGCTGTCCTTGTTCTACCGGTGTTATAATGGAAGATGTTCCGAGGAACTAGCGTCATTGATCCCTTCGGCACCGGTGCATAGTCGGAAAACACGCCACACATAAATATTCTGAACAACAGAATAAGGAAACTAACATATATATTTAGATGCTTAAGACATATTTTAAACGAAAAATTACTTAGAACCACATACTTCGCTTTCTGTCAATCAATTATACAATACGGCATTATAGGATGGGGCGGTACATATACAAATCAAACACAAACAATTTACATATCACAAAAACTAATAATAAAAACAATTAAAAAAAACCTACTCATATTCATCAGAACTGTTATTCAAACAATTTAAGGTCAGAAAATTAAGTGAATTATACTTTTATCACCTGACATTACAAATTTATAAAGATAATATTAAAAATAAAGTTGCACCCTTCAAAAATAACAGAAATCTTAGACAAACATCAATACTTCAATATTCCAAAATGTAAAAAAACAATAGGACGGTTAAATCATAAATATCTCGGAGTTAAATTTTTTAATTCACTACCTGAAAAAATCAGAAACATAAACAGTAACATAAAAAAATTAAAAACTCGGCTTAAAAATTATACTGAAAATTTGAACTGAATAAAAAATAATAAATTGAACCAATATTATAACACCCCCCATACACACAAGCCCTGCTTATTTATGGGGGTACATCAAATACATGTATTATGTAATTAATTATTATATAAAATTTATTATTATTTGGGAGGCGGGAATGGGTACCGCCGCCCCGGGAACCTTTATTGGATAACCAACACCTCTGCCATAGGTCACCCCTAGTGGTTCGCTACATTTGGTGATTTAGCAGGGATGCCCGGGTTCATGGGGTGAGGTTTGTCTAGGTCTTGGAGGCGGATGTCCAGGACACACTAAACCCCAGATTCCTACCCATCCCTTAAACCCTTTTCCTTTCCAAAACTCTCCTCTCCTTCCTTTCCTTAAAGAAAAACCCTCCACACAGCATCCCCAAAGATGACATAGGCCCTGAGGGAAATTATTTTCCTCAGGGCCTCCTGTGTGGAGCTCATGTAAAAAAAAAAAAAATCTTTTTGTAAATAAAAAAAATTAAAAAAAAAACAAAAAAAACGCGTGCCCAACATATGTACACGGTTGACATTTGTCACATGAGAACGGGTCACTTCTTCGACTCGTTCTTGTGGTCTCTTCAAGACCAATGTTCATTCCTTCCTCTCCTCAAAAAAACCCTCCACACAGCATCTCAGATGACATAGGCCCTGAGGGAAATTATTTTCCTCAGGGCCTCCTGTGTGGAGTTAATGTAAAAAAAAAAGATTGATAAACATAACTTCCGATGATTTTGTATTGATATTTATTTATTATGGAATTACAATAATTTGAAATGGATACAGAATATACATAGTTAAGAAAAAAATATTCAGAGCACAACAATTTGAGTTTCCTCGGCCTGAAGGATTATTCGTCAACTCCATAGACATATGAATATTAATAGACCAGAACATAAAGGTGAGGGGAAGAAACCAACTACAGCGGGGCGCAGAGCGGGAAGATGAATTCGTCAATAACTCAATCTGAGAGTATATGGGCATCTCGCATTATAATATCACCATTTAGTTCTTAAAAGTAAACTCGGCTCTTTAATGAATATACCTTTTTACATGGGAGCGCGAATTGCTCGCCACGAAATGAACAAATTTACAAATTCCAAGACACTTTTACAAATGTTTCATAATTTACTTACCCCACAAAACAGCGACGAGCACACGCCATGTGCCTCGAGTGATAGTGTGTGTTACAAAAACGACCATATTATGTGATCTGAATAAGCTTATAATAAAGTAAAATAATGCTTTCCTATGGAATGTAATATGACAATTAGGTTTATTCTCTTTTTCACTTCTATTTTTACACATTTTCAAAACACAAGCCACTATTTTTGCCGTGTTATTTCGTAAAATGCACCGATGAGTGCTCGACGCTGGCTCGCAGAAGAATGATGACGTCACATTTTTTAGATTCACGCGAAGCCATACTCAATCCCAGACGGTTCCAATGGAACCGGTATGGGGAGGGGGAAATAATACGCTTTTATCGCTTAGGGCAGGTCTATTAATATTCATATGTCTATGGTCAACTCATAATTTTCTTACATTAACTCTAACTTTAAAAAAAAGACATAAATTGCAACCACTAAACATCCAGTATAGCAAAACTGTCAATTTGTTAGTTAGTGACTTTTCACCCCACAACGACGATATTATGTTATCCTATGAATATTATAAAGGTGAAAGTTTGTACGGATATATATATATACATGGACTAGCTTTTTCCCGCGGCTTCGCTCGCATGGTATTGGGGGATTCCCACCTCGCCTCCTCCACCTTTCCTCTCCCAACTCCACTCCCCCCATCAATCCTCCTCCTCCCTCCCCCTGCACCTTCCCTCTCCCCACACCTCTCCCCCCATCAACCGCCTTCCCCCACCCCTACCCCTCCCCGCACCCTCCTCCATTCTTCCCCTTTCCCCTTCCTTCCCTCCCCCTCTCCCTTCCCTAACCCCCTCCTTTTCTCTCCTACCCCTCCCTTTCCCCCTCCACCAACACCCTCCCAACACCCCCTCCCCCCCTCCCCACTCCCCCTCTCATCTCGCGCATTCCACACATTCATTCCCGATACATTCAGTTTTCAAACTGCTCGCGTGCCACCTATTATAATTTTTTATACAAATTTCTTAATGCCAGAACTCAACGGTAGTTTTATACAAAATAACGAACAAAAAAAGAATTATCCAATTTAGTGCAGTCGTTCGGGTTTATGCGCCGGTTTATAAACACGACGCCAACAAAGCACTCTTTTTAGGGTGAATTGCCTAATTAAAAAAAAAAACATTGTTTCCAAGGCGACAATTGGTTTGCTTTTTTTTTTACTTTTGCAATTACATTTCGGCGATTCATTTTTAGAGATCGATATTAACTATGATGCAAACATCGTTTCCATGGCAACCGTTTGTTTTGCTTTTCTTCTGACGTTTGCAATAACTCGATTTTGTTAGGGACAGAAAACGTGTGATAAAACACCAGAGCTTACCAATATATATATAGCCTATAGTACTCGCAAATATTGTAGCTTTCTATTAGTGAAAGAATTTTTAAAATCCATTCAGTAGTTTTTGCGTGAAAGAGTAACAAACATACATCCATACAAACTTTTGCCTTTATAATATTAGTAGGATGTATGTATGTTTGTTACTCTTTCACGCAAAAACTACTGAATGGACTTTAAAAATTATTTCATTAATGGAAAGCTACATTATTTGCGAGTACTATAGGCTGTATATATTGGTAAGCTCTGGCATTATGAATAAGCTCTGGCGTTATGAAATTATTTATCATATGTTTTCTGTCCCTTACAAAATCGAGTTATTGCAAACGTCAGAAGAAAAGCAAAACAAACGGTTGCCATGGAAACGATGTTGGGTCATAGTTAATATCTATCTCTAAAAATGAATCGCCGAAATGAATGTGGGCGCATGACTTCCGAACGACAGCACCAAATTGGATAATTCTTTTTTTTTGTATAAAACTACTGGTGAGCTCTGGCATTATGAAATTTGCATAAAAAATTGTATTAGGTGGCACGCGAGCAGTTTGAAAACTGAATGTACCGGAAATTAATAAGCGTGGAGGAGCGGGAGGGGGTGGAGGGGTGAGGGGGTGGAGGGGTGAGGGGGAGGAGGCGGAGTGGGAACCCCCTTAATACCATGCGAAGCCGCGGGAAAAAGCTAGTGTATAATATTTATCAAATAGTTTGTGCGTTTTCTCACCTTGTGATAGGATAGTTCGTCTTGAACGGCTTCGATATCTTCTGGATCTGATACGCTCATGGAAACTGGGTGTGCAGTCGGAAGAGCGTCCAACCTGTTGATGGAAACCACAGATTAATTAACATATGTACATTGATGCACTGAACACACACACACACACCTTTCATATTTCATTATAAGCTGTCCCTGGAGTTGACCGAGCCTTACTCAGAGCTTTTTGAAATCTAATGTTGACAGTGATCTTCCAAATATTTTTAATTATTTTTTAATTTTTTTACATTAGCTCCACACAGGAGGCACCGAGGAACACAATTTCCCTAGGGCCTATGTCATCTTTGAGGATGCTGTGTGGAGGGTTTTTTAAGGAAAAGGAAGGAGAAGAAGATATGGAAAGGAAAAAGGTATGAGGGGTGGGTAGGAATCTGGGGGCAGTGTGGCCAAGAGTGACGGACGTATGAATCTATTCCTCACACTGCGGTGCAAGGCGAAGGGTCAGGAGAATCCGGCTGGAGAGGTCAAAAGGCCTCCCTCAATCAGTCTCCTCCGATCCAGACCGCCACGCAGTGGTTGGGCAGAAGTATCCGCCACCAAGATCTAGACAAACCTCATCCCATGAACCCGGGCATCCCTACTAAGTCACCAAACGTAGCGAACCACTTGGGATGACCTGTGGCAGGGGTGTTGGTTGTCCAATAAATGGTTCCCGGGGTGGCGGTACCCATACCCATATTTATTTAGAATGAGCGAGTACAGGCACGTTTTGCAATGCCCCATAAAGAAAGAAATTGTTTCTCCCTGCGTGTACTTTCCCATGCACCCCTGTTCCTTCCACCTTCCACCTTCCCTACCTTCCCCCCTCCAGCGAACCCCCCTCATCGTTCACTTTCTCTCCTCCAGGATTTCCCTCCGCATATTGCCTTCCCTCCTTGCTGCTAAACTATATGAAAAACACACATTTTTCAAACAACTCGTGCGCCACTTGTAAATTTCATCTTTTTTTTAAAGATTTATAATACTTTGTAGAAGGTTCTTACGGAAAGAAAAATAAGAAAATTGCGCAGAAAATTGAATAATTTCATAAAACTTAATGAATATTTTTTCTTCGCACGTTTGACAGTTCGCATGTTTGATGAATGTGAATTTAGCAGGCAGCTATCTTTTTTTTTGTAACAAAAGAACTGTCTATGAATTTTTTTCAAATTATAGATTATTTAAATTCTTATAATATACAAAACTAAATATTGGGAAAGTTGCAGGGAGAAACAATTTATTTCTTTGAATATGGCATTGCAACACATGCCGGGAACCAGCTAGTTGTTATTTCTCTAAATTTTTTTTTTCTTTAAAGAAAGACAAACATTCCCGGGTTACGAATAACCCAACAATGTTTGAAAATCTTCTACTACCACCATAGATAGCCGAAAATGTTGCTTGTGTTGTGTTAAGAATAGTGACATCTATGAGATAAATACTGTAGTTAATCACATTGATTTAATTTTTCTTAGCTTATTAAGAGAGTATGAATGTTAGAGACCTCTGGATGAATTTTATAGAAGCTATTGTTACCGACTAATTAGAATGGACCACGTGACCTCAGCAGATATCTAATACCTGTGTTATTGTTATTATCGTCTTTTTAATAGTCTGAAGGACGGTATTTTTACAGTTTTTAGCAGTATAAAAGGGGTGCTATTCAAATATTTTTCCGGGCCAAAATTAGTTTAAAAAAGTGTTGATTTCATTGTTACTCAAAAGTGTTTGTAAATAAAACGACTCTTCAGTAAAAAAAAGTGTTTTACAATAAAAAAAGTCCACCATCCTAGATGAGATTGAAGTGACTTGAGATGATGGAGGACTTAGCCAGCCGAGGAATTGAACACGCCAGAGTGGGATCCAAGCGCTATGCCCACTCAACCACTGTTAATATATATAGATGAGTTTTCTTACTTCAGCGCAGGCATGGTGTGCTCCAAGAGTAAGGAGTCGTCCATTGGCGAAGATGGGGAATGTTGTAGCAGTGCTACCAGCCCCTCTGTCAGCCAACGAGAGCCCCACCATTTGGGGGTCACCAGACCGCCGAGCCACTGGGAAACAGACACAAACATATTCAATAAAGAGGAAGATAATAAATTTTTTACATTAACTCCACACAGGACATCTTTGAAGATGCTGTGCAGACACAATTCAATAAATATAAATAAAAATCATCTTTAAAAAGCCCTATTACCCAACAATAGATGTTTTCCAGGATTTCCCGATTCCCCCACTTACAAAAATTTATGACAAAATTGCACTACTACAATTACATAAAGATTTCTTTAATAAACAAAAATTTTAACAAAACAAAAAACGACTTCAAAAATTGCACTAAAAAGTAAAAAAATAATTTCGTATTATTCTAGAACTTCATAATCAACTTATTTTTTCTACTCATCAATATGTAGGTACGATTGATATTTTTGGAATCGGTGTCAGTCATGGTAGGTTTGTAACTACATACATAGTTATAGGTGAGATGTGCTTGTGTCGCACAAGCGACTTGACGAGGCGAGAGCGGGCCGCGGCATGAGGGGAGCTGTCAAGTGAACTCGTCGGGCCGGTTACCTTTGCTGACACCGACTCCAAAAATAACAATCGTACCTACATATTGATGAGTAGAAAAAATAAGTTGATTATGAAGTTCTAGAAGAATACGAAATTATTTTTTTACTTTTTAGTGCAATTTTTGAAGTCGTTTTTTGTTTTGTTAAAATGTTTGTTTATTTTTTGATTTTTAGTGAATCTGAAGTACACTTACTAATTTGTCTAAATATAGGTTGACCTACTAAACGTGCTGCTCATATGAGAAAGACATAATTTGACCAAAACGACGTGAGGGTCAAATTAAGAGATTCGGCCGAGTTTCGTTAATTTGCTCCTAAGAATTGAAGAGTTCCGTTATTTTGTCATGGATCCGATAATCAGAACCTTACCAAACTCTCATTAAACTACCCTTGAAGTACATCCTTTCCAATAAAAAAAGAATCATCGAAATCGGTTGGCGTGATATTGAGTTATTCGTCCATTTGTCGCGCACATACTTAATGCAAATTTAAGACTTATATGGTTTTCTCGTGGATGCCATTATCGGAACTGGACCAAATTAAAATGGGACCACACGGGAAGCACCAGCTTTCAAATAAAAAAAGAATCATCAATATCGGTTCACCCAGTCGAAAGTTCTGAGGTAACAAACATAAAAAAAAAAAAAAAAATACAGTCGAATTGAGAACCTCCTCTTTTTTGAAGTCGTTTAAAAATACTATACCACAATTAAATATTAGCAAAAGAATAATATCTGTTGGAGGACTAACCATACCACTAGTACGAACCACAAGAGCACAACATCGTCAGTATAAAACTGTTCAATAAATTACCCCTAGATATATGATCGGAAGAAAACAACGACAAATATATTAAATATAAAAAAAAATACTATAGTACCACTTCATAACTTTACTTATTGTTTAGATTTATGTTTTTCCTTATCAATCCTTTGTATCATTTCTTCACTAACCTATATTTTTATTACTTTTATCTACCTGGGCATAATAATAGACCAGCGTTTAAAATGGTCCCCACACATAAATATTCTGAACAACAGAATAAGGAAACTAACATATATATTTAGATGCTTAAGAGATATTTTAAACGAAAAATTACTTAGAACCACATACTTCGCTTTCCGTCAATCAATTATAAAATACGGCATTATTGGATGGGGCGGTACATATACAAATCAAACACAAACAATTTACATATCATAAAAACTAATAATAAAAACCATTTTTAAAAAACACTACTCATATTCATCAGAACTGTTATTCAAACAATTTAATGTCAGAAAATTAAGTGCATTATACTTTTATCGTGCAACATTACAAATTTATAAAGATAATATTCAAAATAAAGTTGCACCCTTTAAAAATAATAGAAATCTTAAGGCGGCGACTGACATGAGGATTTGGCCGTATCGTAACATTCAAGGCGAGCGTGTTACGTTACGGCATTACCTGACTGATCTGTACCCTTGCTCGTGGCGAACACTATGCTCGACTGCGCTCCGCCTCCGCCACTCGTTATCAAAATGTCAACGTTATCAAAGAACCCAATAACACAACGAAGTTGTGTTATTGGGTTCTTTTCCTGTTCCTGTGGATTTTTTTTATTTTTTGTTTTTCCCTCCTCAAAGAAGTTAATAAACTGGTGATTTTTTTCTTACAAGTTTCTACTTCAGTTTCTAATAATGAAGCCAAATCGATCCACGCGTCTTGTTTTTTTTATTTTATTATAATGTTGTGGAAGAGAGGGGTCCCATAAAATAGTAATTTCTTTATATTTTTCTATGAACAACAGAGTTTTATCCTGGTCCCATTCCATCTTCAACGCTCGTCAATAAACACTTCGAAACTATTGACACATGCGCTTGCGACGACGCTTGGGGTTGTACTGACCTAAAATTGAGGCGTAACGTAGCACTCAAAGGGATTCACTAAAATACCGACAACAGGGTGGAGCACGCGACGCTCGCAGCAAGCAGATCGGCTCGCTGTACTGACCTCTAACATTTTGTCATAACGTAACATTACGTTACGGTCAAATGTTACAAGTCAGTCGCCGCCTTTAGACAAACGTCAATACTTCCTATTCCAAAATGTAAAAAAACAATAGGACAGTTGAATCATAAATATCTCGGAGTTAATTTTTTTGATTCACTACCTGAAAAAATCAGAAACATGAACAGTAACATAAAAAAATTTAAAACTCAGCTTAAAAATTATACCGAAAATTTGAAAAAATAAATTAAACCAGTATAATAACACCCCCCATACTCACAAGCCCTGCTTATTTATGGGGGTACATCAAATACATATATTATGTAATTAATTATTATATAAAATTTATTGTAATTTATTTATCTTTTTGTAAATAAAAAAAAATAATAATAATGAAAAATCGTATTTTCTCATAAAATTTTCTACTAATAGTTTTTGTAATAATATTTTTAATTAAAATAGATGTAAAAATATTTAGTTGTCCTCTCCTAAACACAAGCAGCTGCTTTATTAGGAGAGTGATTGAAATATTGATGTTATATTACATTGTAAAATTGTAACTTTAATAAATGTAATAAAAAAAAAAATCTTTACGGATATCCAAATTTCTCACATGATCATACATGGTTTTACCATACAGCATTCCGTCCACTTTCATCCTTCCTCTGCCAGTTCCATGCCTCACTGCCATGCATCAGGGTAGGTACCAACACTCCATTGTGAACTGCTAGCTTCGCTTCTTTGGACAGTTTTTTATTAGCGCCAACAGCCTTTAGTCCTCCATTAATGGAGTTACGTGCATTTACCCTTCTTACAATATCTCTATCAGCCTTCCCATCTCTACAAACACCACATATTGTATATGGATTTACCTGATGGGCAAGCAATTTTTCCAGTGTTTCTCTATCTGGTAGGAGTGCTGTCCCAATTCCCAGCAGTCCCCAACCTTCTGCAGTGTCCTCCAGGCCATCCATTATAACCATATCTGAAAAAATAAACAAGTTTTAGTACTAAAACCAAAATGTTGATTTAAAAATTTTACCAACTTCAAAATCATTAAAATGTGGTGATAGTTCATCAAGAAAGTATTAACAAAATTTAACAGCTTTGCAATCGTTTAAATTGATGGCTTTCAATGATAAAGTAGATCCCCTGATATTTGCCCCCCCGGCATACTTATATTCAACTAGCTCACCCGGCCACGCATTGCTGTAGCTAATAAAACACAACTTCATCTACTGGAGGTCATCCAACCTTTATAACCACCGCCGTCTTTGAGTTTATCGCGAAGAGACAGACAGATGCTGCGGAGGACTTTAATTTATAATACATAGAGATGGTGTGAAAGATTATAATAATGTGCATGAAATGCTTGGGGTAACTAACGTATTTAAGTTAATAAGGATTAATACTGTATCCGTCTAAATAACTTTTCAATTACCGTAATGTATGTGACCATTTTTGAGAAGATAGAATGGGTATAGTAAGCTATCCGTAAAAGATAGATATGTACATGCCTTCGCGGACTTTTTTGTAGATCTATAAAAGAGAAATATCCCACCATGCATTGTTTTGTTATATCCCAAAAGGATTAGGCAGCGTTTTCGATGAAAGCTACCAGGCGGCTTGACTTTTTCCGACACTTCTAACAATTATCGTTATGTTTCAACCAATTTACACAAATCCTTGACAAATTACACACCTAAACCATCCACACGAAACACTCTATCTATTGGTGAAAACCACATGAAAATCTGTTCAGAAGTTTTCGAGTTTATCGCGAACAGACAGACAGACGACGCGGGGGACTTTAATTTATAATATATAGAGATATGCAGTCGGTTTAGAAAAAATACAAACCGAAACATATTTGATACTATGGTGACTGGGATGAGGCTAAAATTTATCAATAATTCGGTCGGAATATCTGTTATCAATTGTTGACCGTGCTCGCAAATATTGATAACTAACCATAGATGAAGGATTTAGTCAATATCGTGTTGATATGTTTTATTGATCGGCCGTGTTAGATCTCCCGATGGGTTGCCGATGTTGGTTGTCATGTTAGCAATACTAATAACTGTTCATGGCATATTTCCTTTGTCTCTATTATCTATGTGTGTGCGTGATTGTCAGTTACTTACCAAGTTTAGGCAGCGGAAAAGATATATTCAAAAACGTTTCATATCGGTCAATGATGCTCACTGCTTGGTCCAAAATGATTCTGAAAAAAAAATTATGATTATAATACATGGTGTCCGGAAACTCGTGGTATAAGCGGGAAACTAGTGAATCTACATTGAAGGTTTATAGGCTCTCCACACGACACTGCCTGCAGAGAGCGTGGGTTTGAGCGAACTAGTGCTGTCTCGTTTGTTAAAGGGCCGCTAGAACGAGACGCATGCAGGGACTCTCTGCGGCAGAAGTCCCTGCTTGCACAAATATATATATTTTTTTTACATGAATACCGCACAAGAGTCCCAACTGCTCACATCTGGAGCCAGTGGGACTATGGCACCCCCAATTGGGGTATGTTGTGAGGCTGAAGGTAGTGGGGAGTAGATAGGGAAGAGGAAGGTGAGGAAGTACCTGGCTATTCAGATCTGGTCACTAAACACGGCTAAAGCCATTTCAAGCAACATTTCAATTCTGAATGGTAGTCTTACACCAGGGCGATACTGAGAGTATCTTCCACTCTGGAACATGCCGCAAATATACTATATATTATTTTAAATGAATAAATTGTGAAATAACACAAGTTAATCAAATAAAATTTATTTGCCACGCCGGGATTGGATCCCGCGACCTTCAGAGTGCTAGTCAAAAGCCTTACCGCTGGACTACGCCGGCCGTCTGATTAATATTTGTGTTATTTCACAATTAATTAATTTTTTTAACATTTTTACATTAACTCCACACAGAACGCGCCGAGGAAATAATTCCCCTCATGGCCTATGTCATATCTAGGGATGCTGTGTGGAGGGCCTTTTTAGGAAAGAAGGAGATGAAGTTCTGGGACGGAAAATTGTATTAGGGGTCAATGTGTCCAAGAGTGATGGACGTATGAATCCATCCCTCCCACTGTGATGCAAGGCGACTTTGTTTGACTGGAGAAGTCAAACAAAGGGACTCCCCCAACCATTCTCTCCCGATCCGGCCTGCCATAAAGATGGTGGACAGACGCATCCGCCGCCAAGACCCGGAAAAACCTCATCCCATAAACTCAGGCAACCCTGCTAAGTCACCAAATGTAGCGAAACACTTAAAATAATACATTGTATATTTGCAGCACTTCCAGAGTGAAATGTACTCTTAGTATCGCGCTGGTGTAAGACCACCATTCAGAAATGAAACGTTGTTTGAAGTGGCTTTAGCCGTTTTTGGTGACCAGATGTGAATAGCCTGGTATTTCCCCACCTTCCTCTTTCCCATCTTTCCCCTCCCCACTACCTTCAGCCTCACAACATACCCCCAATTGGGGATGCCATAGTCTCACTGGCTCGTGACGGAAGCAGTTACCACACTCTTGTGTGGTAATCACATTTGAAAAAAATAATTTTGCAATAATACAAATTACTTCTTCAAATAAAATTTATAATTTGAGCCCAGAACATCTGCAACGCCTGTCTCGACAAAGGTATATCCTAGTGAGATAGGCATTAAACAAACCCAATGTACTTATTATACTCTTTTATAGATAAATAAATAAAAAATAAAAAAATGCAGTCAATTTTAACTATTCGACTCAAAAACCTAGGACAATGAGTATTGTATGATGAATGAGGGTAAGAAAGGGACTCACTGCGCCTTGTCCAGGTGATACTTGTCTGCGTATACGCTGATGCTAGCCCCTCTAGGAGCGTGTGCCGCTGCTCGACTGAATTCACAGACGACAATTCCCACCAGATACGTGCTCATCTCAGGGGACTCTTGAAAATCATCTTGTAGCTGAAACAACAAAAAATAATTCAATATTAACGATTTTTAAACGATATGAAAACATACAAGCATTTATAGCAATGTGTGTCCACACTTTTACACACACCATATTTATGGTCTCGGTGTGTGGCACTTGCAGTACTTATTTATTTATTTATTTATATATAACTAGCTGGTCCCGGCATGCGTTGCTATGCCATTTAATAAAAAAATTGTTTCTCCCTGAGTGTCCTTTCTCATTCGTCCCGTTTCCCTTCCGCCTCCCCGTCCTTTCCTGCGTCCTCTTCCTCTCTCGTGTTCCCACTCCGTCACCTCCACCTTCCTTCTCCCCACTTCACTCCCCCCTTCCCCAGTCCCGCGAACCCCCCTCCCAAGTTTCCCTCCCCCTCACACGTCCCCTTCCCCTCCCCGTTCCCCTTCCACCTTCCCCGCCTTCTTTCTTCCTATTCCCGCTCCCTCGTCCCGCCAACCCTCCTCCCGCGTTCCATATATTCAATCCCAGTACATTCAGTTTTTAAATAGTCCGCGTACCACCTTTTACAATTTTTATTCAAATTTCCATTTTTCATGTATATTAAATTTGGTACCTAACATAGGTACCTATTTAAAATATCTAAAATTCTTGATTCGATTCAAATTATTATTAGGGGAGTATCTACTTTAAATAAATTTATCAACGAAGGATTTTCAAAAATAGAATCCTGATTTAATAAATAAAAATTGTTGTGCAAAATGTCATTCTCAAACACGCAATCTGTCAAACGTGCGATGTTTTCTGAAATTATCCAATTTTCTGCGCAATTTTGTTAATTTTTCTCTCTGTAAGAACCATCCTCGTACTTCAAGGAATATCCTAAAAAAAGAATTAGCGAAATCAGTTCAGCTGCTCTCGAGATTTGCGCTTACGAACAAATTCAGCAATTCATTTTTATATTATAGATTTGTGCATTTTTTTATAACAATTACAGGCAATATAGCCTAAGACGTTATAATTGTACCATTTATGCAGTGTATATGCAATGCCAAAAATCTTACAAATGCGCTATAGGACACAAAAAATAAATCTTTTTTTTTTATCAACCGCATTCAAAAAGCACGTAGCTCTCCCCACAGGTGAGTTCATAAATAAATTAGTGCGGCTTGCTCTACTATATAGGAGGTTGTGATGACGTCCTCGAGAGTGAGACTCTGGTACAAAAAATTTTTATTGGGCCAGTATCTCATTTTTAGATAAGTGACCGTTTATTAGTTGAAAAAAATATTAAAGCAAAGCAATACCTCTACGTGTCTCTAGGGAGTGGTTATTGGTCATGCCTAATATATAAATCGATGGGTAAAGCCAAGGGTAACGTCCATAGAGCCGCGAGAATAAAAACCTTAAAAATTTCTTATGGACTCTTTCAATGCGTAAAGTGTATGTTAATTCGTGTGGGTCCCAGATGATCGAATTTGACTCAAGTACACTCAGGACTAGTGTGTTATATAATAACGTCAGTGTTTTTGTGTTACGAAACAGATATGAGTTTATAATTACGAAGCCGAGAAGCCTGTATGCTCTGCTTATTAAATCATCAATGTGTTGGTGAAAAGTTAGTTTGCTGTCGTAAATAACTCCTAGATCTTTGATTTGGTTTAGGTGTTGGAGAATAATTTCATCATGCATTTTATAAATTGTGTATTCTTCAATTTGAGAGGCAGGCAAGGGTGTCACCGCCCTGGGAACCCTTTATTGGATAACAAAACCCCTGCCATAGGTCACCCTAAGTGGTTTTGCTACGTTTGGTGACTTAGCAAGGGTGCCTGGGTTCATGGGATGAGGTTTGCCTAGGTCTTGGCCACCAATGTGTTTTCCTACCTACTGCGTGGTGGGCTGGATCGAGAGAGATTGGTAAATAAAATCAACAATTTAAGCAACGCTGTTGATAATTTTGACTAGCAGGTGTGCCTGGGTTCACGGGGTGAAGTTTGTTCAAGTCTTGGAGGAGTGTGCATCTGCCCACCAACTGCGTGGCAGGCCGGATCGGGAGAGACTGGTTGAGGGAGACCTTTTGACCCCTCTAGCTCTCTTGAGCTATCACCTTCCACTGCAGTGGGAGAGATAGCAGCCACCTCTGGTCTGGAGCTCCAAAATACATGAAAAATACCCTCTACTCTGTGCAGAAACGGGCGGTCTGTTTGATAGATTCTCCCATCTTAACAGACGGATTGCAATCTTTAGAGCGCAGGCGTCGGGCGATGCAATTACAATGGAAGATGCTCCGAGGAACTAGCATCATTGATCCCTTCGGCACCGGTGCATAGTCGGGAAACACGCCAAACGCGTGCCCAACATTTGTACACAGTTGACATTTGTCACATGAGAACAGGTCGTCTCTGTGTTTCCTCCTTCCCACAACAAGGGTCTCTTCAAGACCAATGTTCATTCCTTCCTCTCCTCAAAAAGACCCTCCACACAGCATCCCAGATGACATAGGCCCTGAGGGAAATTATTTTCCTCAGGGCCTCCAGTGTGGAGTTAATGTAAAAAAAAAAATATATTCACATGTCTGTCACTCCTGAACATACTAAACCCCAGATTCCTTCCCGCTTCTCATAACTTTTTTGTCTTAGAACTTCATATTATTCCTTTCCTTAAAAACATTCTCAACACAGCAACCCTAAATACGACAGTTCTGTGTTAAAATGAAATTAGTTTATGGTAAAAAAAATGCGCTATTCTTACCGGATCTCTTCATTTTTCAAGGAATAAAATTTTGCTTTAGAGATCTCATTTCTAACAAACTGATTAGAAAAAATCACAAAACGGCAGAACAAAATATTGTTGTGAACGAGATACGAACTCGGAATCTCCCGTTTGCCCGACAGTTGCATTTACCGATTTTAACACGAAACCGATTTTCAAAAAATATGAAAAAACTAGCTGGTACCCGGCTTGCGTTGCTATGCCATTTAATTCCCTCCCCCCTTCCCCTGTCCCGCTACCCCCCTCCTGAGTTCCCCACCCCCCTGCAGGTTCCCCTCCCCCCTACCTGGTCCCCCTACCCCCCTCCCGCGAACCCTCAACTCGAGTTCCCTCCCCCCTCCAGGTTCCCCTCCCCCCTCCCTGGTCCCCCTACCCCCCTCCCGCGAACCCCCTACCCGAGTTCCCTCGCCCCTTTCACATTCCATACCCAGTATATTCCATATTCCAGTCCCGGTACATTCAGTTTACTAACAGCTCGCGTGCAACCTATTGCAAATTTCATAATGCCAGAGCTCTCCAGTAGTTTTATACAAACCTTGTCCTGACAATAACGAACACATAAAAAAAAAGAATTATCCAATTTGGTGCAGTCGTTCGGAAGTTATGCGCGTTCATACATTTCAGCGATTCATTTTTATTTATATAGATAGATAGATAGATTCACTAACAAAATGGTTTATAAAATGTTCAGCTTACCAATCTATGTCCAAGATAAAAACCAGCCTCCTCCGTCGCAGCAATTGGCATATTTGTCAACGAAACGTGAAACCTAAAACAGAAAAATTAAACAACACAATTAAAGTCAGTAAATAACTATCATTGTTCAGTCAACCATCCGAAAACTGAACATTTCGGCGATAACCTCACGAAATAAGGTTGTTTCGTGGTACAATAACAATTAAAACAACACATGAAAACAAGGTTAGATTCGTGATAAAACAGCTGTTAAAACAACACGAAAACAATGTTTGTTTCATGATTCAACAGTTGTTAAAACAATACATGAAAACAAGGTTTGTTTTGTGGTATAAAAGCAGTTATAACAACACGAAAACAATGTTTGTTTCGTGATTCAACAGCTGTTAAAACAGCACTTGAAAAAGAGGTTTGTTTTGTGGTTCAACAATTAAGTAGTTATAACAACGCGAAAACAGCGTTTGTTTTGTGGATCAACAGTAGTTATAACAATACGAACATAAGTTTGTTTCGTGGTTCAACAGCAGTTAAAACAACACACGATAGCAAGGCTTATTTCATGGTTCAATAGCTGTTAAAACAGCATTTGAAAACGAGGTTTGTTTCGTGGTTCAACAGCAGTTATAACAACACAAAAACAAGTTTGTTTCGTGATTCAACAGCAGTTAAAACAATACACGAAAGTAAGGTTTGTTTCGTGATACAATAGCTGTTAAAACAACACATGAAAACAAGGTTTGTTTCGTAGTATAACAGCAGTTAAAACAACACACGAAAACAATGTTTGTTTCATGATTCAACAGCAGTTAAAACAACATATTAAAATAAAGTTTGTTTCGTGGTTTAACAGCAGTTAAAACATCACGAAAATTTGTTTCTCTTGTGCTTCAACATCAGTAGATAAGCATCACGAAAATAAGGCTTTTTTCGTAATTAACTGGTTGAGCGTATATATGCTATTTCTTATTTTAACTTATCTAGGACACATAGTGAGATAGTCAGATACTGACCTGTCTCGGACGATGGTGATTTTAAATCTTGCCTTTAGTTGTGGCTCGTCGAAGCAGGGAAACGCAGACCTCGCGTGAATCATTCCAAAATTCGTGGCTGCCAGTTGTCTGAAATTATAAATATAATATTTGAGAAAGTATTCAATTGGGAAGGCGACTGGGTAACCCAAAGATTTGGAATGGGTAACCCAAAGATATTGAAATACAGGGTGTCCCAAAAGAAAGTTGATACTTGTTTTGCTTTCTGTATGAACGCAACTTTTCCGAGGGGCGCGGGGGGTATGTCAATCAGTAAGGCATTTTGAAACTCTTGGGAATTTAGTCGCTATGAAGCATTTCTCGGGAGCAACCGCGCGTTGTGCGTGCGTGAGTTTTACAAAAATGGTGATTCGGCGACTGTAGCGCGTAGAAGATTCTGCAATATTTGAGGTTTTCGTCAATTCAATGATGCACCAAGCATTCCTCTCATTCGAAAATGGGTCAAAAAGTTTGAAGAGATCAGTACAACGCTAGCAAAACCAAAATCCGGGCGACCAAGGTCATCGAGAACGGTAGAAAACCAAGAGAGTGTGTATCAGTCTTTTCATGACGACTCTTTTTGATTCGGAAGCGCGCAAGTGCTTTAAATGTGCATAGACCATCGTTACACAGCATTTTGCACAAAGACCTAATGCTGCACCCCTACAAACTTACTGGTTATAACCAAAGAACATGGTTCCAGCAAGACGGAGCAACATTACATACGTCCAATACGTCTCTGCCATGAGTTCATGAAATTTTCCCTGGCAATTTGATTTTCAGGAGAGGTGACATAAATTGGCCTCCTCGTGGTCCTGACCTAACCTCTATGGACTTTTTCCTGTGGGGTTATCTCAAATCTAAAGTGTACGCCAAAAATCCGACTTTCCTGGTGCAATTAAAAGAAAATATCCGTCACGAAATGGCAACCATCATTTTGCCTACCTGGCGAGCCGTCATAAGAAATTTTACTCTTCTATTAAATGAATGCCGCGAACGTGAGGGTTTACATTTGGACGATATTATTTTTCAGAAATAAATTCCCAAATTGTGTATTTTAGTAAGTATTTAATAAAGATTTTTTCGATAGAACCCTTACTTTTTTTTAAATCGATCCACTAAATATCCACTTTCTTCTGGCACACTCTGTATATGAGATGTGCTATCGGCAGTTTTTACTGGGTGGGACTGTGTTTCCTGGCGTCGCCGATATTGTTAACCAATACTACTGCACACCTTAAAAAAATCAACTAAATGAACGATTTTTTTCCGTATTCAAACTATGCCCATTAGCCACTGGGGCGATTATGGCCGAAAAATGGACCACTTTTATTTATCTGCGATTAATAGCGGTCCAAAATTGGACCACATTTTCCTACCATTCGTAAAAAAATTATTGTAATTATTTAAAACATTTCCATGGCCAGCCATTTATTTTAAAACGAAAATATTGAAATGCTTTATCTATTATGGCCATAGATGTCGGAAATCCGAATATTGTAGACTATTTTAGTTCCACACCATATCCCATTTCGCCCCCTCCGTTATGGTAAATATGCCTATCAAATTACACCCCCCTGTTGTGCTATCTGCCCCGGGTACGGAGGCGTCTACTAATATCTACAGGAATTCCAAAAACTGAAAAAATCGAACTAATATCTATGAGAATCAAAGTGTTGACGAATATCTACAGCTCAAACTGTTGATTAATATCTATGAGAACCAAAGTGTTGACGAATATCTACAGCACTGGCAGAGGTTGGATTTGCAATTATGTATAGCATATTGGAATAACGTAATATTGCGTATGCAGTTTAAAAAACTTAATGTATGTAAGTATGTATGTAAAAATCCCTAATATCGGACTATTGGGCACATTTAGCTGATTAGTCCAACCTACGCTCTGTAGATATTAGTTCAACCTACGCTCTGTAGATATTAATCAACACTCTGAAGTTCGTAGATGTTAGTTAAACATATGCGCTGTAGATATTCGTCAGACATACAGGCTGTAGATATTCGTATCTGGAGTCCCGGGTACCACCCTTTGTACTAACTATTTATTTTAGTTTAGTAAAAGGCGTCCAGGATAGAAGAACTTTGTAACTTACTTTTTCTCTCCGTCTGCATTTAGATAGTCGGATATGAAGAATCCCTTGGCTTTGTGAAGAAGTCTGGCGTTGTATCTCAAGCTGATTGTGTAGTTACCGCGTCTTCTGAATTTGTCCTGAAAACAATAAGCGTTCAAAAAGATCATTCTCCGGTGAGCTAAGTGATTTGTTTAGCAACGCTCGATTCTTCTGTTGGTCGGAGAGTTGCGTTGGAAATAGCGTATTTGTTTGAGTATCAAAATTTAGGCTCAACATCGGTAAGATTGGGAACAATGGTCCCAAGATTACTGAAATTGGTATGAAAAGAAAATATTCAAATATTAATGATAGAGCTTATACTTAAAAAAAAGTTATAATTAATAGACGTGAGCGACTGGGAGGCGTCTACTAATATCTACAGGAATTCCAAAAACTGAAAAAATCGAACTAATATCTATGAGAATCAAAGTGTTGACGAATATCTACAGCTCAAACTGTTGATTAATATCTATGAGAACCAAAGTGTTGACGAATATCTACAGCACTGGCAGAGGTTGGATTTGCAATTGTCTATAGCATATTGGAATAACGTAATATTGCGTATGCAGTTTAAAAAACTTAATTTATGTAAGTATGTATGTAAAAATCCCTAATATCGGACTATTGGACACATTTAGCTGATTAGTCCAACCTATGCTCTGTAGATATTAGTTCAACCTAAGCTCTGTAGACAGTACCGGATTATCCCTAAGGCAGAGTAGGCAACTGCCTAGGGGCCCCGCATCGGCTAGGGGCCCCGCGTCCCGGGACAAACTGACTTGCTTCAATTAGTGAGCAACGAAGTTTCGGAAAAAGTCAGTTTTCAAGATGTTTTCATTTTTTTATTAGAAACATTTACAGGTTAAGAACATTAGGTACACGCATTAAAGAAAACAACAAATTATAATAATAATTAGCTTACAACCCAATAAATAACTAATGTTCACATCATGCACAAATAATAAATAAAAAGTCTATAATTAAAACAAATAATAATCATAGTTGTATTTTACTTTTCTTTCCTTCTATTTGTTCGTTTTAAACAGTTTGTATGTTGAATTATCCTCAGCAAAACTTTGAAAGCGTTTTTCTCGAAAGTTTTTTAACACGTTTTTCAACCTGGTTGACAACATATTAAAAAAAAACTAAAGATTCGATTTGCATGCACCAAGTAACGTAATACGTTTTCCTAGGTAGTCAGAAGGAGTTTTTTTTTCGATTTTTTTTTGGCAGCATTTGAAGTGAAAAACGCGATTTTCGCTAAAAAATTTCGGTGAATTTGTTATTATAAAATGGTAAAAAAAATTCATCGCTTCGGTCAAGTCAAGTCAAGTCAAGATTTTGAGTTATGATAGTATTCAAGGATATTTCGAGTATAAAAAATTGTAAATCGGTTTTCTCGCAAACAGTATTTCTGAAGTTTGTGAACATCATAACCTAGGTAGTCAGAGGGAGTTTTTTTCGATTTATTTTTTATTTTTGGCAGCATTTTGAAGCGAAAAACGCGATTTTCGCTAAAAAATTTCGGTGAATTTGTTATTATAAAATGGTAAATTATAAAATTAAAAAACTATAAAAATTATAAAATTAAAAAAACTCATCGCATCGGTTAAGTCAAGTCAAGTCAAGATTTTGAGTTACGATAGTTATGATGTTCACAAACTTCAGAAATATTGTTTGCGAGAAAACCGATTTACAAATTTTTATACTCGAGTCGTAGGTACTTGAATCGAGCTTGAGGGCCGGTCGCTTGAAACGCTGTACCTTCGTTAGTTTTGCTCCGATTTATTTGAAATTTTGACACAATACTCAATATACTGACATGTTTTACATTAAAAAAAAAATAAAAAATAAAGTTTTAAAACCTTACCTACCCCCCCCCCCCCCCCCCCTTAAATTTGTGTTAAGGATTTGATCAAGGGAACAAGGAGGCCCCTTCAACCCCCCCCCCCCCCCTCCACCCCCCGTTAGTCCACCATTGGTAAGGGGGGCCCCGAGACGTGCGTTGCCTAGGGGCCCCGACATGGTTAATCCGGCCCTGTCTGTAGATATTAATCAACACTCTGAAGTTCGTAGATATTAGTTCAACATATGAGCTGTAGATATTCGTCAGACATACAGGCTGTAGATATTAGTATCTGGTAGTCAGCGACTGTTGTGAGAATATTTAATCAAAATTAGACTTATTTCAAAGAGAACAAAAATCTCAACAGCTGCGGCACTTCCCGCATCCGCCGAAATACAACAATTTTCCAATTTCTCAGGTAATTTTGTTTTGCGGAATTTATTCACGAAATTTAAGAAAAGCTTTAATCGATTTATAAAAAAAAATTAAAAATCTATATTCAAAAAATTTCATCGACATACTTTATGAAAAAATAAACATAATTTGGATCCTATAATTTTAATACCCGCTATATCCGATTTTTTGACAAAATGATCTGAGTATGACATCTTGTTCACATTTTTGCGAGGAGCAAGACTAATCTAAAATTGTGTTTCAAAACCTCCCACATCACGACCAAAAACAAAAAGAATACAATCTTGACAAAATTATATTAAATTCAGTAGAAACAATAAATGATCTAGGTATTATTTTTAACTCAAAACTTACATTTATTAGCCATATAACTAATATTATTAAAAGAGCAATGAAGATTTTAGGATTTATTATTAGAATAACCAAACAATTTTGTAACATTGATACTATTCGCATTTTATACATAACGCTAGTGAGAAGCATTTTAGAATATAACTCTACGATTTGGGCTCCACACCATATTCAAGCGATTGAAAAAGTCCAGCATAGATTCCTTAGGTATATTAATTTTAAATTAGGTATTCCAAGAGAATCCGTGGACTATAATTTGTTATTAAACTGGACTAATCTCGTAAATTTATCAGATCGCAGAAAAATCTGTGATCTATTAATATTATATAAAATAATTCACTCGGTCTTGGATACCCCTGATTTAATAGAACTAATACGATTTCATTGCCCTGGTCGCGCTAACAATAGACTGACTCTACCATTCTACTATAATAACACACATACATTATCACATTATTACTCACCAATCAGTCGATTACACATTTTGGGAAATGAATATGCTAACATCGGCGACATTTATTTCTTAAAATTAGCGCAATATAAACATGCGCTCAAAAATTATTTTTCCATAATGTAACTTTATACACGCAATATGGACATGTTGAAATGAAATTATGATATTTCTCATTGTTCTTTTTTGTTGTGATACACAAAATAATTTATGTTATTTTTAAGTTTCAGTTTTTAAGTTTTTTTATTTTTTCCATAATGTAACTTTATATACGCAATATGGACATGTTGAAATGAAATGATGATATTTCGCATTGTTCTTTTTTGTTATTTTTTGTTGTGATACATAAAATAATTGTATGTTATTTTTAAGTTTAAAACTACTATTATGTAATGATATTATTTTTCTTACTTTTGTACTCTAATATATGTTTATTTATAAAAGGCAGTATAGCCGTTTATGTATTTAAAATAAAAAAAAATAAAAAAAAAAACATGTTAAAACTGCGAGCAAGAAACAAAACCCGCTATATCATTCAAGAAGTTACTATCAGAATTCAACCAATCACGACCAGTTATTTTGCCAAGATGGCGGGTGTAGAAATACGCCCCTCAAGTCAGTTGAGTTTCAAAAGCCTCTATATTCCATATAAATCACAAAGTGAGTATCAAAATCCGCTTTATGCATTTTATTTATCCGAATTACTTAAATATTTCTGGACATACATTTAAAAATGAACACTTTTCGAATGTATATTACTCCAACGCATTGTATAAAAAAAATTAAATGTTATTTTTTATTTATGTTTGAGATGTGACAGTTTTTTTGCAGTTTTCTCCGAATCAGTGAAAGTTGATATAGCGGACATAGAAATTGAACAACTCATTTAATAATAATTTTTTTTTTTTTACATTAACTCCACACAGAAGGCCCTGAGAAAAATAATTTCCCTCAGGGCCTATGTCATCTGGGATGCTGTGTGGAGGGTCTTTTTGAGGAGAGGAAGGAATGAACATTGGTCTTGAAGAGACCCATGTTGTAGGAAGGAGGAAACACAGAGGCCGGCAAATCATTCCACAGCCGAGCTGTTGAACACAAGAACGAGTCGAAGAAACGACCCGTTCTCATGTGACAAATGTCAACTGTGTACAAATATTGGGCACGCGTTTGGCGTGTTTCCCGACTATGCACCGGTGCCGAAGGGATCAATGATGCTAGTTCCTCAGAGCATCTTCCATTGTAATACTGGTAGAACAAGGATAGCATTCCCACCCGACGCCTGTGCTCTAAAGATTGCAATCCGTCTGTTAAGATGGGAGAATCTATAAAACGGACCGCCCGTTTCTGCACAGAGTCGAGGGTATTTTTCAGGTATTTTGGAGCTCCAGACCAGAGGTGGCTGCCAAATTCAACCGTGGGGCGCACTTGCGATTTGTACAGGGTTAGCAGTTGTGTACTATCCGCAATATATGCGGGTCCTGTACAGTACGCCCAGTTTTTGGCAGGCTAACTTTACTCTGGCTTCGATGGAGCCCCCATACCTGAGCTGGTCACTTAGGGTTACACCAAGCTTATCAATGGAGGGCCTGCTCGGAAAATTGCTTCCGTTGAAAGAGACAAGATTTTCATTTCGATCCCTTTTAGACGTATAATGCACCACTATTAAAAATGATATCTTTCAAATTATTTAAAAATATATCTGCTACTAAAGGGCTAGTACTAGATCCCATTGCTAAACCATCCTTTTGTTTAGATTACAAATAATATTGTATTGAGGAATGTCTTAGAATCAAGTTATTCTTTCATAAAATATTTGTTTTAAAAGTGAAAACCTCTTTAGCACTGTTGCCATTTGAAACTCGGTGAAACGAAAAAGTGTCACTAAAAAAAGACAAACACATACATCTATAGGATTTAACCTACGAGAAAATGAGATAGTAAAATCAGTCTCCTGTATGGTTATTTATGTTGTGAGAGTGGTTTTGTGTTTTTGTAAAATTACTGGCGAAGGACCTTGATTTTTGTGTTACTAATCACTGCTTGCAAATAATAAAATTACATGTTGCATAGAAGGAATGACTCACCGGAAAAGGGTAAAGCACTTGTGGGCTGGCAATGCACTTGTATGATTCCTTTCCCATCCAAGAAGCACAATCACAATAGGCGTAAATGTTCGTTATTTTATAGTGCACGGCGCAGTTATTTTTAATAGCGGATTAACCGATAGCGGAAGCACAGTGGTGATCTTGCGACGGGAGTTTATTGCAGACTGGATAAGGTTGGCGGGTATGCGAGTGGGGAATAGGTAGGACAAAAGGACTTGCAACAATAATTAATACCAAGTCCAAGCAGTGATAGTATGTATGCGTGCTGTGTAGGTATGTGTATGTGTAGGTATTAGTATGTGCGTAACCAGTCTCCTCTTCGTGCGATGCTACGTAACCTTCAATCAAGAATGTTATCGTCAATGTACGTAACTTATCGGAGTCCTGTTTGTGCGGTTCTTCGTAGTCTTCCCACTCTTGTCTACATTAGTTTTCTGAAGATTTCACTTCTAGATGCATGTGAATTGCACACGCTGATTTTTATAAATTAGTTACTCTTTTATATATTTACAGTTTTTTTTTTCACAGGAGTCAGTAATAAATAAAACTAAATAATACTAATTTCTTGCATAACAATGTTTTACAATTGGATAAAATTAAAATACCTGATAAAAATGCATTCTTTATTATGTTAACACAAAATTGCAAATGTGGAATAATAATATACCTATACGCAATTCTAATTTTGAGATCAGTATCTTTATTGCAATGAAAAAATATTTTTATCACTTTTATGCATTTTTAATCTATAATATAAAAATGAATCGCTAAATGTGTTGGTAAGCGCAAATCTCGAGATCAGCTGAACCGATTTCGCTAATTCTTTTTTTAGAATATTCCTTGAAGTACGAGGATGGTTCTTACGGAGAGAAAAATTAAGAAAATTGCGCAGAAAATTGGATAATTTCAGAAAACATGAGCATGTTTGACAGTTCGCATGTTTGAGAATGACATTTTTTTTAAATTTATTTATTTATTTGTTTTATTATACGCCCAGAGGGCTTTTACATAAATAAATAAAGGCAGTACATCTTTAACATGATAAGGAAATAATATAAATAAAATTACAATAGAAATAAAAAAGTACATTAGTTAAATAGAAATATAAGCAATAAAAACTTAAATTACAGTAAGATATAATAACGATAAGTTACGATAAAAAAATACATACATGATATAAAAATACAAATAACAAAAATTTTAAAGTAAGGTGATCAGAGGTTTACAAAATTGCAACATTAACCATGTCTACTAAAACGTAAGTATTAGTTTCGCAAAGTGGCAAACCGCTACATCGATGGTACCTCCAGTACCTCTGCAAGTTGCAGGGGTTCAGAACTCCAATTTGGATTTTAATATTATAGTGAAAATTAAATAATTTTTTTTTTTAAATATAACTGAATAATACTACAGGTTATGATGGTTTATAATATTATAATACATATTACAATGATTTTACTAAGACATTACATTTAATTACATTAATAGGATAGGTAGAGATAGTTTAGCAAATTTGTCGATGAACGAGTAGTTTATTAAATTTACCAAAGAATTCCTTAGTGAGTACTTGTATCACGGATAAATGATTTCATTATTTCATTTTTAAATTGTGTCAGTGACATATTCCATACATCTATGTGCGAATACATATTGCCCAAGTGTTGGATTCTGTGTAGTGGTATATTGAATTGTGCCCTGGTCGTAGTATTACCACAGTAAAATGGTAGTACTGACCTTGTGTTTCTCGCCGGCACATTAAAATTTATGAGCGCCAAGAATTCAGGGCTGTCAATTGTATTACGTAAGATTTTAAATAAAAAAACTAGATCAAAAATATTTCTTCTATCACTCAACTTTAATAGATTAGATAATTGCAATAGATAAGTGCAGTTCAATTGTTCTTTTGGTATTTTTAGTTTATAATTTAAAAAGCTTAGGAATTTTTTTTGTATTCTTTCTATTGTTTGAGAATGCACGTCATAGTGAGGAGACCATACAGTTGAGTTATATTCAACCTGACTCCTCACTAGTGATGTGTACAGAAGTTTTAATGTTTTAATGTTGGTAAAATCTTTAGCCACTCTTAGTACAAAACCTAACATTTTTAAACCCTTCTTTGAGATATTCTCAATGTGTGGTATGAAGCTAAGTTTGGTGTCGAAAGTAACACCTAAGTCATTAATTTCGGAAACAGATTCGAGAATGAAGTTATTGATTGAATAATTAAAAAGAATTGGATTTTTTATTTTAAAAAATCTCATTGTTATGCATTTATTAACATTAAGGTATAGCTTGTTATCGCTACACCACTCGACTAATTTGGATAAGTTTGCTGATAGAATATAACAGTCGTCCAGGCTTCGAATTGCTTTATAAAGTTTCAAATCATCTGCGAACATAAGTACGTCGATATCTTTAAATATATTACAAATGTCATTCACAAAAAAGATAAATAATATAGGTCCGATGTGGGAACCTTGCGGAACACCACTGGATGCAAAAAAAACATATGATGATTCCCCATTTAATTTTACACTAAGTTTTCTGTTTGAAAGATAGCTTATAAACCAATGCAACATATTTCCACGAACTCCAGCTTTAAACAGTTTTTCTACAAGAATAGCGTGACAAACCTTGTCGAACGCCTTGCTGAAGTCTGTGTAGATTGAGTCAACTTGAAGCTTCTTCGCCAATGCATTGGAAATGAAATTTTGATACAGAATGTGGTTAGTTAGTGTTGATTTGCCGGTTATAAAACCATGCTGTTCAGGACATATACTTTCTTTAAATGAGCTAGTTATTTTATCCAGAATCAGTTTTTCAAACAGTTTTGGAATTGTTGACAGTATGCATATAGGTCTATAATTAGTTACTTCGTTTTTATCCCCTTTTTTGAAGATAGGTGTTATATAACTATGTTTCCATAGATCAGGAAATATACCTTTCGACAAAGAATGACTAAATAGTGTGTACAGGGGATAAGCGAGAACGGTGACACACTTCTGTAAGAGTAATGGTGGAATGTTGTCAGGACCGGCATTTTTATTGGGATCTAGAAGTTTAATTTGTTTTATAATTTCGTTTAGTTCAATGTGCACATGTGACAGGTTTATATTGAAACTGGGAGTATAGTTAGGTAAGGAGAACTGATTGGGTTGACTTTTATCGTAAACGTTCTTGAAGAAGTCTGCAAAAAGATCGACAATATTTTTGATGCCATCAGCCTTTCTGTCTTCAAAATACATAGTATTTGGTATATCAGAGTCACCACTTCTTAATGTTTTACTGAATCGCCAAAAACGTTTTATATTATTAAAAATGTCATTCTCTGTCTGCTTAATATAGTCGTTATAACAACATTTTGCAAAACATTGATTGTTCAATCAGGATTCTATTTTTGAAAATCTTTAATAAATTTATTTAAAGTAGGTACTCCCCTAATAGTTCGAATCGAATCAAGAATTTTAGATATTTTAAATAGGTACCTATGTTAGGTACCAAATTTAATATACATGAAAAATGTAAACTTGAATAAACATTGTAAAAGGTGGCACACAGGCTGTTTAATAACTGAATGTACTGGGATTGAATATATGGAACGCGGGAGGAGGGTTGTCGGGACGAGGGAGCGGGAAAGGGAAGAGGGAAGGCGGGGAAGGTGGAAGGGGAACGCGGGAGGGGAAGAGGACGTGTGAGGGGGGAGGGGTGTTTGTGGGATAAGGGAAGGGGGGGAGTGGAGTGGGGAAAGGGAAGGTGGAGGTGACGGAGTGGGAACGCGAGAGGGGAAGAGGACGCAGGAGAAGAAGGGGAGGCGGAAGGGGAGCGGGACGAATGGGAAAGGATACTCCGGGAGAAACAATTTCTTTATTAAATGGCAGAGCAACGCATGCCGGGACCAGCTAGTTTTTTTATAAAAATGTAGGTCGCATAGCTCTACATTAACACCATGAGTTATATGTTTAGTATTGCCATTTGAAAAACATTGGCGCCCTCCTATGTTTTCTACTCTTATTTGATAAACTGTATGTTCATAGAATTTGTTAAGTACTTTAAAAATGTCATTGGTATATTCGTTTGCTGTATAAATGATGTCTTGAACTGTGTTCAAGTGATAAGTAAACAATGTGAGGAATGAGGACTTACCTTGATCTCAATGTAGATCTGGTCTGCAGGTTTGTACTCCAGGAACTTGTTGATTTTGATGGCGTGTCCTTTCGGTCCCGTCACCATTTTGTCCGTTATGTTCAATTCTCTCGCGTTCAACACCACGAAGTTGGTCTCCTTCTCGATGTGGAAGTCTATCACCACCTCTCCTGCAACACAACACAACACATACTCTCAGTTAAGGAAGAAGGGAGAATGAAGATTGAAGGATGAAGAATTGAAGATGACATACAAAGAATGAATTAAGAATGAAGGACGAAATACCAAAAATGAAATATAAAGGGTTGAGAAATAAGATTAAAGAATGAATGATGAAGAATGAAGCAAGGAAAATGAAGAATAAAACATTAATTAATGAAGGGTGAAGTGTGAGGAGTAAGGAAAAATGAAAAAGAATGAAGAATAATCAAAAATGATGAATTAAGAATGAAACGAATGTGAATGAAGAATTAAGAATGGAATGAAGGATAATCAAGATTGAAAATAAAGAAAGAAGTATGAAGAATAAAGAAAGAAACATGAAGAATAAACAAGAATGAAGAATAATCAAGATTTGAAAATAAATATAGAAGTATGAAGAAATAAACTAGAATGCAGAATAAACCATGAAGAATAAACTAGAATAAATAAAGAAGCATGAAGGATAAACAAGAGTAAATAATGGAATAAAAATAATCAAGAATGACGAATAATGAATGAAGGATAATCAAGACTGAAAACAAAGATAGGAACATGAAGGATAAACAAGAATGAAGAGTATAGAATGAAGAAAAATTAAGATTGAAAAATAAAGATAGAAGCATGAAGAATAAACAAGAATGAAGAATAAACAAGAATGAAGAATAAATAATGAAGCGTGAAGAATAATCAAGAATGACGAATGAATAATGAAGAATAAACATGAATGCAGAAAGAAGCATGAAGAATAAATAAGAAAAATGAATAAATAAGGAAGCATGAAGAATAAACAGGAATTAAGGATAAAGATTGAAGCATGAAGAATGAAGAATAAGGAATGACAAAGGAAGCATGAAGAATAAACAGGAATTAAGGATAAAGATTGAAGCATGAAGAATGAAGAATAAGGAATGACAAAGGAAGCATGAAAAAGGACGAAGAATTAGGAATGACCAATGAAGCATAAAAAATAATGAACAATGAATAATGAATAAGGCTCACCTTTGACATCTCCCGTGGTGAGGTTGGGATGCAGCCACAGCGTGTACCTGTAAGGCTCTGCCGAGGTGGGCAGGCGAGCCCCGGGCCAGGGGTAGGGCGCGCCCCCCAGAGCCAGGCGCGGGGCAGGGGGGGGCGCAGTGCCGCGGGCAGACTGTCTGCGCGCCCCCGGGGGCGGGGAACCAGCGCAGCCGCACTCTGAAATAAAGAACCGTACAACTTATAACACACATAATATCATTAGACCAACTTACTAAAAATATAACTAACGATTTTAATATCATCCTATACTATTAATCCTATTAATATTATAAAGGCGAAAGTTGGTATGGATGTATGGATGTCTGGATGTATTGTATGGATGTATGAATCACAGCTTGGGCGGGTGCATACAAATCATCCCTTCTACCACTCGAAACAATTCAAAAAATTCTTATAAAAATTATCCTAAAAAAACCGTATCACTACCCAACTATAAACGTATTCCAAGAATTCCCTGTTCCCCCACTTACAAAATTTTACGAAAAAATAGCACTACTTCATCTACACAAAGATATCTTTAATAAAAATACTACCCCACTGCAAAATATTAGCATAAAAGGAATGCTTCTATTGGTGGACTAACTGTACCTCCCGTACGAACCACAACTGCACAGAATCACTATGTATATAAAGGAATAAAATTATTTAATCAATTACCTGTTGATATAAGAACAGAAAAAAATTACAACAAATTTAAAAAAAAAAAAAATCTTATTTTGGTAGTACCACCATATAATTTTAATTTTCTCCTAGATATATTTTTCACTGTTATTCCTAATGTTTTATGTACATCCTATATACATTTCTTGTTTAATTACTCCTATGAACTTTTAAAATATATTAAGTCTAAATCTCTTCACAAGTTAAACGTTTGTGATAAGGATCTTTTTTAAACGACTTCAAAAAGGAGGAGGTTCTCAATTCGACTGTATTTTTTTTTTTTTTTTATATTTGTTACACCAGAACTTTTGACTGGGTGAACCGATATTGATGATTCTTTTTTTATTTGAAAGCTGATGCTTCCCGTGTGGTCCCATTTTAATTTGGTCCAGTTCCGACAATAGCATCCATGAGAAAACCATATAAGTCTTAAATTCGCATAAGTATGTGCGCGACAAATGGACGAATAACTCAATATCACGCCAACCGATTTCGATGATTCTTTTTTTATTGGAAAGGATGTACTTCAAGGGTAATTTAATGAGAGTTTGGTTAGGTTCTGATTATCGGATCCATGACAAATTAACGAAACTCGGCCGAATCTCTTAATTTGACCTTAACGTCGCTATGGTCAAATTATGTCTGTCTCATATGAGCAGTGCGTTTAGTAGGTTTACCCATATTCAGACAAATTAGTTAGTGTACTTCAGATTCACTAAAAATCAAAAAAAATTTGGAGTCGGTGTCAGCAAAGGTACCCGGCCCGGCGGGTTCACTTGACAGCTCCCCGCGCCGCCGCGGCTCCGCTCTCGCCTCTCGCCTCGTCAAGTCGCTTGTGCGATACAAGCACACCTCACCTATAACTATGTATGTAGTTACAAACCTACCTTGACTGACACCGACTCCAAAAGTAACAATCGTACCTACATATTGATGAGTAGAAAAAGTAAGTTGATTATGAAGTTGTAGAAGAATACGAAATTATTTTTTTACTTTTTAGTGCATTTTTTGAAGTCGTTTTTTGTTTTGTTAAAATGTTTGTTTATTTGTTTAAATAATTCTTAAGTTATTAACAAGTTGTCCTCTCCTAAACACAAGCATTTGCTTTCTTAGGAGAGTGTATAAAAAAATATGTAAGCTATGTTATGTTATATTATGAAAATGTAAATGAAACAAATATTAATAAATAATAAAAAATAAATAAAAATAAAATGTATGGAAGAATGGATGTATGTTTGTTACTCTTTCACGCAAAAAATAATGAATGGACTTTAAAAATTCTTTCACAATAGAAAGCTACATTATTTGCGAGTACTATAGGCTGTATATAATGGTAAGCTCTGACGTTATGAATAAGCTCTGGCGTAATGAAATTATTTATTATAAAGTAATTGTTTGATGTGCGCTGTCCATTTTGTTATTTGTTTAGGTTACTATGTAGATAGATCCCTTTGACAGTTAAAATTATACTAATATTATAAATGAGAAACTGCTCGTGTTTGATTGTTACGTTTTAGTAGGTTGCACGCGAGCAGTTTGAAAAATGGATGTAACGGGTATGGAGGGGAGTGTGTATAGTTTTTGTATAGTTTTTGAAGTAAAACTTCTTTACGCATGCTCGACTTCGGGGGTTAGCTGGTGAATGCGTTACGAAAAGTGGTGATTGTTACGAAAAGTGTGATGCGAACGGTGATCGTTAGCGAGGCGAACGGTTGGGCCTTTACGCACGCTTGACTTTGGGTTTAGGATAAGGATGGTCACCCCAAGGTGTAGGTCACCCAAAGGTCGTAGGTCACCCCAAGGTCGTAGGTCACCCCATGGTCATGTTTCACCCCAATGTCATATGTCACCCCTAGGTCATAAGTCACCCCGTTCGCTACGTTTGGTAACTTAGCAGGGATACCTGGGTTCATGGGGCGAGGTTTGTCTTGTAGTTTTACTTCAGTCGTGTGGTCTAAAGCACACTCTTTTTTTTTAAAATCAAAACGTACACGCAAACAATTTTCTTCTGATACAGTTTCTTACAAAATTTTTTGGGAAAAATGGGTTCTAAAACGTTCAAAATATCACCTATGAGTGGAAAGTTTTGTATCGTCCGAGGCTCGACACTTCGTACGTATGTGTGGGGGGGGGGGAGCACGCTGTGGCAAAGGGGGCGATTCTTTCAATACGGTTAAGAAACACTACCCTAGTCAATGACGTTATACCTATAAATAAATAGACTCGCCATAGTCTCATATACTCACAATATAATGTGGAAAGTAAGGAACACTCTTTTGTTTTCAGCTATTTTCAGTATAATTTCTTAATTCAAAAGTTTATTCCTGTGTGATAAAGATAGACAATCAAATAATGTGTGTGTGTTAATGACATGAATATATGAGCGGGCGGTGTATTGCTTGTCACTTTTTGATGGAATTTGAGGCCCACTAGAATAAAAGATCCGGCTGCCTGTCGGAATTTTGATATGTGGAGCTATGCAATAAATACAATTAATAGGGCAACGACAGTTTTCAAATGGTGGCGATTGTCATCAATACTTGTTAGAACTACTGATTTATGTGTTGTTTTACCGCAAGCAAACAGATACACAGAGTGTTTAGGCTGATTAGTCTACTTTAAAACAGTGAAGTTTACTTAGCAACAGAAATTTGGCTGTTGCGCGTCCAGACCCTTTACTTTAGTAGGATTTGAATTTTCTCTAATGACGTTTAAAACCGCGAGCGGGAAACATGAAAATTAATTGTAATATTTATAAGAATCGATAATATTAAGTAATTTGCGTGTACTTACAAATGAAATTTTATTCATTCGCCTTTACTATTATTTGCCGTGTAACTGAAACATTTTCTCATCACACAGGAGGGCATTTTGACACTTTTTAAAATGCAATTTACTTACTGGTACGACGCAACCTTACTCGACGTGTAGCAGTTTAGTACTAAAGTACTAGATATCGAGAACGGTGCAATTGTCTTGTTCTTGTCTTCCCACTTTGAGATTTCTACCCCTCGTCTAATAATATGTAACGTCATTGGCCCTAGTGGTTTATTAAATTTTCGTAATATTGCCATTTTTATTCTTAAATCCATCTTTTAGCTGTTTTATCAGAAATATTTTTTGTTTCTCTCATTTTCTGTATCGAGCGAAAGATTGAAAGTTATTTGGCGGTCCGTCCTGTCTGCCTAGTAAAACAAATGGAGGGGGTATGTTTGTTAGTTGTGAGTACTTACCGGCCTGTGGTCCCGCGTATGCCAGCACGAGCGCAGCGGCGAGCAGCGCGGCGAGCACGGCGCACGCCAGTAAGAGCGCACGGCGTTGCGAGCACACGGCCACGGCGCGCCCGCCGGAGCCAGCTGCGCCTGAACTTCCCCCGTACGCGGCGCGCTCTCGTGCAAGACGGGAGGACGCTGAGTCCGGCCCTGGAATTAACAATTATAATTTACCAATGATAAATATATTTTAATTTATTAACGCCCCTTTTAGGGGCTTTTGCTATGAATAGTAAGAATTATGCAGTATTTATTATTATAGGGTCAGTCAAAAAGTAATGAATCCTATATTTTTTCTTCTTTAATAAGGAACTACAGTCCAATTTTTTACGAATAATGGCCTTCTAACTTAAATAACTGCGTATTTATTTTTATTTTTAGAGTTAGTTTTAATAGTTAAAATAATTGTCAAAGTTTTAATTTTTCAAGATCCCCGAAAACCACCGTAGTGTAGTGAATCGTGTGACGTCATCACTCACGAAAGGTTTTTTTTTATTTTCAATAGGTGTTGTCATTTTGTATGACAGTTATACGGAAGAAAGTATGATATTATTCAATAAGTTAAAACATTATTTATTTGGAATTATTTATTTATTATTAAGGGAGAATGGTATAAAAATTATTTGAAATTGTTATTTTTTTGGCTTTTAAGAATCGAAATCAATATTAATGGAAACCGAAGCTCCGAACTGATAATAATAGTAGGGGAGCCCAAGAGGGTATTTTGGGATTTACTCAATCCCGTTGTGACATACAGGCTGTAGATATTAGTATCTGGAGTCCTTTTTGACTGAGCCTCAGTGAGAATATATATGTTGTTTTTGTTTAGTGACAAACTGAAGATATCCACTTACTTGGTATAATTATTTCCCTCCATTCGTAATCTAGGCAAAGAGGAATACATATTGTAGTTAGTCCCAGAATTTCTACACTTAAATAAATCCCGACTTCTAGTATTACGTAATGGAATATGAAAGTTTATCAATGCAAGCAATTCTGGACTAACAACTACATCATTTAATATTTTATATAGAAATACCAAGTCAGTGAACATCCTTCTTTCTGACAATTTAAGCATATTTATGAGATTTACAGTTTGTTTGTCAAATAAGAGAAGAAAACATAGGAGGGCGCCACTGTTGTTGAAATGGCAATATTAAAAATATAAAAACAGACCGTATTCCTTTGTATGCAATATCTTGGTTACGTGTATGCAATATCTTGGTCGAGTGGCACCCTCCTTCACCCGGGGCGGACCGCGCCCCCCCCCCCCCCCCCCCCGTCGCGATTAAAAAATGGGAGGGTAGCGATTTAAAAAATGGAGGGTGTGGGGGGGGGGGGGGGGGTGGGGGGGTGAAAATTTGTGGGTTATGGGTAATTTTTTATGACAAAAATACAGAAAATAAACATTTTTTAATTTTTTTCTGGATAGGGACACCCTAATCACCTAGCGGTATGAAATATATTTTACGACCTATTCACATATCTACCAAATATCCATAAAAAAATTCTTAAAAATCAGTCTAGCCGTTTCGGAGGAGTGCGACCACAAACACCGTGACACGAGATTTTTATATATGTATATAGAAGTAGGTATCTTAACAACAGTGCTTCTTCGATTTTAATTTTTTTTTTTAAGAACAAAAAAATGTGAATTTAGTGTGACTCATCTTTTTTAATGTATAAGAAAGAGCTGCAGCATTATTATAACGATATTGAACGTATGTTTATTGCCTTTTTTCCGCCACGCTACCGTAACCGTGAATAGTCACGGTAAGTATAAAAGCGTCTAATGATTATAATAAACAATGATAAATGGTGTTATTTTTGGATTGGATTTTGTTTACATTAGCTCCACACAGGAGGCCCTGAGGAAAATAATTCCCCTCAGGGCCTATATCATCTGGATGCTGTGTGCAGGGTGTTTTTAGGAAAAGAAGGAGAGGAAGTTCTGGGAAGGAAAAAATTATGACGGCTGGGTAGGAATCTGAGGGATCAGTGGGTCCAGGAGTGACGGACGTATGAATCCATCCCTCCCACTGCGGTGCAAGGCGATATTCCGAGAGAGTACGGTTGGAGTAGTCAAAGGGAGTCCCTCAATCATTCTCTCTAGATTCGGCCTGCCATGCAGCTGGATCATCCGCCGTCATGAGCCGGACAAACCTCATCCCATGAACCCGGGCACCCCTGCTATGACACCAAATGGGTGACCTATCGCAGAGGTTACGAGAGGGCTATTCTATTGTTGATATATATCGATGCGTAAAACCTATTGAATATCGATATATCACGATTAAAATTATGTGTTGCGTGCGTAGGACAAGTGCGCACATTCGCCTGGGAACGTAGTAATGCATACGTTGCGTACGTGGGTACAGTGTGTGCTGAAAGTATGTATGAAGACTCACCAGTAAGGAATGCCACGTCATCGACATCTTGTTCCGACATGTTCCCCTGGTGAGAACGTCTCCAGGACGAATCCCTCACCACTCCTCCTAGAACAATTAAACACATTCAATAAGTAGGTACCTAACCCATCTAATCACAGGATACCAAAATTGTCCCAAAACATCATATGCCGTTATAATAACAGGAGACCTAAATTGTCCCAGTGCGATCGTGCATTATTAAAAGTTAGATATCTCTCTTCCTGTCATGCAAACATTTGTGATTTCTTTTATGTTAGAAAGTGAAAGAAATAATGCTTCTTATTGCCCTAGAAATATATGAGCTATGTTGTTCAGATATTTTACAAACCCGATCATAAGTGACCATAGACATATGTATGAATATTAGTAGACCTGCCCTAAGTGATAAAAGCGTATTATTTCCCCCTCCCCATACCGGTTCCATCAGAACCGGTTGGGGTTGAGTATGGCTTCGCGTGAATCTAAAAAAAATGACGTCATCATTCTTCTGCGAGCTAGCATCGAGCGCTCATCAGTGCATTTTACGAAATAACACCGCAAAAAAAACGTGGTTTGTATTTTAAAAACGTGTAAATATATACTATCACCCGAGATACATGGCGTGTGCTCGTCGATGTTTACGGGGTAAGTAAATTATGAAACATTTGTAAAAGTATTCTAATAATAAAATACGGCAACAAAATATTGGAGTATGAAAATAAATTAACTTTACTTTGCCGTAATTAGACTTTGCAAATTTGTTCAATACGCGGCGAGCAATTCGCGCTCCCATGTAAAGGGTCTATTCATTCAAAAGCAGAGTTTACTTTTAAGAACTAAATGGTGATATTATAATGCGAGATGCCTATATACTGTCATATTGAGTTATCGACGAATCACATATCTCCAAAGTCATCTTCCCGCTCTGCGCCCCGCTGTAGTTGTTGTCTACCCCTCACCTTTATGTTCTGGTCTACTAATATTCATATGTCTATGCAGGAGACCCAAATTGTCCCAAAACATCATACGCCGTTATAATAACAGGAGACCCAAATTGTCCCAGAGCGACCGTGCATTATTAAAAGTTAGATAGCTCTCTTCCTGCTAGGTGAACATTTGTGATTTCTTTTATCTTAGAAAGCGAAAGAAATAATGCTTCTTATTGCCCTAGGAATATACGAACTATGTTGTTCAGATATTTTACAAATCCGATCTTAAGTGACAATTTTATTTCGCGCCAATTTGTGACAACAAACATTTAATATTAAAAATAAAATTCTATAAACATCAACTAGAGAAGATCAGTGGCGCACACAGAAAAAAAATTCAGGGAGGGTTTTTACAATTTATTTATTTTCTAATATAAAAGATACTATTTGTTGACAAGCATAATAATTAGCTAAGTGGCCTTGTGAACCCGTAACCTTACTGAAGTCCAGAATTTAAGGACTATATTCCTGAATTCATCATTTTCCCCTACACGACCCATGCTAAAAAAAACGTATCCCAAAAACTGCCTTGGTAATCGGTAAAAAAACAGGTTTTATTAGAAATGTTTAATTTCATATACCATGGATGTATAAATTAACCAAAAAACAATGCGTCTGGCAGCACTAGCTGTGCACGGTTTTGGAGAGAGGTGCCGCGGGCAGGAGGGCAGAGCGGGCGGGGACATCCAGTCATATTGTAAACTTTTGCATTTCGCACAATGCACCGTGCGGCGATCGCGAGTGATACTGGTAGCCGGCCAGCTGTAGCATCGCGAGCACCAGCGTTCTTCCCTAAGATATTTTGCGTACAGATTTATCTAAACGTTTCTTATGTTACTTTTGATTGGTAAAATAATATATGCTTGTCGAAATTCGGCGGGTTTAAACCCCAAAACCCCCCTCGTGTGTGCGCCAATGGAAGATACAGTGAATTGTATACTTGGGCTGCAATGTAAATTATAGATGGGATCCTTCGGTTGAAATCAAATGCCGCATTGAGCAAGCTTGTGCAACCTTTATCCGCATAAAAAAGATGTTCTGCAGTCATGGTTTCAACCTTGGATTACGAATGCGAATGGTCAGATGCTACGTGTTTTCGATATTATTTTATGGAATGGAAGCATGGACGCTTACTGAAGAACTAATTAGGTGACTTGAGGCATTCGAGATGTGGATCTATAGAAGAATACCTACTTAAAATATGCTGGATGGACAGGGTTACGAATGAAAATGTTATGGTTCGGATGAATAAAGAAAAAGAAGTTATTAAAACTATAAAAATCCGAAAACATCAATTTCTTGGACATGTGATGAGACATCCAGAGAAGTAGGAGATTTTGCATCTCATAATGCAGGGAAAGATTCCCGGAAGATGGTGCCCTGGAAGAAGGAGAACCTCATGGCTGAAAAAGCTGAGACAGTGGTTTGACCAGTCTACAGTAGAGCTGTTCCGGGCCGCAGTAAACAAAGTCCACATAGCCAAAATGATAGCCAACGTCCGTTGAACGGACATGGCACAAGAAGAAGAAGATAAAAAGTGAAGTGGCAGTTTTATTACAAATTTTCTTAAGAAAAGGAATCTGTATTTAAAAATTTAAGTTTATTCAATTTTAAGTACTTTAAATCGAATTTCGCAGGTATGTAATACATTTCCAATATCAATATTTTAATATCAATATTTTCGCAGGTATGTAATATATTTCCAATATCAATATTTTAATATCAATATTTTCGCAGGTATGTAATATATTTCCAATATCAATATTTTAATATCAATATTTTCGCAGGTATGTAATACATTTCCAATATCAATATTTTAATATCATCATTTCCAATATGCATATTTTTTAATAGCAAACCGCCCATGGTAAAAGTCCAGGATACGACGCCATTGGTATTGAGCACATAAAATACGCAGGAGATCAACTTCATATTATTCTAGCCGCCCTGTACTCAAGCCTCCTAAGACACACACATATGCCGATGGATATGAGCAAAACTATTATCGTACCAATCCTGAAATCCAATCAGCTGGATGCATCGGTATTAGGAAATTACCGACCGATTTCCTTGGCGACAATGCTCTCGAGACTATTTGAAAAAATCTTATTCGCGCTAATCAAAAAGAAACTATTTACCCTTGATAACCAATTCGGCTTCAAGAGCGCCTCATCAGCCGATATGGCCATTTATGGATAGCTTACTACAAAAAAAGAAAAACCACAGTCTATGGGTGTTTTCTTGACTTAAGCAAGGCGTTTGATCGTGTTTCCCATCAATTATTATGGGAAAAACTCATAAAGCGAGATGTTCCAGCAGCAGTGGTCAATATGCTGGCTATTTGGTACGGACAACAGGAAAATCACATTCAATGGGCAGGAGCTTCTTCAAGACCTTTATTCCTTAAGAGCGGAGTCAGGCAAGGGGGAAATATGTCTCCAACTCTATTTAATGTGTACATTAACGACCTCTTACAAGAGTTGAACGATACACGAATCGGTTGTCATATCTGCGGACAAGGAAGTAACAACATTAATTACGCCGATGACATGGTGCTGCTTGCACCTTCGATTAAAGCGATGAGACGACTTGTGCAAATATGCGAAGAGTACGCAAACTCTCATAACTTGTTGTACAATTCTAAAAAGTCAGTCATCGTCGCTTTCAAACACAATAAGGAGCCATCACATACTCCTCCAATATATCTAGAAGGAAATGAACTGCTTGTGGCCTCACAGGTTAAGTATCTGGGACATATCCTAACCGAAGACATGAAGGATATAAAAGATATGGAACGACAAAGAAGAGCAATTAACATACGGGCCGGAATGCTCTCAAGGCGGTTCTACCACTGTAGCGAAGATGTCAGAAAATTACTATTCAAGACATACTGTACTGCCCTGTATACGTCTGAACTGTGGACACAATCCCCAGCAGCGCAATGGGACAAACTGAGGGTGTGCTACAATAACGCATACAGGCAACTTATGCAACTACCGAGATTCTGCAGTGCCTCCACGATGTTTACCGAGGGGAGGGTGCACTCATTCCCAACCTTACTCCGCCACCGACTAGCCAGCTTCTGGAGCAGGATACGAACTTCAACCAATATCATTGTCGTGGCTGCATCCGAGTGGCTCAGTTCCCCAATAAATGGGCGATGGATGCAGATGATGAGGCGACCTCCATGATGGACGATCCCAAAATATCTTTTTATCTTTTTATTTTTAATTCTGTCTACTTATTATTTATTTTAATTTTATGCTTATTTTTTGTTATTTGTGTGATGAATTTTGTTTTCATTTTATGTTTTAATTAGGTACTTACCTAATATTTAAACTTTTTTTTTCTTTTATAGTTGTTTATGTAATATGGCAGACTGGGATTACACTACCCTCCCAGTCCTGCTGGAATAAAAACTTAAATAAAAAATAATATTTAGAAATAAAAATGTTGATTTCTATAAAAGACATCGGAAAAATTATTTTATCTAGATTTTGGAACAATTTTTATTTTTGCAAAAGGGTTAAAAAATTACCAATAAAATGGAAGGCAAAAGTTCATATATGTTATTTTCTTATTTTTCAAAGGGCTACAAATCATTTTAACTCTTGCAATACCAGAGTTTTTCCTAAGGAACATGAAGAAAAATATATAGCTTAACCTTTCAAGCTAAATTTGTTCGTTTTCGGGAACATCTCATATTTATTTTTATTTTTATTATCATTATTTGTGTATTACAGAATGTGTGTCCATTTACAATACACATGTGACACAAACTACACATTATCTTAATATGTAAAACAAAGTCGGTTTAGTTACACTATTTATAACTTGAAAACGGCTGGACCGATTTTGATGATCCTTTATTTATAAGATTTGTCTCCCGCCCCGGGTAACAGAATAACTATTAAAACATCGGAAAAATTCACGAAAAAGAAAGTTATGAAGAAAATTCATTTCCTCATACATTTGTATGGAACGAATTCTCATCTTTTGAAAGAGCTCCAGCAATATTGTGTTAGGTATAATATTGAAGTTTGCGTGAATTCCAATTATTCAAAAACGTCCAATGCCAATGCGCTGTTTGTTTTTAAACATATAACGCTGCCTCTCTTTCTTACACACTAAATGTCAACAGTCGAAAATGAGACAAACGGTGAACGTATGTCTCTGCATAACTCCAGGAAAACAGCCACTTCTTTCCAAAACATTCAAGGCGCAATGCAACGTGGAGTATTGCAATTTGGTCAAGTTAATCAAATACATCTGCAAATTTGTCACAAAAGTCAGCGACAGGGCCAGATTTATACTTTACATAAGTATAGGCCACTTCGTTGCGCCGCCCCTTTCTCCTTCTTGGAATTCGCAACCTATCATAATCACTCACTTGTAAGCTTTTAGGTATTAGGTGACACAATTTTCAAAATAAACCTTCAAATATAGGTTAAGGCAAATTCCCTTTGCTTCAATTCGCTGGATAGGTGTAGCACCATTTTCAATCATTTTTAGAATCGTAAGTACTTCATCCCAGGAATCTCTTAAACTTGTAAAGGCATCTGATCTTGCTGTTCAACGTGTGAGGTTTACTCTCTTGAGTGTCTTTCCTCTTCTCTTCCTATTTCTTAAACCAAATTTTTGGAACATAAACATAAGTAGGTAACTATCTAGCATAGAATATTAATGAGTTCTGGAAATCAGCTACTTTTACCAAATGTGATTAAAAATAGAAAACTCTATAAATATTTAAGTAGAAAACTCTATCTATACACAGTGGCTTGTTTTTTTTTTAATAATCGCACACAAACTTAACAGCTTACCAAAGCAAGCGAGCGCCGCCCTCTGAACTCTGCCGCCCCTAGGCCGCGGCCTATAAGGCCTATTGACAAATCCAGGACTGGTCAGCGATATGGCGGTTTTTGGCATTCAAACTACAAATAAAAAACGATGAAAGCAAATGCCTTGCTGCCACGTGAATTACATTTCTTAATTCATTTTAAGTATTCATTTTAACTTTAAAAAGATGAAATTAATTCAGCTAATAAGTTAACATAACAGTTATTGATTCTGAGGCGGTACGAAGTTCGCCAGGTCAGCTAATAGTGAATCAATGATAATGTTGTCTGGGTGACTAGTAGAATATTTCAAACCGTCAGCCTAATTTACCGGACTATTATGCCTCTCGGTGTTATTTTATAGCATACTAGCTGGTACCCGGCATGCGTTGCTATGCCATTTAATTAAGAAATTGTTTCTCCCTACGTGTCCTTTCCCATTCGTCCCGTTCCCCTTCCCCCCCCCCCCCCATTCCTCTCCCGCGTCCTTTTCCCCTCTCACGTTTCCACTCCGCCTCCTCCACCTTCCCTCTCCCCACTACTCCACTCCCCCCCCCTTCCCCCTTCCCCCGTCCCGCAAACCCCCCTCCCGAGTTCCCCTCCCCCCTCCATCCCCTCCCGCGTTCCATAAATTAATCCCCGGTAAATTTAGTTTTCAAACTGCTCGCGTGCCACCTATTGCAATTTTTTTATACAAATTTCATAAAGCCAGAGCTCACCAGTAGTTTGATATAAACCGTCTCCTGACAATAACGAACACAACAAAAAAAGAATTATCCTATTTGGTGCAGTCGTTCGGAAGTTATGCGCGTACATACATTTCGGTGATTCATTTTTATTTATATAGATAGAAGATAGAAGATTTAATATATAAAACACAGATATGTGTACTAAATAATATGTGATTTATGGTAAATATTTGCGGCCTTCGTGTTTCCTCCTTTCTGCAACATAAGTTTCTAAGACCAATGCTCATTCCTTCCTCTCCTCCAAAAGACCTTCCACATAGTAGGGGTCGACCGAGATCTCGTTCTCGGTCTCGGACTCGGCATTCTCGGCTGCAAAATTCTACCGAGAACTCTGTCTCGGTTCTCGGCGAAAAATCGCCGAGATTCTCTGCCATAACCGAGACCGTTGTAAGTAGGTACGGTATGGGATAATGGGATTCAAATCTACTGCAAAGAAATGCAAATATTTTTGAGTATTGGTATCGCCAAGGGCGGATCCAGGGGGGAGGTCATGGGGGTCATGACCCCCCCCTGGGCTGGGCCCAGGACCTAGGTGGACCTACTTTTTACTTGTATCTATTTTTATCAAAATTAAATTATAACTTCTTGTGACTTGACCACGATTATGTGACCCCCCCCCCCCTGGCGCTTTTTGACCCACCCCTGGCGCCAAAGCTGGATCCGCCCTTGGGTATCGCGCCATATCAAGTACTTAAGCCTGCAGCAAATAAGTTTTTATCAGCACCGCCTACTAGTGTAGCAAGCGAATAGCTCTTTAGTCTTCTTCTTCTTCGATGGCGCTACAGCCCATATCGAGCTTTGGCCTCCTGCAACAGTCGCCTCCAACTCCTCCTGTCCTCAGCGGCTGACTTCCAATTTGGTACCTGGAGAAGCTGTGCTGCATCCCCTCTTACTTCGTCTTCCCACTTTTCTCTTTCCACCTGGGTGTCCAGTCAAAATTCTTTTTGGGACGCGTGTATCCGCTCTATGTATAGCTCTTTAGTAGAGCTGATCAATTATACGACATGACGCGACACTCTTTGAAGGGTGAAAACACAGAATAATTGCTTTTCATGTGCTTCAACATCATGTTGTTCAATTTTGATTATTAAAACTATTTAAAACAAATTATTAATTATTATAAATATACTATACTAGCTGGTCCCGGCATGCGTTGCTATGCCACTTAATAAAGAAATTGTTTACCCCGCGTGTCCTTTCCCACTCCGTCACCTCCACCTTCCCTCTCCCCACTCCACTCCCACCCCCTTTCCCCCGTCCCACGAGTTCCCCTCCTGAGTTCCCCTCCCCCTCCCAGGTTCCCCTCCCCCTCCCTGGTTCCCCTCCCCCATCACCCCCTCCCTCCCGCTTTCCACAGCAATAGCCGCTTCCTCGCGTGCCACCAATAGCAATTTTTTAATATAAATTTCATAATGCCAGAGCTCACCGGAAAAAAATAAATAAAAACCTTGTCCTGACAATAACGAACACACAAAAAAAAAAGAATTATCCAATTTGCTGCAGTCGTTCGAAAGTTATTATAGATTATGCAAAAATAGCGCATTTTCATTTTTTTTCTCAATTTATATATTCTCGGTCTCGGCCGAGAACGAAAAACCTGTCTCGGTCGACCCTTAACCCACAGCATCTCAGATTACTAGGCGAGACCCCAAAGGGAAAATATTTTTTTCAGAGCCTCCTATGTGGAGTTAATGTAAAAAAAAAAAAATTAAAAAAATTTATAAATACATATAACCTGTGAAATACCTTTATATTAGAATCCAGATCAGTCAGCATTGCGCTTTTATTAATTTTGAAATCACAATTACACCAAAAAAACATAATTTTTAAAACACGAAAATTTTATTTAACTTACACTCATATTTTTAAATTACAAAAATCATTAAAATAATCACATTGTTTAATTCTTCAAATAAGCAATAGTAATATTTATTTTTTTATTAACTCACTATAAAATTTAAATTATTTACAAAATTTCACTTTAAAAGTTGACACCCTTAATTTAAAAAAATCGTAATGTGAGCCTTATTATTTTTTATCATTATTATTATTATTTTTTAGCCATTATTATTTTATCAACGCATTTTTTTATAAGTTATCTCGGATTACTTATGTAAGGTTTGTTAACAAATTCGCTGCGTAGATTCTAAAAACGTTTCGAATCGAATAATTTCGATGTTTCGCGTATATTTCGAAATGCGATTCGAAATCGGCAGTTCCGTTGGGACGGAAGGGTTGGTTGGTTCGGCGGATAGGACGGTTAGGGTTTTATTTAAGACGGAAATGTCAGAATCTCTGCCCAGGGCGAGGCGGACATTTTGAAACTGCGCGCGCACACTTTTGTGAATCTGGGAGCTTTTTAGGGAGGTATTGGGTGACCGAACAGAACACAACCCCCCCAGAAATAGGCCACTTGCATCACTTTTTAAAAAAAAAAATCCGGTTAGGCAAATATTCTAAGACATTCTGTATTTTTTTTTTATCGTATTTTTGAAACCCTGGGGATTTTTTGAAAATTTCAATCCGAAAAATCAGACCATTTTTTATAAACCGGAAAGACGGGACATAATTTTATAGGTGCGAAAAAACGAAAATCATTTTTAAAAAAATAACGTTTTCCACACGAATGGCACAGGAGAATAACGAGGCATACCAAAAATATTACATCTCATAAATATTTTTTTCGTTGATCCATCTTATTGATCATAAATCATTATAATGTACAACGTCTATTAATCCAATGTAATATACTTGTACTTGTAAATTATAATAATAATAAGTTTGGAATAAAAATTAAGGGTAATACAAGAGAGAGTAGTATAGTTTCACATCTATTATATATGGATGATATAAAATTATTTTCAAATTCTGAATCAAATTTAGAGAAAATGATTAAGGTAGTTAAAATTTTTTCAGATGATATTAAAATGACTTTTGGTTTAGATAAATGTAAAACTATCCATATAGAGAAAGGCAAAATTGTAGATGGAGACGAGGGTATATTTAGAAATTTCAAAATTCAAAGTATGAAAGGGGATGAGGTTTATAAATATTTAGGATACCCGCAATCGAATAGATTAGATCACACTAGTATTAAAAATGATATTAGGATTAAATTTCAAACTAGGATCAGAAAAATTTTAAAATGCAATCTATCTGCTAAAAATTTAGTAAAAGCAATAAATACTTGGGCAATACCTCTACTAACGTACTCATTTGGCATAATTAAATGGTCCAATACAGATTTAGATAGTTTAGAACGATTAATTAGAACTACGTTAACAAAATTTAATTGCCATCATCCAAATTCAGCTATAGAACGAATTAATTTACCTAGAAATTTAGGAGGTAGAGGTGTAGTCAAAATAACATCTTTGAAACACAATCAGGTAGAAATGCTTAGAAATTTTTTCCATAGGAAAGCTAATAGCTCAGAAATGCACAAAATAATTTGCAAGGCAGATAGAAATATTACACCTTTAAATTTATATGACGAGAATGCCAACATTCTTATAAATACTAACCAGGAATTATTAGATTCCTGGTCAAATAAAATTATTCACGCAAAACACTTCAATTATCTCAACCAAACGTATGTTGACAAACTTTCGTCAAACAAATGGTTGAGTATTGGAGAGTTGAGCGCAGAAATAGAAGGATTTATGCTTGCCATTCAAGATAGAGTCATTAATACTAAAAATTATAGAAAGCATATAATCAAAGATATAAATCAAATTGATGATTTATGTAGAAAATGTTTGGCTTTTCCCGAAACTATAGAACATATTATATCGGGATGTTCTATATTAGCGCCTTCCGAGTATACATTTAGGCACAATCAGGTTTTAAAAATAATTCACCAAAGTTTGGTAATTAAACATAACTTGATTGATTGCCGTAATGTAGTACCTTATTATGAATATGAACCAAATTCATTTATAGAAAATGAATTTTATAAAATATATTATGATAAAACTATACTAACAGACAGAACAATTAGTCATAATAGACCTGATATAGTTTTACATGACAAAATTAAAAAAATAACTTATATCATTGATGTAGCTATTCCAAATTCCTGTAATATTCAAAAAACTGTTTCTGAAAAAATTAGAAAATACACAGATTTAGGAAATGAGATTAAAAGAATTTGGCATTCTCGGACTATAAAAATATTACCATTTGTTATTTCGGCCACTGGCATAATACCTAGGAATCTGATTCAAAATTTAAGCATATTAGATTTGTCAAAGAATTTGTATATAAAAATGCAAAAAGCAGTAATTTTAAATACATGTAGGATTACAAAAGATTTTTTAAATATTTATATTGAGGGATCAGTAGGATTTATAGGTTCAATTAGAAATGCCACAGAGCCGAACCCTCTGATATGAAAATATCTGGAGTCGGTGAATTATATTCCCATTTGGTCTCTAGTGGGTTGACATGTTGTTCTTGTATTGTTTTGTATTTATAATACTTATATAGTGCAATTGCATAACGTGGATTCACTAGATGATCATTTGGGGAAGTGTATGAAAGGGTTTAGTTTTTCCTTCTTTTTTTTTTTTTTTTTTTTTTTTTTTGGGGGGAAAATTTAACCCGGACATTTAAATATTATAAAATTTGATTTTGTTAAAAGCAACACTTTTACCATTATACCTCTAAAACACCTAGACAGCAATAAAATTTACGGGGTTCTCTTCATAACATCTGTCAAAAAGTCAAACAAATGATAAGTTCGCAGAGAACAAACAATAAATCTAGTGAACGTTAAATGTCAAATTCAAAAATTCGCCTGAAATCAAAGTGTTGCCATATTAAAAAAAAATCAGTGTAGAATTTTACAAAATTAAAAGGAACATTTTCGGAGACGGGACATTTTATTTGCGTGAATTCGGTTCGACCACAAAAGTAACTTAAGTATAACAAACTTCAAGTACGAAGATGGTTTTGCGTACGGCGCGGCATCAGAGTTGTAATTTGCAATCTTAGCCGGATTTTTAAATTTCAACCATACAGTCTCTGGGGAGGCGTCTACTAATATCTACAGGAATTCCAAAAACTGAAAAATCGAACTAATATCAATGAGAATTAAAGTGTTGACGAATATCTACAGCCAAGGGCAGATTTAGGGGGGGGGGGCACTGGGGCACGTGCCCCCCCCAGAAAGTATTTTTTTGTACTGTGGAGATTCCATCATAGTACAGAAAACTGTCTCTATCAAACATTTTTTTGACCGTCCGCCTCTTGTGCCCCCCCCAGAAAAAAATCCTGGATCCGCCCTTGTCTACAGCTCAAACTGTTGACGAATATCTATGAGAACCGAAGTGTTGACGAATATCTACAGCACTGGCAGAGGTTGGATTTGCAATTATGTATAGGATATTGGAATAACGTAATATTGCGTATGCAGTTTAAAAAACTTAATTTATGTAAGTATGTATGTAAAAATCCCTAATATCGGACTATTGGACACATTTAGCTGATTATTCCAACCTACGCTCTGTAGATATTAGTCAACACTCTGAAGTTCGTAGATATTAGTTCAACATATGAGCTGTAGATATTCGTCCGACATACAGGACAGGCTGTAGATATTAGTATCTGGAGTCGTCTCTGGCCTATACCGTTCGATGCTAAATGATTAGCGTTTGCAATTCTCACAACTTCGAAGTAATGTATATTGCAGAAACATATTTAGCAGGCGTTAAAAATGTGCGTTCACCTTTTGAGATTTTAAAATAAATATTCATTTTGGAGTTAATTATCAACCCGTCTGCTTGGTTCAATATATTAGCACCTCACAATCGGAAGCCTCAGTTTCGCTCGTAAATTCTGAAACCGTCACTTTGGATCGAGATTGTAAAATATCTATGCAAGATAGCTTTCATATTTAAAAGACAATTAGAAGCATTATTTCGTTCTCTTTCTGGTTAAAAGAAAAAATACATGTGTTTGCATGAGAGGAAGAGAGATACATAGCGTTTAAAATGTAAGATCGCTCGAGACGTTTTTGGTCTTATCTATATCTCTACATATTATAAATTGAAGTCCTCTGGGTCGTCTGACTGTCTGTCTGTCTGTTCGCGATAAACTCGAAAACTACTCAACGCATTTTCATGCGGTTTTCACCAATAGATAAATAGAGTGTTTCGTGAGGAAGGTTTAAGTATGTAATTTGTCAAGGATTTGTGTAAATTGGTTGAAACATAACGATAATTGTTAGAAGTGTCGGAAATAGTCAAGCCGCTTGGGAGCTTTCATCGAAAACACTGCCTAATCCCTTTGAGATTTAACAAAACAATGCATGGTGGGATATTCCTCTTTTATAGATCTACAAAAAAGTCCGCAAAGGCATATATCTATCTTTTACGGATAGCTTAATATGCCCATTCTATCTTCTAAAAAAATGGTCAGGTACATTGCGGTAATTGAAAAGTTATTTAGACGTATACAGTATTAATCCTTATTAACTTAAATATGTTAGTTGCGCCGCATTATTCTAATCTTTCACACCATCTCTGCGTATTATAAATTAAAGTCCTCCGCGGCATCTGTCTGTCTCTTGGCGATAAACTCAAAGACGGCGGTGGCTATAAAGGTTGGATAACCATCCAGTAGTTGTGTTTTATTAGCCACTGCATCGCATGGCCGGGTCAGCTAGTGAAAAAATAACGCAATTACGTGTTTTGGGTTTACATTTATTCAACAGTGTTTCAATAAATTATAAAAAAAATAATATGTATTATTGTTTTTGGGTCATCCGTTGCCTTCCGTGGTGAACAGGGAGGTAGTGGGTGTTGGGATTAACCCCCTTCAAGTTGGGGGAGGGGGTGTAAACCCTTTTACATTCATTACTGACCTAAATAATTTCACTATTTGCTAATTGAAACGGCTACGCTATCTTTCTTATTGTGAGATAAAAAGACGAGCAGGTGCGTAATTAGCAAGATTTAGGCGGTGTTAAAGTTTTTTCTTATATACGAGATAAATCAATGTATATTTGCTTGTATTTGCCTTATGCTTTGCTAAACCATTCATCCGGTTGCGATCAAACTTTGGGGATTTGATGTGCGCATGCCCGCGATGGTTTCTCTATACAATAGTGAGCTCTGGCGTCATGAAATTATGCGTGGCTAATCATTCATTCGATTGCGATGAAACTTTGGGGATTTGATGTGCGCATTTTTTTTTACATTAACTCCACACAGGAGGCCTTGAGGAAAATAATTTCCCTCAGGGCCTATGTCATCTGGAATGCTGTGTGGAGGGTCTTTTTGAGGAGAGGAAGGAATGAACATTGGTCTTGAAGAGACCCATGTTGTAGGAAGGAGGAAACACAGAGGCCGGCAAATCATTCCACAGCCGAGCTGTTGAACATAAGAACGAGTCGAAGAAACCGTTCTCATGTGACAAATGTCAACCGTGTACAAATGTTATGCACGCGTTTGGCGTGTTTCCCGACTATGCACCGGTGCCGAAGGGATCAATGATGCTAGTTCCTCGGAGCATCTTCCATTGTAATACCGGTAGAACAAGGATAGCATTCCAACCCGACGCCTGTGCTCTAAAGATTGCAATCCGTCTGTTAAGATGGGAGAATCTATCAAACGGACCGCCCGTTTCTGCACAGAGTCGAGGGTATTTTTCAGGTATTTTGGAGCTCCAGACCAGAGGTGGCTGCCAAATTCAACCGTTGGGCGCACTTGTGATTTGTACAGGGTTAGCAGTCGTGCACTATTAAAGTATCTGCGGCCCCTACACAGTACGCCCAGTTTCTGGGAGGCATGCCCGCGATGGTTTCTCTCTACAATAATGAGCTCTGGTATCATGAAATTATGTGTTGCTAACCATTCATCCGATTGCGATCAAACTTTAGTGAGCTGTTCTGAGCACACCCGCACATGTTTCTATTTTCTTTATTTTTTTTATTTACATGAGCTCCACACAGGATCATCTTTGGGAATGCTGTGTGGAGGGTTTTTTTTTTAGGAAAGGAAGGAGAGGAGAGTTCTGGGAAGGAGAAGGGTTTAAGGGGTGGGTAGGAATCTGGGGTTCAGTATGTCCTGGTCATCCGCCTCCAAGACCTAGACAAACCTCACCCCATGAACCCGGGCACCCCTCTGCTAAATCACCAAACGTAGCGAACCACTTGGGGTGACCTATGGCAGAGGTGTTGGTTATCCAATAAAGGTTCCCGGGGTGGCGGTACCCATTCCCGCCTCCCAAATTGAGATGATGTATACTAGTGAGCTCTGGAATTATGAAATTTGTATTAGGAAGGGGAGGCGGAAGGCGAACGGATCGAATAAGAAAGGACACGCAGGGAGAAATAATTTATTTATTAAGTGGCATTGCAACGCATGCCGGGAACTCAATAGTATTTAATAAATGATTTCTATTTAATTCTGGACATTTAAAAGCTCTCTGTTAGACACTGATTCTCGACCACCACTCAGAATCGAAACTTTGCTTGAAATGGGTTTGGTTTAGTCGTGTTTAGTGATATGAACTAAATTGCCATTGGTACCCAACCGTCCTCTTTCACTTCTCCTACTCCTCCCCCAAGCTTCAGCCTTATGCTGCGTATAAATTTGCGAACATAAGCGCGAGCTGAGCTACGAGTTATGGGAAAGGAACGAATCAACAGCAAGCAGCGCTTGGATAGTCCCGCTGTGCACTGGCACCGGGCAGCCTATTTACAAAACCTATACTGATTCAGTCGCGGTAGCGACAATTTACATTTTAAATATACCTCTATATTGGTTATTTTTTATCACATTGCAAAAACAAAAATTGTTCTAAAATCTAAATAAAATAATCTTTCTGATGTGTATATTAGAAATTAATAATTTTATTTCTAAATATTTAAAATTTTAATATTATTCCCATATATTGTAAATACACCTCTATATTGATAATTTTTTATCACTTTGCAAAAACAAAAATTTTTCTAATATCTAGATAAAATAATCTTTCCAATGTTTATATTAGAAATTAATAATTTTATTTCTAAACATTTAAATTTTGATATTGAAAATTTAAAGCGACTGAAACGGTATAGGTTTTGGAAATACGCCACCGGGCATTGTAATTTTCAATATAAAAAAAAATTGGTTCATTATAAATGATAAAAATACATAATAAAAGTACAAAAGTTCATAAATTTCACATACTCGTATATCTAAAAATAATAAATTTAAAAATTTTAAATTCTATATCCCAAAAAATTCTTAAATAATATGAAAAAGTCATAAATTCAAAACTTCAAAAATTCAAATTCAAACTTTTCAAAATACAAGAATTTTCAAAAATTCAGAACCTTTAATAAAAATGTAAATTTCAGAAATTCAAAATAATAACAGTACAAAAATTCATTAATGACAAAAATTTTAAATTCTATACCTACCCTAAAAATTCCAAATTTTCAAATATTCAAAAAATTCTGAATTTTCAAAAATGTTTAAAACTAAAAATTCTGAAATTCAAAAGTTTTAAAAATTCAAATTTCGAAAATTCAAAAATTCGGATATTCAAATATTCAAAAATAACAAAAATTTAAAAACATTCCTAATTTTTAAAATTTTCGAAATTCAATTATTTCAACAAAAAAATAAATTTTTAAATTAAAAAATTTTAATTTTTTTTTTAAATTTTTAAATTTGTAAAATTTTCAAAAATACAACTAAATTTCTAAAATGTAAAAAAAACCTTTTTTTAATTTAAAGTTATTCATAAATAAATGAGTAGGACAGTTATTGTCAGATATGTTTTAAGATTTTCACGGCCAAAAGCATTTTCGTTATTTGTTTTTGGGGTGTTATGCCGTGTTGCGCTACCTCCTTCTTTAGCCAACGTTTCGGAGATCGTTGCAGTGTCCATCATCAGGACAGTTCCGGCAGATCTGCAACACGGCATAACACCCCAAAAACAAATAAAGTAATTATTTGTGATGACCGACGAGAAAACAGATAGATTATATGGACTTACCCTTTGCATTTCCATTGTGGTTGTTCTTGTACTTCCCCATGGGCTCCATCTGAATGATTTCCAGCAATTCTATCGAGTTCTTGGCGCTGATCTGAGGCATTGTCCAGTTGCTGCACGGCTACCACATTCTATTAACCGGACCACTTCATGGCCACCACTAATCCTTACACTTTACACCATTTCATAACGAATTACAAAAAAAAAACACTAAAGGAGCCCAAAATGTTACACCATTTCATAACGAATTAAAAACACTTATTAGAGGTAATTCAGACATCAATAAAGCATTCCATTACAATTTGTTCAAACACTTGTAAGAGTTATTAAAACTTTTGTTTTACACAATTTCATAACAACAGAGTTATTAAGTTTTAGTTTTACACTTATCTATAACAAATTAGTTACAATTAGCATCGATTAGAATCTAAGTTAAGTCGAAATTTTAACCGGTATACTTCATGGCCACAATACCCACAACTAATCCTTACACTTTACATCATTTCATGACGAATTACAAAAAAAAAACACCAAAGGTGCCCAAAATGCTACACCATTTCATAATGAATTAGTAAAAAAACAATCGTTGGCAGTAATTTAGACATCAATGAAGCGGTCGATTATAATTTTTTTAAACACGTGCAAGAGTTATTAAGACTTTAGTTTTACACAATTTCATAACAACAGAGTTATTAAGTTTTAGTTTTACACTAATCTATAACAAAAAATTACAATTAGCATCGATTAGAATCTAATTCACGTGTAGTAAGACGAAATTTTAACCGGCGTACTTGATGGATACAACACCCACAACTAATCCTTACACCTTACATCATTTTATGACGAATTACAAAAAATAAACACTAGAGGAGCCCAAAATGCTACACCATTTCTTAGCGAATTAGTTATAAAAACTGTCGTTGGATTACAGTTTTTTTTATTAAACACTTGTAAGAGTTATTAATTTAGTTTAACACAATTTTATAACAATAGAGTTATTAAGTTTTAGTTTTACACTAATCTATAACAAATAAGTTACAATTAGCATCGATTAGAATCTAATTCACGCTTACTAAGTCGAAATTTTATACCATTTTAAACAAGTTTGTTTTACACGATTTCATAACAAATGAGTTAGTGTTAGTTTTACATTAATCTATAACAAATTTGTTACAATAATTAGCATCGATTAGAATCTAATTCACTCGTTGTACTTTAAAATTTTACACTATTTTATGACAAATAAAAATGTTATAAAACTCTGTAATTAGAGTCTATTTAAGTTAGTTTTACACCATTTTATAACAAATTTGTTACAATAATTAGCATCGATTAGAATCTAATTCACGCGTAGTACTTTAAAATTTTACACCATTTTATGACAAATTAAAATGTTATAAAACACTGTAATTAGAGTCTATTTAGGTTAGTTTTACTTCATTTTATGACAAATCCCAATGTTATAAAGAACTGTAATTGGAAATTTTTGTTTTGAAGAGTTTTAATTTTCAATGTACATTTGTTACTTTAATTTCAGTTTTTAAGTTTGCTCGTGAATGACACGGATGTGTCGAAACCGGTCGCAAAAAAATTAAAATTAAATTAAAAAATGTACATTGAAAATTAAAACTCTTTAAAACAAAAATGTCCAGAAATTGTTACATAGTTAATGCCCAAGAAATACAAAAAAAAAATGTAATTAGAGTCTATTTTAGTTTTACACCATTTTATAATAAATCCAAATGTCATAAAAGACTGTTATTAGAGTCTATTTAAGTCAGTTTTACACCATTTTATGACAAACTAGCTGGTTCCCGGCATGCATTGCTATGCCATTTAATAGATTGTTTTTCCCTGCGTGTCCTTTCCCATTCTTCCCGTCCCCTTTCTGCCTCCCCTTCCTCGCCCGCGTCCCCTTCTCTTGCGTTCCCACTCCGCCTCCTCCACCTTCCTTCTCCCCACTCCACTCCTCCCCTTCCCCCGTCCAGCGAATCCCCCCACCCGAGTTCCCCTCTCCCTTCCCCCCATCCCGCTTTCCATACATTTATTCCCGGTACATTCAGCGTTCAAACAACTCGCGTGCCACCTATTACATTTTTTTTATACAAATTTCATAATGCCAGAGCTCACCAGTAGTTTTATACAAACCTTTTCCTGACAATAGCGAACACAGAAAAAAAAGAATTATCCAATTTGGTGCAGTCGTTCAGAAGTTATGCGCGTACATACATTTCGGCGATTCATTTTTATTTATATAGAAGATTCAAATGTTATAAAATATTCTAATTACAGTTAATAGTACATAATTTTATAACCAATTTAAATGTTAAACAACATTCTAATAAGAGTCTAGTTTTACATCATTTTATATCAGAATATTTATATAACTGTTCACGTTTAAACGGTGTTTTCAACTGCTAATGATATTATTTTTTTTACAGCTATCCCTGAAATTTTTTATTGTGAATATCACACAAGAGTCCCAACTGCTCCTGTCTGGAGCCAATGAGACCATGGCATCCCCAATTGGGGTATGTTGTTGAAGGTGGGGGAGAGGGGAATTTAAAATATTAAATTTAAAGTGAAACTTAATAATTAAAATATTTAAAACATTATTAAACCAAATATTATACTCGATTTAATGATCGCATACACAAACAAAAACCCAGTTGAAACTGATGTAATGTAGATAAGTTTTAAGATTTTCACGGCCAAAAGCATTTTCGTTATTTGTTTTTGGGGTGTTATGCCGTGTTGCGCTACCTCCTTCTTTAGCCAACGTTTCGGACATCGTTGCAGTGTCCATCATCAGGGCAGATCCGGCAGATCCGGTAGATGTGTACCGGATCTGCCCTGATGATGGACACTGCAACGATGTCCGAAACGTTGGCTAAAGAAGGAGGTAGCGCAACACGGCATAACACCCCAAAAACAAATAACGAAAATTATATAATGTACTCCTAAAATACTGTTACAGAAAAGGCATATGTTTTGTGTGTTAATTTTGTTTTAAATATGGTAAAAACGGTATGGTAATAAACACCATCAATCCAAAAATGCTTTATTTTGGGTGTAAACATTTAAAAACACAATTAAATCGAATATTTTTCCAGATTCAATGAACGTATAGGTACACGAAAACCTTATTTTTAAGAAAATTATTTATTTTTGTCCTAAATATGGTAAAAATTACTTAATTAAAATCACCATTAAATTGAATATTATTCAAGTTTACACAACGAAATCCTTTTTTTTAAGAAAATGCTTTATTTTTGGTGTATTGTCTATGGTATGATAAAAATCAATTAAAAACGCCATTAAATCGAATATTTTCAACGGACTTATACACGAAAACCCACTTGAAACTGACACTTAAAATAAAAATACCCTGAAAATACTTGTTATGAAAACGCATTGTTTTGTATAAGTAATATAAAACCAATAAAATCGAATATTATACACAATTCAATGGACACGAAAACCTTGTTTTTAAGAAAATGCTTAATTTTTGGTGATAATATTGTTTTATCTATGGTAAAAATGAAGAAAAACACAATTAAACCGAACATTATCAATGAAAACGAAAACCCACTTGAAACTGGCACTGAAAATACTTGTTATTAAGAAAATGATTCCTTTAAGTTTGGTAAAAATTAATTAAAAATACAATTTAATCGAATATTATACCGGATTCATTGAATATATACACAAAAGCCTTATTTTTAAGAAAATGCTTTATTATTGGTGTATTAAATGTGGTAAAAATCAATTAAAAACAACGTTAAAACGAATATTTTTAACGGACTTATACTCGAAAACCCACTTGAAAATGAAATTTAAAATACAAATAAATTGAAAATACTTGATTTAAGAAATTGTTACGTTTTATAAAAAATCAATTAAAATCATCGTCAAATCAAATATAGTATCTGATTCAACGGACGTGTATAATTGTTTTTAATGAAATTTTTTTATTTTTGGTGTTAATATTGTTTTAACTATGGTAAAAATCAATTAAAAACACCATAAAATCGAATATCATCAACGATTCAATACGAAAACCCACTTTAAACTGATATTCAAAATACAAATACACTGAGAATAGGTACTTTTATTAAGAAAATTATTGTTTTATACTTATATGATAAAAATCTATTAAAAACAAAATTAAATCGAATATTATACCAGATTTCATGGAAGTATACACAAAAACACATATTAAACAGACAAAATATACACTGAAATCACTTTTGATAGAGAAAAAACTTTATTTTTGGTGTTTATATTGTTTTGTATATGGTAAAAATCAATTAAAAACATCACTAAACACGATTCAACGAATTTTTACACGAAAAACCACTTTAAACTCACATTTTTCTCAAACATGTCCTATTTAAACATGGAAAAACGCGGACAGTATGTTCTGGCGACGTTTTAGCGATGTTTTGCGCTGTTTTAGCGTGTTTTTTTAGTGTTTTTAAATGTATCAGAGCGTAGTGAGGGGAGGTTGTGCGGCCATTTTGTGCCGGGCGTCGCGGCGCTCGTGTACTGTATGTTGTGACGAGGGGACTGTTGCGCGCCGACGGCGCCGGGAGGTGGCTGTAACGGATGTACCAAAATTTAACACGCATTTTTTTAATGTTTTAAATATAATATTAAACATCCTATTCTGTCATTTGTGCATGGGTAGGTAAGTTGGTATTTTTGTGAAATATTCGTTGGTTTAATTTTCAAAATTGAGAGGGATGGGCAGTTGCGTAGCTAGGGTGGCACCCGGGGCGTATAACATGGTGTCACCCCTCCCCCCAAATTTAACTATCCAATCCACTTATCTTGTTTATTGAAAACACTTAAAAAAACGCTAACATAATAACAACTTTTTCACTAATTCACGTCCACCAATAGGTAATAATTCTCTTCACGATATATTTGTGACAATATTCTTCGTAATTTTTTTCCATGGTCGGGTGTCACCCGGGGCAGGCCGCCCCCACGCCCCCCCCCCCCCCTGTAACTACGCTACTGGGGGTGGGTATGAATCTGGGGTTCAATGTGTCCAGGAAGTATGAACCCATTCTTTCAATTGGGGCGCAAGGCGATGGGTCGAGAGAATCCAGTCAAAAGATCTCCCTCAGTCAGTCTCTCCCGATCTGGTCGGCCACGAACTAGGTGTGCAAACGCATCCGCTGCCAAGACCTAGACAAACCTAACCAAACGCAACCCTGCCACGTCACCAAACCTGTATCGGTGATCAATCCAGTATTGTATTTGTAAGCCTTTGTTGAAAGATTTGAGTTTGTTTAAAGGGAAACTATTTAATCATATTGATATTATGTTTGGTAACGCGCGTTTTTATCCCGCGACAAAATATCCCCGATAAAATATCCAAATATCCCCGACAAAATGTCTCCGACAAAATATCCCCGACAAAATGTCTCCGACAAAATATCCCGACAAAATATCCCCGACAAAATGTCTCCGACAAAATATCCCCGACAAAATGTCTCCGACAAAATATCCCCGACAAAATATCCCCGACAAAATGTCTCCGACAAAATATCCCCGACAAAATATCCAAATATCCCCGACAAAATGTCTCCGACAAAATATCCCCGACAAAATATCCCCGACAAAATGTCCCCGACAATATACCCCCGACAAAATATCCCCGACAAAATGTCCCCGACAAAATATCCCCGACAAAAAATCCCTGACAAAATGTCCTCGACAAAATATCCCCGACAAAATATCCCCGACAAAATATCCCCGACAAAATATCCCTGACAAAATGTCCCCGACAAAATATCCCCTACAAAATGTCCCCGATAAAAAAATATCCCCGAAAAATAGTCCCCGACAAAATATCCCCGACAAAATATCCCCGGCAATATGTCCCCGATAAAATATCCCCGACAAAATATCCCCGACAAAATTTCCCCGACAAAATATCCCCGACAAAATATCCCCGACAAAATATCCCCGACAAAATATTCCCGACAAAATGTCACTGACAAAATATCCCCGACAAAATGTTCCCGACAAAATGTCCCCTACAAAATATCCCCGACAAAATATCTCCGACAAAATATCCCCGAGAAATATCCCCGACAAAATATCCCCGACAAAATATCCCTCACAAAATATCCCCGACAAAATATCTCCGACAAAATGTCCCCGACAAAATATCCCCGAAAAAAAGTCCCTGACAAAATATCCCCGACAAAATATCTCCGACAAAATGTCCCCTACAAAATATCCCCGACAAAATATCTCCGACAAAATGTCCCCGACAAAATATCCCCGACAAAATATCCCCGACAAAATGTCCCCGACAAAATATCCCCGAAAAAAAGTCCCTGACAAAATATCCCCGATAAAATATCCCCGACAAAATATCCTCGACAAAATGTCCCCGACAAAATATCCTACCAACAAAACATCTCCGACAAAATATCTAGTGAAACCTAACCTAACAATAATTTATTGTCTTTACAGGATGTTTGCGTTATTTTTGTTAGGTTAGGTTACGTTTTAGTGAAAATTTTGTTAGGGGATGTTTTGTACGTGTAGGATATTTTGTATGAGAAATTTTGACGCGGGATAAAAACGCGCGGAACTATTTAGTTGGCCATTAAATAAAAATAAAGGTAACACTATTTGAGTTGCACCACCCTGTTCAGATATTGCCCGCGCCAATATAATTTAGATTGTGTGTATTGGTGTCTGTGTGTGTATTACGCTCGTCACAACCACATGCACACATTCACAGCACAGACAGTATGCATTTGCGACGGCCCAAAAACCGACATGACGGTTTTGAGATTGTCTTTTTTATAACGTTTGTTTATAAATTTATTATATTACATCATATTATATCAATTTTCGAGGCGGATATGGGTATCGCCGCCCCGGGAACCATTTATTGGAAAACCAACACCTCTGCCATAGGTCGCTCCAAGTGGTTCGCTACGTTTGGTGACTTAGCCGGGGTGCCCGGGTTCATGGTTTGAGGTTTGCCCGAATCTTAAGTTTGCCCATCATCTGCATGGCAGGCCGGATCGGGAGAGAATGTTTGAGGGAGTCCCTTTGACTTCTCCAGCCGTAGTCTCTCGGATCATCGCCACCAATTTAAGAGGCGGGAATGCGTACCGCCACCCCGGGAACCTTTATTGGAGAACCAACACCTCTGCAATAGGTCACCCCAAGTGGTTCGCTACGTTTGGTGATTTAGCAGGGGTGCCATGGGATGAGGTGTGTTTAAGTCTGATGACCAGGACACACTGAACCCCAGATTCCTACATAATTCCTTTCATTCCCTTTTCCTTCCCAGAACCCTCCTCTCCTTCCTTTCCCTAAAAAACCCTCCACACAGCATCCCCAAAGATGACATAGGCCCTCAGGAAAATTATTTTCCTCAGGGCCTCCTGTGTGGAGCTCATGTAAAAAAAAAATTGCACCGCAGTGGGAGGGATGGATTCATGCGTCCGTCACTCCTGAACACACTACCCACCCCTAATAACCTTTTGCTTCCCAAAACTTCCTCTCCTTCCTTTCCTAAAAAGACCATCCACACAGCATCCCCAAAGATGACGGGTATTTTAGAAGAAAAAAAAACACTTTTTGCTTAAAGGTTAAAAACCCGGTTTTGAGACTAGTGCTTCCCTAATAGAAGGAATATATCGATTCATTTTGGTAGGGGGAAGTTACAGGGCCTCTCAACTGTGGGTCCGCGGCTGGAGGCTCTTGTGCTCTACTATAGATAACAGAAACAAGAAATTATTGTAGGTATTGCTCCGCGCTGGTCGCCATCATCGTTTTTCATACGTACCTACTAATTTGTTCGCACATACACAGAGACTTTAACCTTATCGTTTTTCATACGTACCTACTAATTTGTTCGCACATACACAGAGACTTTAACCTTATCGTTTTTCATACGTACCTACTAATTTGTTCGCACATACACAGAGACTTTAACCTTATCGTTTTTCATACGTACCTACTAATTTGTTCGCACATACACAGAGACTTTAACCTTATCGTTTTTCATACGTACCTACTAATTTGTTCGCACATACACAGAGACTTTAACCTTATCGTTTTTCATACGTACCTACTAATTTGTTCGCACATACACAGAGACTTTAACCTTATCGTTTTTCATACGTACCTACTAATTTGTTTGCACATACACAGAGACTTTAACCTTATCGTTTTTCATACGTACCTACTAATTTGTTCGCACATACACAGAGACTTTAACCTTATCGTTTTTCATACGTACCTACTAATTTGTTCGCACATACACAGAGACTTTAACCTTATCGTTTTTCATACGTACCTACTAATTTGTTCGCACATACACAGAGACTTTAACCTTATCGTATTTCATACGTACCTACTAATTTGTTCGCACATACACAGAGACTTTAACCTTATCGTATTTCATACGTACCTACTAATTTGTTCGCACATACACAGAGACTTTAACCTTATCGTATTTCATACGTACCTACTAATTTGTTCACACATACACAGAGACTTTAACCTTATCGTTTTTCGAAACAACTTATCTCAACTCATATAAATATATGTCTCACAGAAATCGTTTTGTCTTCCTTACTATCATAGTGAGAAATATGATTTAATCAGTGTTAGAAAGAAAAAATACTACGTTTTATATTAAAATATATAAAAAAAACGAGTGTGCTTTAGATCAGCGTTTCCCAAAAGGTGTTCCGCGGAACCCTGGGGTTCCGTAGAAGCATCACAAGGGTTCCGCGTTCCGTCCGGATTGTTGAAAGGATCATTGCAAGGAAGAAACACAAATACTTTTACGGTAAACGACAAAATCTCTTCTCTTAGAAAGAAACTTGTCTTCTGGATAGAATGTGTTGAACAGAAACAGTGTCAATTTTTTTCTCTTTTAAACGAGTTTCTGGAAAAAAAGAGTTGCGAGTAACCTCAGATATTGAAAAATGCATTTACGAACATTTGATGGCCCTCAACAAATCTCTGGAAGAGTGTTTTCCTGAAAAAAACCTGCAGGACATTGACTGGGTACAGAATCCATTCCTAGTTCACAGGAAATGTACAGCAACAGAGTACGAGACTTTGATAGATATCAAATGTTCTTCTTCCTTACAACAAAAGTTTAATTCAGTAAAAACTAATCTGGATGAGTTTTGGATTGGACTTAAAAACGAATATCCAGAAGTCGTCGAGAAGGCTATCAAAGTTTTGTTACCGTTTGTGACCACTTACCGGTGTGAAACTGGTTTTTCGGCTTACGCTTACACAAAAAACAAATACAGAAATAGACTGGATGCAGCTCCAGATCTTCGTATTCAGCTGTCTGACACAAAGCCTGATTTCAATGCTTTTTTTACAAAAAAATTTAAAAGATATCACTCTTCACATTAATTTAAGTATTACACAAAACTTTAGATCTTTCTTTTCAATGAAAGTATTCAAATTACGAGTTTATCTTTTTCTTATAAAAATAGGGTTCCGCCTAGAAAAGTATGATCGATAAGGGTTCCGGGGCGAAAAAAAATTGGGAAACGCTGCTTTAGATCACACGACTGAAGTAAAACTTCACTAACTTATAAAAGAACATATGACATTGACATTGACATTGGGGTGACATATGACATTGGGGTGACATATGACATTCAGGTGCAATATGACCATGGGGTGACCTATGACCCTGGGATGACCTACGACCTTGGGGTGACCTACGACCTTGGGGTGACTTACGATCTTGGGGTGACCATCCTTAGCCTTATCCTTACCCTTACCCTTATCCTAATCCTTACCCTTACCCTTATCCTTATCCTTATCCTTATCCTTATCCTTATCCTTATCCTTATCCTTATCCTTATCCTTATCCTTATCCTTATCCTTATCCTTATCCTTATCCTTATCCTTATCCTTATCCTTATCCTTATCCTTATCCTTATCCTTATCCTTATCCTTATCCTTATCCTTATCCTTATCCTTATCCTTATCCTTATCCTTATCCTTATCCTTATCCTTATCCTTATCCTTATCCTTATCCTTATCCTTATCCTTATCCTTATCCTTATCCTTATCCTTATCCTTATCCTTATCCTTATCCTTATCCTCCTTCACGCTTTTCGTAACATCACACTTTTCGTAACATCACACTTTTCGTAACATCACACTTTCGTAACTTCACACTTTTCGTAACGCATTCACCAGCTTATCTCCCAAGTCGAGCGTGCATAAAAAAGTTTTACTTCATAAATTAACCACAAGAGAAGTAAAATAAGAAACCAAAGTTTCGAATCTTCAAAAAGTTACCGAAGACCATAATTTCTTTAACATTTTTCTCCAAATAATGTCAGGAATCACTGGTTAAAGTAAGCCAATTTCTCGTATAAAAAATAGTTATTTTTCTGCTTGTGACCATTTTAAGGCCCGGCTTCGCGCATTTCTATCGATTTATTACATATTTTCCTTAAACACGGTAAGTTTTAAAGCTCTTAAAAAATATATATTATTCTTGAAGATAATATCTATACGTTCCCCACGCCAAAAACGGCAATTATATGAAATTCCTTCAATAGAAAAAAATCTCAAAGTATGCTCCGAAAATTATTATAAACTTTTTTTTCAGTTATTTTACAAGTTATTTGTATGAAAAAATTCATAGTGTTTTTTTAAATGCTATTTTAGATATACCTCATGAGATTTTTGCTCTATTTTTTAAACGAGTCGTATTTTATTAAACACTATCTGACCCGGCCACGCGTTTCTGTGGCTAAAGCGAAACGCAACGCCATCTACTGGATGGTTACCCAACTTTTTAGCTCACACCGCCATCTGTAAACTTGCGTACAAATCAAATCCACGCCGACCGCTTGACAGCCCGCTCGTCTACCACATTCAGATATTCTCCTTCATGTATTATACTAGCTGGAACCTGGCATGCGTTGCAATGCCATTCAAAGAAATAAATTGATTCTCCCTGCATGTCTTTTCCCGTGCGTCCCCGTTCCCTTCCACCTTCCCCCTCCCTCGTCTCTTCCCTCTCCGCGAACCCCACCTTGCCCCTGCCTTTCATCCCTGCCGCTAAAATATATGAAATACACAAATTTTCATTTATACAAATTTGATAACGCCAGAGCTTACCATTATTTATATACAGTCTATGTTACTCGCTGATGATTTAGTTGGTGAAAGAATTTTTAAAATCGGTTTAGCGGTTTAGGCGTGAAAGCGTAACAAACAAACACACTCACTTTCGCATTGATAATAGTAGTAAGGATATTTCAAATTTCAACCAATTTACACAAACCCTATCAAATTATATACGTAAACCTTCCTCGTGAATTACCCTATCTATTGGTGAAAACCGCATGAAAATCCGTTCAGTAGTTTTATAGTTTATCGCGAACAGACAGACAGACGCGGCGGAGAACTTTAATTTATAATATGTAGAGATTTTCACAGTGTTCGCTTAAATATTATCGTTTTTAATATTGGCGCGCTCCCTCTAACATTCGTATTTACATATCTCTTTTTTTTTCTTCTTTTTGAGAGGGTACTACCGTGCCTTTTTGAATGCGACCCCCCATTTGAATACTCCTTCCAACCTCCCCCGTGTAAAGGCCACAGTAGAGAGGGGCAAGGGGTAGGTCTATAAATACGTCCCGTTACCATGGAGACCGGCGGATAGGACAGGGGTATGCAGATAAAGCGAGGGGTGCGCACTGCATAGCACAGAGTAAACTAACATCATTGACAACATTACTATAGGGGGAGGCGTCTACTAATATCTACAGGAATTCCGAAAACTGAACAAATCGGACTAATATCTATAAGAACCAACGTGCGTACGAATATCTACAGCTCAAATTGCTGACTAATATCTATGAGAATCAAAGTGCGTACGAATATCTACAGCTCAAACTGCTGACTAATATCTATGAGAACCAAAGTGTGGACGAATATCTACAGCACTGGCAGAGGTTGGATCTGTAATTATGTATAGCATATTGGAATAACGTAATATATGCGTATGCAGTTTAAAAAACTTAATTTATGTATGTAAAAATCCCTAATATCGAACTATTGGACACATTTAGCTGATTATTATTAAGAGCGTTTAACCAGCCAGCGGACGAAAATCCACATTTCGTCGAAAGTTGTTCTTACGATCGTGCAGAGGGCGGTTACAATGAGAAAGATTAATTATTCTGCGTACCAGCTTTTTAAAATTATAACTCAATACCGATTTTATTTCATTCCAAAATTGCTTTAATTTATACCTACATCCAAAAATGCTGAAAGGCGTGATGATAAAACTATAAAAATAATGTACTTTTTGTAATTATTTTTTTACTATAAGTATTTATCATTTTTCAATAATTTAATAAAAATGTTTAAAAAATCTGAAAGTTTGTAAGTGCGCAAATAAATACACAAATGGACCAATTTTCGTCAAGAAACACATGTACGTACATATTTTTTTATGATTTTTGTAAAAATGCTAGGTCTTCACTCAGGAGAATTTCTTTGGGTAGACTGGTTTTTTATAAATGAAGCACTTTTTGTTTTAACTTAAGTTCTTGAATTTTTATTGTTATGATTTGATATTTATAAACTGACGACAATAACTTTCCCCACCCAACGGACAAGGGTTCAGTAGTATTTTGAATTTGTAGTGCAAGTTTTTTAGAGAAGTGAGTTAAGTTTACCGATGCAAGCCTTTTTATAAAAGTTTCGTACATCTATAATATTTACCTTGTTTGTTGTGTGAGGAAGGGGCAAAAATAAAATGATTCTATCGACATCTAACGAACAAATCAGACAACTCTTGGATCGCAATCCAACCTTTATTGGTAACTCAAATCCATATCCATAATTGGTTTGAGTCCTGGGTTTAAATCTAAACAATTTTATTGAAACTAAAATTAAAATTCTAAAACATGCGTTTGCTAGATATATATACTATATTGATTTATTTTACTGCATGATTATATTATTTGAAATGGGTGTGGTATAATACAAAATCTTTTTTGAAAATTTAACAAATCTGCCAACGACCTATGGAATAACCTTATTATACTAAAAATTTAAAAAAATTCTCAAAATTTATTACATGCAAATGCTAGATAAAAGAACAATCTTTCGAAATTCATTTATAATTTTTTGTGGAAAAGAGTCAATACGTCTAAAATCTGATTTGAAAATGACATATTTCTTGTTTTCTCTGGTAATGCCCTCTTAAGGATTTGGGTTTTTGTTTTAACAGCTTTCTTTATTTCGAGTGCTTCTAAATTATTTAGTCTGTTACCATGACCATTTCTATGTTAGTTAGGTTAGGTTAGGTTGTGGTGCCGTGTATTTCGAAATAAATAACTATCTTTGTAATAAGACCTCCATCTGTGTTCAATAAATTATTGTCCTCGTAAACAGCAAAATACGTAATATTATGCAAAAACTTCATGTACGTACTTGAAATGTTTAAGCCTTTACGTAATTAGTAATTACGTAATTGAAGTAATTTATGCTTTTCCGTACAACCTCTTGCTCAGCTGTCCTCTGTAGATATTAGTACAACCTACGCTCTGTAGATATTAGTCACCACTGGGACCGTCATAGATATTCATCCGACCTTAGCTCTGTAGATATTTAATATTAGTCAACACTCTGAAGTTCGTAGACATTAGTACAACATGTGAGCTGTAGATATTCGTCCGACATACAGGCTGTAGATATTAGTATCTTGAGTCCTATAGGGCGGTAGATACTCTCAGTATCGCCCTGGTAAAAAAATACCATTCAGAATCATAACATTTCTCTGTCGAAGTTTAAGAGGGATTTGAGGCAGTTATAGTACCGCCGCCCCGGGAACCATTTACTAGATACCCTGTCATAGGTCACCCCAAGTAGTTATTTTATGTGAATACCTCACAAGAGTCCCAGCTGCTCCCGTCTGGAGCCAGTGAGACTATAGCATCCCCAATTGGGGTATGTTGTTAGGCTGAAGGTAGTGGGGAGGGGAAGGAGATGGGGAAAAGGAAGATGGCTATTCAGATCTTGTCACAAAACACGGCTAAAGCCATTTCAAGCAATGTTTCAATTCTGAATGGTGATCTTACACAAGGGCGATACTGAGAGTATCTTCCACTCTGGAACGTGCCGCAAATATACTAGGTGTATATTATTTTTAATGAATTAATTGTGATAAAACAAAAATAAATTAAAATAAAATTTATTTGCGCACGCCGGAATTCGATCCCGCAGCCTTCGGATTCTGAATCAAGAGCCTTACCCCTCGACCTCGGTTCATGGGATGAGGTTTGTCTAGATCTTGGCGGCGGATGCGTCTGCCTACCAACTGCGTGGCAGAATGGTTGAGGGATACATTTTGACCTCTCCAGATGGACTCTCTCGACTACATCGCAATAGGAATTAATTAGACGAATTCAGTCACTCCTTTATCCACTCACCTTCAGATTCCTACCCATTCCTCAAACCTTTAACCTTCCCAGACCTCTCCTTCGTTTCCTTTAAAAGACTCTCCACACAGCATCCCCAAAGATGACATAGACCATGAGGGAATTTATTTCCTGTGTGAAACTGCCATAAGAAGACAAACTGATTGATTATTTGTTTACCTAATCACAAAAAAATGCCAAAATTACCTCTAAAATCATGAAAAAACGTAATTTTTAATGGCCCATGTATCGATTTTGCAGTTCATTAGTCAGACATTTCCAAATACTAAGTTTTGAGATATGAATTATCAGCATTTGGAGGGGTGTACCTATTGAGTACGGTGCTGAAATGTTATCCTGTATGCGTGTGTAATGAAGAAACGTGAAAAGATCAATTTATTTATATTTTTTAAGCCTATACGGGCCTTAACAAATATGTGATCTTCATATATAAATATCCCCAAAGAAAGAAGTCCAACGGTGTCAAATCACATGCATGATCGTGGCAGCCAATTGACATCGCCACGACGTGAGATAACACGGCCATTGAATTTCTCGCGCAAAAGAGCCATTGTTTCGTTGGCCGTGTGGCAAGTGGCACCGTCCTGTTGGAACCACATATCGTCCAGCTCCATATTCTCAAATTCTGGCCACAAAAAGTCCGTTATCATCTCGAGATAGCGAACACCATTCACGGTAACTGCTTGGCCGACCACATTTTCGAAGAAGTAATGATGATGACGATGACGCCGCCAGCCCATAAACCCTTTTAAGAGCATTTAAGGCTTTGCAACCGGGCCCGAAAAGAAGAAGATCGAGAGACGAAATTACGAATGTTAGAGGAGAGCGCTAACATTTACAGCGACAAAATCGATGCGAAAATTGCGAAAATATTTAATAAAACACGACTCGTTTAAAATAGAGCAAAAATCTTTATCTTTACATTATCTTAAACAGCATTTAAAGAAACACTGTGAATTTTTTCATACATATAACTTGTAAAATAACTGAAACAAACGTGTTAATAATAATTTTTGGAGCATACTTTGCGATTTTTTTCTATTGAGGGAATTTTATGTAACAATTATTATAAGCAATAATTATCAGCCTGAAACACTCATCCAGATTGAAAAATCTTCCGAGAAAAGATACATGACGCCAACGGGACATGAACCCGTGCCCTTCTGATTGCCGGTCAGCTGCTCTCCCAACTGAGCTATGGCGGCTTATCTTATACCCGCCAAATGATTCAATATATACTAGTGTTTCATTCAATAATTACTGCTTATTATATTTTTTCCACCTGAAAACAACCAACTTTATTTTTGCGAGAGAGACATTGTTAGTGTTAAATCCCTCGCTAGGTGGCGTCGAGACAAATTATGTCTCCATTTATTGGGGAAATACTTAAACTTGTCAAATATTAATTATTATTTTTAATTGTTAAACTAACGTTTAAGACAAGATTTTTATGCATAGCACAAAGGGTAACAATTATTATACCTAAGCAATAATTATCAGCCTGAAACACTCATCCACATTGAAAAATCTTCTAATTATTGCTTAAGTATAATAATTGTTACCCTTTGTGCTATGCATAAAAATCTTGTCTTAAACGTTAGTTTAACAATTAAAAATAATAATGAATTTTATATAATTTGCATTTCGGCGCCGGCAAAGTCTAGATATTATTTTCAAGAATAACATATATATATTTTTAAGAGCTTTAAAACTTACCGTGTTTAAGGGAAATATGTAATAAATCGGTACAAATCCGGGTTGCGGGCCCTTACCCAGCCAGCGGACGAAAATCCACATTTCGTCGAAAGTTGTTCTTACGATCGTGCAGGGCGGTTACAACGAGAAAGATTAATTATTCTCCGTACCAGCTTTTTAAAATTATAACTCAATATCGATTTTATTTCATTACAAATTTGTTTTAATTTATACCTACATCCAAAAGTGCCGAAAGGCGTGATGATAAAACTATTAAAATAATGTACTTTTTGTAATTATTTTTTTATTATAAGTATTTATAATTTTTCAATAATGTCTAAGTTAAATAAGAATGTTAAAAAATCTGAAATATATTAGTTTGTAAGTGCGCAAATAAATTCACAAACGGACCAATTTTCGTCAAGAAACACATTTACATATATATTTTTTAATGATTTTATTTAAACTAATTAAAATTCTAAAACATGCGATACCTAGATAATGTATTGATTTATTTCAATGCATGATTATATGATTTGAAATGGGTGTGGTACCTATAATACAAATTCTTTTTTGAAAATTTAATAAATCTCCAATGACCTGTGGTATAACCTTATACTAAAAATAAACATTTTTTCTCAAAATTTAAAACATGCGAACGCTAGATAAAAGAACAATCTTTCGATTTCCATTTTATAATTTTTTGTGGAAAAGAGTCAATACGTCTAAAATTCTAAAATCTGATTTAAAAATGACATATTTCTGGTTTTCTCTGGTAATACCCTCAGTGACTCGGCTTTTCCACAATCACTCGTGGATTCTCATTTTCCCAAACGCGGCAATAGGCCACTTGCATCATATTTTTTTAAATTTTTTTCCGGTTTGGGCAAATATTCTAAGACATTCCGTATTTTTTTTTTTTTTTAATCGTATTTTTGAAATCCTGGGGATTTTTTGAAAATTTGAAACCGAAAAATCAGACCATTTTTTATAAACCGGAAAGACGGGACATAATTTTATAGGTGTGAAAAAACGATAATTACATAGCCGAAAATCATTTAAAAAAAAGAACGTTTTCCACACGAATGGCACAGTACAATAACGAGGCATACCAAAAATATTACATCTCATAAATATTTTTTTCCTTGATCCATCTTATTGATCATAAATCATCATAATGTACAGCGTCTATATTACTAAATTCAATGTAATATACTTGAACTTGTAAATTGTAATAATAATAAGAATATTATAAAATTTTATTTTGTTAAAATCAGCACCATAATCATTATACCTCTAAAACATGTACCGACATGATCTTCACGTTCTGAAGAGAACCCCGTACCCATTAATTCTACGGGGTTCTCTTCAGAACATCTGTCAAAAAATCAAACCAAATGATAAGTTCGCAGAGAACAAACAATAAATCTAGTGAACGAATTAAAAAATTCGCCTGAAATCAAAGTGATGCCATATAAAAAAATAAATCAGTGTGGAATTTTATCAAATTAATAGGAAAATTTTCGGCAACGGGACATTTTCATGTAGTGACGTCACGAGCCCAAATAATGGATTTATTTATTTAAAAATAAAAAAACTGTACGTTTCTAAAAATTTTTACTAACATTTTCGTAATCTTAGTAAAAAACTCTATCCAAACGATTTTTTCCAAGTCGTTATGAAGTCCATGCAAGTGGCCTATTCTGTTTTTTTTTTTTTTTTACATTAACTCCACACAGGAGGCCCTGAGGAAAATAATTTCCCTCAGGGCCTATGTCATCTGGGATGCTGTGTGGAGGGTCTTTTTGAGGAGAGGAAGGAATGAATATTGGTCTTGAAGAGACCCATGTTGTAGGAAGGAGGAAACACAGAGGCCGGCAAATCATTCCACAGCCGAGCTGTTGAACACAAGAACGAGTCGAAGAAACGACCCGTTCTCATGTGACAAATGTCAACTGTGTACAAATGTTGGGCACGCGTTTGGCGTGTTTCCCGACTATGCACCGGTGCCGAAGGGATCAATGATGCTAGTTCCTCGGAGCATCTTCCATTGTAATACCGGTAGAACAAGGATAGCATTCCCACCCGACGCCTGTGCTCTAAAGATTGCAATCCGTCTGTTAAGATGGGAGAATCTATCAAACGGACCGTTTGTTAAAGAATCCACTGAGGTGAAAGTGTGCCTCATCGCTGAAGATGATTGTCTTCGTAAAGTACGTAAATCTTAATGCGCTGCTCAACTGTGTACCTCCAATGACGTTACATACTATATTAGACGAGGGGTAGAAATCTCAAAGTGGGAAGACAAGAACAAGACAATTGCACCGTTCTCGATATCTAGTACTTTAGTACTAAACTGCTACGCGTCGAGTAAGGTTGCGTCTTACCAGTAAGTAAATTGCATTTTAAAAAGTGTCAAAATGCCCTCCTGTGTGATGAGAAAATGTTTCAATTACACGGCAAATAATAGTAAAGGCGAATGAATAACATTTCATTTGTAAGTACACGCAAATTACTTAATATTATCGATTATTATAAATATTACAATTAATTATCATGTTTCCCGCTCGCGGTTTTACACGTCATTAGAGAAAATTCAAGTCCTACTAAAGTAAAGGGTCTGGACGCGCAACAGCCAAATTTGACTCCAGATACTAATATCTACAGCCTGTTTGTCTGACGAATATCTACAGCTCATATGTTGAACTAATATCTACGAACTTCAGAGTGTTGATTAATATCTACAGAGCTTAGGTTGAACTAATATCTACAGAGCATAGGTTGGACTAATCAGCTAAATGTGTCCAATAGTCCGATATTAGGGATTTTTACATACATACTTACATAAATTAAGTTTTTTAAACTGCATACGCAATATTACGTTATTCCAATATGCTATACCTACACAATTGCAAATCCAACCTCTGCCAGTGCTGTAGATATTCGTCAACACTTTGGTTCTCATAGATATTAGTTCGATTTTTCAGTTTTTGGAATTCCTGTAGATATTTAATTAGTAGACGCCTCCCCAAATTTCTGTTGCTAAGTAAACTTTACTGTTTTAAAGTAGACTAATCGGCCTAAACACTCGTTTATTTGTTTGCTTGCGGTAAAACAACACATACATCAGTAGTTCCATCAAGTATCGATGACAATCGCTACCATTTGAAAACTGTCGTTGCCCTATTGTATTTATTGTATAGCTCGACAGGCAGCCGGACCTTTTATTCTAGTGGGCCTCAAGAAAAGGAGACAGCGAACGTTCCATCAAAAAGTGACAAGCAATACACCGCCCGCTCGTATATCCATGTCATTCATACACACACATTATTTGATTGTCTATCTTTATCACACAGGAATAAACTTTTGAATTAAGAAATTATACTGAAAATCGCTGAAAACAAAAGAGTGTTCCTTACTTTCCACATTAGGTATATTGTGAGTTTATGAGACTATGGCGAGTCTATTTATTTATATAACGTCATTGTGTACCTCTCCATGGTTGAATTTGTCAAAGACTGAAACAAAGAAATGTCATATAAAATTGGGCAAAAAACTTGACATTAAGGTGTGGCCACAATAAGGAACTCCAGTGAAAAATATTATGGCTTTAAAAAAATATGTTCATACAGACCAATGAACGCTGATTCTGAATATATAACTTTTATTTCATAATATTAAACGTAGAGTTTTTAAAAAAATATTAATAAGTCCACTTTTAATCGGGTCGTAAAAACACGTCATCGATTTGGCATTATTGAAATGTTTAGTGGTGACGTCACTGTTCGACGTGTCGTGACGTCACCGTAAAGTCATTGTATGGAAATGTATGATATGACACAAGCCATCGTATTAATTTTTCGTTTATTTACATACTGTATACAGAGATTTAGTTGTTGTGTTAATTGAAACATTATTTAGAACTAAATGATGTTTCAAAAATAAATGTATCTCTTATTAGTTTATTTCTATTATTGAAAATATTCATAAACTGCTGCACAAAAAAAAAGTAAAGCTACTTCTAGGGAGAATACTTCGAACAAGGAAATTCAAAATGGCGGCAGTTGATCAGCTGATTGCCCGATCCTATTTTTATATAGTATTTTTTCAGGGGTGATGACGTCACACGTTGATGGGCGGAGTGGAGTTTGGGGGAGGGGTGGGTGGAGGGGGAGGGATGGGTGGAGGGGGAGGGGTGGGTGGAAGGAGAGGGGGAGGGGGGTTAATGGGGGGAGTGGAGTGGGGAGAGGGAAGGTGGAGGAGGCGGAGTGGGAAACCCCTAATACCATGCGAGCGAAGCCGCAGGAAAAAGCTAGTCATCAATAAAACAGAGATAATCTACTCTCTGAGGCTATGACAATGTGTATTTTTTTCATGAACCATTTTTAATCTTATATATAAAAATGAATCGTTAAATGTGTTGCTAAGCGCAAATCTCGAGATCAGCTGAACCGATTTCGCTAATTCTTTTTTTAGAATATTCCTTGAAGTACGAGGATGGTTCTTACGGAGAGAAAAATTAAGAAAATTGCGCAGAAAATTGGATAATTTCAGAAAACCTATTACTAACCTAAACGACTATCTCACGTTTGACAGTACGCGTGTTTGAGAATGACATTTTGCAAAACAATGATTGTTAAATAAAATTCAATTTTTGAAAATCTTTAAGTTGATAAATTTATTTAAAGTAGGTACTCCCCTAATAGTTTGAATTGAATCAAGAATTTTAGATATTTTAAATAGGTACCTATGTTAGGTACCAAATTTAATATACATGAAAAATGGAAATTTGAATTAAAAATTGTAAAAGGTGGCACGCGGGCTGTTTAAAAACTGAATGTACTGGGATTGAATATATGGAACGCGGGAGGAGGGTTGGCGGGACGAGGGAGCGGTAAAGGGAAGAGGGAAGGCGGTGAAGGTGGAAGGGGAAGGCGAGAGGGGGGAGGGGAACCTGGGAGGGGGAGGGGAACCTGGGAGGGGGGAGGAGAAGGGTTTGCGGGACGGGGGAAGGGGGGGGGAGCGGAGTGGGGAGAGGGAAGGTGGAGGTGACGGAGTGGGAACGCTAGAGGGGAAGAGGACGCAGGAGAAGAAGGGGAGCGGAAGGGAAACGGGATGAATGGAAAAGGACACTCAGGGAGAAACAATTTCTTTATTAAATGGCATAGCAACGCATGCCGGGACCAGCTAGTTAGTAATATTTTCACATCCGCGGCCATTTGCGTTTTTTAGTAAGGCTGTAAGTTTTTATGGTACATACGTAATAAACCGGTAGAAATGGGGTATACCGCGGCTTCAGAGCCGGCAACCCGGGCGTTTATTTTATTTTCATGTATGTACATACATTTTCTTACCCACTTCATTATTAATAAATAACATATTAACACTAATAATGTAATAATAATATATTTTCTCTACACTTCTTTCTTCGTTCACTCGCTTTCCAAGCCCAAAGCATCTAAGCGTTCCTTTCTTAATCTTACTCATTACACTTACTTCAGATTTGCGTTCTTTGCGAATCGCCTCATCTCATTTCTATAGCATTCCGTCTACTTTCATCTTTCCTAAACCAGTTACTCCACTACATATATCAAGGTAGGTACCAGCACTCCACTGTGGACTGCAGGCTTTATTTCTTTGAACATTTTTTTTTGATGGCGCCAACGGAACCGCGTTCAGGCTTCCATTAATGGATTTTTCTACATATACCCTCATTTCAATATCTCTATCAGCCTGTTTAGGCTTAGAAACGCGTTTTTCCGTTTATTCTAATTCTCATCACCAGGGATATTCGATGGTATCGAACAAACGAAAAATGTGCCTAACATGGACAAAGAATTTTTCTCTTCCCACACAAGTTCGTAGGCCTTAAAAATATTATTTCACAACCTACCCCGTTATTTTTCAATGCCAATTTATTATTATAAAAAGTGAAGCGGGAGCTGGCGCGAATTGTAGCTCATCGTTTATATTTCTACCAACGTCAGATGTCAGATGGCCTGTGATTGTTATATAAATAAAATTCTGCTAATTTCTGAGAGTGATTTTCAAATGTTTGCATTTAAAATCAATCTTTCAAGTCCAAGGTTGAATTTAAACATCCAATTTACGTGATAAACTGCTTTAAACAGTGCTCATAGTTGAAATAACACCTCTCCTAACCTAAATTTAAAATGTCACATTTTCAAGACGTACTTTCTGTACTAAAAGGGCTGCAAAGAGTCGTGGAAGCGGGAGTGAAAATACAAACAACGAACGCGAGGATCGTTTGGGATAATTCATCTGTTAAAAATATTCCTCAAGAGTTGTGCAGTGCCGTGGAAAAGTCAGTTTCTTCTAAGGATAAACTTCAAATTGTTCCTCTCAGCGAGTCTCTAGAACGTTTGTCTGTCGTCCTAACTGGAATTAAGCAATATGTCTCTCCAACTATCCAAGAAAAGGTTTCCATGTTGCCCAAAGAAGAGGCCGAAGAGTTGAACAAGCGATTCGAAAGCGTATTTGACATCTCCAACTTTGAAAAGTTTATGACTGAAACCAATCAGAAACACGCTAAAGAACAAGCAGACAAAGACAATAAGAATTACTACTCAAACACAAAAAGGCGGCAAAGCAAGACCGAAGAAAAAAAAGCTGATGCAATCAAAAGCAACTTGAAAAATCCAGATCTCAATTCGACGTATGATATATTACACATAGAATTGGACAAAATGGCAACCGCCATGGAAATCAATGAAGTTAAATTGAAAACCAACACTGTTAACTTCAGCAGTCCTCCAATCAACGATTTTAAACCAAATCCGTCCAATTGTGAAAATATTGACTCAATCTTCACCAACATTGCTATTGACGAGATTAAAACCGACATTTTACAGTCTAATAAAGAGGTTTTTAACATTCCTAAGCTAGAAACTAAAGGTGCTGATAGTAAACCGCCAATTTTGGATGGGACGGTCGTGCCAAAAGCGCAGACTTCAAAAGCGCGTCCGAAAACCAAGCAAAAGTTAAGTGACGTGTCCAAACAAAGAGCAGTTCCATCGACAAGAATTAGCCGCGTGTTCGCATTCGGTTCGTTGGCTGCGGGTCTTGGCATTGGCACCGCAACCGAATACGCCAAATCTTTACTTAAAGGTCCTCAAAAGGACGAAGACTCTTCGTTAGGCGGCATGTTTTTATCCCCGGCGAATGCCGAACGAATTGTCGATACTTTATGCAAAGTTCGCGGGGCTGCATTAAAACTAGGACAGTTGCTTAGTCTTCAAGATGAATCGGTCATTTCTCCCGAGCTTCAAAAGATATTCGAAAGAGTGCGCCAATCGGCCGACTTCATGCCGAAATTCCAAGTGGAGCAAATGATGACTCAAGAACTGGGACCCGAGTGGAAAGCGAGATTCGCCACGTTTGAAGACAAGCCGTTTGCTGCCGCATCTATCGGACAAGTTCATCTAGCCACACTGCACGATGGAACGGAAGTTGCTGTTAAAATACAATATCCAGGCGTCGCAAAAGGCATCAACAGCGATATCGACAATCTAGTGTCAGTCTTAAACGTGTGGAACATATTCCCTAAAGGATTGTTCATCGATAACATAGTTGAAGTAGCAAAAAAAGAACTTGCTTGGGAAGTTGATTACGTACGAGAAGCAGATTGCACGGACAAATTTCGCACTCTTTTACAACCATTCGAAGAATACTACGTCCCGCGGACGTACAGGGAACTTTGCACAAGACACGTGCTTACAACGGAGCTAATTGAAGGATTACCGCTGGACAAATGCTTCAACATGGACATCAAAATACGTCAAGACATTGCTAACAAAGTTATGAATCTAGTTTTGCACGAGATGTTCGTTTTCCGTTGCATGCAAACAGACCCAAACTGGTCGAACTTCTTTTATAATCCGGCAAATTCAACTCTGGTCTTGCTGGACTTCGGCGCGACTAGAGAATACTCGAAAGAATTCATAGATAAATACATTGAAATCATAAAAGCGGCGTCTGAAAGCGATACGGAAAAAGTTTTGACAATGTCACGTCAGATGAAATTTCTCACCGGATACGAGACTAAAGTTATGGAGCAAGCGCACGTTGAAAGCACGCTGATTATGGCTGAGATATTCACGCCGAAGGATGGTAACGAGTTTGATTTTGGCGCTCAAAACACGTCGCGGAGATTGCAGAAGCTCGTGCCAACGATTTTGAATCATCGGTTATGTCCTCCGCCAGAAGAAATTTATTCGTTGCACAGAAAGTTAACGGGTGTTTTTTTGCTGTGTGCAAAGTTGAAAGTTAAAGTCAACTGTAAGGACATGTTTGAAAAGGTTTACAATGAATATAAGTTTGGTAGTAATTAAAGAGGTGAACCAACAGTTGATCCCCCGACATTTGGCCCCCCGAAATTATCTTAACCCAATCAATTTGTCCCAGCTCACATAGGTCTCATAGAAATTGTTGTGTCTCCCTTACTATCACAGTGAGAAATATGACTTAAACGGAGTTAGAAAGAAAAAACACCATGATTTACAATCAAATCTATAAATTCACCACAAAATAATTGAAATGCACACCTTTATGAAACCAAAGTTAAAGACCGCAATTTTAGTTTGTGGATATGTTCACAAATATTTCATTTATTTGGATTTTATTGCAAAACGGAAATATTTCTGTTACGAACCCATGTTGATTTCGAGGCATGGTTGCCTCGTATCATAAGCGGATCTGGGGGGGGGGCACGGGGGCACGTGCCCCCCCCAGACGGTATTTTTGTGTACTGTGGAGATTCCATCACAGTACATACTTAGAAGCAGAAACTGTCTTTATTAAACATTTATTTTTCTATTGTTTTGACACTTTCATAAATCTTCCTATATATACTTGAACTTGTAACCGTCCGCCCCTTGTGCCCCCCCCCCCAGAAAAAATCCTGAATTGTTGATTTTTTGCCCGTCCGCCCCTTGTGCCCCCCCCAGAAACAAATCCTGGATCCGCCCTTGCCTCGTATTGAACACGGAAAAGGAAGTACGCGTCCCGGGAACCATTTATTGGATAACCAACACCCTTGCCGTATGTCATCTCAAGCGGTTCGCTGCGTTTGGTGACTTAGCAGGGGTGGCCTGGTTCATGGGGTGAGGTTTGTCTAGGTCTTGGAGAGACTGATTGAGGGAGACCTCTTGACCTCTCCAGCCGGATTCTCTCGACCCATGGATTCATACGTCAGACCCAGATTCCCAGAACATTCTCTTCTTTTTCTTTAAAAAGACCCTCCACGCAGCATCCCCAAAGATGTATTGGTCCAAAGGGGATTTTTTTCCTCACAACCTCCTGTGTAGAACTAATATATACCAAAAAAGATTTAGTAATAATTCTAAAGCATGACACAAAACAAGTGCACTCTGTTTGCTACAAATAATTGTTACTTATTACAATTTGGGAGGAGTGTATGGGTACCGCCGCCCCAGGAACCATTTATTGGATAACCAATACCTTTGCCATAGGTCACCCCAAGTGGTTCGCTATGTTTGGTGACTTAAGGGTGCCTGGGTTCATCGGGTGAGGTTTGTCAAGGTCTTGACGGTGGGTATGTCTGCCCACCAGCTGCGTGGCAGGCCGGATCGGGAGGGACTGGTTGAGGGAGACCTTGTGACATTTTGGAACGTCGCCTTACGTCTCCGGGAGGGATGGATTCATATGTCCATCACTCTTGGATACACTGACCCCCAGATTCCTATCCACCCCTCATACCTTATCCTTTACAGAACTTCCTCTTCTTCATTTCCTTAAAAAGACCCTCCACGCAGCTTCCTCAAAGATGTATTGGTCCTAAGGGTAATTTTTTTCCTTACAACCTCCTGTGTGGACCCAATGTATATAAAAAAAGATTTAATGATAATTCTAAAGCATGACACAAAACAACTGCGTCCTTTTTGCTACGATAAATAAAATAATAATTGTTACATATTGCAATGGTCCAATCTTTCAACGGTAATTATTTTATAAGTATTACTAATATTTAGATGAATAATTTATATAGCACCATTTTTGTGAATATAATTTTAGTGACTTTTAAAAAAATTAATATTTTTAGTCAAATATCCCAAATGAAGCAAGGAAAATATACCAAACTTATTTATTTTATCCACTGAAGAGAAAATATTATAGAAGTGTATTATATTGTAAACGTTGTAGTAAGGTCATTTCTATCTTCTGATGAAATTTGTAAAAAAATTTAAAATATCGAAATTCTTAATAGTACCTACACTATTGCTGACCCTGTATAAAGTGCAAGTGTGCGCCACTGTTGAATTTGGCTGTCACCTCTGGTCTGGAGCCCCGAAATGCCTGGAAAAAAAACTGTTGAATCTGTGCAGAAATGGGCGGTCTATTTGATAGATATCTTAACAGTCGTTTCTAGAGCACAGGCGTCAGGTATGCTGTCCTTGTTCTACCGGTATTACAATGGAAGATGCTTGGAAGATTGATTCTTTCGGCACTGGTGCATAGTCGGAAAACATGCTTAACGCGCGCTGAACATATGTACACGGTTGACATTTTTTCACATGAGAACGGGTTGTTTCTACGACTCGTTCATTGTGTTCAACAGCTCGGCCTCTGTGTTTCCTCCCTCCTACAACTTGGGTCTCTCCAAGACCGGTTTTCACTCCTTCCTCTCCTCAGAAATACTCTCAACACAGCATCCCAAAGATGGCATATCGTATCTCACAACATGAATCTTTTCAAAACAGGTGTTCTTTCCTTCCTCTCCGCAGAAATATCCTCCACACAGCATCCCCAAAGATGACATATCGTATCTTACAACATGGATCTCTTCAAGATCCGTGTTCACTCCTTCTTCTCCTCAAAAAGATCGCTCCACACAGCATCCCCAAAGATGACATATCGTATCTTACAACATGGATCTCTTCAAGACCCATATTTACTCCTTCCTCTCCTCAGAAATACCCTCCACACAGCATCCCCAAAGATGACATATTGTATTGTATCTTACAAATGGATCTCCTCTCCTTCCTCTCCTCAAAAAGACTCCCCACACAGCATCGTATCTTACAACATGGATCTCTTCGAGACCCATGTTAACTCCTTCCTCTACTAAAAAAAAAAACCCTCCACACAGCATCCCCAAAGATGACATAGGCCCTGAGAGAAATTGCTTTTCTAAGTGGAGATAATGTAAAAAAAAAAATAAAAAAATTCTTTCTCAAGCAAATCAAATCAATTTCATCGAACTGTCTGGGGCCTAGTAGTCGTAAGGTCTTATTTTGTAAAATGGTGACTTTAATGTTTTTTTTTTTCATAGATTACACTTCTATATTTTTTTCTGTATAGTGACTAGTATTGACTATATGTATTATTATTAATTAATTTTAATATTTAATGAAAGATTGTATATTTTTGTTAAATAAATGTATATTAAATTTTATTACTTATATATTATGTTTCTTTTATTTTTTTAACTAATTGGGGTACCTGAATTTGCTCAAGGAGTTGATATGAGACTGAACCTAAGTTCCAACCAATGACGGATCTTGTTTTATTTAACCCTACCAATTTGTTTTTGTTTTTGAATATTTATTTAGATGTACTTATGCAAATTTTTTTCATACATCTAGTAAGAAAATATTAGGTCCTTACATATGAAATTGGCGTTTTGCCGTACTGGCAACTTTGATCTCAAATATCTTCTCTTTGGTTAGGAATTCCAAATTCAAATTTAAACAGCTATTTACTCATGTATTTGTATTTCGAAAATTATAATTCATTTGTTTTTTCTTTAATTGTTTTTTTTTCTTTGCGTCACTTAGTTTACAAAATGGAAAACTTGAAATATTGCGTTATTTACGAGTACAAGTTCCACCGTGGCACCAGTGCTGCTGAAACGGCTCGAAGGATTAATGATGTGTATGGCGACGGTGCCGCAAAAGAAAACCCAGTGCGTTTTTGGTTCCAACGTTTTCGTTCTGGAAATTTCGACCTGCGGAACAAGCCCCGTGGACGGCCGGAGACCAAAGTTGATAATGAAGAATTGAAGGCTATTGTGGAAGCGAATCCATCGCAAACCACGTCCGAGTTAGCTGCAGGCTGCGGTTTTAGTCATAAAACTGTTTTAATCCACTTGAAGCAAATTGGGAAGGTGAAAAAGCTTGAAAGGTGGGTACCTCACGAATTGAGTGAAGCAAATCAACAAACGTGCGTTGACAGCTAGACCACACACTGCACAACAGACGGCTACCAAATTAGAGGAGCTTCAATTGGAATGTTTAAGACATCCACCGTACTCTCCGGACCTTGCCCCAACAGATTACCATTTTTTTCGAAATTTGGATAACTTCTTGCAAGGGAAAAAATTGAACTCCGATGGGGCAGTCCAAACCGCCTTCAAAGATTTTATTGATTCCCGTCTGATGGTTTTTTTAGTAAAGGGTTCGATGCACTACCTATGAGATGGCAAAAGTGCATAGATAGCAAGCATAGATAGCAATGGTACATACTTTGATTAAATAAATATATATTTAAAAAAATCGACTTTATTGTTCCTCCCATACAAAAAGCCAATTTCATATGTAAGGACCTAATATATACAAATACAATTTAGATATACAGTTACATTTTTATAAATACATTTTAAGAGGAAAAAAGATTACTACATAAAAATAAACATTTTAAGGAAAACAGATAACTATGTGACTAAAATAATATTGGTAAGATTGTTTCAAATCTAAAAACATTCTTTATGGGCTCTCCACACGACACTGCATGTAGGGACTCTGCCGCAGAGAGTCCCTGCATGCGTCTCGTTCTAGCGGCACTTTAACAAACGAGACAGCGCTAGTTCGTTCAAACCCATGCTCTCTGTCGTGTGGAGAGCCCATTACGTACAATGCACATATCCTACGAAAAGTGCTAAGACTTGAGGCTTCCTTTACGGCATTCGGCAGGCTGTTATAAAGTTTTTGCCCTTTATAAAACGCGCTATTTTGTGTGCACGAAAGTTTAGTTATGGAAGCCTAAAGCCTCCGCGCGTTCTCGTAGGATAATTGTGAACATTTTCTTGTAACATAATATTACTCTGAAGATAATTTGAGAGCATATTATTTTTAAGTTTTTATATCATTGTTAATGCATTATATATTAAATGTTGTTTTGTTGTCATCATATTTAAATTTTGTAACATAATTTTAACTCTAGTAAAAATGTTGCATTTTAAAATCATCCTCATTCCCCTATTTTGTATAACCTGTAGTTTATTATTTTGGGCTTCGTTACAAAGGAATAAAACACTAGAACAATAATTTAAATGCGGAGTTACAATAGAATTGTAAACAAGGCGCGTTGTCTTGAGATCCAATGTGTAGCTGCTCTTATCCATGGTTGCCGATTTGCGGGAATTCCCCAAATTGCGGTTAATTTTTAAGAGTTTTGAAGAATTGGGTATTTTGCGGGGATTCCAGGCATTTCTCAATTACCCAACCATATTGAAAAATATGTAAATTCGGTGGAAGATTTCATACTTTATTTTATGGCAGCACTGTAGCTTTTATTTCCGAACAATAACCACTGGAGTGCTTTTTGCTGAATTTCAGCACCACCTACAAAACCTAAGTTTGCTTAGCTGCTGAAATTCAGCATATTTTCCCTAGATGCATTCAAATTTTTTTTTAAATATTTTCATGTAGTTGACAAAATCCTTGAGCGCTTTCTCCAGAGATTGTTTATATGATTACTTATAGAAGTTTCCAGAACATATATTTTCATGGCAACTCACAATAAATCTCAACGGAACTGTTAATTAGAATGTTGTGTTAGTTTTAATTGATGTTTTGTACATATTTATATAAAATAGTTATCACAATTCAATTATCCATCTGTTTAACGTGTTTTCAAGCGTTTAAACCAAAAATTTTGTGACTTTTTCAATATTTTACACTAATCGAATGTGCATTTCAAATTTCATCTGTTGATTGTGTAAATTTTCGCAAATAATAATGTAGTGTTCTGTTATTTAGTGGACACACTAACAGACTCTCCAAATACTTGGATAGAGATTACTTGTGGGAATGAATAGATTCTTGTTTGTTATCTGGATATATTTATACTTCGCGTATACAATTGGGACTGCGGTAGTCTACCTAACTAGAAGCTAGCTATAATGGTTCTGCTGAGTGTTTACAGAAAACACTCACTCCGAGCCCCTCCGATCCCATGTCGGACAACTTAGGTACTACGCTACCTGCCATCTAGCGGAATCTACTGATAGTTCATATCACCGCCATCTGTGTCTAAAAGGCGGAAGCTCTTTAGATACACAACAAATAATGATGGGATTCCTGAAGTTGACTCGTTCTCCAAAAACAACGCATTGGAATCTGTAACTCCCAGCCACTACTGAACAGTTATTGCTCGTGTTACCATTTTGTAACGCTTCCGTTGAAAGGAAATTAAGTATGCTTGAAAAATTAAAAACAGAAAATAGAAATCACCTTCATACAGATACAGTGGAAACATTGATGGCTACTCGAGAAGGGACTAAGAAAAAAGGAGGAAGTTTGAAGTTTATTCTTTTAACCACTGGAGTGATTTTTGCCGCCATTTGGCGCCATTTTAAATGTCTCCGATCGCTTTTCAGATAAATTTTTTTTTTTAAATATTTGTAGCCTTAAAATGAAGCTATTGAAATGCTTTATCTATTATGACCATAGATGTCGCAAAATATTATATATATGACTATTTTATAAGGATGTTAAAAATATTTTTTTCAAGCAAAATTTCTGATCAGCTGTTTACAGTTAAAATTAAGTCATTTTCCATAGATATGCACCTTTCATTATCAAGTATACCACAGACAACATACAGAAATCTAAAATATTCTATGTATGTTGACTCGCAAAAGTACCTCTCACGGCAGTTTCAAAGTAACAACCACGTAGGATTCGCGCTGTTATAAATTTAACGATTTAATTTTTTTTTTAATAAATCCTACAAATATGAGATCAACAGTAAAATACAAGTCAATTCATTCAGCTATATAGCTCTATAATAAGTTTGTATGTCTCCATGTTGAAATTCAAAGGTATGATTTTTTTTAATGTTGGCGAAAAATTTTAAAAATTAACTTCTGGGAAATCTCGAGCAATCGGGGCAAATTTATTTATTTCGCGTGATCGCTCCAGTGGTTAACCAAAAAAAACTTGGGGTTAAATATGTTGTTAATAAACTCTTATAATAATAAAAATTGCTAACTAAATACGTTAACTTTTTGTTTGAAATTATTGGTCACAATATCAATGAATGATTTTTTTATTGGATATGATTTTAGATTTTCACGGCCAAAAGTATTTTTATTGTTTATTTTTGGGGTGTTATGCCGTGTTGCGCTACCTCCTCCTTTAGCCTACGTTTCGAACATCGTTACAGTGTCCATCATCAGGGCAGATGTGTTATTGTTAGTGGTGAAATGTGTGCTTATGTACTTGGAAGCAATATTGTGTCACCAGCTCCACTCCACTACAAGCTGGTATTACCGTTATACTTCACAATGGTTTTATGCGTTTAGCTTTGGTGTAGCCGTCAATTACCGGATACCAAGAACTATTGAGCTTAGCCCCGTCGTCTCTAATAATATTAATGGGGTTTTTGTAGATTTCAATTGCCTTCGTAATCAGGCGTGCTCTATGGGTTTTGGGTCTTCCCAGGACTTCAGGAACAAGTCCAAAATAATGGCCTGTTTCGATTAAGTGCTCGGCGATTGCCAATTTGTCAGGGTGGCCGAGTTTACAAGCACGAAAGTGTTCCGATATCCTTTTGGAGATCATCCGCTCTGTCTGGTCTACATAAACCTTGTCACATCCGGAACAGCTGAGTTTATACACTCCATCTGTTTCCAGAGGAAACTTGGTCTTTGCGGACCTCAGTAGGTCTTGTATTTTGGTTGCGGTTCCGAAGACAGTCTTGGTGCTTTCTTTCCTCAACAGTCTGGAAATTCTGTCTGTCACATTGTGAACATAAGGTAGGAAAGCACAGCCTTTCGACTCTTGTTCAATCCTGTCTTCGTTTGGTGCAGATTTGGCTCTTATTATTTGCCTTGTCTGCCTTGTTGGGTAACATTATGAAGTATACGGTAATACCAGCTTGTAGTGGAGTGGAGCTGGCGACACGGTATTGCTTCCAAGTACATAAGCACACATTTCACCACTAACAATAACACATCTGCCCTGATGATTGACACTGTAACGATGTCCGAAACGTTGGCTAAAGGAGGAGGTAGCGCGACACGGCATAACACTCCAAAAATAAACAACAAAAAAAGATTTTTTTATTGGTTAAAATTATGTACTATTAAAACACTATTTTATCTAAATTTCTTCAACTTTACTCTTTTTGTATCGTTTTATTAACTTGTCTTTGTCAACGTTTTTTTTTCTCCTGGCCATACCCAGCACACTCTACGTGTGATTACATTACCTTATTTTTATATTTTCATTTTTTTCTACAAGGGTTCATTTGTGGTTAAGTTGATAACCAACCACTTAGAAGGAAAAAGCCCGAAGATATCGATCTAGGAAAGTCACCGCAGCCATCTCTAATACTGTTGTTTTGTTTCTTGATCATTAATCGACCTAGGAGCACTAGGAGTAGCAGGGTGTTGTGTGAATAATTGGCGACATCAGTTTTTAAATCGATATCACACTTAAGTGTTTCTGTTGAGTGGAATTGACAGTGTAGCAGTGTGGTGTGATTGAAGTGTGACAGACAATGGAAGCAGAAACGGAGCTTCTGGCCTGCCGGTCCCGCGCAGACCTGAGACGGCTCCGAGGGATGGACTCTTCGTCCTCCCCCTTCATCACCTTGGCTTGCAAGCACAACAGGCCTGACTTATTGAAGCTCTTATTGGAAGATGACACCTCCCCCATCTCTCGCTGGTGTTCAGTGGAGCAGGAAGACCAAGGACATAACGCCGTATATTTTGCCATCCGCTCCGGAAATGTGGATCTCTTCTGCGCACTCCTCGAATTGGTGACCCCTGAACTCTCGGAGGTTCTTATCTCAGAAGCTTACGAGAAAATATACTTGAACAACGTTCCCTTGTCTTCTGAAATGTATCTATGTGTCCAATGCGAGTTGGTCGATCTACGTTTCTTTTCGAAAGACAACGGAGTGGTTCCTGAGATTTCTTCCGCTGATATCCAAGAACGAGTCCAACTACTTCTGGAAAATATTGACCACATTAATACTTATGAAGAAGTGGACAGTCATTTTTTATACACAGGCAGGTTCATTGCTCAGAATATCCTCATACTAAAACAACAATTGAAATCGACGTACAATATTCTGCCGTGGGAAGAAATAGAGTTCTGCTTGGTGAGCTTTATATCCGCACACGTTCGGGGACACGAATTGAATATCTTCTGTCTGTCCGTGCTGAGGAAGGAGAGGTTGATGAAGCAATTGAACAAGTTTGCTTCTGCCCTGCGAGAGTTGCAGGAACACATCGGGTCTACAGATGTCAAAACCCTTGGGAAACCGTTGAAATTAATCCGCGAGGATGTTGTCGCTGCGATCATCAGCGAATATCCGGACTTGTACGCTGACTATCAGGAGGTGAGAGACGTTTCTTCGCTCCACATCATGAAGACATATTTGGAAGCGGCCACGGCGGTGGACTCCACTACTAGAGCGGGTCAGTTGACTATCAAGAGAGCTCTCCAGGTGACGGGAGAGCATCTGAAGAACACGCTGGACAGCCCCAAGCTCTCCCCAGCCATGACTGAACTTATCCTCCTCTCAGCACCCCGAGAAACAAAAAAAGTTATGCAAGCCTTGCGCAATTTACTATCTCATCCGCACCTAGAGTCAGAGGACTCTACATTTTATTCTGACGTTCAAAATGACATTAAAAAGATCGCAGAAGTCATTATCGACATAACAAACTCTAATAAAGCTGAAAAAATAAGGCATTTGCTGACATCGCTCGTCAACTGTGATAATGCGGATGAATTTTACAAAATTGCAAATATGCTTCTAAATGTTGACTTTGTGAATGTCCAAGAAATAGACACAGTTGCAAAAGAGCACCGAAATATTGAAGATCTTATTGCAGACATTAATAGAAACATTGGACATCAAACTCCTTATGAAAAGGAATTGTTTGCCGAAATAAAAGATGTCCTAAAAACAAATTTACAACATCCATTACTAAGTAAAGAAGAGTACTTCAGATTATCGAAAATATTTTTCCTATTAATCTTTCTTGGTCCAACTACCAAAACATTTAATCTCGTAGGGGTCATAAGAACAAAAAAAGTAAATAGAGTATTTTCATTTCAAAAGCAACCTTTAAATTTTGATAGACGCACATTGCTACAAAACCTTCTATCAAAATTGTATGACAGCGTATCTATGAGAATAAAACTGGAGATAGCTCATGATGTAAGACTTGCGATGTTTAGAATTGATTATTCTCTATCAATTGGCAAAGGGAAGATTAATTGTATTGATGAATATAGTAGACAATTATTATTGAGTAAGAAAAATAAAAATGACAACAAAAATGTAAATTGCAATGTTGACAGTGTTAAAAGCCGCAGCGAGATAAATTGTGAACAACTCACTCTGAAATTGAACGAATTGGAAAATATAATTGGAACTAACAGCATTTTTGAGCATCTTTCATTAATCTATGAAGATAAGAATTCAAATAGATTTACGATAGAAGCCCTCGTGCTGGATATCATGTCCCTTTTAGATAGCTCCAAGTGTGTTCCCAAAAATGGGCTGTATCTAGATGGGGCAATGCCTGCGGTGAATGGCAAGTGCTTGCGCAACCACTTGGCTCACGGGACTTCCTTGCTAGACATTCTGCCGACTGACGCTTGGTCCGCCGTGATACTAAATGCCGTGAAACTTACTGAAAGTAAACACCTTTTACTGAACCGTAAAATAGGACACACTTTAAAACACGATATTGAACAATTGAGACAGAGATACAAGCGGGGCTTGTCTATTCTTGACAAAAAAAAGGAAATGTGGAAGTGTTTGTTGGACGGGAACTTTGAGAACTTTGCACTAGGAATCGCGGGAGGAGCTGATATATGTTCAAGAAATGAAGATTGGTCAACTACGCTACACTACGCAGCGCGGGGACCCAATATTGAGATTATCAAATTCTTGACTAAACAGAAAATGATTGACACCGAGGCGAGAGATGCTGATGGTCGAACTGCATTGCACGTAGCCGCTACCTTCGGAAGAGATGTCACTGTGAAATTCTTGGTGGCAGAAATTGGAAATGCAATTAATCAAGTTGACCATAATAAAAAGACACCATTACATCTGGCTTCGCAAAATGGACACGAGAAAACTGTGAAGATTTTGCTCTCACTGGGAGCCGATATAACTGCCAAGGATAGCTTTGGGTGTTCTTCTCTGCATTATGCCATGATGAACAATTATTTAGAAGTGGTCAAAATCCTCTCGGAGAAAGATGTTACTGTTGATATACATCATATGCCATGGGACTTCCCTGCCAAGGATAGCTTTGGATATTCTTTTACTGTGATGAACAATTATTTAAAAATGGTCAAAGTCCTCTCGGAGAAAGATGTCACTGTTGATATAAATCATACGCCGTGGGTCAACCATGCCAAGGGTACTTATGCCGTGATGAACAATTATTTAGACTTCCCTACTTCCCTTCACATGGCCGCTGAATTCGGTCATGTGGAAATAGTACAGTACTTGCTGCTAAATGAAGCAGATTTCAATGCTAAGACCGAGAGTGGCTCTTCTCCCTTGCACCTGGCAGCAAGAAGTGGTCACCTGGAGGTTGTCAAAGCTCTGCTGGAGAAGGGAGCTCACGTGAATCTCAGAGACTGCCTGGGTCACTCTTCGTTATATTATGCAGTGGAATGCAATCACGAAGGAATTGTTCAGATCCTCTTAGAAAAGGGTGCTATCGTCAATAACGGAAGCGTGACATGCAATAATACTCCCTTGCACATGTCTGTTTCCAACGGCAATGCATTCATCACAGACTTACTGCTACGTTGCAAAGCTGCCGTCAATGCTAAAAGAAGTGACAATGGCTTTACACCGTTTCTCTTTGCGGCCATGCGCGGTCACGCAGATATAGTGGACCTCCTGCTGCAGAACGGTGCTCAGGCGAATACTGGAGACTTCAAGGGCACAACGGCATTGCATTTTGCCGCTCTTAACGGCCGCTCTTCCATTGTAGAGACTTTAATCCAAAGGGGGATCGATATGAACATCCAAAATACAGATCAAGAGACGCCATTGCAGCTGGCTGCATATGCCGGTAGCACACAGGTGGTAGACATTTTGTTAGCTGCAGGAGCTGATGTGTATTCTATAAATGCTAACGATTGCACGGCTCTGCATCACAGCGCTTCTAAAGGTCATGATGTAATTTTAGAGGCTTTGATAAAGAAAGGAGCTGATGTAAACTGTAAAAGCAATCCATTTGGTACACCATTGCATATTGCTGCTGCGATGACTTCCAATGAGAAAATTATACAAATGTTGCTAAATAATGGAGCCAGTATTAATGAGAAAGGAAAGAATAGCTTAACAGCATTGCATGTTGCGTCGTTAGTTGGAAACAGTTCAGTGGTAGAAGCATTGCTCAAGGGAAAGGCTGATGTTGATGCTGAGGACAGTGATGGTGACACCTCATTGCACAAGGCTGCCAGCGGAAATCACAAGGCAACTGTTGAGGTCTTGTTAAAATACGGAGCAAATATCAACCATTTGAATACTGCAGGCTCTTCCGTATTATGCTGTGCAGCGAAAAATAACAATAAAGATCTGCTGGACATGTTGATTGTCAAAGGAGCAGATGTTAATGTCGGTGGAGGTCAAATTCTAGTGTCTGCAATTACCTCAGGACATAGACTTGTGGTTGAAGCTCTGTTGAAGAATAAAAATCTCGAAATCAATATTAAAAATGGAAATTATTCACACCTCCTAAACGCAGCTGCTAAAAGTGGTGATGTTTTAATAGCCAAGGCATTGATAGAGAAAGGTATTAAAGTTGCAGATTGCATAGAAGACCCTTCGCCTTTAATAACTGCAATAACTCTTGGAAATACGGATTTTGTCGAATTTTTACTAGAAAATGGAGCCAATGTCAATCTTGCAGATACTTATAACTCACCGCTGCATCAGGCAGTCTTCATGAACATGTCAGATATCGTGGAAAGGTTACTGCACTGGGGAGCAGATTCCAAGATTAGGAATTCGTGTAATAGAACGCCGTTAGAGGTGGCGGTTGCTAAAGCCCAATTATCAAATACCTCAATACTGTTGCAACAACCAGGAGTCGAAATAAATGAGAGATACCGTGACAACTGGACATTGCTGCATATCGCCGCTGTAGCCGGTAATCTTGAAGTAGCGAAACTCTTGGTAGGCCGAGGAGCCGACATTAACGCTATAAACAGAGGCTGTAAACCAATCCAAATTGCCGCTTTAAACGGCCACCTCAACGTCTTGACCTTCTTCCTGGAGCTTGGGATGAGCATCAATGATCCGGGAGATGTCGGCTGTACCCTGATACATTGTGCTGCTATGAGCGGGCAGCTATCCGTGACTCAATACTTGATAGACAACCATCTCGATATTAATTCCACTGATACTTTTGGCTTCACGTCTATTCACTTGTCTGCCCTAAATGGACACACAGAAATGGTCAAGTTGTTATTACAAAGCGGTGCAGTGTATGATGCCACCAACAAATATGGTAATACCCCTTCAGATTTAACAAAAAGTCAAGATATTAAAGAATTGTTGGATTCAATTGAAAAACTATTTAAGAGTGTGAAAAAAAATTATGTTCTGAAAGTTGGCAATTTGATTAAAGACTTAGCAAAATATGTAAATGTAAAGAGTTCTGACAATGCGACACTTTTACATATCGCTTCCTGGAAGGGCTTTGAGGAGGTGTGCGATATTTTGTTGAAGAGCAAAGTCAATCCTAATACTGTTGGAAAAGGCGGCAACGCTCCTCTGCATTACGCATCCAAATACTCTCATCCTGGAATAGTGAAATCTTTGTTAAAAAATGGCGCGGAACACAACCTTAAGGCTAACAATACAAAGACTCCTTTGGATTTTGCCACACAAAAAGATATCAAATCTTTACTGCAAACAGTTGCATGCTGTTTCAGGAAAGTAATAATGCGAGATGTTCAGGTTATTGAAGATATTATCAGAATAAGAGACGTAGAAATCATAAAGGCCGTGATGAAGGCTCGCAACACCGATGGCGATACGCTTGTGGTTGTTGCTATGAATTGTGGTTTCTCTTGCGTAGGCGAGTTAAAGCAAATTTTGCAGCCCAATGCTGTACAGTTTTTATCCACCGTGGATTCTATGTTCAGGTCTGATAAATTCTCAGAAGCCCTGAATATTTTAAAACAGTTGCTCAGTGAAAGAATCGAAATATTAGGAGAGGATAATCCAGGAACGCTGGACATTCTAGACAAAATAGCTGATGCATTGTACAACATAGGAAATTATCCCGATGCCCTGACCATGTTGGAAGATATCTACAAGGTGAGAGTTAAAGTTTCCGGTCCTCATCACCCAGACACCCTGGCGACCAGAAGTCACCTGGCTTTACTCTTAAGTAAGCTCGGAAAGGAAAAAGAGGCGTGGGATATATGCCAGGAAGTTTTGAAGACTGAACAGGAATTGCTGGGTGAGGAGCATGAGCAAGTGATGCAGACTAAAGTTCGTGCGGAGCTGATACTCGAGGCTCTCGCGAAGTGCGAAGAAGACTTGTACTTCAACATGGAAGTCTTCAAAAGATACAGAAGCAGGTTGAGTAACCAACATTCTGATACTCTTTGTCCTCACTATCTTATTACCTTCATATGTCACTCTCAAGGCAAGTTCGAGGAAGTCTTTCCTCTGCTTCAAACCATTTACGAAGCCAGAAAAAAGAAATTGGGACTAAATCACACCGATACTCTCAAAACCAGGCGCAATATGGCAGTTACTCTTATTCGTCAAAACAAATTTGACGAAGCTCTGCAAATCTGTCAAGAAATATTGCCTATTCAGAAAAATGTTTTGGGACTTGATAACGTGGAAACTGTTGGTACTCAAATGCTTTTGAAGTATATTTACTCGCTTCAGGAAAAAAAATTACGCTGCTCTGATGGTTCACAAGGAAAGTCTGAGCGCGAGGAATGCCGCCTATAGCCCCGACCACCCAAGTTTTAGAAAGTCGGATACACATTTTGAGAAAAATCTAAAATATTCAATGGATGTCGGTTACAAACCTCCTTGTGATTTCAATTTGCTTAAAGCGGCCAGTGAAGGAGATAGGGGTGAGGTTCACAGATTAATAGAGAACGGATCGGACGTCAATACTACGGATATGGCTAGTAGAACGGCGATGCACTTGCCACCACGGTGGAGGTTATGTCGCTACTGCTCGACAATGGAGCTGATCCTACCCAGGGCTGGGCAGTATTTGAAATACTTGTAATTGAAATACGTATTTGAAATACAAATACGTATTTTGTATTTGTATTTCAATTACTTCCTAAAATTGTATTTTGTAATTGGTATTTCAATTACCTGATGCTGAGGTATTTTGTAATTTGTATTTCAAATACTTATGTCTTCAAAATACATTTTCAAATACATTTAGCGACCTTAATAATGATCATGAAAAATAAACTGACATAGATAATACGTAGACTAAAAACGCTAGAATCCAGAACAATACATTATGTATGTTAATATTTAGAGTTGGCAACACGTCCTGTGCTATAATAGCACTGTTTTTGTACATTTTTTGTCATATTTGTATCATATTACATTATAATTGTCATTGGTTTGTATTGTACATTTTTGTATCATAGTATTAGATCAGGCACTATAGGAATAATTTGACTGAATACTAGATTATTTTTAAGTTAATTACAGATTACAGAAGAGTGCACTTGAAGTGAAATAACACAAAACTGCGCTATACAAATGTCGTGTTATTATAATAATAATTATTATTATCATCTAACACCTAGGTCCTATACCACAAAACTCTACAAGTGGAACGGAGATGAGATGTGTCTTTTGAGAAATATGTGTATTTTGGTAAATTTTTGCATGTCTCTGTTTCACTCTGCTCAACTTTGGTTCTATGGAAACACACCCTTAGATAAGGGCACTTACGACAATTTATTACAACCAAAGGTTCTACCAAAACCAAATGTATTTTGTATTTTGTAATTTGTATTTGAAATAAAAAAAATGATTAAAATACTGTATTTTGTATTTCAAATACACGACTTGAAAGTATTTTGTATTTCGTATTTTAAATACATGCTAAAAAGTAATTTGTATTTCAATTACACTAAAGCATGTATTTTGCCCAGCCCTGATCCTACCGCAGTATCGCAGAAAGGGAACACCCCTCTGCACCTCGCTGCATCCAAGTCTTGCAAACAAAGGGTCTGTCTATTGTTGCAGAACGTAAAGAAGACCAGGCCCAAAGTTTACCACAAGTTTATCAATGCTAAAACTGTCATGGGAGGTTCTACAGCTTTGCACGTTGCCACCGAGAAAGGTGCGACTGATATTGTGAGTTGTTTGTTAGAGCACGGTGCGTCTTACAACATTCGAAACAGAAGCGGCAAACGCACGCCTCTGCAATATTCGTGCAACGGCTCCGTCACCTGATTGTTGCGTTTAGCCGAGGAAGTGTTTGAGATGGCTGAACGGGGCGGCACCGTGCTTCCTCAGGGAGACGAGAGGCAGCTGGTGGCTGTGGCGAACTCGAGAGACACAGAAAACAGGACCCCCCTCCAGCTGGCCAAAAATCGTGGTCACACCACCACTGTCCGACTTCTCGCTGGCACTTAAAAAACATCTAAATGATTTGCAATTTGGGATCAAACCATTAAAAGAATAAACAACACCTCTGACATAGTGGTTCGCTACGTTTACTAAGCAAGGGTGCTCGGGTCTATGCGCTGAATTTTGTCTAGGTCTTGGCGGCAGACGTGTCTGCCCACCTACTGTGTGGTGAGCCGGATCGGGAGAGACTGGCTGATATATCTAACTAGAACCTAGAAATGAAACTCAATGAAATGAAAAATAGCGACACTAAAAAGAGACACTCATCTATAGGATTTAGCTTGCGAGAGAATCAGATAGTATAATCGGTCTCCTCTATGTGTAGTACTTCAAAGTCTCCCCACTCTTGTCTACTTTAGTTTTCTGAAGGTTTCACTTCTACCGCTTATGAATTGTGCACTCTGTTTTTTGTAATGCATTATGGTAATGAAATTAGCAGAGGATGGGGTAGATAAGATATTTAATATTAATTACATACTTACTTGTTAACAATTGTAAAGTAAATAATATAATATTACTAGCTGATCCGGCGAACTTCGTACCGCCTCAGAATCAAAAACTGTTGTCAACTTATTAGCTGAATTGATCTAAATTGTTTCTCCCTGCGTATCCTTTCCCCTCTCGCGTTCCCTCTCCCTCTCCCCACTCCACTTCTCCCCTTCCCCCGTCCCGCTAACCCCCCTTCCTGAGTTCCTTTCCCCCGTCCCCCCTCCCCCGGTTCACAGTTCAATATTATACCCCTTACAATATTGCTGCAGTTCTTTCAAAATAGGAGAATTCGTTCCATACAAAATGTATGGGGAAAATAATTTTCTTCGGAGTGGAACACCCTTTACTTTTAGGGGTATGAAAAATAGATGTTGGTCGATTCTCAGACCTGCCAGATAAGCACACAAAATTTCATCAAAATTGGTCCAGCCGTTTCGGAGGAGTATGGTAACAAACGACGACCTCCGTAGTCCAGTGGCTAAGACTCTTGACTCACATTCCGGAGGTCGCGGGTTCGAACCCGGCATGCGCAACTAAATTTTATTTGATTAATTAGTGTTATTTCACAATTAATTCATTTAAAATAATATATAGTATATTTGCGGCATGTTCCAGAGTGGAAGATATTATTAGTATCGCCCTGGTGTAAGACCACCATTCAGAATTGAAACGTTGCTTAAAAATGGCTTTAGCCGTGTTTAGTGACCAGATCTGAATAGCCAGGTACTTCCCAACCTTCCTCTTCCCCACCTCCTTCCCCTCCCCACTACCTTCAGCCTCACAACATACCCCAATTGGGGATGCCATAGTCTCACTGGCTCCAGACGGGAGCAGTTGAGATTCTTGTGCGGTAATCACAGTAAAAAAAAAAAAAAAAAAAAAAACACCGTGACACGAGAATTTTATATATTAGATAACAATTTCTGTAACTCTTATGGTTACGAACACTTTGAATTCAATTATCATATAATAAAATGGTAAGGTGACCGACCAATTTTGAAAACAGTGAAACCCTCTTAAGAAGATACGTTTTAAGATTTTCACGGCCAAAAGTATTTTCGTTATTTGTTTTTGGGGTGTTATGGCGTGTTGCGCTACCTCCTTCTTTAGACAACGTTTCGGACAGCGTTGCAGTGTCTATCATCTGGGCAGATCTGATAGATGTGAGATCCGGTAGTCCTCTTAAGAAGTTTCGTGGCTTAGGTGGAATGTTCGCGCAGCTCATTTCGGTCCGTTTCACACAAATCTTAATTTTGGATTTGAGATCAAAATACCCTACCAAACTGAAAAATTATTTTTGTAATTAAAAGGTATATCAAATATCTAGTCAGTGTATGTGAGCTACTTTATTTATTTTTGCTTCATCATCATCATCATTACATAGTATAAAATGAAGTCGCTCAAAATGTATGTGCGCGTTAATCTTTTAAACTACGCAACGGATTTTCATACAGTTTTCACCAATAGATAGAGCGATTGAAGAGGAATGTTTATATGTATAAAACATGTAAATTATATTAGAGGAAAGCCGAGAAATTCAAAGAAAACATATTTTTGTGCGATTTAAAACGGCCGGCGGGCCGTGCTATAGTCACTTTTGAAATTCGTTCTACGGAAGAAATTGGAAAATAGATGTCCTAGAGTAAGTAGGTATTTGATTTTCCCTTTTCAAATATCCAGTGTTGCATTGCAAGCATTGTATAATTAGTGGCGAGTTAATTAGTTTATATGCATAATACATGCTTATTATAGTAGAGAAAAGCCGATAAATTCAAATATTCAATTCAGGCAGCGGGCAGCTGGCAAGCGGGTGGTGTGGATTTTATAAAGATTGGGTAATGGCGTTGTGTTTCGTTAGCCACTGCAACGTGTGGCCGGGTCTGCTAGTTAAATTATAAGATGTAGCCCATTAAAGATTTTAATATTTCATGATTTTAGAGGCAACTTGGGCAATTATTTGTGAGTAAATGAAAAACATTAAAAAAACAATTTTATTGTAATTATCAAATAAATATGATGAAATCCTATTTCTTATTATTTAATATTATAAAGGCGAAAGTTTGTATGGATGTATGTTTGTTACTCTTTCACACAAAAAATACTGAATGGACTTTAAAAATTCTTTCACTAATAGAAAGCTACATCATTTGCGAGTAATATAGGCTATTTATAATGGAAAGCTCTGGCGTTATGTTTATAATTATTTATTAGTATATTAAAATATAAGTGGATAAACAGGTCTTTAAAACACGCGCGATTTTTCGAGCACGACGGCAAGTGTTTTAAAGACCAGTTATCCACGAATACTTTACGCTATTTTTTTTTATTAGTACACTTTAAAAACATAAATATTGATATTATTATTAAAAATTTGGAAATAAGAACTATTAATGAATTCGTGATGTGACATCACAATATCTTGTTGTCATGGAAATGAAAAACACAAACATTAATTTGCAATCTGTCACATAAGATTAATAGTTGACATCACAGTTTTTACTAGTTATTGTGTGTTGTAAAATGAGTTCTAACATTGATAATTTAAATACCAAAGCAGAATCGCGGTTAATACCTGAAAAATCCAAAGACGTTTATAAAAAAGAATATGAAAGGTTCATAACATGGATGGAGGAGCAAAACGTAGTAGATGTAGATGAAAGAGTTGTGCTTTGTTGATGTTGCCATGGTAACTTTAAAAAACGCGCGTTCCATGAAGTGCGATTTAAACACGCTAGAGCGTACTTTAAATGAGTACAAAAGGGCACCAATAAAAAAAAATACGTTTTCTGTTCCTAACAAAATCGAGTTATTGCAAACTTCAGAAGAAAAGCAAACAAATTGTTGCCTTGGAAACAAAGTTTTTTTTTGAATTAGCAATTCACCCTGAAAAGAGTGCTTTGTTGGCATTGCAGTTAATTTAATATCTATCTCTAAAAATGAATCGCCGAAATGTATGTAAACGTAAAACTTCCGAACGACTGCACCAAATGGGATAATTCTTTTTTTGGTTCGTAATTTTGTATAAAACTACCATTGAGCTCTGCCATTACGAAATTTGTATAAAAAATTTAAATATGTGGCACGCGAGCAGTTTGAAAACTGAATGTACCGGGAATGTATGTTAGGAATGCGAGAGGTGGGGGATGGGGGTGTGTGGAGGGCAGTGGGGGAGGTCCTCCACTAGACCGTGTATGCATAACACTAGATCGAATAAAAATGATATAAAAAATATTCCAAGTTATAAAACCACATTTGGACAAAGAAACTATACATACTTTGCAACAAAACTCCATAACATCCTTCCCCAAGACATAAAACTAATAAAAAATCCAATTTAATACAAATCAAGAATAAAAATATGGCTTAAAGAGGTCAATGAGAAAACCCTAGCGAAGATGCTAAAAACGACATAGAAGACAAATGAACTATATTTAATTAACTTTAGTCCGCCTCGGCACAGGACCCCCTAGTGAGGAGGACTAAGAAATACAATATTTTATACTTAATTTCACCATTACATTTTGTATGTAAAATTTTCTATATAGTCGCTAAAATAAAATAAAAATAAATAAATAAAAACACAAAATAATTTAACAAATATATAAATAAATAAATAAAACTTTCTTTTATTTCTCGAGGTATGAAAAGAACAAGATTACAGACATAATATAAATGTGTCGTAAAACATTTACAAACATTATACACATAGAAGAACGTATCAGTACAACAAATAATTAACATTATACATAAATTATTTATTGTTTTGGCATTTATTTCATTTTTTTTACATCCTAATATTATATAGTTTTGGTAGCATCGGTCAACGCATGAGCAACTTTGTGAACAGTCAACCTGTTAAAATAAAGAACACACTGCGTTGCACAATACGTATTTTGACACATATTTATTTTGGGGTGACTGATCGAAAAAATCTCCTAACCCCCATACTATACAATATTAATTAACATTTATTTTAGAATTTACTTGATAAACCATTGATAATTATAGACCTATATCCTTACTTAACACGCTTTCAAAAGTAATAGAGAGATTGGCTAAGTCGAGATTGGTATCATTCTTAGAAACAAATAAATTACTCTCTAGCAATCAGTTTGGTTTCAGAGAAAATAAAGGAACGAGTGATGCAGTGTTGAAGGTATTGTCGAAAGTCACTAGTGCCCTGGATTATGGAAACAAAGCCTTAGCTGTGTTCTTAGATCTATCAAAGGCATTTGACACGGTTTCCCATGGATTACTCCTCAAAAAATTATCTTCTCTTGGCATTCAATGTACAGCATTAAGTTGGTTCAAATCCTATCTTAGCGATAGAACACAACAAGTAGAGATAAATGATAATTTAAGCACAAGCAAACAAATCTCTTTTGGGGTTCCACAAGGTAGTGTACTTGGACCAATATTGTTCTTAATCTACATTAATGATTTGTGTAATTTAGATATTCCAGGTAACATTGTTAGTTTCGCAGACGACACTGCTTTAATATTTGAGGGTAAAACTTGGAAAGATGCTTTTGACAAATGTGATTCAGGAATAAGAATAGTAAAGAGTTGGCTAAATAATAACATCTTAACTTTGAATACATCAAAAACAAAATATGTAACTTTTAGCATATCATCAAAAAGTCAGCCTTCCGACACTCATAATCTAATTATACACAATTGTCTGCAAAATTGTAACTGTAATTGCCACCCTTTAGAAAGAGTAGACTGTATAAGGTACCTAGGTGTAAATATTGATCAATATTTGAGATGGAATGACCATATTGACATGTTAACAAAAAATATAAGAAGACTTGCCTATATTTTTAAAGAACTTCGTCATATATTGGATAAAGAGAAATTAAAATCTGTCTATTATGCCTTAGTCCAATCTCGACTTTCTTACAATATAGTTTGCTGGGGATCCTGTCTAAAGTCCAATGTAGAACCACTAAATATTGCTCACAAATTAATTCTTAAAGTCATGTACAAAAAAAAATTTCGTTATCCATCTAAACTACTTTACAAGGAATCTAATGTTATGTGTATAAAACAGCTGTACATTAGTAAAATAATTTGTACATTTTTTATCAATACTAAATCTGCAGAAAGAACCCAACAAATCCATACCACTAGAATTGGCTCAACAATGAACTTTATGGCAATACATACTAAAACATCTTTTGGCCAAAGAAACTATTTATACCAAGCTCCAATTATGTTTAATATTCTGCCAGACTACATTAAATCTTCAAATTCATTAGCTAAATTTAAAAAGAATGTTAAGATATTTGTGTTAACAGAGGATTGGCATACTGTTTTTTCATCCTTGTCCTTTTTTAACCCATTCATGACGAACTATTTTTTTCTCGAATTTCGTGCTGAAATTTCACAGGGGGGTTGGTTTTGGAGGTAGAAAATGGACATTTTTCTCAAAATTTAAAAAAATGATTTCTTCACCCCCCAGGAAGCTAGAGAAGGGTGAGTTCCATATGGCACCTTCGGCAAATAACAAGTCGGAAATTTATTTTTTTCAACTTTATTCTACATAAAGTAAAATTTTGAACAAACTTATTTATTGAGGTAACCCTCGAAGCATTTCACGCATAGTCCAACCATACAACGTGGTCCATTCTATCAGTTCCGCCCAAAAGGAGGTTCCTTGGTTCCCTGAAGGCCCCACGAGGGAAGAAAGCTTCATCTCTCCTCTCCACTTCTTAGTTCCCCGAAGGCTCCACAACGGAGAATTCTCCTCCCTTTGGTTCCTTAAAGGCCTTACAAGGGAAGAGTCCACTCCACCTTGGTCCCCCGAGGACCCAAGGAAGGAAGAGGACTTCATCTTTACTCCTCCGTGGTTTCCTAAAGGCCCCACCAGGGAAGAGCTCACAGAGGTAGCCTCATTTCTCCTCTTCACTCCTACGTGGTTTCCTGAAGGCCCCACATGGGAAGAGGATATAATCTCTCCACTTCACTTCTCCTTGGTTTCCCGAAGGCCCCACGCCGGCAGAGTGCACTTCCCCTTGGTTCCCTGAAGGACCCATAAGAGGAGAGGTCGTGGAGTTGACCTCAGCTCTCCTCTCTACGGCTTCTCCTCCTAGTTTCTCCTGCAGGCCCCGTGAAGAAAGTCCAGAGAGGTGGCCTCAGCACTCCTTATTTTCCCAAAGGCCCCTAGTTTTTGAATGGTCCAATTTTTTGTCCACGAGTGACCAGGGAAATAGAAGGTCCACACCAGCAGAGCCCCAAGTGCTGGAGTAAGGTCAAAATACTCCGAAATGGGACCCTGTTTCTCGGAGGCACCGTTCGTGACACCGTGACATGACATTCAGCCTGAGCACGGTAGCACACACCTTGGCTTGGGATCTATTGCAGGTTTGTGTTTCCACTCCCTGAGCGATGGGTTCGTCACACTCCCTGTGCTCCATAAATGGAGGAGGTCACCGCAAGCTGAGTCCAAGGGCACATCTCCTAAATGCTCTAGATCAGGGTTCTCTGGATCTGAATCAGAATCGGACGTACCTTTTCCCATTTAGTGTCGATGACGCCTAACAATTTGGCAATTAGAATTATGGCAATTATTCCGCCGTCATCTTCATCAGATGAATCTGCTCCGGACAAGTCACTCTCAATTGGCGGCTCCACAAACACATCCACTACTTCATCATCATCTAAATTCGTATCCAATTGTTCTTCAAGCAGTAACATCACGTCTTCAACAGTCAAACCCCTAAAACACACGAAAAAATAATGAAATCTTTGAAAAATTACATTTTATGTATAGTGAGATCTGCCGAAAGATCCATATGGAACCAAAAATCAAAACCTTAAATTCACAGTACTCGTTTGAATATAATAATGATTATTTTTCTAACAAAATGTTTGTAAATAGGCAGATAATTTCATTCTCTACAAATCATTTTCAGGTTTGGAGAAAAAAATCAAATCTACTATATAAATTTAATGGATTACTTACTTCACATGTTTTGACATTTTGAAAAAATTGCACTTTTTTTCTAACTCAATAAAGACAAGTCTGTCCACGTCTGCACACACAAACGAACTGAACGCAACCAAGACAAAAGTGTTCATACATGCCTGTAGACTATATCAAACTGTATTTGGCACCACTATTTTAACATATCGGCATGATGTGACTAAATGAATGCCAATACTTTTTCGAGTTCCATATGGAACCTTCGTCATGAATGGGTTAAATAATAAGATTTCAATTTTTAAGTAATAAGATTTGTTTTTAATAATATTTGTTTTTTGAATAATAATCTTTTTTTAAATATTTACTTTTAACTCAAATAAAATCTACTTAGATTTTATTTGAGTTCCATTTGCCAAAATTGGAGTGTCACCCTAAATGTTTTGTACTAGCTTTGTTTCTTGGTGGGTACAGTAATTAAAGATTTATTTATGGTCTATATTGTTACAAATCATACTTAAATTACCCATCTGGTCACTAATATGATATTTTTATTTCTTACTTTATTATGATATTTTAGTGTTTAATTAATGTAGTGTATTTTAGTATTTTGTGTGTAAAATCACTCAAATTTATAAAAGTTAACCTCAACACAGGCCTAGTCCTAGTGAGGTTAATTTTGTTTTGTATGTAAACATAAAAATAAGAATGTATGGTGAGAAGTTAAATAAATAAATTGATTTTTCCTATGCTTAAATTTTATTTGTAAACATTCAATATAATCTATTTCACAGATGAGGGATATCAAAATACAAAGGTGATATTGTTTTTAATAGAGACATTCATAATTACGAAACAAGAAATATAAACAGAGTTCGATTGCCACAAATGAAGAAATCAAAATCACAGAACAGCCTAATGTACAGAGGACTCTGATGTATGATGAAATGCCTGAAAGTATGAAGAATGAAGAAAGAATGAACGTATTTAAAAAGAAATGTTATGCTTATTGTAAAAATATTTAAATTTATCAAATGAAATGTTACATTGTGCTTATTAATTTATATTCATGTAGTATAAACTAACTCAATAATTTAAAAAAAATAAATAAATAAAAAAAAAAAATAAAAATAAGAGGTAATATAAGTAAACCTATTAAAACTTCTATTCAGCCGTGGTTTCGGGGAAATTTGGGTCCTTTTTGATGATGAAGATGGAGTCGTTCAGCCAGTAGTAGGACTGGTTGAAGACCCCTCGCAGAGGTAGGGCACGCGTGACCACTGCATGTCCTGGAGCCCCACGGTGGTGGCGCAGTAGCTGATGAAGGATTCCACGTGCTCCTCGAATGTGTGACCTCGGATGGGCAGACGCTCCTTCGCCATGTGGTCAGATTCTTCTGAAAATTATAATTGAATAGTACGAGGAATCCGAGAGAAGACGACCAGTGCAATACCCTAGATATAGTTGGGAGAAATTAAAGATTGTGCTTTAAGCTTGAGTGTTAAGCGATTAGATTTTTGCCTCGAGCTTTATGCTTTGAGATTTAAGCTTTGCTTTTACCTATGTCAAAAATAATGAAAAATTAAGAGTAACAAAACAGCAGCTTTTGAGTCTGGAGGAAATTGGTAACTGTCTAGATTACGAACGTACGTCGCCCTCCCGTCCACTGTGACATTGTGACTAATCGTGACTAAATAATCCGCTCGAACGACAAAGCTAACGCGGCCCCCTCCCCGATCGTCCGCTAAGCCGTTACAGAAAAATTCGAATTTTAAAACCTAATTCTGCCACCGGACACCCTGTATCTACGAGTATTTATGTTTATGCACTTCGATATACAAATTACAAATAACTACTACTAATTAAAATTCTGGAAGCGAGAATTCAACATTGATGAACCATACTGCAGCCCTAGCTCCGCGTAAGCTAGCAGGTACACGAAACCCGGCTTGCAGCGGAACGAAATCTAGTTGCATAAACGTCCGCTCGCGAGCGCTGATGTGTGAGCGCTAGAGTCGGAATCGGAATTTGGATTTGCTGGTTATGTCCTCTTAACGTGTTTTCAAGCATTCAAACCAAAAATTTTGTGACTTTTTCAATATTTTACACTAATCGAATGTGCATTTCAAATTTCATTGTGTTGATTGTGTAAATTTTCGCAAATAATAATGATGGGATTCCTGAAGTTGACTCGATCTACAAAAACGACGCATTGGAATCCGCAACTCCCATCCACTACTGAACAGTTATTGCTCGTGTTACCATTTTCTAACGCTTCCGTTGAAAGGAAATTCAGTATGCTTGAAAAATTGAAAACAGAAAATAGAAATCACCTTCATACAGATACTGTGTTAATATTGATGGCTACTCGAGAAGGGACTAAGAAAAAAGTTTGAATTTTATTCTTTCAAACAAAATGTTAACCACTAGCCATTTATTGTATGGGTTGCCACATGAAAAAAATATATGGACAGTTCCCGATACGAAAATGTGGGAATTTGGTGAGTTTTTATGCTGTCATCCCTATTTACTTTTACCTAAACTAATCAGTTGGCATCGTGAAAAAACCCATTTTGCCTTAAATGTCAAATGCACTGCAAAAGTAACTGTAAACTGCAAAGCTAAAGTAGAGTGCAAATGTAAAAACCCACCCTAATAAGGGTGGGTTTTTCATTTACTGAGAATGCTAAATGCAATGCTATTGTAAAAGTAAACGGTCAAAGTCATAGAAATGGGTTTTTTCATTTGATATTTACCGTTTACTTTCACCTTACATCTTACAGGCCCACAATGGTGCTGCAAGTGCTAAAGTAAAGGTAACCAAAATGGCGACCATTGTCTAAATGTCACTTTGGTGACAGTTCAGAGATTTTCTTGCTATCTATTTTACGGTATTTGCTAGTATTTTATCATTATGTTCGCAACAAGTGACAGTTCGTCAAGTTCTGACGATGAACTAATAATTAATGAGAGGAATGCACATCCTGCCAAAATTTGTTTTCGCCAAAAACCATGTTTTTACCGCGTTTTAAGTTGGGAACTTTTTCAACGATTTTTTTAACTGTTTTCACCTTCCAAATTAAAGTAGCCTAACCTAACCTAAAGCTACGCTAAAAGACGTATAAATCTGTAAACTAAATGCTACCTTAAAATTGCTGGCACTCGTAATCGTCCTCTGAATCTGTTGCACCATCCTCAAGCGACGGCAAAGTGTTGGGTGGACGTTCCACAGTGGCGTCGTACAAACGGCCTGCTATGCACAAAAATTCGTCCATGCGGTCGACGTTCCGGTCACGACAACGTTTTTGAAACATGTACTTGGCGAGATTGCCCGCGATCCTCGATTTCTTCCTGCCGGCACCTGACGATACAGCCTTAGCAGCACGCCACGTTGACTCTATCGAATTTGTATGCTCCCCATTGTCTGGATCCTTGAATGTGATACTATGATTGACCTGAAATATACATATATATATAATATCATGCAACATTTAAAGTATAGGAAGGCATAATATCATGCAACATTTCAAGTACAGGTTCATAAGCCTAACGATTTGTAACTAAAAACTGGCTTCTCACCTTTAGACATTCGAATCCTTCATTTTCTAAGCAATCATAAGTGCGCCAGCAGTCGCTAATTATCGTCGTGCCGGGGGCAATCCATTGTTTAATAATAGGGACCAGCGTGTCACTAGAACGTTCTTCAACTGGCACAAAAAACACTCGGCCTGTTCCGCGTTCATAACCACCAAACACCCACTGCCCGTCGACGAACTTGCCTCGATTTTTTTTCCGTTTTCCAAACTTCGACTCATCTATTTCAACTATTTTTCCCTCGCCGCCCAGCTGCTCCGTATTGTTCATGAAGCTGTGTAAAACTACTTCGCGACAAAATGATGCCCAATCAACTAGCGTGTGCTGACCACCGATCATAAGTTCGTCGCCTATGTACGTTAACGGTAGGTTTAGTACCCACATGCGAACAAAGCCCAATATCTGAAAAATGCTTAGCCTCGACTGGGCAAAAAATGTTCCACTTCGAAACGCCACTTGATAACCGCAAGCTTTCCTCTTTTGTTTTCGTTCCCTCACATTACTTGAACATCTCCATTGCCAGCCGTCAATCGCCCGATCCCGCGTTCCCAACTTTAACGCTCCACCGCATTTCCTGCACAAATAATTCGGCTCGCTAGGTATTAATTTCCACTCACGCAATTTACACAACAGCTTTTCACTGTCTTTGCACAACGCATCGATCTCTAAGAGGCGCATAGCTGCAAGCAAAAGGAACAGAGAATACGATGTATACAATGACGCGCGGCCGCAAACGCAAAGCACACTCGTTTGTTATACCCGGTTGAAATAAACAAAAAAACAACACAAAGCACTCTTTTCAGGGTAAATTGCCTAAAACCAAATAAACAAAAAACAACGCAACCATAGATGAAGCAATTCGCACACAATGTTTGACATTTATTGTGTAGGTTGCCACATGAGAAAAAAATGTGCACAGTTCCCAATACGAAAATGTGGGAATTTGGTGAGCTTTTATGCTGTCATCCCTATTTACTTTTACCTAACCCAGTTGGCATCGTGAAAAAACTCATTTTGCCGTAAACGCCAAATCGGGGGCGTTATGACCGTTATACACGACATCTTTTTTAAGCCCGATTCCAATTAGAGACAAAAGTCAACATTTTTCGCTTTACGCGATCGCTATTTTCATCTTTACTTTCATATCTACGGTTTCAATTGTCATCACCTCAAACAACACATGCTGTTTACTGTCATGCCAACTGAAATCGTAGATATGAAAATAGAGATGAAAATAGCAATCGCGTAAAGCGAAAAATGTTGACTTTTGTATCTAATTGGAATAGGGCTGAAAAAAGATGTCGTGTATAACGGCCATTAATCTCGGCTTTGATCTTGGAACTGACAGGAGCGGACCAAATTGTATCTGTTGAACCGCGAGCGCTTATGTTTCGTGTCGTTCACACGGCGCAGATAAAATATTTCTTCCTATGGTAGGAGAGGGGGTCAGTTGAATTAGCGAGCGGCCACGGAGTGCGCATTTTTTGTACTGAATCTATGGAGTTGACATCTGTCACCCACCGGTCTTGGCAGCTCCGTAATTAAAATGACCCCCTCTCCTGTTTTCGTCGGAGTGGGGGGCGCTTAACTGTTGACATATCGCCTCAGGAGCGGTTACGGCGTAAGATGTGCATTGTCTATGGTTGATGTGCGCATAAAGCGCTCAGGTGTGAACGGTCTGAAGGGATTGTATGGAGAGCGATATGTGGCGTGCTATGATCTTTTATATTTATATGCTCAATGTGAACGAGCTCTAAAGCTTAATTATACGATTATCTAAAGCCGCGTCCAAATACGTGGCAAGCCTCTGCAAGCGTCCACAAGCCCCAGCGTCTGGTGCCGCGCGTGTGGCTTGGCTTGCGTAGGCTTGCAAGAGCTTGCGAGAGCTTGCCGCCGATCCGATCGAGGTCGGATATTTTGGCCACAAGCGGCAAGCGCTCGGTCGCGCTCAGTGGAACTTCGGAGCTGGTGGCGAATGCACGCCTTTTTTGCTCCGTGCGGTCTATGATAATATTACGAGACATATGAATATGAATGGCGTATGAGGCGAGCCTGACTTATTATTCTTATTAAAATGTTTAAGTACATAAATTTAATGCACTAACGTAATTTATTGCGACTGGATTTACCTAAAGAGTCAAAATAAATAAATAATATTTTATTGATGATTTATACAGTATTATTACAAAAAAAACATGATTTTTGTTAGAATAACTTTTTTTTTATAATACAAGGCAATATTATATAAAGACAAGTGATCTTCGAGTTCGAACTTCTTTGGCACCGTTGTGATTTGAAACTCGATGAAACGAAAAAGTGGCACTAAAAAGAGACAAAAATCTATAGGATTTAGCCTGCAAGATAATGTCTCCTCTTTGTGCGGTGCTTCGTAGCTTCCCCACTCTTTTCTACCTTAGTTTTCTGAAGGTTTCACTTTTACCGCGTGTGAACTAGACATTGTATTTTTCTGTGTCTTGTTCTTTTTCATATTTTTATTAGTATTATCTTCTTCAATGGTTCAATGGTATTAAAAATATATTATCCCCTTGTCTTTTATTTCGCGTTAAAATAAAGGTGACCGGCCAACTCAGAAAGGTCACGATAAAAAATATGATTAAGTTAGGTTAGGGTTACCGGCAATTTTAAAATTATTTTTTCATAGCTTTTAAAGATCTTTCTGAGGTGTTTCTCAGTTGGTTTCATTCTGAGTTGGCATGGAACCAAAATAAAAATAGATTAACGCAAACATAGTATAGCCTTAGAGTAACAATATATACTCTAAGGTAGACGTCCGCCGCGCTTGGATGCTCCGAACACACTGGCGCGCTCGCAAGTGTGTGGAAGCCAGCCATTCGTTTGTCAGAGCTTGCCTGAGCTTGCGGCAAGCTGCTTGTCGCAAGCACACGCAAGCATTTGGGCGTAGCATAACGAACATGAATTCGTATTTGAATTTGAATTAGTATTGTTGACATCGCCGATGGGCATATTTCATTCAAAAATCGTTTATAGTGTGTCCGCAATTGATCCAGAAATCATCAAATCAATCATTTACATACGACATTAACATTCAGCTTGATTTATCTTTAAACCTATTTGAGGTTAATGACATTTGTGTTTGTATTGATAAAATATGCTTTCGATTTTACTTTAATAAGTCACGTACGCCTCGTACGTCATACATATGTCTGTTAATGTTATATTATCGTTAAAACAAGCTTATGGGTCCGAGTGGTTAATGTTTCACAAATATTGTTTCAGAAAATGTTCCAGACTTTGAATGATTTTGAAGCTTTACATTAGGAACACCTTATAACATTGTTTGACAGACCATAACATTTGGCAGGTAAAATTAATAATGCTTTAAGTAACTAATTGTCATACTGTTTTCCCGCAGGGCATTCAGAGAGGACGGACCGCCAAACAACTCGGTCTTGGCATACATTCCTTGCCTCATTCACATTTATACATACTATTCTATTATTCTGACTCTTGACGTGCCCCACGCAAGCAAGCAATTATTCACTTGATCGTGCCAAGTCTTCCTCTGGTGTCCCCGACTTCACTTTATGTATATACTTGTTCCATTCATTGTCCATTCGCTTTTCATGCCCAAACCATCTGAGGGTTTCTTTCTCAATCTTACTCATTACGCTTACATCAGCCTTGCATTTTTTGCAGATCTCCAACGATCTTACATGGTCTTTTCGTTCTTCATACGAACAGAAGGGAGAATATTTTTCCCTTGTGATAAACAAAGTATGTCATCTTCTTCTTCTTCTTCTTCGATGGCGCTACAGCCCATATCGAGCTTTAGCCTCCTGCAACAGTCGCCTCCAACTCCTCCTGTCCTCAGCGGCTGACTTCCAATTTGGTACCTGGAGAAGCTGTGCTGCATCCCCTCTTACTTCGTCTTCCCACCTCAGTCTGGGTCTTCCCACTTTTCTCTTTCCACCTGGGTGTCCAGTCAAAATTCTTTTTGGGACGCGTGTATCCGGCATTCTTTGTACATGCCCAGCCCATCTCAGCCTGAGGAGTCTCATATGTGTTGAGATGCTAGCAGGGCCGGATCTACGAAATCTGGCGCCCTGTGCAGTATGTACCGATGGCGCCCCCCCCCCCCCCTACATTTTTATTTTGATTAAAAATTCGTTCACCCCAATTTTTTTTATTTAATTATTATTTTTTTACACTAATTTATCAAATAAAATCAAGACATATAAAGGTGTAACTTTTCCAAGTGACCTGGTGGTAGCTCTCACACTAGTTTTTTTTTAAAGAGAGGATCGCCAGGAGCCCTATACACTCTGAATCTATTGGGTAAACATAAATTATGGTGCTATTTTAATTATTTTAGGAAAAACTCTTTGCAAGTTATGCTTTAAAATAATACAACGAATTGTTTGTTTGTGCCCGTGTAATGATTTAAAATATAGGTTACGAGACAATGCGGGTGGTTTCGCTGAACTAGGTCCATTATACATTCTTGAGATTTACTGCGTTTATGTACCTATATACCCAACGCGAATATTAGAAAAAGCAAATACAAATACGTTCTCATGGCAACGTACAACACAAGAATAGCATCTACTAGCTTCTCACAGGCAGTCCCGACGAGAGACAGTGAGCAGTGATAATAAGAATATAACCTCGAATTTGTACCTTGCATTTCCCCTGTGTTGAGCGAACAAACACTAAACACTGACGTATGGTATCAACGGCTTACGAACAAAAATACCGCGCTGTGATTGGTTTTTGAATTTGGATCGCACCTATTCGCCGTAAAACACGGTAAAAGATATATGGAAAAATAGATCTTACGTTTAAACTAAATATATGGAATTTGTAAAAAAATTCTGTAACTGACTATAAATTCGTAAGCCGTTGATACCAACCAGATGCGTGCGCATTCTGTTTCTTTGGAAAGTGTTGCTAGAGCGTAATAATTATTTCGTACTATGGGTAATTTTTAAACGATTCAGGGAATATTATAACTAAATTTTAATACAATATTTATTTTCTCACGGCGCCCCTTCGGAGTTGGCGCCAGGTTTTTGCACGTTTTTGAACGTATGGCAGATCCGGCGCTGGATGCTAGGTGCCTTATATATATTATACAATTCTGTATTGTGCCGGATGCGCCACTGTTCACCCTCTTTCACGGGTCCACATATTCTTCTCAGCACTTTTCTTTCAAAAGTATCCAGCATTTCAGCCATCTTTTTGTTGACATTAACCTGCAGTCCTACTTCCCGTGCCGCTGTTTCTAAAGGATCGAAGACCTCCTTAATGGCTGAAATTGATCTTCCAACAATGTTAATGTCATCCGCATATCCGACAACTTGACTGCTCTTGAAACAAATATTGGAGCCAGTGTCTATTAGCGTTTTTCTTATTACATGTTCGAGCACAATGTTGAAGAGAGTGGGAGCCAGACCGTCCCCCTGTTTTAGTCCCTGCGATACTGTGAATTCTTCCGACAGTTCCCCATCTATTTTGACCTGACATCTTGAGTCTGACATTGTGGCTTTGATGAGCCTAACCAATTTAGGTGGAATCTGGAATTGAAGTAGTATGTCATATAGACACTCCCGATCTATGCTATCATATGCTTGCTTGAAATCTATGAATAGTTGGTGTATGTCTATATCAAACTCCCAGCACTTTGCCAAGATCTGCCTGACGGTGAACAGTTGGTCTGTAAGTATGTCATCACAAGGGAAAAATATTATATATTATGTTCACAAACTTTGTTTAATGTGATATATTTTTTTTTCAGAACACCTGATGCGGTTTTTACTGTGAGATAGCTGAAATGGGTCCTCGATGAAGGTATACTCTGTATAATTTCGGTTGAAAGGAAATTTAGAATATGCAGATTTTTTATTTCATTCTACAAGAACTAAGATATGTACGGTGACTGCTAGAAAGGAAAAATGGCTAAAGCGCCATATAGATGTGACATTAAAGATGAACATACGTAAACAAACAATACAGCTTATTGTGTACGTTAATCTTTAATGTCACAGCTGTATGACGCTTTAGCCATGTTTCCTTTCCAGTGTCGGTAGTCTTTTTCAAACCATTTATCAATTCATCGAATTCACCGAACCAGTGTTTTTATGTGCTATTATTGATTGTCTTTCTGAAAATAAAAAAGTATTTAAACATGTTCTCCTGAGTTCTCATTTTTCAAGCAGAAAAATGGAAATTCGTTGTAGAAAACCATAATCATTATTTGAAAATGTTTTCCTTTTATAAGGAGTTCATATTTCAAGTATTTTAGGTTTTTTACTAACGCTTGATTTTTTGATTTCCTCAGGATAAAAGATTTCCATCTGACAAAGCTCCCTGCTGAGAGAATAAGCTGTAAATATTATGTAAAACTCATTCCCTCAGGCTTTGTCAGATGGAATGTTGTTTTCTTGGAGAAACTAAAACATTTTTCTGCTTTCAAGCATTTTTATTTTTAAATAATTTATTTGGCCAATGAATTCATGAAGGAGGTCGAGTGCAATCATATTCTCTGTGGTGACAAATGGCCTTGAACTTCCTCTATGTTATTTGTTTATTGTCTTTGGTGGACCATTTTATTTTTGGTTAAGTTGGTGACAGTGATGACCAAACTGCCTAGAAGCAAAAGGCCCAAAGATATCGATCTAGGGATTGGTTTATTTATGGTTCGGAGCATCCAAGCCAGGGGCGTATCACTTCGTTCAAATTTTTCAACCGTGGTCCGTGACGTAAAAGTGCTGTCACACATAGATAAAGTTTCATAGATGGAGCTGTAAAGATAGGTTTGTAATTTTTGATTTTCACCATCTCTCGCTCAGGGTTGCCAACTTAGGGGTAAAATAAGTGAGATGGGATTTTTTTACTGGTTTAATAGGTGTTTTGGGGTATTTTTTGTGGTATTTTTGGGGGTTTTGTGATTCCATATATTTTTTTTAATTTTTATTACATCGTATACACGGAGCACTCGCACACTTCTTATTTGAGGATTTATTTTTATTGTACAAAAACTTGCTGCAACGACTTGTGCCTTCACAATAAGGAACTCCAGTGAAAAATATTATGGCTTTAAAAAAAATATGTTCATACAGACCAATGAACGCTGATTCTGAATATATAAGTTTTATTTCATAATATTAAACGTAGAGTTCTTAAAAAAATATTAAAAAGTGCATTTTTAAACCTCTCGTCAAAACACACTGTAAAGTTGGTATTACTGAAATGGTTAGTGCTGACGTCACGCGTCACCAATCATTGTATTGAAACTTTGATTATGTAGGTATGACATAAGCCATCAGTACTAACAACATTTCATGTTATTCGTTATTTTATACTGTTTATAGATATTTAGTTTTGTGTTTATAAGGCATCTCTTATTAGATTATCTCTATTATTGAAAATGTTAAAAAAACTACTGTACAAAAAAAAATAGTAATGCTATTTCTAGGGAGAATACTTCGAAGAACGGAATTCAAAATGGCGGCAGTAGATCAGCTGATTGCCCAATGCTATACAAATTTTTCAGGAGTGATGACGACACACGATTCACCATACATCGGTGGTTTTCGGAGGGGTCTTGAAAAATAAAAACTTTAACAATTATTTTAACTATTATAACTAACTTTAAAAATAAAAATAAAGGTGCAGTTATTTAAGTTAGAAGGTCATTATTTATTAAAAAGAATAAAAAAAATGTACTGGAGTTCTCTATTGGAAAAATTGGTGGACTCTTGAAGTTGTAGATTTTTTTTTTAATTTCCGAGAACATCTGATGCATACAGCTTCAATTTGTTTTGGTTTTGATTTTCTAAATATATCACAAGATCTTGAAGAAAAGGATTTTTTTTACAGTGAATACCGCACAAGAATCTCAACTGCTCTCGTCTGAAGCCAGTGAGACTATGGCATTCCCCAAATTAGGTATGTTGTGAGGCTGAAGGTAGTGAGGAAGGGAAGGAGGTGGGGAAGAGGAGGGTTGGGAAGTACCTGGCTATTCAGGTCTGGTCACCAAACACGGCTAAAGCCATTTTCAAGCAACGTTTCAATTCTGAATGGTGGTCTTACACCAGGGCGATACTGATAGTATCTTCCACACTGGAACATGCCGCAAACATACTATATATTATTTTAAATGAATTAATTGTGAAATAACACAAATTAATCAAATAAAATTTACTTGCGCATGCCGGGTTCGAACCCCAATCCCCGGATCGTGAGTCAAGAGTCTTACCCACTGGACTACGGAGGTCGTCAGGTCATTTGATGGATGAAAATTAAAATCTCTTGATTTTATGAAACAAACAGCCCCGTATTTTGCGTATCGCTTGTGAAAGATATGTTTTATAAGGTATATAACAAATCGCGTACTGGCAACACAAAATATTTCTATTTCGAATGGCGTTTTTGACAGCATTTAACGGTCTTGGTTTTCTGCATAACAAGGTAATATATAGCATTTTTCTGTTGAAAATAATAATTATACTGTATATAGATGTTTTATTTGATCGATAAATATGATTTCCATTCAAAAACATTGGTTTTTCATTTTGTTTTCGCTAAAAGCGTTCATGTTCCTGTGGTAGCGCATTGGCTTCTTGTTTTGGCCTTTTGTATTGTTTTACGTATTTTAATTTGATTCTTTCAAGATGTATTAATTTATTTTAATGTTTTCCGGTAGACTATATATAACTTATTGTTATCATTTTTATAGATGGCTGTTAGAGGTTTGTCACATGAAGAAATAACTATTGCACTGCAAGGAGACATTTCCGATGTCAAATGGGAGTCTGACGGTGAAGGTGAAGAGAGCTGGTCAGTGGAGTATCTACAAGATGACCAGGATCAGAACCAGTACCAGGACATCAACATTCAGCATTCGTCCGTAAATTAATTTGAGGTTAGGTCGGTTAGGATACCTTAGTTTTTGTGTTATGTTTTATTATCAATTGTCTTATGTGTTATTTATTATCAATTGTCTTTACTGAAAATAAACATATTTAAAGATGTTCTCAGAGTGTTTCATTTGTCTAATGTAACATTTTCTGATTCCAATAATTTTGTTCTTAAATAATTTATTGGGCTAATGAAGTAGGTCGAGAGCGATTATATTGTCTATGGTAGACAAATAAGTTTCCTCTATCTTTAGTCTATTACTGCTGGCAGGTGCGGGAAGGGCGAGGGGGGGGGGGGGGTCTGGTTAAGTTGGTGACGAAAACCGCTAGGAGGAAAAAGCCTTAAGTGATCGATCTAGGGGTTAGTATATTTATGATCCAAGCGCGGCGGACGTCTACTTAGGCTATATTATGTTTGCGTTAATCAATTTTTATTTTGGTTCCATGCCAACTCAGAATGAAACCAACTGAGAAAACACCTCAGAAAGGTCATTAAGAGCTATGAAAAAATAATTTTAAAATAGCCGGTAACCCTAACCTAACTTAATCAATTTGTTTATCATGACCTTTCTGAGTTGGCCGGTCACCTTTATTTTATTGTGAAACAAAGGACAAGGGGAAAATATATTTTTTACACCATTGAACCATTGAAGAAGATAATACTAATAAAAATATGAAAAAGAACAAGACACAGAAAAATACAATGTCTAGTTCACACGCGGTAGAAGTGAAACCTTCAGAAAACTAAGGTAGAAAAGAGTGGGGAGGCTACGAAGCACCGCACAAAGAGGAGACATTATCTCGCAGGCTAAATCCTATAGATTTGTCTCTTTTTAGGGCCACTTTTTCGTTTCAAGTTTCAAATCACAACGGTGCCAAAGAGGTTTTCGCTTCCAAAGGATCGCAATTGGGACCCGAACTCGAGGATCACTTGTCTTTATATAATATTGTCTTGTATTATAAAAAAAAGTTATTCTAACAAAATCATATATTTTTTATTGTAATAATATTTCTTCTAACACAGCAAACTTATTTTGTGGCACCATTTTGATTTAAATTAATAAATTACTTCGTTTTTACCACTTTTATTATTTACAAAACCAACATGTTTCGTGAGCAATGCTCACTTCTTCAGGGTTTTTTATTGATACCGATAATCTTCTAATATATAAAATTCTCGTGTCACGGTGTTTGTTGCCGTACTCCTCCGAAACGGCTGGACCAATTTTGATGAAATTTTTTATGCTTATATGTTAGGTCTGAGAATCGACCAACATCTATTTTTCATACCCCTAAAAGTAAAGGGTGTTCCACTCTGAATTTTTTTTTTTTTTTGGACAAATTTTTTATTTTTTATTTTTTTATGGTGAGGCATTAAAAAATACATGCAGCCCTAAATTTTCACCCTTCTACCATTAACCCCTATTTTTTAAAAGTGATATTAGTAATTCAAACCGGTGTCGCTTCTGACCCGATGAGAACGAAGACGGCCTCTTTTCTCTAATTTTAAATTTTTTACTAATCAATTACTGTTTGATATTGTTACTACAAACATGATTCACGGTCCATGCGGTAATTTGAATCGTTCATCGCCTTGCATGGTAGACGGAAATTGTACAAAGGGTTTTATTAAAGATTTCACCAACGATACGGTCACACATGTTGAAGGATATGCAATATATCGTCGAAGAAATACCGATAATGGCGGACAATAAATAAATAAATAAAGGCAGATAATAAATCTCTGGAATAAAACCATTTTTTTACGTAAGCTCCACTCAGGACCTATGCCATCTTAGGGGATGCTGTGTGGGGGTCTTTTTAAGGAAGGGTAGGATAGGAAGTTCTGGGAAGGAAAAAGACATGAGGGGTGGGTAGGAATCTGGAGGTGAGTGTATCCGGGAGTGAATCCATCCCTCCAACTGCGGTGCAAGGCCATTGCCATGACCGAAATTAACCTTTTATCTTGATCTTTCCAGCCGGACTCTTTAGACCCATTGGTCGAGGGAATCCGGCTGGAAAGGTCAAAAGGCCTTAACCAGTCTCTCTCGATCCGGCCCGCCACGCAGCAGATGGACAGACGCATCCACTGCCAAGACTCGCACAAAAGTCACCCCATGAACCCGGGCATCCCTGCTAAATCACCAAACGTAGCGAACCACTTGGGGTGACCTATGGTAGAGGTGTTGGTTATCTAATAAATGGTTCCCGGGGCGGCGGCACCCGTACCCGCTTCCTTTCAAAAATTCCCGTAAGTGGAAAAGTAAGAAAATCACAAAAAATATAAATCCGTATACAACGCCATCTCTGATACTGACTAAAACAAAAAACAGACAGTTTGGCATCGATAATAATTGCTTAATTGTGTAATTTTTAACTTAATAAAAAAACTTAATTTAATTCAACAGTTATTGATTCTGAGGCGGTACGAAGTTCGTCGGGTCAGCTAGTAATATTGTATAAATCATCAATAAAATATTATTTTCACTTTTTAGGTAAATTCAGTCGCAATAAATTACGTAACATAAGTGCATTAAATTTATGTACTTATACATTTTAATAAGTCAGGCTCGCCTCATACGCCATTCATATTCACATGTCTCGTAATATTATATTATCATAGACCGCACGGAGTAAAAACAGCGTGCATTCGCCGCCAGCTCGGAAGTTCCACTGAGCGCGATCGAGCGCTTGCCGCTTGTGGCCAAATTATCCGACCTCGCCGGATCGGTGGCAAGCTCTTGCAAGCCTACGCAAACGCGTGCTCCAGACGTAGGGACTTGTGGACGCTTGCCGAGGCTCGCCAAGCATTTGGACCCCGCTTAATACATTTGTGTAATAAAATATGTGAGTGTTTTTATTTTTTTTTTCATTGTCAGTAATTTTAGTTTGAAAAAATGTAAGGGGAGCCATTTTTAAAACTTTTATGTTTTGCATTAAAAAAATTACTATTTCCAAAATTTCATGTTTATTTCTAATTAAAAACAAAATGCCATCTACTGGATGGTTGTCCAACCTTTATGCCCACCACCATCTTTGAGTTCATCGTGAAGAGACAGACAGACAGATGCCGCGGAGGGCTTTAATTTATAATACGTAGAGATGGTGCAAAAGATTATAATAATGTGCATGAAATGCTTCAGGTAACTAATGTATTTAAGTTAATAAGGATTTATACTGTATCCGTCTAAATAACTTTTTAATTACCGCATTGTATGTGACCATTTTTTTAGAAGATAGAATGGGTATAGTAAGCTATCCTTTAAAGATAGATATATGCCTTTGCGGACTTTTTTGTAGATCTATAAAAGAGGAATATCCCACCATGCATTGTTTTGTTATATCCCAAAAGGATTAGGCAGCGTTTTCAATGAAAGCTTTTTTGACAGAATGGTTATAAGCTCTCCGTAAACAGCGCCGGATCTGCCATACGTTCAAAAACGTGCAAAAAACCTGGCGCCAACTCCGAAGGGGCGCCGTGAGAAAATAAATATTGTATTAAAAATTTGTTAAAATATTCCCTGAATCGTTTAAAAATTACCCATAGTACGAAATAATTATTACGCTCTAGCAACACTTTCCAAAGATACAGACTGCGCACGCATCTGTTTTATATTCAACGGTTTACGAATTTATAGTCAGTTACAGAATTTTTTTACAAATTCCATATATTTAGTTTAAACGTAAGATCTATTTTTCCATATATCTTTTACCGTCTTTTACGACGAATTAGTGCTATCCAAATTCAATAACCAATCACAGCGCCGTACTTTTATTCAAAATAATAAACAAACCGATTGCGCCTTTCAAAATGCTTTTGTACGATTTAAGTCTCTATGAGAAAGTATTTAAGGACCATTTTCTTATGAAATCTTCGGTAAATCCCATTAGCATAAACATCGCACGGTTTGCAAGATTTGCATGTTGCAACTTGAACAGTTTCATCATTGATTTGACAGTTCGACAGTTGAAGTATTAGATTTGTTATTTTACGCTTTATACGGTGTCAATGCGTCGTGGGTGGTTTGTTATATTTATGAGTGCGTCTTTGTCAGTTTAGTGTTTCAAGTTATGGTGTTGGTGTTTGTTCAATCAACACAGAACCTGGGAAATGGATATGCAAGGTACAAATTTAAGGTTATGTTATTAGATTTTTAAATTTATAATTTATAACTTAAAAGTTGTAAATTAACGGTGTGAAGGGTTTGAAGGACCATCTTCCGTCTCACTGTTCACTGTCTCTTGTCGGGACTGCCTGTTGCTAGTCAGAAGCTGTAGATGCTATTCTTGTGTTGTACGTACGTTGCCATGAGAACGTATTTGTATTTGCTTTTTCTATTAATATTCGCGTTGGGTATATACATAAACGCAGTAAATCTCAAGAATGTCTAATGGATCTAGTTCAGCGAAACCACCCGCATTGTCTCGTAACCTATATTTTAAATCATGGTACGGGGACAAACAAACAATTCGTTGTATTATTTTAAAGCATAACTTGCAAAAAGAGTTTTTCCTAAAATAATTAAAAAGCACCATAATTTTATGTTTACCCAATAGATTCAGAGAGTATAGGGCTCCTGGCGATTCTCTCTTTAAAAAAAAACGAGTGTGAGAGCTACCGCCAGGTCACTTGGAAAAGTTACAACCTTTATATGTCTTGATTTTATTTGATAAATTAGTTTAAAAAAAAAAATTAAAAAAAAAAAAAAAAAAAAATTAGGGTGAACGAATTATTAATCAAAATAAAAATGTAGGGGGGGGGGGGGGGGGCGCCATCGGTACCTACTGCACAGGGCGCCAGATTTCGTAGATCCGGCCCTGTCCGTAAAAGATAGATATCGCGAACAGGCAGACAGACGGACGACGCGGAGGACTTTAATTTGTAAAATGTAGAGATATTAAAATTTTAAAGCTAATTTCATCACCTTTCCAAAACAGTTTTTAGTTTTCGGATGTATCCAGAAATATTCCATTTATTTGGATTTTTTTGCAAAACGGAAATATTTTGACATTCTGACATAATTTATTTATTTATTTGATGCAATATATTTACATTTTATACATAAATTCAATGATGTTGACCTCACTGGGTGGTTTACCCGTGCTGAGGCCTCCATTTCATATACAAAATTATACAAAATACATATAAATATATCTTCTTCTTCAATGGCGCTACAGCCCATTTCGAGCCTTGGCCTCCTTCAAAATAAGCCTCCACCGCCCTCTGTCCTCGGCCGTCTTCTTCCAATCTGCAACCTGGAGTAATCCTCTTGCATCCTTCCTGACATCATCCTCCCATCTCAGTCTAGGTCTGCCCGCCTTTCGTTTACCTCCCGGGTGTCCTGTCGAACCTTCTTCGGTACTCGTGTGCTTGGCATTCGGTGCACATGTCCGGCCCATCTTAATCTTTGGAGTCTTAAATGGGTGGAGAGTCTGGGAGCTTGGTAAATATCATAGAGCTCATTATTGTGGCGGATTCTCCATGCCTCTCCCTCTCGCACCGCTCCTAAGATTCTTCCAAGTACCTTTCTTTCGAAGATGTCCAGCCGTTGCGCTGACTTTGCTGTCAGTGTTCCCGCCTCACATCCATAGGCCAAGACCGTTCTGATAATTGTTTTATATAAGGTTATTTTGGTTTTCCTATGGACGTTTCGGGATTTGAACACTGGCAGCAACGCGAAGTAAGTTTTGTTAGCGGCTGTAATGCGCTTTCTTACTTCTACAGGGTCTTCATTGTCCTGCGTTATGATGGAGCCCAGGTAGGTAAACTCTTCGACCACTTCGAAATTATAATTGTCTTTGAATTTCACTTTGTCTTTTATTCTGCGGTGAGGGGTTCTGGTTTGCATCATGATTTTTGTTTTATTTTCATTGATTTGCAGAACCTTCTTCGGTACTCGTGTGCTTGGCATTCGGTGCACATGTCCGGCCCATCTTAATCTTTGGAGTCTTAAATGGGTGGAGAGTCTGGGAGCTTGGTAAATATCATAGAGCTCATTATTGTGGCGGATTCTCCATGCCTCTCCCTCTCGCACCGCTCCTAAGATTCTTCCAAGTACCTTTCTTTCGAAGATGTCCAGCCGTTGCGCTGACTTTGCTGTCAGTGTTCCCGCCTCACATCCATAGGCCAAGACCGTTCTGATAATTGTTTTATATAAGGTTATTTTGGTTTTCCTATGGACGTTTCGGGATTTGAACACTGGCAGCAACGCGAAGTAAGTTTTGTTAGCGGCTGTAATGCGCTTTCTTACTTCTACAGGGTCTTCATTGTCCTGCGTTATGATGGAGCCCAGGTAGGTAAACTCTTCGACCACTTCGAAATTATAATTGTCTTTGAATTTCACTTTGTCTTTTATTCTGCGGTGAGGGGTTCTGGTTTGCATCATGATTTTTGTTTTATTTTCATTGATTTGCAAACCCACCTCTCTTGCCGCAGTCTCCAAAGGTTCAAACACTTCTCTTGCAGCCTGTAGGGATCTTCCGACAATGTTAAGGTCATCTGCGTAGCCAACTATTTGATTGCTTCTGTAGCAGATGTTTGAGTCGGTACTGATCATTGTCTTCCTCACGACGTGCTCCAGTACAATATTGAAAAGGGTGGGTGCTAAGCCATCACCTTGTTTCAGCCCCTGGGAGACGTTAAAATCCTCCGTTGTTTCACCTCCTATCCTTACTCGACACCGTGATCCGACCATTGTTGCTTTTACAAGCTTGACTATTTTGGGCGGTATTCCAAAATAAGGGAGTATTTCATATATTTTCTCCCTATCTATACTGTCATACGCCTGTTTGAAGTCAACAAATAGTTGATATATATCTATATCGAATTCCCAGCATTTTGTCAGGATTTGTCGAGTAGTGAAGAGTTGATCAGTGGTGGATCTCCCCCTCCTGAACCCTGCCTGATATTCTCCTAGTAAGTTTTCTGAGTAATATTCTAGTCTTTCTTTCAAAATCATTGTGAAAATTTTATACGCTGTACAAAGTAACGATATTCCTCTGTAATTTTCACACTTCAATTTGTCTCCCTTTTTATGTATGGGGCATATTATGCTAGTTTTCCATTCTTCTGGTACTCTTTCAGCGGTCCATATTTTCACAATGAGATTGTGTAGCAGGTTCTTCAGTTGTTCGTTTCCATATTTATAGAGCTCTGCAGGGATATTATCTCCTCCCGGAGTTTTATTGTTTTTCAGTTTCTTTAGGGCAGCCCTTATTTCTGCCATTGATGGCGCTCTCGTTGTTTCATCACTATTTAGCTCGTCCGGAATGTGAGTTGGTTCGACTGTCAGGTTGTTATTGGGATTTAAGAGCTGTTGAAAATATTCTTTCCACCTAGTCTTGATCTTTTCCTTATCTCCTATTATGTCTCCATTATTATCTCTGCACAGAGATGTGTTGGGTTTGAAGCCCTTTTTAAATACATTGACGCCTTTATATGCCTCACGTGGATTGTTATTTGCAAAGTCATGTTCCATTTTCAACAATATGTTGTTAAAATACAATCTCTTCTTTCTTTTAATTAAATGGTTAGCATCTCTTCGTGCTTGTTCGTAGGCTTGTCTTTTTGCTCTAGTTCCTCTTTCTATACATAATTTTTTTAGAACATTTTTCTTGCAGACGCTCTGTATGCACTCCTCATCGAACCAGGGATTTCTAGCCTGTCTTGGTCTATTTCCAATGCCTGATTCCGCCGCTGTCAGCAGTGCATTTCTCAGATTGGTCCAATCCTCTTCTAAATCATTTGGGGAGAGCGGATCACTCAGTTGGTTTGGTAAGTTTGTTGACAATGAGTCATGATATCTTTCCAATCCTTCTGGTGTTTTAAGAGCATCGATGTTTAGCTTTGGGATACTTGGCTGATTAGACCTTTTATCCCTTGCTATTCTGCATCTATAGGATGCTACTACCAAATAGTGATCCGAATCACAGTTAGCTCCTCTGTAGCTTCTTACATTTGTGATACTGGTCGCACCACAGACAACATACAGAAATCTAAAATATTCTATGTATGTTGACTCGCAAAAGTACCTCTCACGGCAGTTTCAAAGTAACAACCACGTAGGATTCGCGCTGTTATAAATTTAACGATTTAATTTTTTTTTTAATAAATCCTACAAATATGAGATCAACAGTAAAATACAAGTCAATTCATTCAGCTATATAGCTCTATAATAAGTTTGTATGTCTCCATGTTGAAATTCAAAGGTATGATTTTTTTTAATGTTGGCGAAAAATTTTAAAAATTAACTTCTGGGAAATCTCGAGCAATCGGGGCAAATTTATTTATTTCGCGTGATCGCTCCAATGGTTAACCAAAAAAAACTTGGGGTTAAATATGTTGTTAATAAACTCTTATAATAATAAAAATTGCTAACTAAATACGTTAACTTTTTGATTGAAATTATTGGTCACAATATCAATGAATGATTTTTTTATTGGATATGATTTTAGATTTTCACGGCCAAAAGTATTTTTGTTGTTTATTTTTGAGGTGTTATGCCGTGTTGCGCTACCTCCTCCTTTAGCCTACGTTTCGAACATCGTTACAGTGTCCATCATCAGGGCAGATGTGTTATTGTTAGTGGTGAAATGTGTGCTTATGTACTTGGAAGCAATATTGTGTCACCAGCTCCACTCCACTACAAGCTGGTATTACCGTTATACTTCACAATGGTTTTATGCGTTTAGCTTTGGTGTAGCCGTCAATTACTGGATACCAAGAACTATTGAGCTTAGCCCCGTCGTCTCTAATAATATTAATGGGGTTTTGGTAGATTTCAATTGCCTTCGTAATCAGGCGTGCTCTATGGGTTTTGGGTCTTCCCAGGACTTCAGGAACAAATCCAAAATAATGGCCAGTTTCGATTAAGTGCTCGGCGATTGCCGATTTGTCAGGGTGGCCGAGTTTACAAGCATGAAAGTGTTCCGATATCCTTTTGGAGTTCGTCCGCTCTGTTTGGCCTACATAAACCTTGTCACATCCGGAACAGCTGAGTTTATTCACTCCATCTGTTTCCAGAGGAAACTTGGTCTTTGCGGACCTCAGTAGGTCTTGTATTTTGGTTGCGGTTCCGAAGACAGTCTTGGTGCTTTCTTTCCTCAACAGTCTGGAAATTCTGTCTGTCACATTATGAACATAAGGTAGGAAAGCACAGCCTTTCGACACTTGTTCAATTCTATCTTCGTTTTTCTGCCTTGTCTGCCTTGTTGGGTAACATTATGAAGTATACGGTAATACCAGCTTGTAGTGGAGTGGAGCTGGCGACACGGTATTGCTTCCAAGTACATAAGCACACATTTCACCACTAACAATAACACATCTGCCCTGATGATTGACACTGTAACGATGTCCGAAACGTTGGCTAAAGGAGGAGGTAGCGCGACACGGCATAACACTCCAAAAATAAACAACAAAAAAAGATTTTTTTATTGGTTAAAATTATGTACTATTAAAACACTATTTTATCTAAATTTCTTCAACTTTACTCTTTTTGTATCGTTTTATTAACTTGTCTTTGTCAACGTTTTTTTTTCTCCTGGCCATACCCAGCACACTCTACGTGTGATTACACTGATTACATTACCTTATTTTTATATTTTCATTTTTTTCTACAAGGGTTCATTTGTGGTTAAGTTGATAACCAACCACTTAGAAGGAAAAAGCCCGAAGATATCGATCTAGTCCATAAATATACTTAGGGATAAGTATATTTATGGACTACAAAGAGGAAAGTCACCGCAGCCATCTCTAATACTGTTGTTTTGTTTCTTGATCATTAATCGACCTAGGAGCACTAAGAGTAGCAGGGTGTTGTGTGAATAATTGGCGAAATCAGTTTTTAAATCGATATCACACTTAAGTGTTTCTGTTGAGTGGAATTGACAGTGTAGCAGTGTGGTGTGATTGAAGTGTGACAGACAATGGAAGCAGAAACGGAGCTTCTGGCCTGCCGGTCCCGCGCAGACCTGAGACGGCTCCGAGGGATGGACTCTTCGTCCTCCCCCTTCATCACCTTGGCTTGCAAGCACAACAGGCCTGACTTATTGAAGCTCTTATTGGAAGATGACACCTCCCCCATCTCTCGCTGGTGTTCAGTGGAGCAGGAAGACCAAGGACATAACGCCGTATATTTTGCCATCCGCTCCGGAAATGTGGATCTCTTCTGCGCACTCCTCGAATTGGTGACCCCTGAACTCTCGGAGGTTCTCATCTCAGAAGCTTACGAGAAAATATACTTGAACAACGTTCCCTTGTCTTCTGAAATGTATCTATGTGTCCAATGCGAGTTGGTCGATCTACGTTTCTTTTCGAAAGACAACGGAGTGGTTCCTGAGATTTCTTCCGCTGATATCCAAGAACGAGTCCAACTACTTCTGGAAAATATTGACCACATTAATACTTATGAAGAAGTGGACAGTCATTTTTTATACACAGGCAGGTTCATTGCTCAGAATATCCTCATACTAAAACAACAATTGAAATCGACGTACAATATTCTGCCGTGGGAAGAAATAGAGTTCTGCTTGGTGAGCTTTATATCCGCACACGTTCGGGGACACGAATTGAATATCTTCTGTCTGTCCGTGCTGAGGAAGGAGAGGTTGATGAAGCAATTGAACAAGTTTGCTTCTGCCCTGCGAGAGTTGCAGGAACACATCGGGTCTACAGATGTCAAAACCCTTGGGAAACCGTTGAAATTAATCCGCGAGGATGTTGTCGCTGCGATCATCAGCGAATATCCGGACTTGTACGCTGACTATCAGGAGGTGAGAGACGTTTCTTCGCTCCACATCATGAAGACATATTTGGAAGCGGCCACGGCGGTGGACTCCACTACTAGAGCGGGTCAGTTGACTATCAAGAGAGCTCTCCAGGTGACGGGAGAGCATCTGAAGAACACACTGGACAGCCCCAAGCTCTCCCCAGCCATGACTGAACTTATCCTCCTCTCAGCACCCCGAGAAACAAAAAAAGTTATGCAAGCCTTGCGCAATTTACTATCCCATCCGCACCTAGAGTCAGATGACTCTACATTTTATTCTGACGTTCAAAATGACATTAAAAAGATCGCAGAAGTCATTATCGACATAACAAACTCCAATAAAGCTGAAAAAATAAGGCATTTGCTGACATCGCTCGTCAACTGTGATAATGCGGATGAATTTTACAAAATTGCAAATATGCTTCTAAATGTTGACTTTGTGAATGTCCAAGAAATAGACACAGTTGCAAAAGAGCACCGAAATATTGAAGATCTTATTGCAGACATTAATAGAAACATTGGACATCAAACTCCTTATGAAAAGGAATTGTTTGCCGAAATAAAAGATGTCCTAAAAACAAATTTACAACATCCATTACTAAGTAAAGAAGAGTACTTCAGATTATCGAAAATATTTTTCCTATTAATCTTTCTTGGTCCAACTACCAAAACATTTAATCTCGTAGGGGTCATAAGAACAAAAAAAGTAAATAGAGTATTTTCATTTCAAAAGCAACCTTTAAATTTTGATAGACGCTCATTGCTACAAAACCTTCTATCAAAATTGTATGACAGCGTATCTATGAGAATAAAACCGGAGATAGCTCATGATGTAAGACTTGCGATGTTTAGAATTGATTATTCTCTATCAATTGGCAAAGGGAAGATTAATTGTATTGATGAATATAGTAGACAATTATTATTGAGTAAGAAAAATAAAAATGACAACAGAAATGTAAATTGCAATGTTGACAGTGTTAAAAGCCGCAGCGAGATAAATTGTGAACAACTCACTCTGAAATTGAACGAATTGGAAAATATAATTGGAACTAACAGCATTTTTGAGCATCTTTCATTAATCTATGAAGATAAGAATTCAAATAGATTTACGATAGAAGCCCTCGTGCTGGATATCATGTCCCTTTTAGATAGCTCCAAGTGTGTTCCCAAAAATGGGCTGTATTTAGATGGGGCAATGCCTGCGGTGAATGGCAAGTGCTTGCGCAACCACTTGGCTCACGGGACTTCCTTGCTAGACAATCTGCCGACTGACGCTTGGTCCGCCGTGATACTAAATGCCGTGAAACTTACTGAAAGTAAACACCTTTTACTGAACCGTAAAATAGGACACACTTTAAAACACGATATTGAACAATTGAGACAGAGATACAAGCGGGGCTTGTCTATTCTTGACAAAAAAAAGGAAATGTGGAAGTGTTTGTTGGACGGGAACTTTGAGAACTTTGCACTAGGAATCGCGGGAGGAGCTGATATATGTTCAAGAAATGAAGATCGGTCAACTACGCTACACTACGCAGCGCGGGGACCCAATATTGAGATTATCAAATTCTTGACTAAACAGAAAATGATTGACACCGAGGCGAGAGATGCTGATGGTCGAACTGCATTGCACGTAGCCGCTACCTTCGGAAGAGATGTCACTGTGAAATTCTTGGTGGCAGAAATTGGAAATGCAATTAATCAAGTTGACCATAATAAAAAGACACCATTACATCTGGCTTCGCAAAATGGACACGAGAAAACTGTGAAGATTTTGCTCTCACTGGGAGCCGATATAACTGCCAAGGATAGCTTTGGGTGTTCTTCTCTGCATTATGCCATGATGAACAATTATTTAGAAGTGGTCAAAATCCTCTCGGAGAAAGATGTTACTGTTGATATACATCATATGCCATGGGACTTCCCTGCCAAGGATAGCTTTGGATATTCTTTTACTGTGATGAACAATTATTTAAAAATGGTCAAAGTCCTCTCGGAGAAAGATGTCACTGTTGATATAAATCATACGCCGTGGGTCAACCATGCCAAGGGTACTTATGCCGTGATGAACAATTATTTAGACTTCCCTACTTCCCTTCACATGGCCGCTGAATTCGGCCATGTGGAAATAGTACAGTACTTGCTGCTAAATGAAGCAGATTTCAATGCTAAGACTGAGAGTGGCTCTTCTCCCTTGCACCTGGCAGCAAGAAGTGGTCACCTGGAGGTTGTCAAAGCTCTGCTGGAGAAGGGAGCTCACGTGAATCTCAGAGACTGCCTGGGTCACTCTTCGTTATATTATGCAGTGGAATGCAATCACGAAGGAATTGTTCAGATCCTCTTAGAAAAGGGTGCTATCGTCAATAACGGAAGCGTGACATGCAATAATACTCCCTTGCACATGTCTGTTTCCAACGGCAATGCATTCATCACAGACTTACTGCTACGTTGCAAAGCTGCCGTTAATGCTAAAAGAAGTGACAATGGCTTTACACCGTTTCTCTTTGCGGCCATGCGCGGTCACGCAGATATAGTGGACCTCCTGCTGCAGAACGGTGCTCAGGCGAATACTGGAGACTTCAAGGGCACAACGGCATTGCATTTTGCCGCTCTTAACGGCCGCTCTTCCATTGTAGAGACTTTAATCCAAAGGGGGATCGATATGAACATCCAAAATACAGATCAAGAGACGCCATTGCAGCTGGCTGCATATGCCGGTAGCACACAGGTGGTAGACATTTTGTTAGCTGCAGGAGCTGATGTGCATTCTATAAATGCTAACGATTGCACGGCTCTGCATCACAGCGCTTCTAAAGGTCATGATGTAATTTTAGAGGCTTTGATAAAGAAAGGAGCTGATGTAAACTGTAAAAGCAATCCATTTGGTACACCATTGCATATTGCTGCTGCGATGACTTCCAATGAGAAAATTATACAAATGTTGCTAAATAATGGAGCCAGTATTAATGAGAAAGGAAAGAATAGCTTAACAGCATTGCATGTTGCGTCGTTAGTTGGAAACAGTTCAGTGGTAGAAGCATTGCTCAAGGGAAAGGCTGATGTTGATGCTGAGGACAGTGATGGTGACACCTCATTGCACAAGGCTGCCAGCGGAAATCACAAGGCAACTGTTGAGGTCTTGTTAAAATACGGAGCAAATATCAACCATTTGAATACTGCAGGCTCTTCCGTATTATGCTGTGCAGCGAAAAATAACAATAAAGATCTGCTGGACATGTTGATTGTCAAAGGAGCAGATGTTAATGTCGGTGGAGGTCAAATTCTAGTGTCTGCAATTACCGCAGGACATAGACTTGTGGTTGAAGCTCTGTTGAAGAATAAAAATCTCGAAATCAATATTAAAAATGGAAATTATTCACACCTCCTAAACGCAGCTGCTAAAAGTGGTGATGTTTTAATAGCCAAGGCATTGATAGAGAAAGGTATTAAAGTTGCAGATTGCATAGAAGACCCTTCGCCTTTAATAACTGCAATAACTCTTGGAAATACGGATTTTGTCGAATTTTTACTAGAAAATGGAGCCAATGTCAATCTTGCAGATACTTATAACTCGCCGCTGCATCAGGCAGTCTTCATGAACATGTCAGATATCGTGGAAAGGTTACTGCACTGGGGAGCAGATTCCAAGATTAGGAATTCGTGGAATAGAACGCCGTTAGAGGTGGCGGTTGCTAAAGCCCAATTATCAAATACCTCAACACTGTTGCAACTACCAGGAGTCAAAATAAATGAGAGATACCGTGACGACTGGACGTTGCTGCATATCGCCGCTGTAGCCGGTAATCTTGAAGTAGCGAAACTCTTGGTAGGCCGAGGAGCCGACATTAACGCTATAAACAGACTAGATTGTAAACCAATCCAAATTGCCGCTTTAAACGGCCACCTCAACGTCTTGACCTTCTTCCTGGAGCTTGGGATGAGCATCAATGATCCGGGAGATGTCGGCTGTACCCTGATACATTGTGCTGCTATGAGCGGGCAGCTATCCGTGACTCAATACTTGATAGACAACCATCTCGATATTAATTCCACTGATACTTTTGGCTTCACGCCTATTCACTTGTCTGCCCTAAATGGACACACAGAAATGGTCAAGTTGTTATTACAAAGCGGTGCAGTGTATGATGCCACCAACAAATATGGTAATACCCCTTCAGATTTAACAAAAAGTCAAGATATTAAAGAATTGTTGGATTCAATTGAAAAACTATTTAAGAGTGTGAAAAAAAATTATGTTCTGAAAGTTGGCAATTTGATTAAAGACTTAGCAAAATATGTAAATGTAAAGAGTTCTGACAATGCGACACTTTTACATATCGCTTCCTGGAAGGGCTTTGAGGAGGTGTGCGATATTTTGTTGAAGAGCAAAGTCAATCCTAATACTGTTGGAAAAGGCGGCAACGCTCCTCTGCATTACGCATCCAAATACTCTCATCCTGGAATAGTGAAATCTTTGTTAAAAAATGGCGCGGAACACAACCTTAAGGCTAACAATACAAAGACTCCTTTGGATTTTGCCACACAAAAAGATATCAAATCTTTACTGCAAACAGTTGCATGCTGTTTCAGGAAAGTAATAATGCGAGATGTTCAGGTTATTGAAGATATTATCAGAATAAGAGACGTAGAAATCATAAAGGCCGTGATGAAGGCTCGCAACACCGATGGCGATACGCTTGTGGTTGTTGCTATGAATTGTGGTTTCTCTTGCGTAGGCGAGTTAAAGCAAATTTTGCAGCCCAATGCTGTACAGTTTTTATCCACCGTGGATTCTATGTTCAGGTCTGATAAATTCTCAGAAGCCCTGAATATTTTAAAACAGTTGCTCAGTGAAAGAATCGAAATATTAGGAGAGGATAATCCAGGAACGCTGGACATTCTAGACAAAATAGCTGATGCATTGTACAACATAGGAAATTATCCCGATGCCCTGACCATGTTGGAAGATATCTACAAGGTGAGAGTTAAAGTTTCCGGTCCTCATCACCCAGACACCCTGGCGACCAGAAGTCACCTGGCTTTACTCTTAAGTAAGCTCGGAAAGGAAAAAGAGGCGTGGGATATATGCCAGGAAGTTTTGAAGACTGAACAGGAATTGCTGGGTGAGGAGCATGAGCAAGTGATGCAGACTAAAGTTCGTGCGGAGCTGATACTCGAGGCTCTCGCGAAGTGCGAAGAAGACTTGTACTTCAACATGGAAGTCTTCAAAAGATACAGAAGCAGGTTGAGTAACCAACATTCTGATACTCTTTGTCCTCACTATCTTATTACCTTCATATGTCACTCTCAAGGCAAGTTCGAGGAAGTCTTTCCTCTGCTTCAAACCATTTACGAAGCCAGAAAAAAGAAATTGGGACTAAATCACACCGATACTCTCAAAACCAGGCGCAATATGGCAGTTACTCTTATTCGTCAAAACAAATTTGACGAAGCTCTGCAAATCTGTCAAGAAATATTGCCTATTCAGAAAAATGTTTTGGGACTTGATAACGTGGAAACTGTTGGTACTCAAATGCTTTTGAAGTATATTTACTCGCTTCAGGAAAAAAAATTACGCTGCTCTGATGGTTCACAAGGAAAGTCTGAGCGCGAGGAATGCCGCCTATAGCCCCGACCACCCAAGTTTTAGAAAGTCGGATACACATTTTGAGAAAAATCTAAAATATTCAATGGATGTCGGTTACAAACCTCCTTGTGATTTCAATTTGCTTAAAGCGGCCAGTGAAGGAGATAGGGGTGAGGTTCACAGATTAATAGAGAACGGATCGGACGTCAATACTACGGATATGGCTAGTAGAACGGCGATGCACTTGCCACCACGGTGGAGGTTATGTCGCTACTGCTCGACAATGGAGCTGATCCTACCCAGGGCTGGGCAGTATTTGAAATACTTGTAATTGAAATACGTATTTGAAATACAAATACGTATTTTGTATTTGTATTTCAATTACTTCCTAAAATTGTATTTTGTAATTGGTATTTCAATTACCTGATGCTGAGGTATTTTGTAATTTGTATTTCAAATACTTATGTCTTCAAAATACATTTTCAAATACATTTAGCGACCTTAATAATGATCATGAAAAATAAACTGACATAGATAATACGTAGACTAAAAACGCTAGAATCCAGAACAATACATTATGTATGTTAATATTTAGAGTTGGCAACACGTCCTGTGCTATAATAGCACTGTTTTTGTACATTTTTTGTCATATTTGTATCATATTACATTATAATTGTCATTGGTTTGTATTGTACATTTTTGTATCATAGTATTAGATCAGGCACTATAGGAATAATTTGACTGAATACTAGATTATTTTTAAGTTAATTACAGATTACAGAAGAGTGCACTTGAAGTGAAATAACACAAAACTGCGCTATACAAATGTCGTGTTATTATAATAATAATTATTATTATCATCTAACACCTAGGTCCTATACCACAAAACTCTACAAGTGGAACGGAGATGAGATGTGTCTTTTGAGAAATATGTGTATTTTGGTAAATTTTTGCATGTCTCTGTTTCACTCTGCTCAACTTTGGTTCTATGGAAACACACCCTTAGATAAGGGCACTTACGACAATTTATTACAACCAAAGGTTCTACCAAAACCAAATGTATTTTGTATTTTGTAATTTGTATTTGAAATAAAAAAAATGATTAAAATACTGTATTTTGTATTTCAAATACACGACTTGAAAGTATTTTGTATTTCGTATTTTAAATACATGCTAAAAAGTAATTTGTATTTCAATTACACTAAAGCATGTATTTTGCCCAGCCCTGATCCTACCGCAGTATCGCAGAAAGGGAACACCCCTCTGCACCTCGCTGCATCCAAGTCTTGCAAACAAAGGGTCTGTCTATTGTTGCAGAACGTAAAGAAGACCAGGCCCAAAGTTTACCACAAGTTTATCAATGCTAAAACTGTCATGGGAGGTTCTACAGCTTTGCACGTTGCCACCGAGAAAGGTGCGACTGATATTGTGAGTTGTTTGTTAGAGCACGGTGCGTCTTACAACATTCGAAACAGAAGCGGCAAACGCACGCCTCTGCAATATTCGTGCAACGGCTCCGTCACCTGATTGTTGCGTTTAGCCGAGGAAGTGTTTGAGATGGCTGAACGGGGCGGCACCGTGCTTCCTCAGGGAGACGAGAGGCAGCTGGTGGCTGTGGCGAACTCGAGAGACACAGAAAACAGGACCCCCCTCCAGCTGGCCAAAAATCGTGGTCACACCACCACTGTCCGACTTCTCGCTGGCACTTAAAAAACATCTAAATGATTTGCAATTTGGGATCAAACCATTAAAAGAATAAACAACACCTCTGACATAGTGGTTCGCTACGTTTACTAAGCAAGGGTGCTCGGGTCTATGCGCTGAATTTTGTCTAGGTCTTGGCGGCAGACGTGTCTGCCCACCTACTGTGTGGTGAGCCGGATCGGGAGAGACTGGCTGATATATCTAACTAGAACCTAGAAATGAAACTCAATGAAATGAAAAATAGCGACACTAAAAAGAGACACTCATCTATAGGATTTAGCTTGCGAGAGAATCAGATAGTATAATCGGTCTCCTCTATGTGTAGTACTTCAAAGTCTCCCCACTCTTGTCTACTTTAGTTTTCTGAAGGTTTCACTTCTACCGCTTATGAATTGTGCACTCTGTTTTTTGTAATGCATTATGGTAATGAAATTAGCAGAGGATGGGGTAGATAAGATATTTAATATTAATTACATACTTACTTGTTAACAATTGTAAAGTAAATAATATAATATTACTAGCTGATCCGGCGAACTTCGTACCGCCTCAGAATCAAAAACTGTTGTCAACTTATTAGCTGAATTGATCTAAATTGTTTCTCCCTGCGTATCCTTTCCCCTCTCGCGTTCCCTCTCCCTCTCCCCACTCCACTTCTCCCCTTCCCCCGTCCCGCTAACCCCCCTTCCTGAGTTCCTTTCCCCCGTCCCCCCTCCCCCGGTTCACAGTTCAATATTATACCCCTTACAATATTGCTGCAGTTCTTTCAAAATAGGAGAATTCGTTCCATACAAAATGTATGGGGAAAATAATTTTCTTCGGAGTGGAACACCCTTTACTTTTAGGGGTATGAAAAATAGATGTTGGTCGATTCTCAGACCTGCCAGATAAGCACACAAAATTTCATCAAAATTGGTCCAGCCGTTTCGGAGGAGTATGGTAACAAACGACGACCTCCGTAGTCCAGTGGCTAAGACTCTTGACTCACATTCCGGAGGTCGCGGGTTCGAACCCGGCATGCGCAACTAAATTTTATTTGATTAATTAGTGTTATTTCACAATTAATTCATTTAAAATAATATATAGTATATTTGCGGCATGTTCCAGAGTGGAAGATATTATTAGTATCGCCCTGGTGTAAGACCACCATTCAGAATTGAAACGTTGCTTAAAAATGGCTTTAGCCGTGTTTAGTGACCAGATCTGAATAGCCAGGTACTTCCCAACCTTCCTCTTCCCCACCTCCTTCCCCTCCCCACTACCTTCAGCCTCACAACATACCCCAATTGGGGATGCCATAGTCTCACTGGCTCCAGACGGGAGCAGTTGAGATTCTTGTGCGGTAATCACAGTAAAAAAAAAAAAAAAAAAAAAAACACCGTGACACGAGAATTTTATATATTAGATAACAATTTCTGTAACTCTTATGGTTACGAACACTTTGAATTCAATTATCATATAATAAAATGGTAAGGTGACCGACCAATTTTGAAAACAGTGAAACCCTCTTAAGAAGATACGTTTTAAGATTTTCACGGCCAAAAGTATTTTCGTTATTTGTTTTTGGGGTGTTATGGCGTGTTGCGCTACCTCCTTCTTTAGACAACGTTTCGGACAGCGTTGCAGTGTCTATCATCTGGGCAGATCTGATAGATGTGAGATCCGGTAGTCCTCTTAAGAAGTTTCGTGGCTTAGGTGGAATGTTCGCGCAGCTCATTTCGGTCCGTTTCACACAAATCTTAATTTTGGATTTGAGATCAAAATACCCTACCAAACTGAAAAATTATTTTTGTAATTAAAAGGTATATCAAATATCTAGTCAGTGTATGTGAGCTACTTTATTTATTTTTGCTTCATCATCATCATCATTACATAGTATAAAATGAAGTCGCTCAAAATGTATGTGCGCGTTAATCTTTTAAACTACGCAACGGATTTTCATACAGTTTTCACCAATAGATAGAGCGATTGAAGAGGAATGTTTATATGTATAAAACATGTAAATTATATTAGAGGAAAGCCGAGAAATTCAAAGAAAACATATTTTTGTGCGATTTAAAACGGCCGGCGGGCCGTGCTATAGTCACTTTTGAAATTCGTTCTACGGAAGAAATTGGAAAATAGATGTCCTAGAGTAAGTAGGTATTTGATTTTCCCTTTTCAAATATCCAGTGTTGCATTGCAAGCATTGTATAATTAGTGGCGAGTTAATTAGTTTATATGCATAATACATGCTTATTATAGTAGAGAAAAGCCGATAAATTCAAATATTCAATTCAGGCAGCGGGCAGCTGGCAAGCGGGTGGTGTGGATTTTATAAAGATTGGGTAATGGCGTTGTGTTTCGTTAGCCACTGCAACGTGTGGCCGGGTCTGCTAGTTAAATTATAAGATGTAGCCCATTAAAGATTTTAATATTTCATGATTTTAGAGGCAACTTGGGCAATTATTTGTGAGTAAATGAAAAACATTAAAAAAACAATTTTATTGTAATTATCAAATAAATATGATGAAATCCTATTTCTTATTATTTAATATTATAAAGGCGAAAGTTTGTATGGATGTATGTTTGTTACTCTTTCACACAAAAAATACTGAATGGACTTTAAAAATTCTTTCACTAATAGAAAGCTACATCATTTGCGAGTAATATAGGCTATTTATAATGGAAAGCTCTGGCGTTATGTTTATAATTATTTATTAGTATATTAAAATATAAGTGGATAAACAGGTCTTTAAAACACGCGCGATTTTTCGAGCACGACGGCAAGTGTTTTAAAGACCAGTTATCCACGAATACTTTACGCTATTTTTTTTTATTAGTACACTTTAAAAACATAAATATTGATATTATTATTAAAAATTTGGAAATAAGAACTATTAATGAATTCGTGATGTGACATCACAATATCTTGTTGTCATGGAAATGAAAAACACAAACATTAATTTGCAATCTGTCACATAAGATTAATAGTTGACATCACAGTTTTTACTAGTTATTGTGTGTTGTAAAATGAGTTCTAACATTGATAATTTAAATACCAAAGCAGAATCGCGGTTAATACCTGAAAAATCCAAAGACGTTTATAAAAAAGAATATGAAAGGTTCATAACATGGATGGAGGAGCAAAACGTAGTAGATGTAGATGAAAGAGTTGTGCTTTGTTGATGTTGCCATGGTAACTTTAAAAAACGCGCGTTCCATGAAGTGCGATTTAAACACGCTAGAGCGTACTTTAAATGAGTACAAAAGGGCACCAATAAAAAAAAATACGTTTTCTGTTCCTAACAAAATCGAGTTATTGCAAACTTCAGAAGAAAAGCAAACAAATTGTTGCCTTGGAAACAAAGTTTTTTTTTGAATTAGCAATTCACCCTGAAAAGAGTGCTTTGTTGGCATTGCAGTTAATTTAATATCTATCTCTAAAAATGAATCGCCGAAATGTATGTAAACGTAAAACTTCCGAACGACTGCACCAAATGGGATAATTCTTTTTTTGGTTCGTAATTTTGTATAAAACTACCATTGAGCTCTGCCATTACGAAATTTGTATAAAAAATTTAAATATGTGGCACGCGAGCAGTTTGAAAACTGAATGTACCGGGAATGTATGTTAGGAATGCGAGAGGTGGGGGATGGGGGTGTGTGGAGGGCAGTGGGGGAGGTCCTCCACTAGACCGTGTATGCATAACACTAGATCGAATAAAAATGATATAAAAAATATTCCAAGTTATAAAACCACATTTGGACAAAGAAACTATACATACTTTGCAACAAAACTCCATAACATCCTTCCCCAAGACATAAAACTAATAAAAAATCCAATTTAATACAAATCAAGAATAAAAATATGGCTTAAAGAGGTCAATGAGAAAACCCTAGCGAAGATGCTAAAAACGACATAGAAGACAAATGAACTATATTTAATTAACTTTAGTCCGCCTCGGCACAGGACCCCCTAGTGAGGAGGACTAAGAAATACAATATTTTATACTTAATTTCACCATTACATTTTGTATGTAAAATTTTCTATATAGTCGCTAAAATAAAATAAAAATAAATAAATAAAAACACAAAATAATTTAACAAATATATAAATAAATAAATAAAACTTTCTTTTATTTCTCGAGGTATGAAAAGAACAAGATTACAGACATAATATAAATGTGTCGTAAAACATTTACAAACATTATACACATAGAAGAACGTATCAGTACAACAAATAATTAACATTATACATAAATTATTTATTGTTTTGGCATTTATTTCATTTTTTTTACATCCTAATATTATATAGTTTTGGTAGCATCGGTCAACGCATGAGCAACTTTGTGAACAGTCAACCTGTTAAAATAAAGAACACACTGCGTTGCACAATACGTATTTTGACACATATTTATTTTGGGGTGACTGATCGAAAAAATCTCCTAACCCCCATACTATACAATATTAATTAACATTTATTTTAGAATTTACTTGATAAACCATTGATAATTATAGACCTATATCCTTACTTAACACGCTTTCAAAAGTAATAGAGAGATTGGCTAAGTCGAGATTGGTATCATTCTTAGAAACAAATAAATTACTCTCTAGCAATCAGTTTGGTTTCAGAGAAAATAAAGGAACGAGTGATGCAGTGTTGAAGGTATTGTCGAAAGTCACTAGTGCCCTGGATTATGGAAACAAAGCCTTAGCTGTGTTCTTAGATCTATCAAAGGCATTTGACACGGTTTCCCATGGATTACTCCTCAAAAAATTATCTTCTCTTGGCATTCAATGTACAGCATTAAGTTGGTTCAAATCCTATCTTAGCGATAGAACACAACAAGTAGAGATAAATGATAATTTAAGCACAAGCAAACAAATCTCTTTTGGGGTTCCACAAGGTAGTGTACTTGGACCAATATTGTTCTTAATCTACATTAATGATTTGTGTAATTTAGATATTCCAGGTAACATTGTTAGTTTCGCAGACGACACTGCTTAAATATTTGAGGGTAAAACTTGGAAAGATGCTTTTGACAAATGTGATTCAGGATTAAGAATAGTAAAGAGTTGGCTAAATAATAACATCTTAACTTTGAATACATCAAAAACAAAATATGTAACTTTTAGCATATCATCAAAAAGTCAGCCTTCTAACACTCATAATCTAATTATACACAATTGTCTGCAAAATTGTAATTGTAATTGCCACCCTTTAGAAACAGTAGACTGTATAAGGTACCTAGGTGTAAATATTGATAAATATTTGAGATGGAATGACCATATTGACATGTTAACAAAAAATATAAGAAGACTTGCCTATATTTTTAAAGAACTTCGTCATATATTGGATAAAGAGAAATTAAAATCTGTCTATTATGCCTTAGTCCAATCTCGACTTTCTTACAATATAGTTTGCTGGGGATCCTGTCTAAAGTCCAATGTAGAACCACTAAATATTGTTCACAAATTAATTCTTAAAGTCATGTACAAAAAAAAATTTCATTATCCATCTAAACTACTTTACAAGGAATCTAATGTTATGTGTATAAAACAGCTGTACATTACTAAAATAATTTGTACATTTTTTATCAATACTAAATCTGCAGAAAGAACCCAACAAATCCATACCACTAGAATTGGCTCAACAATGAACTTTATGGCAATACATACTAAAACATCTTTTGGCCAAAGAAACTATTTATACCAAGCTCCAATTATGTCTAATATTCTGCCAGACTACATTAAATCTTCAAATTCATTAGCTAAATTTAAAAAGAATGTTAAGATATTTGTGTTAACAGAGGATTGGCATACTGTTTTTTCATCCTTGTCCTTTTTTAAATAATAAGATTTCAATTTTTAAGTAATAAGATTTGTTTTTAATAATATTTGTTTTTTGATTAATAATCTTTTTTAAAATATTTATTTTTAACTCAAATAAAATCTACTTAGATTGATTAGATTAGATTTGAGTTCCATTTGCCAAAATTGGAGTGTCACCCTAAATGTTTTGTACTAGCTTTGTTTCTTGGTGGGTATAGTAATTAAAGATTTATTTATGGTCTATATTGTTACAAATCATACTTAAGGCTGTCATACCAGCAAATCATAATTTCGATTCCGACTGCACCGCTCACACATCAGCCGTTGCAAGCGGACGTTTTTGGAACTAGATTTCGTTCCGCTAGAAGCCGGGTTTCACGTACCTATAGTTCACGCGAAGCTGGACCTACAGTATGGTTCAGATAAAGATGTTGAATTCTCGCTTCCAGAATTTTAATAAGTAGTAGTTATTTGTAATTTGTGTATTGAAGTGCGTAGACATAAATAGATACATAAACACAGTAGGTATAAAGTAGATACCTACACAAAAAAACAATTTGTTATATTTTTTAAATATTTTGGTTTTTGTTTTTTCATTTTATTTTACGGCCATTAGAGTGGAAGAATTGAAACGTTACTTGAAATGGCTTTAGCCGTGTTTAGTGACCAGATCTGAAAAGTCAGGTACTTCCCCACCTCCATCTTCCCTAACTCCTTCCCCTCCCCCACTACCTTCAGCCTCACAACATACCCCAATTGGGGGTGATAGTCCCACTGGCTCCAGACGGGAGCAGTTGGGACTCTTGTGCGGTATTCATGAAAAAAAGAGTACCTAATATTCAGTTGGATTGTAAAAAATATCTCATTTTGAAATATTTATTCGTGTGCATAATTTTTAATTTTATATTTATGTGAATACCGCACAAGAGACCCAAATGCTCCCGTCTGGAGCCAGTGAGACTATGACATGACTATGGGGTATAGTATGAGGCAGAAGGTGGTGGGGAAGGGCAGGAGATGGGGAAGAGGAAGCGAAGAATTACTTGGCTATTCAGATCTGGTCACCAAACACGGCCAAAGTAATTTTTAGCAACGTTTCAATTCTGAATGGTGGTCTTACACCAGGGCGATACTAAAGTATCTTCCACTCTGGAACGTGATGCAAATATATTATTTTTATATGAAATAACCCAAATTAGTCAAACAAAATTTATTTGCCCACGCCGGGATTCGATCCCACGACCTTCGGATTGCGAATCAAGAGCCTTACCTCTTGACCACGCCGGCCGTCAATAAATAGTATCAGTAATTTGGAAGGCGGGTATGGGTACCGCCGTCCCGGGAACCATGTATTGGATTATCAACACCGTACGGGTAGCCCGGGTTCATGGGGCGAGGTTTGTCAGGATCTCGGCGGCGGTGGAATCTGCCCCACCAACTACGTAGAAGGCCGGATCGGGAGAGACCTTTTTTTACAATCGCTCGACACATTGCCTATCTCTTCTTTGGGGATGCTGTGTGAAGGTTCGTTTCAGGGAAAGGGAGGAGAGGATCTTCTGAGAAGGAAAGGGTATTAGGGGTGGGTAGAAATGTGGGGGTCAGCGTGTCCAGGAGAGCGGATGTATGAATCCATCCCTCCCACTGCGGTGCAAAGCGATGTTCCGAGAGAGTAAGGCTGGAGAAGTCAAAGGGACTCCCTCAACCACTTTCTCTAGATCCAACCTGCCATGCAGCTGGTGCGCAGACGCATCCGCCGCCAAGACCTGAAAAAACCTCACCCCATGAACCCAGGCTCCCCTGCTAGTCACCAAACGTTGCGAACCACTAAGGATGACCTACGGCAGACGTGTTGGTTATCAAAAAAATGGTTCCCGGGGCGGTGGTACCCATACCCGATTCTCATGTTTGTTATTTTTGTAATACGAAAAATGGATATAAAAAAGCCTACCCCCCATCCCTCTCAACCCCCTCCCCCTCTCACCCCACAACCTCTAACCACCCTCCACCCCCCCGCCTCTTTTACCCCCCCCCCTATATAAAAATCAATTGCTGTTTGTTAGTTTCACTAAAACTCGAGAACGGCTGGGCCGATTTAGCTGATTTTGGTTTTGAAATGTTTGTCGTAGTCCAGGAAAGGTTTAAACGTTGAGAAAATATGGAAAAGTTGCGAGGAAGATAGTAAAATCAACAATTTAATTCTCCCATATAAACTGTTCTACATACTTTCCTGTGAATTGCTAACCGTTCATCCGATTGCGATGAAACTTTGGTGAGTTGTTGTGAGCACGCCCGCAAAGTAGTCCAGTCAATAAATGCTCCAAAAGGAGGTGTAGAGTGCGTGAGCAGGGACCTAAGCGATTCCTCCAGAAACTTGTTTAGGGTGCTTAGGGTGTGAACATACTAAAAGTCCTGACGTCTTGGTTGTGAGCTAGGGGGAAGGGGGGGAGGGGGAGGTCCCAATTTTCGGGTTTCCGCTTATATCTCAAAAACGGTGCGTCACACATGAAAATTTCCTAAGGATAAGTAAAAAAAGCTCATAAAATTATCTACAACTTTTATTCTTTACGTAATTTTCGAAATCACGTCCATTTTTGACTTACACGCTCCACAAATGTAGATATTTATGAAAAAAATTATTTTACCTCACATTTTTCATCAAACATTCCTTCATATCGTCTAAAATATTCATCAAAGAAAGAAATTTATTTATAAGAAGTTGTAATAAATTTAATTCCCTTTTAGAATATATATACATATGCAAATAAGTCTCCAACCAGTAAATATTTACAGCAATTTTAAGGTTTTGCGTAAAATGTCGTCATTTTCAGAAAAAGCTGTTTTTATCTTATTACTGACACACCGACGTGCAACGACGATTATGCGACGCTCTTTTAGTAAGGCGTATGATCAGATATGACCATGGAAACCACATTGATGCTATCATTCAAAAGCCGAGAAGGCATAACAGGAGGCAGAGGTATTTTGCACAATGTACTAGAAGTGGTTAGTTGGTATGAGCGCAACTCATGAGATCTGCACTTCCCTTGAAGAGTATTGTGGAGTCTTCACGTCCAGTAACAACACAAGGACCTCGGACAAGCCCACCGAAGTAAAGATGCAGCAGACATTTTCAAACTCAGTCAGTGGTTTGATGCACATCCTCCCTTCCCACAAGCCAATGAAATAATGTCAATTCCCAATGTCTTCTGTCAGCTCGTCGATAAAAAATCACGATGAAAAGGTTGCAGTTGACCCAACATTTCTGTTTCACCGGATGTGTATAAGCAAACGATCAGATGAGGATTTGAAGAAATTCTTTGAGTATGAGTTGGCCCCATTTCCCTTGGCACTGTTCAATGAAGGTGGGATGTGGAAGACAACTAAATCTGTCCTGTACAGCTTATTCGAGCCTACCAAAAAACTGGTCTACTGTCTCAGGTGAACATAGTTGTGGACGGAAAATTTCTACTACACAGAGTAATTTGGCAAAAAGATGCCTTCCTTGTCACAATTTGTGATCGTTACATCAACTACGTCAACCACCACTATCCTGGATGACTCACACTGTGGTATTTGATTGGTACCCAAACCCAGCCAACGGTACAAAATCACAATAACAGATGCGATGATACAGACTGAGAAGGTCAGCTGACATCAATTTGACTTGGAACACTTCAATACCCGTTAAAAAAGAAGATTTGTTATCCAATCCTACCAACAAAAGTAACTTCATCTCTTTACTACAGACGAAGCTTCGGGAGAATGGGATACAGACTCTTCAGGACATGATGCTGACTTCCTTGTTGTGAAGATTGCTGTGGAACATTCCTCTCACAGTTTTGTGAGAAGCTTTCACTTCCTTTTGATTGCTTCCACTCCTCCCACCCAAGATATTCTGCTGCTGACAACGGACGAGGGAAAACCAAAACAATGCCACTGTCCATCCAAAAGATGCAGCACCGTGCATTTGAACACATCCTGTTCTTACATTCATTTACCGGCTGCGACACAACATCTGCAACTTTCAGGAGAAGCAAGGTGGGCTTCTCAAAATTGTACTTGGAGTCAGAATTCATCAAGCAAGCGGCAATGATCTTTATAACCCCTCCTCTACTCACGGCGAGGTTGAAGAGGCTGGAAATAAATGTTTCCTGAAATGGTATGCGGCGCCAAAAAGACAGACCTTCCTTAACCAGTACCGCTTTTAGTCGTTCACAGGGTTGGTGGCAAATATGAAGCCTGACATCAGCTCCCTCCCTCCAACAGAGAACGCAGTTAAACAGCATTCCCAGTGCACCGATTGAGCTGCCCCCTGAATAATGGGGGTGGAAACATGAAGGAGAGACCCTGATGCCAAATACAACAAAAGATCCACCAGCGCCGGAGGTCCTTCTAAATATGATATTTTGCCGCTGCACCAGGGATTGTGCAATTGGCAAATGTGGATGCCGAAAAGCAATGCTGACCTGTTCTGCAGCGTGTCTCCGAGTCTCCTGCCAAGGGAGATGCCTCAATAGCGTGCCTGTTGCCGAGGACGACGATGACGACGACATAGAGCCCATTCAGCAAGAACCATCCAATACTGAGGATGAAGATGCCATGGATGAACAACGCTTGCGAGGACCCCCACGTCCAAGGAGGATGAGAATGTAACATGATGTTATTGAGAACAGTGATAACAATGAGATCTATAATTTTATGTGCTTAATGTAACGAAATAGAATAAACATTATGATTATAAAATACAATTATGTATTTTTCAAGTAATATGATTTTTACCTATTTTATTTAATAACTGGTTTTAAAGTGTGGTCACACATATTATTAGGCGAACGAACAAGTGTTGTGTGTCAGTAATAAGATAAAAACAGCTCTTTCTGAAAATGACAACATTTTACGAAAAAACTTCAAATTGCTGTAAATGTTGAACGGTTGAAGATAAATTTACATATGTCTATATATTCTAAAAGAAAATTAAATTCTTTACAACTTCTTTCGAATAAATTTTTTTCTTTGATGAATATTTTAGACGATATGAAGGAATGTTTGATGAAAAATGTGAGGTAAAATGATTTTTTTCGAAAATATCTACATTTGTGGAGCGAATAACTCGAAAATGGCTGGGATTTCGAAAATTACGTATAGAATAAAAGTTGTAGATAATTTTATCAGCTTTTACTTATTATCAAAAAATTTTCCTCTGCGGCGCACCGTTTTTGAGATATAAGCGGAAACCCGAAAATTGGGACCTCCCCCTCCCCCTCCCCCCCCTAGCTCACCACCTAGACGTCAGGATTTTTAGTATGTTCACATCCTAAGCACCCTAAACAAGTTTCTGAAGGAATCGCTTAGGTCCCTGCTCACGCACTCTACACCCCCTTCCTTGACTGGACTAAAGGTTTCTGTATATACTGGTGAGCTCTGGCATTATGAAATTTGTATATAAAATTGCAATTGGTGCCATGCAAACTGTTTGAAAACTGAATGTACCGGGAGTGAATGTATGGAATGCGGGAGGAGGTGGCGGATGGGAGAGGGGTGAAGGATGAGGGAGGGAAGGGGAGGGGGACAAGGGAGGGGAACTCGGGAGAGGGGGCCCGCGGGATGGGTTGGGGAGGGGAACCCGGGAGGTGGGAGGGGAACTCGGGAGGGGGGAGAGGAAAACGGGTGGGGGTTTAAGGGATAGGGGAAGCGGGCGAGGGGAGTGAGGAGAGGGGAAGGGGACGTTGGAGAGGAAGGGGAGGCAGAAGGGGAACGGGACGAATGGGAAAGGACACGAGCTCTGGCATCATGAAATTTGTATAATAAAATTGCAATAAGTGGCACACGAGCTGTATGAGAACTGAATGTATCGGGAATGAATGTATGGAATGCAGGAGGGGGGAGGGGAACCCGGGAGGGTGGAGGGGAACTCGGGAGGGGGGATCGCGGGACGGAAAAGGGGGGGAGTAGAGTGAGGAGAAGGAAGGTGGAGGAGGAGTGGGAACGCGAAAGGGGAAGGGGACGCGGGAGAGGAAGGGGAGGTGGAAGGTGAACGGGACGAATGGGAAAGGACGCGCAGGGAGAAACAATTTCGTTATTAAATGGCAAAGGTTGGTACCCGGCATATATATAAATGCTAATAAATGAAAATGAATCGCCGAAATGTATGTACGCGCATAACTTCCGAACGACTACACCAAATTGGATAATTCTTTTTTTGTTGTGTTTGTTATTGCCAGGACAAGGTTTGTATATAACTACTGGTGAGCTCTGGCATTATAAAATGTGTATATTAAAAAATCAATGGGTGGCACGTGAGCTGTTTGAAAACTAAATGTACCAGAACTGAATGTATGGAATGCGGGAGGGGGGATAGGAACTTGGGTATTGGTGCCGCGGGTGGAAAGGGACGGGAACCAGGGAGGGGGAGGGGAACCTGGGAGGGGGGAAGGGAATTCGTGAGGGGAGTTGGCGGGACGGGGGAAGAGGAGTGGAGTGGGGAGTCGGAAGGTGGAGGAGGCGGAGTGGGAACGTTTGAGGGGAAGGGGACGCGGGAGAGGAAGGGGAAGCGGAAGGTGAACGGGACGAATGGGAAAGGACACGCAGGGAGAAACAATTTTTTGTTGAACGGCATAGCAACGCATGCCGGGCACCAGCTAGTATATAAATGAAAATGAATCGCCGAAATGTATGTACGCGCATAACTTCCGAACCCATGCATGCCGGGTACCCGCTGTGTATAATTTATTTATTTATTTATTTACGGACAAATAGTCCATTAACAATATAACAATAACACGAATAACAAGCGAGCCTAAAGGCCCGACCCGCCTAGCAATTGATCACTGTTCGCATCGATTACCGTTCGCATGTCATTTTTTGTAACCAGCACCACTTTTCGTAACAATCACCACTTTTCGTAACGATTCACCAGTTAACCCCATGTGTCGAGCATGCGTAAAGAAGTTTTACTTTAAAAAAATGGGGCATTTGGGACTCTTGTTTTTTGTATCGTATAATAAGGGACAAATAAAAACATTTATTTTTAAATATAAAACTTTTTGCATAAAAATATTCAATGAAAATGAAATTCGGTCAACCCTGTAGATTTTACGAACGTGAAACAAGGAATTCGTATGTATTTACATTTCGTTTCCAAAATATTATTTCAAACTGTTGTAATTCAGAGCGACGCGGACACGTCCTCGTCTGGCCACGTTTCGGACCGTAATGAACTGCGAAATTTTGTGTTTCGGCGCTATGATAAAATCGTCAAATGCGAAGCTGTTAATTAATTAAAATTAAATGCTTCCCAAAATTATTTTTCGGTCAAACTTATTTATGATTTGTCAATAATGTCTTAGCACAATAAGTATGTAAAAAAATATGAAATATATTAGTTTATAAGTGCGCAAATAAATACACAAATGGACCAATTTTCGTCAAGAAACACATGTACGTACATATTTTTTTATGATTTTATTGAAACTAAAATTAAAATTCTAATACATAACTTTGCTAGATAATGTATTGATTTATTTCACTGCATGATTACATTATTTGAAATGGGTGTGGTATAATACAAAAACTTTTTTGAAAATTTAACAAATCTGCCAACGACCTATGGAATAACCTTATTATACTAAAAATTAAAAAAAATTCTAAAAATTTATTACATAACTATGCTAGATAAAAGAACAATCTTTCGAAATCCATTTATAATTTTTTGTGGAAAAGAGTCAATACGTCTAAAAACTTTTTTGAAAATGACATATTTCTGGGTTTCTCTACCTATGTCCTCTTAAATTACCCATCTGGTCACTAATATGATATTTTTATTTCTTACTTTATTATGATATTTTAGTGTTTAATTAATGTAGTGTAATTTAGTATTTTGTGTGTAAAATCACTCAAATTTATAAAAGTTAACCTCAACACAGGCCTAGTCCTAGTGAGGTTAATTTTGTTTTGTATGTAAACATAAAAATAAGAATGTATGGTGAGAAGTTAAATAAATAAATTGATTTTTCCTATGCTTAAATTTTATTTGTAAACATTCAATATAATCTATTTCACAGATGAGGGATATCAAAATACAAAGGTGATATTGTTTTTAATAGAGACATTCATAATTACGAAACAAGAAATATAAACAGAGTTCGATTGCCACAAATGAAGAAACCAAAATCACAGAACAGCCTAATGTACAGAGGACTCTGATGCATGATGAAATGCCTGAAAGTATGAAGAATGAAGAAAGAATGAACGTATTTAAAAAGAAATGTTATGCTTATTGTAAAAATATTTAAATTTATCAAATGAAATGTTACATTGTGCTTATTAGTTTATATTCATGTAGTATAAACTAACTCAATAATTTAAAAAAAAAAAAATTAAAAAAAATAAAAATAAAAATAAAAATAAAAAATAAAATAAAAATAAGAGGTAAAAATAGTTGCTTAGCAACGCTAGCCTCGACGTTTGCTTGTATTTTAGCTCTCTGATTTTTTATTGTATCAGATAGAAAAGAATTAGCTTTGATCCCAAAACATATAAATATTTGAAAATAAGTATATTAGATAACATAATAAATAAACTGCCAGTGAACCGTAGGATATTTAGGTAAATAAATACAATATAAATTTTTCCTTTTGTGAGGACTTCAGTAACCAAGGTAAACAACTATATTTTGAGATTACGTTGAAATATATTTTGTAGGTAAATTTAATTATATATTTTATTTTGATAACATTATTCTACAATATAATATATATTATAGATTTGTAGTATTGAAGGGTAGTTTACATTAAAATATTTAATTTGGAGATATTGAAAACTATTTGTTGACACTAGGTAACGACGACAGTTGCTTGGTTACTGGAATGTAGGAATTAATAATAATTAATAAATCATTTCCAAGTTGTTTTGAAAGGTGACACAATGTCATTTTCAACCAACGGAAATGAAAATGGGTTTATTATGTCATCTATACAGATGAACATTGATAATCTGAGACCCCAAAAAACAAAAGCAGGTATTCCTAGGCAGCGTATGAAATGGACGAACGATGTCAATATGTTCATCGTTCGTTCATATTTTTATGTAACTAAACTAGAAACAGATATGTTATTGTATAGGAAAAAATTACATTTACTTTTCTCACAAAATTATCCGGTTGCCCAAGTAAACGAACAAAGATTAGCTGACCAAAAAAGGTCAATTTTCAAAAATAATTTAATTCCTGTAGTAACATTAAATCAGATAAGAAAAGAAGTAGCAGATAGATTGCAATTGGAGAATAATTTAGATCAAATTAATACGAGTAGTAATGTTATATTAGATGCATTGAATGAAGATAGTTTAGATAATATTCTAGTAGAAGAATCCAATGATATTAGAGTAGATTCAAATAACTTAGACATTATTCATAATCTTAGGGAAATCAATATTGCAAATTTAAACTTACTAGATGATAATGTAATAGAATTAGCTAACTTGCTTCAAAATAATATAAATAGATATATAGATATAGAGCCCACAGTTAGACCAAAATTACCAAAATTGCATACGTCAAAGAAATTATCTAAATTAATTTCTGAATTAAATAATTTAATTTTACCAAAAATAATATTTGACGATATTAGTTTTTTAGATCTTCATACAATAGTGTACGCTAGTGCTATCACTATATGTAATAAGTTAGGAGTAAAATTAATGTCCTCTGATGATAGATCATATAGTTATAGTAAACCAGAATGGCAGATTAGATTAGAAAATGATGTAGTATTTTTAAGAAGTAGTATAGCTAGAGTAATTGAATATAAAAATGGAAATAGAAGTAGGAATATTTTGAGATATGTAGATGAAATTGGGAGAAAATTTGGTTATAGCATTGGTAGTAATAATAATGAAAATATAATCAATGATTTATTAGATTTATTAAAACAAAAATTAGGTGTAAAAGCTAGTAGATTAAAAAGATATAATTATACGTATAATAAAAGAAATAATAATAGATTATTTCAGAAAAATGAGAAAATATTTTATTCCAAACTTGACGATAAACAGAATATTATTTTGAATAATAATATTCCGTTGCCATCTGAATCAGATATGCGCGATTTTTGGACAAACATTTGGAGTAAAGATATAAAACATAATGAGGCAGGTAACTGGATAGAAAATGAAGAACTCAATTGTTCAGACATTGAACAAATGAGTTTTTCTGATATATCGGTTGAATTGTTAGCCAAAATTATAAAAAATACTCATAATTGGAAAGCCACGGGTTGCGATTGGATACATAATTTTTGGTACAAACGTCTAACTACTTTACATCCTCTTTTTGCAAAAAATCTTTCAAAACTTGTCAGAGAACCTCAAAATTTTCCTAATTTTCTAACTAAGGGCATTACTTATATGTTGCCTAAAAGCGAACATATTAATAATCCCTCTCAATATAGACCCATTACATGTCTACCGACAATATACAAAATTTTAACCTCTTGCTTGACAGATTTAATATATACTCATTTGGATGAAAAAAATATTTTATCTGAACAAAAGGTTGTCGCAGAAAACATATGGGATGTAAAGAACAGTTAGTTATTGATTCTGTAATTTTAAAACAAATTCAAAATCAAAAGTGTAATTTACATACTTGTTATATAGATTATCAAAAAGCTTTTGATAGTGTCCCGCACTCGTGGCTAATCAAAATATTAAAAATATATAAAGTTAACCCAATTATAATTAGCTTTTTGAAAAATATTATGTCCTTTTGGAATACAGATTTGCTAGTTAATTTAAAAGGTAAGAAAATAGTAGTACCGGGCATTTCAATAAAAAGAGGGATTTTTCAAGGAGACTCATTGAGCCCTCTTTGGTTTTGCTTAGCATTGAATCCCCTTTCTAAAATGTTAATTAAAAGCAAGTTTGGAATAAAAATTAAGGGTAATACAAGAGAGAGTAGTATAGTTTCACATCTATTATATATGGATGATATAAAATTATTTTCAAATTCTGAATCAAATTTAGAGAAAATGATTAAGGTAGTTAAATTTTTTTCAGATGATATTAAAATGACTTTTGGTTTAGATAAATGTAAAACTATCCATATAGAGAAAGGCAAAATTGTAGATGGAGACGGGGGTATATTTAGAAATTTCAAAATTCAAAGTATGAAAGGGGATGAGGTTTTAAAATATTTAGGATACCCGCAATCGAATAGATTAGATCACACCAGTATTAAAAATGATATTAGGATTAAATTTCAAACTAGGATCAGAAAAATTTTAAAATGCAATCTATCTGCTAAAAATTTAGTAAAAGCAATAAATACTTGGGCAATACCTCTACTAACGTACTCATTTGGCATAATTAAATGGTCCAATACAGATTTAGATAGTTTAGAACGATTGATTAGAACTACGTTAACAAAATTTAATTGCCATCATCCAAATTCAGCTATAGAACGAATTAATTTACCTAGAAATTTAGGAGGTAGAGGTGTAGTCAAAATAACATCTTTGAAACACAATCAGGTAGAAATGCTTAGAAATTTTTTCCATAGGAAAGCTAATAGCTCAGAAATGCACAAAATAATTTGCAAGGCAGATAGAAATATTACACCTTTAAATTTATATGACGAGAATGCCAACATTCTTATAAATACTAACCAGGAATTATTAGATTCCTGGTCAAATAAAATTATTCACGCAAAACACTTCAATTATCTCAACCAAACGTATGTTGACAAACTTTCGTCAAACAAATGGTTGAGTATTGGAGAGTTGAGCGCAGAAATAGAAGGATTTATGCTTGCCATTCAAGATAGAGTCATTAATACTAAAAATTATAGAAAGCATATAATCAAAGATATAAATCAAATTGATGATTTATGTAGAAAATGTTTGGCTTTTCCCGAAACTATAGAACATATTATATCGGGATGTTCTATATTAGCGCCTTCTGAGTATACATTTAGGCACAATCAGGTTTTAAAAATAATTCACCAAAGTTTGGTAATTAAACATAACTTGATTGACTGCCGTAATATAGTACCATATTATGAATATGAACCAAATTCATTTTTAGAAAATGAATTTTATAAAATATATTATGATAAAACTATACTAACAGACAGAACAATTAGTCATAATAGACCTGATATAGTCAGTGGCGTGCACAGAGTTTTTGATCAGGGTAGGCAGTAGGAAAACCGCCGAATGGATTCAAAAAAATTTAAACAAAAACTTACTACAAATAACTCCCTTCGTACAAGTTGTCGCTAAGGGTGCTTGCTGCTGGTAAGACAACTAGTTAATAGAAATAGATAACAACAGATGTCACTGTCGTCACTGATTGCCATTTGCTAATTTTGTTCCAGAAAGCACTGCCTAATACTCACAATAAACCTCATAGAAGCAAATTCTACACAGTTCTACACAGACAGTTTTACTCTATGCTAGTTCTACTCTACAGTTCTACTCTATGCTATGTGCATTTCTACTCTATGCTACTCTATGCTATGTGCATTTCTACAGTTCTACTCTATGCTATGTGCATTTCGTAAACATTGATAATTATATCTCGTATGAAGATACCTCCAAGCAGAAATAATTCCTGCTTAGGCCGCATTTTAGTGAGGCAGTCGGAGGGCGCGCGTGAAGTTTCTAGTTACAGTTTATACCACGTTTGTAGTATGCCGTTTGATGAGGCGCTCGCGTAGTTTCTTAGCTTTTTCGCGCTTATTTTTGAAAGTGTGTATTTATTTTTAGCAATAATTTAATAAATTATAATATTATTTACACGCTTATGTTTTACAATTTCGGTAGGGTAGGCAGTGCTTATGTGCCTATATGGAGTGCACGCCCCTGGATATAGTTTTACATGACAAAATTAAAAAAATAACTTATATCATTGATGTAGCTATTCCAAATTCCTGTAATATTCAAAAAACTGTTTCTGAAAAAATTAGAAAATACACAGATTTAGGAAATGAGATTAAAAGAATTTGGCATTCTCGGACTATAAAAATATTACCATTTGTTATTTCGGTCACTGGCATAATACCTAGGAATCTGATTCAAAATTTAAGCATATTAGATTTGTCAAAGAATTTGTATATAAAAATGCAAAAAGCAGTAATTTTAAATACATGTAGGATTACAAAAGATTTTTTAAATATTTATATTGAGGGATCAGTAGGATTTATAGGTTCAATTAGAAATGCCACAGAGCCGAACCCTCTGATATGAAAATATCTGGAGTCGGTGAATTATATTCCCATTTGGTCTCTAGTAGGTTGACATGTTGTTCTTGTATTGTTTTGTATTTATAATACTTATATAGTGCAATTGCATAACGTGGATTCACTAGATGATCATTTGGGGAAGTGTGTGAAAGGGTTTAGTTTTTCCTTCTTTTTTTTTTTTTTTTGGGGGGAAAATTTAACCCGGACATTTAAATCTGGTGCGTAAAAGAAGTAATATAAGTAAACCTATTAAAACTTCTATTCAGCCGTGGTTTCGGGGAAATTTGGGTCCTTTTTGATGATGAAGATAGAGTCGTTCAGCCAGTAGTAGGACTGGTTGAAGACCCCTCGCAGAGGTAGGGCACGCGTGACCACTGCATGTCCTGGAGCCCCACGGTGGTGGCGCAGTAGCTGATGATGGATTCCACGTGCTCCTTGAATGTGTGACCTCGGATGGGCAGACGCTCCTTCGCCATGTGGTCAGATTCTTCTGAAAATTATAATTGAATAGTACAAGGAATCTGAGAGAAGATGACCAGTGCAATACCCTAGACATAGTTGGGAGAAATTAAAGATTAAGCTTGAATGTTAAGCGATTAGATTTTTGCCTCGAGCTTTATGCTTTGAGATTTAAGCTTTGCTTTTACCTATGTCAAAAATAATGAAAAATTAAGAGTAACAAAACAGCAGCTTTTGAGTCTGGAGGAAATTGGTAACTGTCTAGATTACGAACATACGTCGCCCTCCCGTCCACTGTGACATTGTGACTAATCGTGACTAAATAATCCGCTCGAACGACAAAGCTAACGCGGCCCCCTCCCCGATCGTCCGCTAAGCCGTTACAGAAAAATTCGAATTTTAAAACCTAATTCTGCCACCGGACACCCTGTATCTACGAGTATTTATGTTTATGCACTTCGATATACAAATTACAAATAACTCTACTAATTAAAATTCTGGAAGCGAGAATTCAACATTGATGAACCATACTGCAGCCCTAGCTCCGCGTAAGCTAGCAGGTACACGAAACCCGGCTTGCAGCGGAACGAAATCTAGTTGCATAAACGTCCGCTCGCGAGCGCTGATGTGTGAGCGCTAGAGTCGGAATCGGAATTTGGATTTGCTGGTTATGTCCTCTTAACGTGTTTTCAAGCATTCAAACCAAAAATTTAGTGACTTTTTCAATATTTTACACTAATCGAATGTGCATTTCAAATTTCATTGTGTTGATTGTGTAAATTTTCGCAAATAATAATGATGGGATTCCTGAAGTTGACTCGATCTACAAAAACGACGCATTGGAATCCGCAACTCCCAGCCACTACTGAACAGTTATTGCTCGTGTTACCATTTTGTAACGCTTCCGTTGAAAGGAAATTCAGTATGCTTGAAAAATTGAAAACAGAAAATAGAAATCACCTTCATACAGATACTGTGTTAATGTTGACGGCTACTCGAGAAGGGACTAAGAAAAAAGTTTGAATTTTATTCTTTCAAACAAAATGTTAACCACTAGCCATTTATTGTATGGGTTGCCACATGAAAAAAATATATGGACAGTTCCCGATACTAAATGTGGGAATTTGGTGAGTTTTTATGCTGTCATCCCTATTTACTTTTACCTAAACTAATCAGTTGGCATCGTAAAAAAACCCATTTTGCCTTAAATGTCAAATGCACTGCGAAAGTAACTGTAAACTGCAAAGCTAAAGTAGAGTGCAAATGTAAAAACCCACCCTAATAAGGGTGGGTTTTTCATTTACCGAGAATGCTAAATGCAATGCTATTGTAAAACGGTCAAAGTCATAGAAATGGGTTTTTTCATTTGATATTTACCGTTTACTTTCACCTTACATCTTACAGGCCCACAATGGTGCTGCAAGTGCTAAAGTAAAGGTAACCAAAATGGCGACCATTGTCTAAATGTCACTTTGGTGACAGTTCAGAGATTTTCTTGCTATCTATTTTACGGTATTTGCTAGTATTTTATCATTATGTTCGCAACAAGTGACAGTTCGTCAAGTTCTGACGATGAACTAATAATTAATGGGAGGAATGCAGATCCTGCCAAAATTTGTTTTTCGCCAAAAACCATGTTTTTACCGCGTTTTAAGTTGGGAACTTTTTCAACGATTTTTTTAACTGTTTTCACCTTCCAAATTAAAGTAGCCTAACCTAACCTAAAGCTACGCTAAAAGACGTATAAATCTGTAAACTAAATGCTACCTTAAAATTGCTGGCACTCGTAATCGTCCTCTGAATCTGTTGCACCATCCTCAAGCGACGGCAAAGTGTTGGGTGGACGTTCCACAGTGGCGTCGTACAAACGGCCTGCTATGCACAAAAATTCGTCCATGCGGTCGACGTTCCGGTCACGACAACGTTTTTGAAACATGTACTTGGCGAGATTGCCCGCGATCCTCGATTTCTTCCTGCCGGCACCTGACGATACAGCCTTAGCAGCACGCCACGTTGACTCTATCGAATTTGTATGCTCCCCATTGTCTGGATCCTTGAATGTGATACTATGATTGACCTGAAATATACATATATATATAATATCATGCAACATTTAAAGTATAGGAAGGCATAATATCATGCAACATTTCAAGTACAGGTTCATAAGCCTAACGATTTGTAACTAAAAACTGGCTTCTCACCTTTAGACATTCGAATCCTTCATTTTCTAAGCAATCATAAGTGCGCCAGCAGTCGCTAATTATCGTCGTGCCGGGGGCAATCCATTGTTTAATAATAGGGACCAGCGTGTCACTAGAACGTTCTTCAACTGGCACAAAAAACACTCGGCCTGTTCCGCGTTCATAACCACCAAACACCCACTGCCCGTCGACGAACTTGCCTCGATTTTTTTTCCGTTTTCCAAACTTCGACTCATCTATTTCAACTATTTTTCCCTCGCCGCCCAGCTGCTCCGTATTGTTCATGAAGCTGTGTAAAACTACTTCGCGACAAAATGATGCCCAATCAACTAGCGTGTGCTGACCACCGATCATAAGTTCGTCGCCTATGTACGTTAACGGTAGGTTTAGTACCCACATGCGAACAAAGCCCAATATCTGAAAAATGCTTAGCCTCGACTGGGCAAAAAATGTTCCACTTCGAAACGCCACTTGATAACCGCAAGCTTTCCTCTTTTGTTTTCGTTCCCTCACATTACTTGAACATCTCCATTGCCAGCCGTCAATCGCCCGATCCCGCGTTCCCAACTTTAACGCTCCACCGCATTTCCTGCACAAATAATTCGGCTCGCTAGGTATTAATTTCCACTCACGCAATTTACACAACAGCTTTTCACTGTCTTTGCACAACGCATCGATCTCTAAGAGGCGCATAGCTGCAAGCAAAAGGAACAGAGAATACGATGTATACAATGACGCGCGGCCGCAAACGCAAAGCACACTCGTTTGTTATACCCGGTTGAAATAAACAAAAAAACAACACAAAGCACTCTTTTCAGGGTAAATTGCCTAAAACCAAATAAACAAAAAACAACGCAACCATAGATGAAGCAATTCGCACACAATGTTTGACATTTATTGTGTAGGTTGCCACATGAGAAAAAAATGTGCACAGTTCCCAATACGAAAATGTGGGAATTTGGTGAGCTTTTATGCTGTCATCCCTATTTACTTTTACCTAACCCAGTTGGCATCGTGAAAAAACTCATTTTGCCGTAAACGCCAAATCGGGGGCGTTATGACCGTTATACACGACATCTTTTTTAAGCCCGATTCCAATTAGAGACAAAAGTCAACATTTTTCGCTTTACGCGATCGCTATTTTCATCTTTACTTTCATATCTACGGTTTCAATTGTCATCACCTCAAACAACACATGCTGTTTACTGTCATGCCAACTGAAATCGTAGATATGAAAATAGAGATGAAAATAGCAATCGCGTAAAGCGAAAAATGTTGACTTTTGTATCTAATTGGAATAGGGCTGAAAAAAGATGTCGTGTATAACGGCCATTAATCTCGGCTTTGATCTTGGAACTGACAGGAGCGGACCAAATTGTATCTGTTGAACCGCGAGCGCTTATGTTTCGTGTCGTTCACACGGCGCAGATAAAATATTTCTTCCTATGGTAGGAGAGGGGGTCAGTTGAATTAGCGAGCGGCCACGGAGTGCGCATTTTTTGTACTGAATCTATGGAGTTGACATCTGTCACCCACCGGTCTTGGCAGCTCCGTAATTAAAATGACCCCCTCTCCTGTTTTCGTCGGAGTGGGGGGCGCTTAACTGTTGACATATCGCCTCAGGAGCGGTTACGGCGTAAGATGTGCATTGTCTATGGTTGATGTGCGCATAAAGCGCTCAGGTGTGAACGGTCTGAAGGGATTGTATGGAGAGCGATATGTGGCGTGCTATGATCTTTTATATTTATATGCTCAATGTGAACGAGCTCTAAAGCTTAATTATACGATTATCTAAAGCCGCGTCCAAATACGTGGCAAGCCTCTGCAAGCGTCCACAAGCCCCAGCGTCTGGTGCCGCGCGTGTGGCTTGGCTTGCGTAGGCTTGCAAGAGCTTGCGAGAGCTTGCCGCCGATCCGATCGAGGTCGGATATTTTGGCCACAAGCGGCAAGCGCTCGGTCGCGCTCAGTGGAACTTCGGAGCTGGTGGCGAATGCACGCCTTTTTTGCTCCGTGCGGTCTATGATAATATTACGAGACATATGAATATGAATGGCGTATGAGGCGAGCCTGACTTATTATTCTTATTAAAATGTTTAAGTACATAAATTTAATGCACTAACGTAATTTATTGCGACTGGATTTACCTAAAGAGTCAAAATAAATAAATAATATTTTATTGATGATTTATACAGTATTATTACAAAAAAAACATGATTTTTGTTAGAATAACTTTTTTTTTATAATACAAGGCAATATTATATAAAGACAAGTGATCTTCGAGTTCGAACTTCTTTGGCACCGTTGTGATTTGAAACTCGATGAAACGAAAAAGTGGCACTAAAAAGAGACAAAAATCTATAGGATTTAGCCTGCAAGATAATGTCTCCTCTTTGTGCGGTGCTTCGTAGCTTCCCCACTCTTTTCTACCTTAGTTTTCTGAAGGTTTCACTTTTACCGCGTGTGAACTAGACATTGTATTTTTCTGTGTCTTGTTCTTTTTCATATTTTTATTAGTATTATCTTCTTCAATGGTTCAATGGTATTAAAAATATATTATCCCCTTGTCTTTTATTTCGCGTTAAAATAAAGGTGACCGGCCAACTCAGAAAGGTCACGATAAAAAATATGATTAAGTTAGGTTAGGGTTACCGGCAATTTTAAAATTATTTTTTCATAGCTTTTAAAGATCTTTCTGAGGTGTTTCTCAGTTGGTTTCATTCTGAGTTGGCATGGAACCAAAATAAAAATAGATTAACGCAAACATAGTATAGCCTTAGAGTAACAATATATACTCTAAGGTAGACGTCCGCCGCGCTTGGATGCTCCGAACACACTGGCGCGCTCGCAAGTCTGTGGAAGCCAGCCATTCGTTTGTCAGAGCTTGCCTGAGCTTGCGGCAAGCTGCTTGTCGCAAGCACACGCAAGCATTTGGGCGTAGCATAACGAACATGAATTCGTATTTGAATTTGAATTAGTATTGTTGACATCGCCGATGGGCATATTTCATTCAAAAATCGTTTATAGTGTGTCCGCAATTGATCCAGAAATCATCAAATCAATCATTTACATACGACATTAACATTCAGCTTGATTTATCTTTAAACCTATTTGAGGTTAATGACATTTGTGTTTGTATTGATAAAATATGCTTTCGATTTTACTTTAATAAGTCACGTACGCCTCGTACGTCATACATATGTCTGTTAATGTTATATTATCGTTAAAACAAGCTTATGGGTCCGAGTGGTTAATGTTTCACAAATATTGTTTCAGAAAATGTTCCAGACTTTGAATGATTTTGAAGCTTTACATTAGGAACACCTTATAACATTGTTTGACAGACCATAACATTTGGCAGGTAAAATTAATAATGCTTTAAGTAACTAATTGTCATACTGTTTTCCCGCAGGGCATTCAGAGAGGACGGACCGCCAAACAACTCGGTCTTGGCATACATTCCTTGCCTCATTCACATTTATACATACTATTCTATTATTCTGACTCTTGACGTGCCCCACGCAAGCAAGCAATTATTCACTTGATCGTGCCAAGTCTTCCTCTGGTGTCCCCGACTTCACTTTATGTATATACTTGTTCCATTCATTGTCCATTCGCTTTTCATGCCCAAACCATCTGAGGGTTTCTTTCTCAATCTTACTCATTACGCTTACATCAGCCTTGCATTTTTTGCAGATCTCCAACGATCTTACATGGTCTTTTCGTTCTTCATACGAACAGAAGGGAGAATATTTTTCCCTTGTGATAAACAAAGTATGTCATCTTCTTCTTCTTCTTCTTCGATGGCGCTACAGCCCATATCGAGCTTTAGCCTCCTGCAACAGTCGCCTCCAACTCCTCCTGTCCTCAGCGGCTGACTTCCAATTTGGTACCTGGAGAAGCTGTGCTGCATCCCCTCTTACTTCGTCTTCCCACCTCAGTCTGGGTCTTCCCACTTTTCTCTTTCCACCTGGGTGTCCAGTCAAAATTCTTTTTGGGACGCGTGTATCCGGCATTCTTTGTACATGCCCAGCCCATCTCAGCCTGAGGAGTCTCATATGTGTTGAGATGCTAGCAGGGCCGGATCTACGAAATCTGGCGCCCTGTGCAGTATGTACCGATGGCGCCCCCCCCCCCCCCTACATTTTTATTTTGATTAAAAATTCGTTCACCCCAATTTTTTTTATTTAATTATTATTTTTTTACACTAATTTATCAAATAAAATCAAGACATATAAAGGTGTAACTTTTCCAAGTGACCTGGTGGTAGCTCTCACACTAGTTTTTTTTTAAAGAGAGGATCGCCAGGAGCCCTATACACTCTGAATCTATTGGGTAAACATAAATTATGGTGCTATTTTAATTATTTTAGGAAAAACTCTTTGCAAGTTATGCTTTAAAATAATACAACGAATTGTTTGTTTGTGCCCGTGTAATGATTTAAAATATAGGTTACGAGACAATGCGGGTGGTTTCGCTGAACTAGGTCCATTATACATTCTTGAGATTTACTGCGTTTATGTACCTATATACCCAACGCGAATATTAGAAAAAGCAAATACAAATACGTTCTCATGGCAACGTACAACACAAGAATAGCATCTACTAGCTTCTCACAGGCAGTCCCGACGAGAGACAGTGAGCAGTGATAATAAGAATATAACCTCGAATTTGTACCTTGCATTTCCCCTGTGTTGAGCGAACAAACACTAAACACTGACGTATGGTATCAACGGCTTACGAACAAAAATACCGCGCTGTGATTGGTTTTTGAATTTGGATCGCACCTATTCGCCGTAAAACACGGTAAAAGATATATGGAAAAATAGATCTTACGTTTAAACTAAATATATGGAATTTGTAAAAAAATTCTGTAACTGACTATAAATTCGTAAGCCGTTGATACCAACCAGATGCGTGCGCATTCTGTTTCTTTGGAAAGTGTTGCTAGAGCGTAATAATTATTTCGTACTATGGGTAATTTTTAAACGATTCAGGGAATATTATAACTAAATTTTAATACAATATTTATTTTCTCACGGCGCCCCTTCGGAGTTGGCGCCAGGTTTTTGCACGTTTTTGAACGTATGGCAGATCCGGCGCTGGATGCTAGGTGCCTTATATATATTATACAATTCTGTATTGTGCCGGATGCGCCACTGTTCACCCTCTTTCACGGGTCCACATATTCTTCTCAGCACTTTTCTTTCAAAAGTATCCAGCATTTCAGCCATCTTTTTGTTGACATTAACCTGCAGTCCTACTTCCCGTGCCGCTGTTTCTAAAGGATCGAAGACCTCCTTAATGGCTGAAATTGATCTTCCAACAATGTTAATGTCATCCGCATATCCGACAACTTGACTGCTCTTGAAACAAATATTGGAGCCAGTGTCTATTAGCGTTTTTCTTATTACATGTTCGAGCACAATGTTGAAGAGAGTGGGAGCCAGACCGTCCCCCTGTTTTAGTCCCTGCGATACTGTGAATTCTTCCGACAGTTCCCCATCTATTTTGACCTGACATCTTGAGTCTGACATTGTGGCTTTGATGAGCCTAACCAATTTAGGTGGAATCTGGAATTGAAGTAGTATGTCATATAGACACTCCCGATCTATGCTATCATATGCTTGCTTGAAATCTATGAATAGTTGGTGTATGTCTATATCAAACTCCCAGCACTTTGCCAAGATCTGCCTGACGGTGAACAGTTGGTCTGTAAGTATGTCATCACAAGGGAAAAATATTATATATTATGTTCACAAACTTTGTTTAATGTGATATATTTTTTTTTCAGAACACCTGATGCGGTTTTTACTGTGAGATAGCTGAAATGGGTCCTCGATGAAGGTATACTCTGTATAATTTCGGTTGAAAGGAAATTTAGAATATGCAGATTTTTTATTTCATTCTACAAGAACTAAGATATGTACGGTGACTGCTAGAAAGGAAAAATGGCTAAAGCGCCATATAGATGTGACATTAAAAATGAACATACGTAAACAAACAATACAGCTTATTGTGTACGTTAATCTTTAATGTCACAGCTGTATGACGCTTTAGCCATGTTTCCTTTCCAGTGTCGGTAGTCTTTTTCAAACCATTTATCAATTCATCGAATTCACCGAACCAGTGTTTTTATGTGCTATTATTGATTGTCTTTCTGAAAATAAAAAAGTATTTAAACATGTTCTCCTGAGTTCTCATTTTTCAAGCAGAAAAATGGAAATTCGTTGTAGAAAACCATAATCATTATTTGAAAATGTTTTCCTTTTATAAGGAGTTCATATTTCAAGTATTTTAGGTTTTTTACTAACGCTTGATTTTTTGATTTCCTCAGGATAAAAGATTTCCATCTGACAAAGCTCCCTGCTGAGAGAATAAGCTGTAAATATTATGTAAAACTCATTCCCTCAGGCTTTGTCAGATGGAATGTTGTTTTCTTGGAGAAACTAAAACATTTTTCTGCTTTCAAGCATTTTTATTTTTAAATAATTTATTTGGCCAATGAATTCATGAAGGAGGTCGAGTGCAATCATATTCTCTGTGGTGACAAATGGCCTTGAACTTCCTCTATGTTATTTGTTTATTGTCTTTGGTGGACCATTTTATTTTTGGTTAAGTTGGTGACAGTGATGACCAAACTGCCTAGAAGCAAAAGGCCCAAAGATATCGATCTAGGGATTGGTTTATTTATGGTTCGGAGCATCCAAGCCAGGGGCGTATCACTTCGTTCAAATTTTTCAACCGTGGTCCGTGACGTAAAAGTGCTGTCACACATAGATAAAGTTTCATAGATGGAGCTGTAAAGATAGGTTTGTAATTTTTGATTTTCACCATCTCTCGCTCAGGGTTGCCAACTTAGGGGTAAAATAAGTGAGATGGGATTTTTTTACTGGTTTAATAGGTGTTTTGGGGTATTTTTTGTGGTATTTTTGGGGGTTTTGTGATTCCATATATTTTTTTTAATTTTTATTACATCGTATACACGGAGCACTCGCACACTTCTTATTTGAGGATTTATTTTTATTGTACAAAAACTTGCTGCAACGACTTGTGCCTTCACAATAAGGAACTCCAGTGAAAAATATTATGGCTTTAAAAAAAATATGTTCATACAGACCAATGAACGCTGATTCTGAATATATAAGTTTTATTTCATAATATTAAACGTAGAGTTCTTAAAAAAATATTAAAAAGTGCATTTTTAAACCTCTCGTCAAAACACACTGTAAAGTTGGTATTACTGAAATGGTTAGTGCTGACGTCACGCGTCACCAATCATTGTATTGAAACTTTGATTATGTAGGTATGACATAAGCCATCAGTACTAACAACATTTCATGTTATTCGTTATTTTATACTGTTTATAGATATTTAGTTTTGTGTTTATAAGGCATCTCTTATTAGATTATCTCTATTATTGAAAATGTTAAAAAAACTACTGTACAAAAAAAAATAGTAATGCTATTTCTAGGGAGAATACTTCGAAGAACGGAATTCAAAATGGCGGCAGTAGATCAGCTGATTGCCCAATGCTATACAAATTTTTCAGGAGTGATGACGACACACGATTCACCATACATCGGTGGTTTTCGGAGGGGTCTTGAAAAATAAAAACTTTAACAATTATTTTAACTATTATAACTAACTTTAAAAATAAAAATAAAGGTGCAGTTATTTAAGTTAGAAGGTCATTATTTATTAAAAAGAATAAAAAAAATGTACTGGAGTTCTCTATTGGAAAAATTGGTGGACTCTTGAAGTTGTAGATTTTTTTTTTAATTTCCGAGAACATCTGATGCATACAGCTTCAATTTGTTTTGGTTTTGATTTTCTAAATATATCACAAGATCTTGAAGAAAAGGATTTTTTTTACAGTGAATACCGCACAAGAATCTCAACTGCTCTCGTCTGAAGCCAGTGAGACTATGGCATTCCCCAAATTAGGTATGTTGTGAGGCTGAAGGTAGTGAGGAAGGGAAGGAGGTGGGGAAGAGGAGGGTTGGGAAGTACCTGGCTATTCAGGTCTGGTCACCAAACACGGCTAAAGCCATTTTCAAGCAACGTTTCAATTCTGAATGGTGGTCTTACACCAGGGCGATACTGATAGTATCTTCCACACTGGAACATGCCGCAAACATACTATATATTATTTTAAATGAATTAATTGTGAAATAACACAAATTAATCAAATAAAATTTACTTGCGCATGCCGGGTTCGAACCCCAATCCCCGGATCGTGAGTCAAGAGTCTTACCCACTGGACTACGGAGGTCGTCAGGTCATTTGATGGATGAAAATTAAAATCTCTTGATTTTATGAAACAAACAGCCCCGTATTTTGCGTATCGCTTGTGAAAGATATGTTTTATAAGGTATATAACAAATCGCGTACTGGCAACACAAAATATTTCTATTTCGAATGGCGTTTTTGACAGCATTTAACGGTCTTGGTTTTCTGCATAACAAGGTAATATATAGCATTTTTCTGTTGAAAATAATAATTATACTGTATATAGATGTTTTATTTGATCGATAAATATGATTTCCATTCAAAAACATTGGTTTTTCATTTTGTTTTCGCTAAAAGCGTTCATGTTCCTGTGGTAGCGCATTGGCTTCTTGTTTTGGCCTTTTGTATTGTTTTACGTATTTTAATTTGATTCTTTCAAGATGTATTAATTTATTTTAATGTTTTCCGGTAGACTATATATAACTTATTGTTATCATTTTTATAGATGGCTGTTAGAGGTTTGTCACATGAAGAAATAACTATTGCACTGCAAGGAGACATTTCCGATGTCAAATGGGAGTCTGACGGTGAAGGTGAAGAGAGCTGGTCAGTGGAGTATCTACAAGATGACCAGGATCAGAACCAGTACCAGGACATCAACATTCAGCATTCGTCCGTAAATTAATTTGAGGTTAGGTCGGTTAGGATACCTTAGTTTTTGTGTTATGTTTTATTATCAATTGTCTTATGTGTTATTTATTATCAATTGTCTTATGTGTTATTTATTATCAATTGTCTTTACTGAAAATAAACATATTTAAAGATGTTCTCAGAGTGTTTCATTTGTCTAATGTAACATTTTCTGATTCCAATAATTTTGTTCTTAAATAATTTATTGGGCTAATGAAGTAGGTCGAGAGCGATTATATTGTCTATGGTAGACAAATAAGTTTCCTCTATCTTTAGTCTATTACTGCTGGCAGGTGCGGGAAGGGCGAGGGGGGGGGGGGTCTGGTTAAGTTGGTGACGAAAACCGCTAGGAGGAAAAAGCCTTAAGTGATCGATCTAGGGGTTAGTATATTTATGATCCAAGCGCGGCGGACGTCTACTTAGGCTATATTATGTTTGCGTTAATCAATTTTTATTTTGGTTCCATGCCAACTCAGAATGAAACCAACTGAGAAAACACCTCAGAAAGGTCATTAAGAGCTATGAAAAAATAATTTTAAAATAGCCGGTAACCCTAACCTAACTTAATCAATTTGTTTATCATGACCTTTCTGAGTTGGCCGGTCACCTTTATTTTATTGTGAAACAAAGGACAAGGGGAAAATATATTTTTTACACCATTGAACCATTGAAGAAGATAATACTAATAAAAATATGAAAAAGAACAAGACACAGAAAAATACAATGTCTAGTTCACACGCGGTAGAAGTGAAACCTTCAGAAAACTAAGGTAGAAAAGAGTGGGGAGGCTACGAAGCACCGCACAAAGAGGAGACATTATCTCGCAGGCTAAATCCTATAGATTTGTCTCTTTTTAGGGCCACTTTTTCGTTTCAAGTTTCAAATCACAACGGTGCCAAAGAGGTTTTCGCTTCCAAAGGATCGCAATTGGGACCCGAACTCGAGGATCACTTGTCTTTATATAATATTGTCTTGTATTATAAAAAAAAGTTATTCTAACAAAATCATATATTTTTTATTGTAATAATATTTCTTCTAACACAGCAAACTTATTTTGTGGCACCATTTTGATTTAAATTAATAAATTACTTCGTTTTTACCACTTTTATTATTTACAAAACCAACATGTTTCGTGAGCAATGCTCACTTCTTCAGGGTTTTTTATTGATACCGATAATCTTCTAATATATAAAATTCTCGTGTCACGGTGTTTGTTGCCGTACTCCTCCGAAACGGCTGGACCAATTTTGATGAAATTTTTTATGCTTATATGTTAGGTCTGAGAATCGACCAACATCTATTTTTCATACCCCTAAAAGTAAAGGGTGTTCCACTCTGAATTTTTTTTTTTTTTTGGACAAATTTTTTATTTTTTATTTTTTTATGGTGAGGCATTAAAAAATACATGCAGCCCTAAATTTTCACCCTTCTACCATTAACCCCTATTTTTTAAAAGTGATATTAGTAATTCAAACCGGTGTCGCTTCTGACCCGATGAGAACGAAGACGGCCTCTTTTCTCTAATTTTAAATTTTTTACTAATCAATTACTGTTTGATATTGTTACTACAAACATGATTCACGGTCCATGCGGTAATTTGAATCGTTCATCGCCTTGCATGGTAGACGGAAATTGTACAAAGGGTTTTATTAAAGATTTCACCAACGATACGGTCACACATGTTGAAGGATATGCAATATATCGTCGAAGAAATACCGATAATGGCGGACAATAAATAAATAAATAAAGGCAGATAATAAATCTCTGGAATAAAACCATTTTTTTACGTAAGCTCCACTCAGGACCTATGCCATCTTAGGGGATGCTGTGTGGGGGTCTTTTTAAGGAAGGGTAGGATAGGAAGTTCTGGGAAGGAAAAAGACATGAGGGGTGGGTAGGAATCTGGAGGTGAGTGTATCCGGGAGTGAATCCATCCCTCCAACTGCGGTGCAAGGCCATTGCCATGACCGAAATTAACCTTTTATCTTGATCTTTCCAGCCGGACTCTTTAGACCCATTGGTCGAGGGAATCCGGCTGGAAAGGTCAAAAGGCCTTAACCAGTCTCTCTCGATCCGGCCCGCCACGCAGCAGATGGACAGACGCATCCACTGCCAAGACTCGCACAAAAGTCACCCCATGAACCCGGGCATCCCTGCTAAATCACCAAACGTAGCGAACCACTTGGGGTGACCTATGGTAGAGGTGTTGGTTATCTAATAAATGGTTCCCGGGGCGGCGGCACCCGTACCCGCTTCCTTTCAAAAATTCCCGTAAGTGGAAAAGTAAGAAAATCACAAAAAATATAAATCCGTATACAACGCCATCTCTGATACTGACTAAAACAAAAAACAGACAGTTTGGCATCGATAATAATTGCTTAATTGTGTAATTTTTAACTTAATAAAAAAACTTAATTTAATTCAACAGTTATTGATTCTGAGGCGGTACGAAGTTCGTCGGGTCAGCTAGTAATATTGTATAAATCATCAATAAAATATTATTTTCACTTTTTAGGTAAATTCAGTCGCAATAAATTACGTAACATAAGTGCATTAAATTTATGTACTTATACATTTTAATAAGTCAGGCTCGCCTCATACGCCATTCATATTCACATGTCTCGTAATATTATATTATCATAGACCGCACGGAGTAAAAACAGCGTGCATTCGCCGCCAGCTCGGAAGTTCCACTGAGCGCGATCGAGCGCTTGCCGCTTGTGGCCAAATTATCCGACCTCGCCGGATCGGTGGCAAGCTCTTGCAAGCCTACGCAAACGCGTGCTCCAGACGTAGGGACTTGTGGACGCTTGCCGAGGCTCGCCAAGCATTTGGACCCCGCTTAATACATTTGTGTAATAAAATATGTGAGTGTTTTTATTTTTTTTTTCATTGTCAGTAATTTTAGTTTGAAAAAATGTAAGGGGAGCCATTTTTAAAACTTTTATGTTTTGCATTAAAAAAATTACTATTTCCAAAATTTCATGTTTATTTCTAATTAAAAACAAAATGCCATCTACTGGATGGTTGTCCAACCTTTATGCCCACCACCATCTTTGAGTTCATCGTGAAGAGACAGACAGACAGATGCCGCGGAGGGCTTTAATTTATAATACGTAGAGATGGTGCAAAAGATTATAATAATGTGCATGAAATGCTTCAGGTAACTAATGTATTTAAGTTAATAAGGATTAATACTGTATCCGTCTAAATAACTTTTTAATTACCGCATTGTATGTGACCATTTTTTTAGAAGATAGAATGGGTATAGTAAGCTATCCTTTAAAGATAGATATATGCCTTTGCGGACTTTTTTGTAGATCTATAAAAGAGGAATATCCCACCATGCATTGTTTTGTTATATCCCAAAAGGATTAGGCAGCGTTTTCAATGAAAGCTTTTTTGACAGAATGGTTATAAGCTCTCCGTAAAAGATAGATATCGCGAACAGGCAGACAGACGGACGACGCGGAGGACTTTAATTTGTAAAATGTAGAGATATTAAAATTTTAAAGCTAATTTCATCACCTTTCCAAAACAGTTTTTAGTTTTCGGATGTATCCAGAAATATTCCATTTATTTGGATTTTTTTGCAAAACGGAAATATTTTGACATTCTGACATAATTTATTTATTTATTTGATGCAATATATTTACATTTTATACATAAATTCAATGATGTTGACCTCACTGGGTGGTTTACCCGTGCTGAGGCCTCCATTTCATATACAAAATTATACAAAATACATATAAATATATCTTCTTCTTCAATGGCGCTACAGCCCATTTCGAGCCTTGGCCTCCTTCAAAATAAGCCTCCACCGCCCTCTGTCCTCGGCCGTCTTCTTCCAATCTGCAACCTGGAGTAATCCTCTTGCATCCTTCCTGACATCATCCTCCCATCTCAGTCTAGGTCTGCCCGCCTTTCGTTTACCTCCCGGGTGTCCTGTCAGAACCTTCTTCGGTACTCGTGTGCTTGGCATTCGGTGCACATGTCCGGCCCATCTTAATCTTTGGAGTCTTAAATGGGTGGAGAGTCTGGGAGCTTGGTAAATATCATAGAGCTCATTATTGTGGCGGATTCTCCATGCCTCTCCCTCTCGCACCGCTCCTAAGATTCTTCCAAGTACCTTTCTTTCGAAGATGTCCAGCCGTTGCGCTGACTTTGCTGTCAGTGTTCCCGCCTCACATCCATAGGCCAAGACCGTTCTGATAATTGTTTTATATAAGGTTATTTTGGTTTTCCTATGGACGTTTCGGGATTTGAACACTGGCAGCAACGCGAAGTAAGTTTTGTTAGCGGCTGTAATGCGCTTTCTTACTTCTACAGGGTCTTCATTGTCCTGCGTTATGATGGAGCCCAGGTAGGTAAACTCTTCGACCACTTCGAAATTATAATTGTCTTTGAATTTCACTTTGTCTTTTATTCTGCGGTGAGGGGTTCTGGTTTGCATCATGATTTTTGTTTTATTTTCATTGATTTGCAAACCCACCTCTCTTGCCGCAGTCTCCAAAGGTTCAAACACTTCTCTTGCAGCCTGTAGGGATCTTCCGACAATGTTAAGGTCATCTGCGTAGCCAACTATTTGATTGCTTCTGTAGCAGATGTTTGAGTCGGTACTGATCATTGTCTTCCTCACGACGTGCTCCAGTACAATATTGAAAAGGGTGGGTGCTAAGCCATCACCTTGTTTCAGCCCCTGGGAAACGTTAAAATCCTCCGTTGTTTCACCTCCTATCCTTACTCGACACCGTGATCCGACCATTGTTGCTTTTACAAGCTTGACTATTTTGGGCGGTATTCCAAAATTGAGGAGTATTTCATATATTTTCTCCCTATCTATACTGTCATACGCCTGTTTGAAGTCGACAAATAGTTGATATATATCTATATCGAATTCCCAGCATTTTGTCAGGATTTGTCGAGTAGTGAAGAGTTGATCAGTGGTGGATCTCCCCCTCCTGAACCCTGCCTGATATTCTCCTAGTAAGTTTTCTGAGTAATATTCTAGTCTTTCTTTCAAAATCATTGTGAAAATTTTATATAATATATACATTATATAATATTGGTGAAAAAAAAGTAGATAAAAAACATATGATAAAGATAAATTAAACTTCAAAATTAGAGATTTAAAATTAACGCAAAATTAAAATTAAATAATATTATATAAGGTTAAAAACGATATTTTTAATAAGTGTTGTGTTTGTGGGTGATTGTGTTTTATATTAGTTGTGTGTGTTACTTGTATGTTTTATTATTTTATGCTATGATATTTTGGTAGTATTGTCTATTTTTGTCTTTAATCCATTTTGTAATTTTGTGTCGGAATTTATTTTTGTTTTCCTCACTTTTATTTTCAAGTGTTAGACTGTTGAATGCTTTTATAGCATGGTATTGGTAGTGTCTTTGTCCAAAGCTTGTATTTACCGTCGGAGTTTTTAAGTTTTCTTTGTATGCTTGTCTAACTGGTCTGTTTGTAATATTTTGTGTTTGTTGAAGATTGTTTTTTTGGTCAAAAATGTAATTTAGTAGCGATTTAATGTATAATTGTCGTATGTCTAGTACGTCACAACAGTTGAATATTTGGTCTGTATCAGTAAGTCTATGTTTTTTAAGTATTACCTTTAATATTGTTTTCTGCGCAATTTCCAGGTGTTCGATAGCTGAGTTTGTTGCTCCTCCCCAAGCAATTATTCCGTATTCTATTATAGACTGACATAGAGCAAAGTATATTGTTTTCATTTGTTTTATTTTGTATATGTTTCTTATGCTTAGGAAAATGTGTATAGTTTTGAGGAGTTTATTTGTGACTTGTTTGATGTGATGTGTCCATCTGAGGTCCATCAATAGGGTCGAGGTCTGAGGGGTTAATAAATAGATTGCAATCTTTCGAGCATGTGCATTAGGTTAGAATGCCGTCCCTGTTCTACCTGTATTTCAATGTAAGATGCTCCGAGGAACTAGAGTTATTGATCCCTGCAGCACCGGTGTATAGTCAGGAAATAAGCCAAATGCGCGTCAAACATTCGTCACATGAGAACGGGTTATTTTTACGACTCATTTTTGAGTTCAACAGCTCGGTTCTGGAACAATTTTGTGGCCACTGTGTTTCCTTCCTCTAAAAGACACTCCTTACAGCATACTCAAAGGTAACACAATTTGGGAGGCGGAAATGGGTACCACCGCCCCGGGAACCTTTATTGGATAACCAACACCTCTGCCATAGGTCACCACAAGTGGTTCGCTACGTTTGGTGATTTAGCAGGGGTGCCCGGGTTCATGGGGTGAGGTTTGTCTAGGTCTTGGAGGCGGATGACCAAGACACACTGAACCCCAGATTCCTACCCACCCCTTAAACCCCTTTCCTTCCCAGAACTCTCCTTTCCTTCCTTTTCTTAAAAAAAACCCTCCACACAGCATCCCCAAAGATGACATAGGCCCTGAGGGATATTATTTTTCTCAGTGCCTCCTGTGTGGAGCTCTTTAAAAAAAAAAAAACACAGGCCCTGAGGGAAATTATTTTCTTCAGAGCCTTCTGTGTGGAATTAATATAAAAAAAATATACATATGTTAAAAAAATTAAATGGTTGCAGAAGGAATTTAAATATATTTTAAGGTTATTCGTAATCCGGAAATGTTTGTCTTTATTTCGGAATGATTAAAATGTTGACGTTTGGAGTGAGAGAGGCATAATGAAGACCACCAAGATGATATTCTTCGGGGCACCTTGATTTTCACCATATTTCGGTGTGGAAATATGGTCACTTAGAGCCTGTGAAAGAAAGCGGATAGATATCCTCGAAATGTAGTGCTGGAGAAAAGTGTTCAGAATTCCATGGACAGCTAGATGTACAAATGTGTCCATTCTGGAAGAGCTAGCCATCCACAATAGATTCTCAACTATCTGCCTATAGCTATCTTAGCATACAGAGTGTCCCAAAAGAAAGTTTATATTTAGTGGACCAATTTAAAAAAAGTAAGGGTTCTATCGAAAAAATGTTTATTAAACACTAAAATACACAATTTGGGAATTTATTTCTTAACTTTTTCCACGCGATCGTAACAACAGTTGATACGGCAAAAAGCCACGCCTCACACGCGCCCGTATCAGCCCTTGTTACGCTAACTTCGACTGCCAATATCACAGCGTTCCTTTAACACACTATTTTTTCCCGCTTGTTAGGATATTCGTGTAACTATCACGATGCTGACATCTTCAGGCATATTTCGAAAGTAAAATTGTATTTCGTAAAAAACATCTATAATCAAGTGAATGTATCCTCGTACCTTTGAATGCAAAGTTCTCAATTTACTCCACAGATGGCGCTAGTAGTTTGCGCAGGCGCTCCATGCAATTTCGACTGACCAAATTGGACAAGCGTCGATAACATTTATTATCGAGATCGCGCGTATTCGCACACGTTTGTTTATGTTGTGAAAGTGTGATTTTGAATTTACATAAAAATTTTATTAATTTTAGAGTCGTCAGAAGTTTTAGAACTTGTTTATACGAATTAATTATGAGGTACCACTTGTGTCTATCAACGCAGTGTCCTGAGTACACGCACGCGGATAAATGGCGCCGTCTTTGAGATAATATGGGTACGTTTTTTATGTTTTTTGTTTTTTATAAACATCTAGGAATGTTTACAGACGACGATTTGGTTTCAAAGACTCCAGATACGAATATCTACAGCCTGTATGTCTGACGAATATCTACAGCGCATATGTTTAACTAATATCTACGAACTTCAGAGTGTTGATTAATATCTACAGAGCGTAGGTTGAACTAATATCTACAGAGCGTAGGTTGGACTAATCAGCTAAATGTGACCAATAGTCCGATATTAGGGATTTTTACATACATACTTACATAAATTAAGTTTTTTAAAACTGCATACGCAATATTACATTATTCCAATATGCTATATATAATTGCAAATCCAACCTCTGCCAGTGCTGTAGATATTCGTCAACACTTTGGTTCTTATAGATATTAGTCAACAGTTTGAGCTGTAGATATTCGTCAACACTTTGGTTCCCATAGATATTAGTTCGATTTTTTCAGTTTTTGGAATTTCTGTAGATATTAGTAGACGCCTCCGTTTCAAATTGTAGATAATAATCTCATCTGTTTATATAGTATGATAAATCATGCCATAATATGCTGTAATTTTACATAAAATTGGTTGGATAGGTATTTGAAATATGACATATACATGTACCGCGTATGGGTATTGAAAAAACGGAGTAGTTCAACGCGGGGAAAAGGTTAAAAATAATATCGTCCAAATGTAAACCCTCACATTAGCGACATTCATTTAATTGAAGAGTAAAATTTGTTATGACGGTTCGGCAGGTAGACTTTGTGATGGCTGCCATTTCGTGATGGATATTTTCTTTTAATTGCATCAGGGAAGTCGGATTTTTGGCGTACACTTTAGATTTGAGATAACCCCACAGGAAAAAGTCCATAGGGATTAAGTCAGGACCACGAGGCCAATTTATGTCACCTCTCCTGGAGATCAATTTTCTACGGAAAATTTCACGAACTCATGGCAGAGACGTATTGGAAGTATGTAATGTTGCTCCGTCTTGCTGGAACCATGTTCTTTGGATATAGCCAGTAAGTTTGCAGGGGTATAGCATTAGGTCTTTGTGCAAAATTTTGTGTAACGATGATCTATGCACATTTAAAGCACTTGCGCGCTTCCGAATCGAAAAGTTTGAGTCGTCACGAAAAGACTGATAAACACTCTCTACGTTTTCTACCGTTCTCGATGACCTTGGTCATCCGGATTTTGGTTTTGCCAGCATTGTACCGACCTCTTCAAACTTTTTGACCTATTTACGAATGAGAGGAATGCTTGGCGCATCATTGAATTGACAAACTTAAAATATTGCAGAATCTTCTATGCGCTACGGTCGCTGAATCACCATTTTTGTAAAACTCACGCATGCACATCGCGCGGTCACTCCCGAGAAATGCTTCATAGCGACTAAATTCCCAAGAGTCAGACTACTGATTGACATACCCCCACGCCCCTCGGAAAAGTTGCGTTCACACAGAAAGCGAAACAAATATAACGTAGACTGGTCGGTGGTTGAGTGGGCATGGCGCTTGGATCCCATCCGGGCGTCGCGTGTTCAATTCCTCGGCTGGCTAAGTCCTCCATCACAACACAAGCAACATTTTCGGCTTTCTGTGGTGGTAGTAGGAGATTTTCAAACATTGTTGGGTTATTCGTAACCCGGGAATGTTTGTCTTTCTTTTTAAAAAAAAAAAAAAAAAAAAAAACATTCTTTTGGGACACCCAGTACTTTGTTCTCCAAACTGAGGACTCCAACTTGGAGAAACTCATAGTCACTGGCCACAGTGCTTGTCAGAAGAAGTAGAGGAAGGTCACCGCAGTGTTGGAGTGACCAAGTATCACTGGTGTCTGGTACTAGGGTGTATACAATAGCGTGTGTCACTCTCCATAGAGAGAAAACAAATGGCCTTATATTTAAACGCCCGGGGTCTCAAAAGTTTCGTATGATCTGTAGCTATTCGAAAACGTAAAAAAAAATGAAATTATTGTTCACTATTAGCCCGCTAAAATGGCCGGAAGTTTCGAAAAAAAATAGATTTCGTGATTTGGAAAAAAAATAAAACAAATGTTTCATATTTTATATTTTGTACCAAACTTATTTTTCATTACATAACTGCAGTACAAAGAACCAAAAAAAAAAAAATTTTTTTAAACATGTGATGTGTTGGTCAAAAAAAATAAAAGGGGAAAATAACACTTTTTCTGAATAAAATCAGAATTCTTGTTGACTTACTTGTATTCATAAAGTTGAACTTTTTTTTTCATTTTTCTCAGTTATAAGCATTTAGTAATAATAAACAAACGTTAAAAGGTTAGATTACTGAAAAAAAAAATTATTAAAAATTAAAAAAAAAAATGGTTTTAGGTTTGTTTTCTGATTTTCAATGCATTTTAGCGGGCTAATAACCATTTTTAAAAAAATAAATTTAAATGCAGTTCTCATTTTCTTTGCAAGACGCAACTTTTGAGACCCCGGGCGTTTCTGAATTCAAAAGTTGAAATAATTGACACACGCTAGTATACAAGGAATGGAGGAACAAGGTCCACCATGGAAATTCGAGTAGGGGTCACCATGAGGATGCCGACTTAGGGGTCGTCCATTAATCACGTGATGCTCGAAAGGGGGGGGGGGTTCGGAAAAAATCACGAAATATCACGATGGGAGGGGGGTATAATGAGATATCACGTGTATTTATTTTTCATGATAATATTCTGAAAATTAAAAATTCTTTGCACTAAAAAAAATACACGTGATTTCGGGAGGGGGGGTTAGTCTAAAACCTCACCACATATCACCAGGGGTGGGGGGGGGGGTGAAAAAGTTGATAAAAAAACATCACGTGATTAATGGACGACCCCTTAAGAAGAAGACATGAGTAAGGTTACGAAAGGAACGTTAAAACGTTAACAACTTAACGTTACGCGGGAGATAAAAATTGTTTGCTTTTGAAGGAAAAATTTTTGAAAATAAAAAAAAAACACCAAAAAATCACCAGAGACCAAAATTTCATTTAAGTACATTTTTTGCTTCAACAAATGTCAGGAAGTAAATCAAGTATGTCTCTTAGCACCCTAGTGGTCTATTTAATGTGTTAATCGAGGTGATAATCAAATGTTGAGAATTTTATTGGTTATCACAATGTAACCCTATCTAGAACGTGTTACAAAAATCAAATACTTGGGTATTATTTTTGACAGTAATTTAAAGTGGAAAGAACATATTATCACTACAGCAAACAAACTTCGAAAATCTATATACCTTTTTAGACAAACTCGCAACTTTCTTAAATTGAACCAACTCAAAACCATTTACTATGTCAATCTCTAATCGAGTATGGTATCATAGCCTGGGGAGGAGCAAACGCTGCCGCCATTGATCCGATCTCTAAAGCCCAGAAACTAATTATAAAGATTATTCTAAAACTACCGATCACAAGCAGTTCGGATGAAATCTTTAGGAGTATCGGTGTTTTGGACATTAGGCAACCTTATGCCAAAAATATACTAATTTATCTATTCAAACCTGTTCGTGATACGAGAACCAAAGGGCAAAATCTCTTACTTATCCCTTTCGCCAAAACAACGTTTGGTCAAAGAAACTTCAGGTACTTTGCAACACAACTTTATAATACACTTCCACTGACCATTAGACAGCACACTAATCACGTAAAATACAAAACAGATACCAAGTTTTGGATCAATACCAAAGACAGATCGTATATCAACAATATTTTTAGAACCTCCTAATACATACTAACCCATTAATACGATGCTGATTGTCCCTGTACTTTTACTTTAAATGTAAATAACATTGTTGTTGTTATCCTTTATATACACTATTTTTAAACTATTTATGTTAACAGGAACTCCTAGTGAGACAGGCACAGTACAATCACTTATGTAACTTAAAAAAAATAAAGATTGCAATTAAAAAAAAAAAAAAAAGCAAGGCAATTGCACTGGTCTCGATTTCTAGTACTTTAGTACTAAACTGTCACTCGTCGAGTAAGGTCGTGTCTTACCTGTAGGAAAATTGCATTTAAAAAGTGCCAAAATGCCCTCCTGTGTGATGAGAAAATGTTTCCATTACACGGCAAACAGTAGTAAAAGTGAAGAAATAACATTTCATTTATATGTACGGACTACCAGTAGTCCAGTAGTAGTCCAGCGGTAAGGCTCTTGACTCACATTCCGAAGGTCGCGCGATCGAATCCTAGCGTGGCAAATAAATTTTATTTGATTAACTTGTGTATTTCACAATTTATTCATATAAAATAATATATAGTATATTTGCGGCACGTTCCAGAGTGGAAGATACTCTCAGTATCGCCCTGGTGTAAGACCACCATTCAGAATTGAAACGTTGCTTGAAATGGCTTTAGCCGTGTTTGGTGAACAGATCTGAACAGCCAGGTACTTCCCCACCTTCCTCTTCTCTATCTCCTTCCCTTCCCCACTGCCTTCAGCCTTACAACATACCCCAATTGGGGATGCCATAGTCCCACTGGCTCCAGACGGGAGCAGTTGGGACTCTTGTGCAGTATTCATGTAAAAAAAAAAAAAAGTAAGTCTAAAGTCATGGTGTTTGAAAGAGTACGAAAACAGTATGCAACATAGTTGTGAATGATGAATACTTGGAGCAGGTGGATGAGTTTGCGTATCTGGGTAGTATGTTTACGAGAGATGGGAAGGCTGATAGAGATATTGAAAGAAGGGTGAATGCCGGTAACTCTGGCCGTATGGCCGGCCTACTGGGCACGGCCAAGAATGCGAGAAATCTCGCTCTTGGCACAGAAGCGGTTAATGGTGGCTGAATGCTGTTGGCGCTAATAAAAAACTGTCAAAAGAAGCGAAGCTAGCAGTCCACAATGGAGTTCTGGTACCTACCCTGATGTATGGCAGTGAGGCATGGAACTGGCAGAGGAAGAAAGAAAGTAAACTGAATGCTGTAGAAATGATATCCCTGAGGCGTATGTGTGGCAAAACCATGTATGATCGTGTGAAAAATGTGGATATCTGCAAAGAATGTAAGGCTGATGTAAACATAATGAGTAAAATTAAGAAAGGGACCCTCAGGTGGTTTGAACAAATAGAGCGAATGAATGAAGAAGTGTAAGGAGAATATATGACGCAAATGAGAATGATAGAAGGAGTCGGGGACGCCCGAGGAAGACAATATGACACAATCAAGTGAATCAAACACTTGAGCAGAGCCATGTCAACAGTAATAACGGAAGGACATGTACGAGACGATGTATAAATGTGAATGAGGCAAGGAGTGTGTGCTAAGAACGACTTGTAAATTGTATCTTGATAGATACTTCCAGTATCACCCCGTTGAGAGACCGCCATTCGAAGCAAAAATTGATAGAAATTACTTTAGCCACTATTATCGTGACTTATTTATCGGGTATTATGCAGTTTTGCGCTACTTCCTTCTTTAGCCAACGTTTCGGACAGCGTTACAGTGTCCAACATCGGTTAACACTTTACCACTACCGATTACACATCTGTCCTGATTTTGGATACTGTAACGCTGTCCGAAACATTGGCTAAAGAAATAGGTAGCGCAACACGCAATAACACCCCAAAAATAAATCATAATAATATCTAACTTTTGCCGCCTCATGGAGCCTTTGTCTTACTAACCTATTTTTTTGCATTTTGTTTTTCCTGTTAAGCACTTGCATACTTCTTACTAACAACATATGCATGGACACTGGAGGTCTAGATTTGTTCAACATAAATAAATTTAGCTTCGTTTAACAAAATAAATTAGAATCTTGCGAGAGCCTTGGAGGAGTAACCATCTGTTACTTATACCAGGGCTGGTAAGTGGTGGATAACCTCCAATGACTTTTGACCAGATCTGAATAGTCAGGTACTTTCAGACCATTCTCTGCCACATCCCTTTCCCTTCGGTAAACAACACACCTCAATTGGGGATGCTATAGATCCACTGGTTTTAGACAGCTGGGATTCGAACTCTTCCGCGGTATTTTCATAAAAAATTAATGAGTAAAAGGTGCTCTACTAACAGAAAATACTTTACATTAGTTATTTAACAACATTTATTTCTAAGACTCCTACGCCCCACAAAGGCTAACGAAACTGATCGTCAGAGTCGGTACAGTGCCACACATAGATAATAGAAACAAGGAGAGATATGGAATTACTGTCGCCGAGCTTTGCGAAAGTTGCGCATTTGGTATGTAGACAGAAACAATGGTGGTGAACAATGTTGGCGACACTCATTGTAGTACTAATAATGGCAGATAGCCCATTCATCTTGTCACTATTATCTATGATGCCATGATTAAAAAAATAATCTACATTGAATTCATCGCCCAACAATTAATTTACAAAATTTTATAAATGCAAAAAAATCACACCAATGTTTTTTCAAAGGTAACTAGACATGACCGATATAGGGTAATTTTGTTTTTCATCACTTTTTATGACGTTATATCACATTTCATGACATTATATCACTTTTCATGACATTATATCACATTTCATGACGTTATATCACTTTTCATGACATTATATCACATTTCATGACGTTATATCACTTTTCAATAGTGTTCCATTTTGTCATGAAACCCTTTCAAAAGTTGAAAAAGAAGCAATCATTCTTCCGCTATGGCTTCGTAGATGCGTATCTTGGACTGCGAAAGAGTCACAAAGTGCGTCAGATCTCCACAGTCTTTGCGCGTTATCGGGAGAATATCTACCACATTATCGCTGGCGGCGAGACGACTTCGACGCTCGCTGTTTACCGACCAGATGCACACAGCTTTATCGGACTCGCTATGTGCTGCCACGAAAGATTCGTCCCCGATCGAATAAATAGCCGAACGTGTCATCAACGACTGCACGTTCGAAGCTTCGAACTTCTTCGTGACTTCAAAAGCGAAATCGTCCGACATAGAAAGCTTGCACAGCATGTGTCGACTCCTCTGATAATTTCCGCTAGGTCGCGACGAAACTAAAATATCTTCTGTGTATTTATTACGACGGACGCAAAGTAACGACCCGTCTATCGGCATTGTGCGCGATTCATAAGTGCTACCGCGCTTGCAATGCGCGCGAAACGAGTTCAGATGACACGCGAGCACCCCGCAGGGAGCGTGCGCTAATGAAGCGACGGGAGACATGTCGTTATCGGGCGCTATCCTCGTTATACAAGCACGCGGTTGACGAATATCGTATTCGAGTATGATACCGCCAACGCCTCCCACATAGAAGCGATTCTGGTTTGAATCGTCCCAACAGCACGACCAGAGGGGCATTTCCGCTGATATCGTCGTTGTTATAGTTTCGTTCGTGCCTTGAATCAATTTCACGGCTTTATCCAAGCCCACAGTAACTAAGAGATCATTTTCTTCAGAATAAGCTGCATCCCTTATCAGCTTTGGATGTAGATGGATGAGTTTGCCTAGTTTCCAATCATGACAACTGAGTTTACGCATAGCGTACCCTTGAAAGAGACAGTTGGTGCTCATCTGCGATACGTACAGCTCTTTGCTGCGACTGTTGTAAGCGAGCACGCGGCAAGACGCATCTTTGCACACTTCTAAATTTGAGCGTAGAGCATATTTCCACGATTTAGGAGTGGAAATAGTTTGAACGACTGCTTGCTTCAACTGCACGATTTCACGTTCTAGCTTTGTGATTTTATTAAAGAATAACTGTTGACTCGACATGGCTTTGTGAAGTTCCATTTCGATTCTGTTTTTTTCTGATTTTGTCGTTTCTAGCTGCGTTTTTAAGCTTTCTATTTCGGAGTTGTCAACGACGGCGATTCTCTTGGCGTAGATGAAGCGTATGTCTTTGTTGCAGGCGCGCGTTTTGCAAGACGGACAGCAACGGTTGTTCCTGGTGGTCTGCTTGAGCCATCGATCGATGCAGGAATGTCCGAAGAGGTGCCCGCACTTGAGAGCGGAGAGGCGGTGCTCTCCGGAAGCAGTCCAGCCCTCGAGACAGATGGAGCAGGTCTGTCCGTCGTTGTCTTCGTCCGTGTCGTCGTTTCGCGTCGGAAGTTCAATCTTTGCGAACTTTGAGGGCGGTTCGGTCTCTTCTTCGTCGAGTGGGAGGTCACGTGAGGCAGATACCTCAGGGATGGTGGAGCTGTTGGAGTCTTCGCTTTCGATGATGATTGGCTCGAGGTTTTCGACGAGCGCCGCTACCATGTGGGCGGCTTCGTTGGAGTTTTCGTCACTCTCAGGATCGGGAGAAACATCGATGTTGTTACGTTCGTCCCCGAGAAATCGGTCGACTTCTTGGATAATGCTGATGAATCGGGGGTCATGGTGACCTTCGATAAGGCTGGCCATGTATTCGTTGCGATCGTATGGTCGGGCTCGGACTGCTTCAAGGATGCGGCGGTGGCGGGGAACGGGTGGGCTTCCGCCACGATGGGTCGGATACAGCGGGACGTTGGCTTCATCACCTAACGATGACGGCGCAGTGCTCGCTCCATCGTCGGAGCTGTGAAGTGCAGCAGCGGAACCGGCTTCAGCGAGCTCCAGTAGTGTGGAGTTAGAGATTCCATCAGGAAGGTGATGGTTGCTTGCAGACGCCTCTAATTGGGAGTCTTCACCATCCATCCTGGTATTTTTAAACTTTTCAGTGCGACTAATTGTCCATCTGAAAAAAAGAATTGCAGCAATATTAAAAATTTCAAAGTAACTTGTCTTTATTTTCTCGTCTCTCCTATCCATAAGCACAAGAGTCCCAACTTTTTTTTTTTACATTAACTCCACACAGGAGGCCCTGAGGAAAATAATTTCCCTCAGGGCCTATGTCATCTGGGATGCTGTGTGGACAGTGGCGGATACAGGGGGGGGGCGCAGGGGTCGCGCGCCCCCCCCCCTTGCGGGCCGCAGGCCGCAAGCTATTCGTTCTAGTCAAGCTATTCGTTCTTGGGTAACTGGCCAGACTGAACAGCATAAATATACCAATTCCCTGAACAGATTTTCAATAACATAACCAACTGGTTATTGGTATCTAAATAAATAATTATAAAATGGTTATTTGGTTATTTAGTTATTTCTCCATAACTTCGAGGGTGGGCAACGACGGCAACGCGTCTGCTGGCCCGGCTACAGATGATATTGGCTAGTTGTCTAGTTATTAGTAGTTTTCATGGTTGTGAAGTTATTTGGTTTTGTCCGTGGATATTGGGTGAGTTGTGGTTTTCATGGTTGTGTAAGTTATGGTTTTGTCAATGGGGGAGTAGTATTATCGAGTAGTTTTTGATCCAAAGAAAGTAGTCGATAGCGCTATACGAACTACAAAGATCTATCTCGTTTTGCCTCACTGAAGAAAAAAAAAAGATAAATACGCAGCCCTAACTTACAGGCAGACAAAGACCCAAGGAAAACTGCGATCATAATGATGATGCTGTGACATATTGGAAAAGAACTATTTTTATTCCAACACTGGACCATGTTACGACTGGCATGAGTGGCATGAGAGAACGTTTTGCTGAGGAAAATATTTATCATTTAAAATTCAACATACTTTTGTCCTCACAACTACTGAAACATGCCGGTAATGATCTGGCACATAAATTGAACCAGTGCTTAATTGAACTACCGTTCTTTGAAGAAGGATCACCCTCTGTAATTAAAAAGAGACTTATAGGAGAGATTCTTCAATACAAGCAAACGAGCATAAACGCCCTTAATGGTCGTGATTCTGTGATGCAAGCGTTGTCTATTTGTCCTAGATCTGAATATCCTACTTTGCACATGCTGTACAAAATATTTGCTTGTCTACCTATATCTTTTGCTACAGTAGAAAGAAGTTTTTCAAAATTGCGGCGTACAAAGACATGGCTGAGATCGACAATGAAGGAGGATCGACCTAATGGCTTAGTTTTGTTGAACATTCACCATGAAATTGATTGTCCTATTGACGATGTACTTATCCAATTTGCCAGGAAGAATAGGCGCAAAGAAATGAGAACCACAATCGTTACTTTTTTATATCATAAGATGGCATTGTATTGTAGATGTTTTTAATCAGTTTAAATAAAACTTTCTCAAACTTTGCATGTGACTTGATTATTTTTCTTATTACGATAAAATTGTAATTTGGGAGGCGGGAATGGGTACCGCCGCCCCAGGAACCTTTTATTGGATAATCAACACCTCTGCCATAGGTCACCCCAAGTGGTTCGCTATGTTTGGTGACTTAGCAGGGGTTTCCGGGTTCATGGAGTGAGGTTTGTCTAGATCTTGGCAACGGATGAACTGGACACACTGAACCCCAGATTCCTACCCAACCCTCGTACCTTTTTCCTTCCCAGAACTTCCTCTCCTTCCTTTCCTTCAAAACACCCTCCATACAGCATCCCCAAAGATGAAATAGGCCCTGAGGGAAATTATTTTCCTCAGGGCCTTCTGTTTGGAGCTAATGTAAAAAAAAGTACCTAAAAGTAGCTCAAGATATCTTTAGCGCCCCCCCCTTGAGTTTTTTCTGTATCCGCCACTGTGTGTGGAGGGTCTTTTTGAGGAGAGGAAGGAATGAACATTGGTCTTGAAGAGACCCATGTTGTAGGAAGGAGGAAACACAGAGGCCGGCAAATCATTCCACAGCCGAGCTGTTGAACACAAGAACGAGTCGAAGAAACGACCCGTTCTCATGTGACAAATATCAACCGTGTACAAATGTTGGGCACGCGTTTGGCGTGTTTCCCGACTATTCGCCGGTGCCGAAGGGATCAATGATGCTAGTTCCTCGGAGCATCTTCCATTGTAATACCAGTAGAACAAGGATAGCATTCCCACCCGACGCCTGTGCTCTAAAGATTGCAATCCGTCTGTTAAGATGGGAGAATCTATCAAACGGACCGTCCGTTTCTGCAGTGTCGAGGGTATTTTTCAGGTATTTTGGAGCTCCAGACCAGAGGTGGCTGCCAAATTCAACCGTGTGGCGAACTTGTGATTTGTACAGGGTTAGCAGTTGTGTACTATTAAAGTATCTGCGGGCCCTGTACAGTACGCCCAGTTTTTGGGAGGCTAACTTTACTCTGGCTTCGATGGAGCCCCCATACCTGAGCTGGTCACTTAGGGTTACACCAAGCATATCAATGGAGGGCCTGTTCGGAAGATTGCTTCCGTTGAAAGATACTAAATTTTCATTTCGATCCCTTTTAGACGTAATCAGACAAGATTGGGTCTTTGAAACATTAAATTCAACGAGATTATTTTTACCCCAAGAGAAAACACTCTTGAGGTAATTGTCCATTCTTTGCTTCAAAGCCTTACGAGCCGTTGGAGTTTGTGAGCCCTTTGGGGGCTTGTCAAACAAAAAGCTATCATGGACTGTACTGTCATCCGCGTAACAATGAATTGGTGCATATGAACCAACTGCTCCCATCTGGAGCCAGTGAGACTATGGCATCCACAATTGGGGTACGTACATACAGATGGAGAAGACAAAAGTTTGGAAGTACCTGGCTATGGTCACCTAACACATCTAAAGCCATTTCAGGGCGCACTGTACAGGGCCCACAGATGCTTTAATAGTACACAACTGCTGCCCCTATACAAATCGCAACTGTTGAATTTGGCAGCCACCTCTGGACTGGAGAAAATACCTGAAAAAATCCTTGACTCTGTGTAGAAACCGGTGGACCGTTAATAGATTCTCCTATCAATAAGCGGATTGCAATCTTTAGAGCACAGGCGTCAGGTAGGTATGCTATCCTTGTTTTACCGGTATTACAATGGAAGTTGCTCCGAGCAACTAGCGTCACTGATCCCTCTGACATCAGTGCATAATCAGGAAACACGCTAAACATGCACCTAACATACGTGGGTAGAAAATCTTGCTGGAGAGGTCAAAAGGTCTCCTTCAACCAGTCTTCCGATCTGTCTTGCCACGCAGTAAGTATCCACCGTCAAGACCCGGACTTGTATCATCCACCTGCTCCAAGTATTTGTCATTTACAACTATATTGCACACTGCTTTCGTAATCTTACTTTCAAGCACCATGACTTTAGACTTACTTACATTCATAACTCATTCCTTATACATACATCGTTCATCCTAGACACGAGAGACTGTAGATCTTCCATACCATTTGACATAAACACCAAATTACCATAAAAAAACAACAGGTAACATTTATTCAGATTTTTAATTTAGGTAATTGGGAGGAATGCAGAATACGCCAATGTCAGGGAATTTAATAAAAATGCACTTTCTAGATGAGAAAAGTGTGTAGAAACTCATTAAAAAAAGAATTAATGTGCGGAAAGCAAAATTGAGGGAGATACAGCCGATCAAAGTTTTATAAAATTTCACTTCGCGAACCGATACTATGACAGCCCGCCCGCCATCTTTTGTCACTGTTAGGTTGGTATCCCGGACCTGATACAAACAAGAGCCTAGATACGATTGTAGCCGACTTCGTGGGATACTTGAGGCGCGTAATTATGAAACTAAACAAAATACTACCTTAAAATCGCTCACTCGTAATCGTCGAACCCAACCTAACCTTTCTAGCGGGCTTGTGTATGTTAACCCAGCGCCGGATCTGCCCCCCCCCCCCCCCCCCCCCCCCCCATAACCTAACCTAACCGAACCTAACCTAACCTTTCTAGCGGGCTTGCGTATGTTAACCCAGCGCCGGATCTGCCCGCCCCCCCCCCCCATAACCTAACCTAACCTAACCGAACCTAACCTAACCTTTCTAGCGGGCTTGCGTATGTTAACCCAGCGCCGGATCTGCCCGCCCCCCCCCCCCCATAACCTAACCTAACCTAACCTTTCTAGCGGGCTTGCGTATGTTAACCCAGCGCCGGATCTGCCCGCCCCCCCCCCCCCATAACCTAACCTAACCTAACCTAACCTAACCGAACCTAACCTAACCTTTCTAGCGGGCTTGTGTATGTTATCTTTACATTAAAAAACAGCCTACGTTTTTAAATGGTTTGTCTGGCGGAATTCTCCATTCCAGTGCCTATTTACATTATATTATTAATTCTGTTTTTCATAATTACGCGCCTTATAATTTACCCCACGAAGTCGGCTACAATCGTATCTAGGCTCTTGTTTGTACAGGTCCGGGATACCAACCTAACAGTGACAAAAGATGGCGGGCGGGCTGTCATAGTATCAGTTCGCGAAGTGAAATTTTATAAAACTTTGATCGGCTGTATCTCCCTCAATTTTGCTTTCCGCACATTAATTCTTTTTTTAATGAGTTTCTACACACTTTTCTCATCTAGAAAGTGCATTTTTATTAAATTCCCTGACATTGGCGCATTCTGCATTTCACCCAGGTAATTTTTCGGGATTGGTGGCCACGGCTATTACGAATAATTTTTAGAAAAAAACTTTAGATTTGCCTTAATCACTATAAAAGGAAACTTATTGCATCACGGCTGGCGGAAAATAATGCATTTTATTTTTCAATGTCGTTAAATAAAATTTCACTTCCGAACTACGACAGCCCGCCCGCCATTTGTCACATACACAAGCCCGCTACACAAACCCTGCGTAGCCAAACAAACCATTCAAAAACGTAGGCTGTTTTTTAAAGCAAAGATAACATACACAAGCCCGCTACACAAACCCTGCGTAGCCAAACAAACCATTCAAAAACGTAGGCTGTTTTTTAAAGCAAAGATAACATACACAAGCCCGCTACACAAACCCTGCGTAGCCAAACAAACCATTCAAAAACGTATTTTGACAGCGAAAAATGGCGGGCGGGCTGTCATAGTTTCGGTTCGCGAAGTAATTTTAGTTAACGACATTGAAAATTAAAATGCATTATTTTCCGCCAGCCGTGATGCAATAAGTTTCCTTTTATAGTGATTAAAGCGAATCTAAAGTTTTTTCTAAAAATTATTCGTAATAGCCGTGGCCACCAATCCCGAAAATTTACCAGTTCGGGTTTTGTTGTATAAACATTTACCTGAATTGTTGGAATATATATCTCGATCTGTTGCAAGTCCCTCAGGGTCGCAATAGGACTGCCAAATGCATTATTGATTGAACAATACATTGAAAACTGCAAATCCTTGTTTATACATCATAAATAATATACGAAATGTCAAACTTCAAACACAAGAAACAGGCGGGATGTAATTTGAGAAAACAGCGGTAAATCAATCACAATTTACAAAAATAACACTTAAAGTTTTGATTTTAGTTTAATTGGTCGACTTTATTAAAAATACACGACATAAATAATTTAAATTGTGTTTTGTTCTTGTACATTTCACGCGGGCAGGGTTGCCAATTTGACGTTTCAGAGTTTTAAACTGTGTTGCCATCTTGGAAGATATATTCCCGCCATAAATAATTACTCCCTCTAAAACCTTTTTTTTATTGTAATATAAAAAATATGAGTTACATAATATGTATTTTACAAAATATTATAATAAAGGTCGTTTTTGGTCATTTATCCCTATGTCAGAAAAGAGGAGCTCTTATGCGTGATAAGGGAGCCACGATTCTTACTTAAGTTTTTTTTTTTTTAATTATTTATTTGGCTTTCACCCATTAAGGGTGATCTTGGCCATTTATTAAAGTAAGTTACATATTTTTAAAATTATTTACATATCCAGTTTTTTTTTTTTAATTCTTAGTTACATTATCAATTTTTTAAAATTATTTACATTTTCAGTATTTTTTAAATTAGTTACATTATCATAGACAGTGGGCCAAGACAAATATTCATATGATTATACTAGTTGTACTAACATACAGAGTTGTTGGTAATAATAGGAATTACAAAATTGTAGAGTAGGAAGATGTACAGGTTCCCAAAAATAGGAACGTGAACAACTGTACATACAGAGTTAACACACAGAGTTGGCATTAATAGAAATTACAAAATTGAAGAGTAGGAAGATGTACAGGTTCCCAAAAATAGGAACCTGTAGATCTTCCATACTTCCATCTTCATACAGAGTAACATACAGAGTAACACACAGAGTTGGAATTAATAGTCATTACAAAAATGTAGAGTAGGAAGATGTGCAGGTTCCCAAAAAAAGGAACCTGTACAACTGTACATAATAACACTGCAAGAAACAATTGTATATATCATATGGAAGAGAAAGAAATGTTATTGATGCTTAAATGTTGAGGCCATTTTTGTAAATAAATTTTGCTAACAAACAGTGTTCTTAAGTTATAATGTTTTGTATAAAATATTTACTTTTTACTGAAAGTTTTTTTTTTGAAAATTTGTTTAATTTTATTTATTTGTTCTGATTGGTTTATTATCAGCGTTATTCAGAAGGAAGGTTATTATAGTTGTTATGGCTTGGAAAATATATAACAAAATACCTATATGAAAATTCATCAGAATTCCACCAATAAGGAACTCCAGTCCAATTTTTGTTTTTAAAATTTTTAATAATAATTTAATAAAATTTAAATAATTTAAAAAAAAACAAATAATTTTTAAGCCTTCTAACTTAAAAAAACTGCATATTTATTTTTATTTTTAGAGTTAGGTTAAAAATGGACTTTTTAATATTTTTTTAAAAAACTCTGCGTTTAATATTATTAAACTAAACTTATATATTTAGAATCAGCGTTTATTGGTCTATATCAGTGGTTCCCAACCTTTTTCTGACCAGGGACCATTTCTACGTTTATTTTTTGGCAGGGACCACAGGGTAGGTAGGTAGGTGCCTCCCGACCGAGTTTCACCCCCCAGCCTAGCCAACCCCCCCCCCCCCCCCCAGGACAGACCAACATTTTATGAAGTGAGGGGGGAGGGGTAACACCACGTTATCCGCCCGTGCTAGCCTAAGCAACTACTTATAATCAGTGCCGTGGGCTAACATGGTTGGCACCCGGTCACGGATGGCATAACGGGACGGGCGTAATGGGATAGGGCAGGACGGGTTTTTTTTTCAATTATTTCTGGCTTTCACCCTTCAGGCCATCATTTATAATTACAGAGAAAGGAAAGGTGAATTTGTATATTAATTTTATTTAAATGTGCAAATTTCAGGATTTTATGGAAGATTGGAGTGGAGTTCACACTTAGAAGAGATAAGATGTTGAATGGAGGAGAGGCAATTTTGGATAAATCTTGATAGAAGAGAGGATATTTATTTAGAGAGAGACAATAAAAAAATATGTGATCTAGCAGAATACGGGTTCTAGCAGAATATTTACCACAATGGAGGGGGTAGAACGGGGTAGGGTGGGGTAGGGCGAAACGGAATACCATAATGGCCACTGACCACAAGGTACAATAATGATAAACTGAATATTGTCCCGATTTTTTAAATTCAGACTTCTCGATCAGGGACCTCCCGCGCGCTAGCTCGCTTATTGACCGGCGGACCATCACTAGCCTCCTGCGGACCACTGGTTGGGAAACCCTGGTCTATATGAACATCATATTTTTTTAAGCCATAATATTTTTCACTGGAGTTCCTTATTGTTCCTTATTAGTTCATGCTCATACAGGAACAGTACACTTGGCAAGGTAAAACTCCAATTAATTTTCCGGGGACAGTACTCGAAGTTGGCCGATCTCCGAGGGCGGGTGTCCTGTTCAACACCTCATTGATCAGTCCCCTCCTTTTGGACGGTTATTCCGACGAGTACCAAACCTGTGTATGTATTAGATTTGGTGATACTGAAATCTTTTTGATCTCAGTCTATTTTAAGTTTGGGAACCCGGTTGGACCCCACATCCTGAGTTTGACGCGCGCACTCAATGCGCTGAAAGGTCGTAACATTGTTATCGGAGGTGACTTTAATGCTCGCTCACCACTATGGTTTGACACTAACGACTGTAGGACGGAACGTTCAGACGCCGTGGAAGACCTGATTGCTGCGCAAGGTCTTAGCATAATTAATGAACAGAGTTCTCTTTTTACTTTTTCAAACATACATGGTGAGAGTAACATTGTCTTAACTCTTTGCTCTGGGTCAGTTGCAACCAGGATTTCAAGGTGGACAGTCCATGAGTGCGAAATTATTTCGGATCATAGACTAATTACATTTACGGTTGGTGTTAAAAAAACTGAGATTCCAAGATCCTCCTGGTATTTCAACACCACTAGGGCGAATTGGGATAACTTTGGGATAGCGCTACGAGATTCTTTAAGGGATTTTTACCATGTAGCCGCTACTGATCCGGATAATTTGGGAAACTTTTTTAATAAGGCGGTTGTATCTGCTGCCAACTCGTCCTTGGGCAGAACAAACCCAAATATGAGTATTCGGACGCCGTGGTGGTCACCTGAGCTGACTTCGCTAAAGGGGGCTTACAAGAGAGCCTACAGGGCGATGGGATCGGCTAGGAGTGGCGGTCGTACGGAGGAGGAAACAGCCGCTCTCCTGGGTGACCTAAGATCTGCCAGGTCGGCTTTTAAGCGGGCCGTTCTTCAAGCGAAACGAGCTGCCTGGCGTAATTGGGTCCAAGAAGTGGGTAACGCCAACCCGTGGAATATCCACAGCGCAATTAAGAAATCCGGTAAAGGATCTGATCGGTTTTTGTCAACTGTAATTGGGAATATTGATGGTAGGAACGCTGAGACGGTAGACGTGGCCTCTACCCTCGAGACACTTCTGGGCGAGTTAGTTCCTGTAGATTCAGTAATTGGGGAAAGTGACCACCATACCCAGATTAGAAATCTGGCACGGCTGCCTCCTAGTAACCTCGCCCAAGAGGATAATATGTATAGAGTCACTAAGGCAGAAATTGAAGTTATAATTAAGGGTTTGGGTCCTAAGAAGGCACCAGGGCATGATAGGCTCAACGGCGTAATTGTAAAGCAAGTCTGGGTCCACGCCAAAGAGGAACTCCTCCAGGTGATGGACCCATGCATGAGAAGAGGAGTTTTTCCCTCAGAATGGAAGCGTGGCGTGCTCCGGATTATACCCAAGGGTAATGATAAACCACTATCAGATATCAAAGCATATAGACCTATCACCTTACTCCCAGTTCTAGGTAAAATTCTGGAGAATATCATCAAGGAACGTCTACGGAGAAAGCTCTCACCGGCCAGCGAATTGCAGTTTGGTTTCGTCCCTGGGAAATCCACGGTGCACGCCCTGTCGTATGTGCTTAACTGGGTGAAGGTTTGTCCAAAGAAGTATGTTGTGGCAATTTTCCTTGACATAACTGGTGCCTTCGATCACGCGTGGTGAGCAATGATACGTATGAAGGTGAAAAACAGGCAGTGCTCCAAACTTTTATTTAAGATCATTGATGACTATCTGGCTGATAGAACTATAACTATCTCATTTGGTGACTATTGCATCGAACGGGAAACTGATATGGGATGTCCACAGGGCTCCATTCTTGGACCTGACCTGTGGAATATTGCCTTTGACGACTCCTCCAGGTTACCCTTGCCTGAAGGATGTATCGCTGTCGACTACGCTGATGACAAAATGTATCTGGTCTCTGGGGACAGTAGAAAGGAAGTTGAAAAGAAAGGCAGTGATGGTTTGCAGATGTTCCTGGATTGGGGAACAAGAAACAAGATGACCTTTGCTCCCCATAAGACCAAGGGCCTCCTGATGAAGGGTTATCTCAGCAGAGACAGAAATCCAACGATCAAAATGAGTCCAATATCCGTTTCTTTGATAATGTTAAATATTTAGGTGTCACACTTGATCGATCGTCCTCTTTTTTGGCTCACGTCAAGGATGTATCCAGCAGGGCTCAGGCTCTCTTTTTGAAGTTAAGGAGACTCTCCACAGCTGAGTGGGGATTGCGTAATCCGGCATTGGTATGCTTTATAGGTGCGTTTATGTGGCGCAAGTTTCATATGCTGCATCTGTTTGGGAACACCGCCTGGATAATTCGCTTATACTCTTGGCTTTGAAAAGAGGCCAACGTACCCCTCTCTTGGCACTATCTGGTGCGTATAGAACCGTTGCTTCGGACGCTTTGCCTGTTTTGGCTGGTATATTACCAATCGATCTTGAAATTAGGGAAGTGATTACTAAGCAAAAGCTCACTAGAGGAATCCCGGCAACTCATATTGGTATTATCCTAACTCCTGGTGGTTCGGGGACTCTCCCTGGTCTGCTTCGTGAAATGAGGGAACTGTCACTTCAAGAGTGGCAGCTGCGTTGGGATAGGTCGAATTTGGGGAGATGGACTTTCTCCTTCTTCCCATCAGTTAAATTCAGAATGGAAGGGGCCTTTTTATTACTGGACCATTATGTGACCCAACTTTTGTCTGGTCATGGGGAATTCAGGGGGAGACTTCATTCTCTCTCCCGATAGGGGATACCCTCATCCCAACTGTGCGTGCGGTTGCACCAACCAGTCGGCCGAGCACATTCTGTGGCATTGTGAGATTATGATGGATGCTAGAGAGGAAATGCTTGATGGTTTGGACGTTCCTATTAGACCAGTATGGAATACTGATCTAGTATCGAATAAGGTGAATTTCGAGTGCTTGCGTAAATTTGCAAAAATTTGGGTTGAAAGATGGCCTGCTCTTAGAGTTGCTGACTAGCTGAATTTAGGTCACCAGGTGTACTTGTTCCTGTAATTTCCACGGACTACGATCTGATCTTTCTCTACACTATTGCTTGGATGTACATATTTCTTCTACCTTTTTTTGTGTTAATTATGTTATTTGTTATATTATTTCGTTATTGTACTACATTGTTGTACTGTAATATTGTTATTTTGTTTCTTTTGTTATTTTGAATTTGTTTTGCTGAATTTAGGTCACCAGGTATACTTGTTCCTGTAATTTCACGGACTACGATCTAATCTTTCTCTTACACTATTGCTTGGATATACATATTTATTCTAACTTTATTTGTGTTAATTATGTTATTTGTTATTTTATATTGTTATTGTACTATATTGTCATACTGTAATATTGTTATTTTGTTTCATTTATTATGTTGTTACTTTTTTATTTTATTTGGAGGTTGGATAGAAACTCCTTTGTTTATTTTGTAATGTCCTTTTCCCCATAAAAGGGGTTGGACTTTGGGCCTTGTCCCTATTAACTTACATATAGGTCTACCTTTTTGTGATGTACTATTGTTATCTCCTTCTTCTGCCTGCGCCACCCCCCCTGACATGATAAGGTTGGCGGAAAGATTGAGTGGCATCTAGAGGTTTGTCCGTCCCTCCTCCAACTTCCCGACGCTTTTCTCTCTAGGGTCTTTCAATTGTAGTCCAATTACTTCTTCTAAGCACAACCGGCTAGCTGGCTAAAGGACGACTCCACTAGGTCCGTGACGTTGGACTAATAACCTTATACATTATCTGGGGGACTGCCGGGCAAACGACGATCATGACGGTTATCCTCTATTTTTTTACCTTTTTCAAATGTTATATGTTTTATTTACTACACTTTTTATTCTTTTTTTTTCTCTTCACACGCAGATGCCTGCAGTCTCAGAGTGTGTGGTCTCCTGCTGTTTATTTTTCAAATATATTCTGTTCTTTTCTCTATATTATATTTTCATGTTTACTAACACCAGTAGTATTAGTTTTTCTTTTTGACTATTACAGCTTAGACTGTAGGCGATCCTACATTTCCGCCACCTAACAAAGTATGTAGGGACATTGAAGGTCTAGATTCGTTTTAATAAATGTAGAGTCGTTCAAAAAAAAAATTAGATTCTTGCGAGAGCTCCGAAGGGGCGACCATAAGTCGCCTATACCGGGGCGGGACAGTGGTGGGTACTTCAATGGAGTTCCTTATTGCTACAGTATATAATATATTATAATACGTCATTCAAGGGCGGATTTAGGGGAGGGGGGCGCGGGGGCACGTGCCTCCCCCAGACGGTATTTTTGTGTACTGTGGAGATTCCATCACACTACATACTTAGAAGCTAAAGCTGTCTTTATTAAACATTTAATTTTTCGATTGTTTTGACACTTTCATAAACCTTCCTATACATACTTGAACTTGTAATTGTTGATTTTTTTGCCCGTCCTCCCCTTCTGCCCGCCCAGAAAAAAAAATCTTAACAGTAATTTTTGATTTTTTTGCCCGTCCGCCCCTTGTGCCACCCTCAGGAAAAAATCGTAACAGTAATTGTTGATTTTTTTGCCCGTCAGCCCCTTGTGCCCCCCCAGAAAAAAATCCTGGATCCGCCCTTGACGTCATTGACAGTATATATGAAATATTTGAAAGTGATTTTTTATACGAAATGAATATAAAAGGACTCTAAGTACCTTTTAAAGATCATTAGAGATTATAATGATAATATTATAATTTAAAAATAGATGAGGCAAAAAATGACAACATTGTGTGAGTCAGAAGCCTCGATAATATACATGACATAAAAAAAAAAACACATAACTCATGATGTTAAAGTAAAGCTGTGTAACCTACATTTTCATAAAAAATTAAAAAGGCATAATAGTGGAAAAAATATTTTTTAATTGCAGTATAGAATATAGATACCCGCCGATCTCTAAATTAGAATTGCATATAGGTATATTATTATTATACCTTTGCAATTTTGTGCTAACATAATGAAGAATAACTATAATGTAATAAAATATAAAGCACAGTTTAGAAATTGCTCACATTTATTAAATACTAGATAAAGTACCTAGCGTTGCCTGGGCTTTAGATCATGTCTCTAATTTTAGATCTGAATATATTTAACTCATTCAGATCTAAAAGTAGTGTAACTAAACTCACCATTAGTGATTCTTCCTTTCTTTCTATTGTTAAATTCAAATTTATGTTAAAGCAAATCGATTTATAAATCACCTTTTAATCAAATTTATGTCATGAAGAAAAAATCTTTTTTAAAATGTGGTTTACTGTGTTCTATACATTCAGTGACATTGCACTTCAAAAAAATATTTGACAGTTAAATTGGTGTTGCCAGTCCACAAATTTAGTAGTTCCAGTTTTTATATTTTTTACTCTTCTTTGACAGACTATAGATCATTTATCGGAGTTATGCAAATACCGATTTTCTGACAGCAAACACAGCGACACATTTTTTAGTAATTTAGCATATTTCGGGCATATTTTTCACATCTATTTGAAGTAGTTGAGTTGGCAACACTGATTCTGATTTGCGTCAATGGGATTGGTTTATTTATGGTTAACCTCAAAACCCTCAAAATGACATTTAGATTGTAGGAAACTTATATATTAAAACAGTTACCAAACTGTTTTGTTGCAATCGGTGTTTATACTGTTTATTGAATAATGATATCTTTGTACAGAAGTGTCTAATTCCAGCGCTGATAAAACTTTTTAGAATAAACCATCAATATTTCATACAGTCACACAAAATATTTTGAGGTACCAGTTAGTACTCGATGAAATTAGAGACATCGGTTGTTCATTTAGAATAAATCAAATATAAACCAACCAAATCGATAAATAACCCATTTACCTACTTATGAAAAATAATCACCATGTCAATCTCATATACTTACTGGAAACGTAAATCATAACCTGAAAGTAATATTTCGTCGTTTACAATTCACTTCAAGTACTACGATTAAATCGGTTTAACATTTCGATTGATTCTGACCAATCACAACGCTTATCTCACATCGATGAATTATGACGAATCACAGCGCTTGCTTTGGATTTCATTTCCGAGTGAATTTTGACGTTTGAGTACTACGATTATATCGGTTTAACATTTCGATTAATTCTGACCAATCACAATGCTTATCTCACATCGATGAATTCTGACGAATCGCAGCGCTTGCCTTGCATTGATTCCATTTCCGAGTGAATTTTGACATTTGAGTACTACGATTATATCGGTTTAACATTTCGATTAATTCTGACCAAACACAACGCTTATCTCACATCGATGAATTCTGACGAATCACAGCGCTTGCCTTGGATTTCATTTCCGAGTGATTTTGACGTTTGAGTACTACGATTATATCGGTTTAACATCTCGATTAATTCTGACCAATCACAACGCTTATCTCACATCGATGAATTTGGACGAATCACAGCGCTTGCCTTGCATCGATTCCATTTCCGAGAGAATTTTGACATTTGAGTACTACGATTATATCGGTTTAACATCTCGATTAATTCTGACCAATCACAACGCTTGTCTCACATCGATGAATTCAGACGAATCACAGCGCTAGCCTTGGATTCCATTTCCGAGTGAATTTTGACATTTGAGTACTACAATTATATCGGTTTAACATCTCGATTAATTCTGACCAATCACAACGCTTATCTCACATCGATGAATTCTGACGAATCACAGCGCTTGCTTTGGATTAGTTTATCAATTAAAAAATAATAATTAATACCTATTTGACAAGTTAAAGTATTTCCCCAAAAAATGTAGACATAATTTGTCTCGACGCCACCTAGCGAGAGATTTAGCACTAACAATGTCATTCTCACAAAAAAAAAAAAAAATTGGTTGTTTTCATAATGTTATGGCTTTTAAAAAATGTGTTCATATAGACCGATAAACGCTTATTCTGAATATATAAGTTTTATTAAATAATATTAAACGTAGTTTTAAAAAAATTATTAAAAAGTGCATTTTTAATCTTGTCATTAAAACACACCCTCATGTTGGTATTATTGAATGTTTATACGTCAATGCTCACCATAATTTTCCAGTCATTGTATTGAAATGTATGACACAAGCCATCGGTATTAACAACATTTCATGTTATTCGTTTATTTACATATTGTTTATAGAGATTTAGACAAAAAGTTGTTGTGTTTATTGAAACATTATTTAGGCCTAAATAATTCAGTTTAAAAAATAGAGGCATCTCTATTAGTTTATCTCTATTATTTAAAATATTGAAAAACTTTAAACTGTACAAAAAATCGTAATGCTGCTTCCACTGCCAACTCTCCGAACTCCGAAATCCAAAATGGCGGAGATTGAACAGCTGATCCGGCGCCCCATCTTATTAGCCTACAATTGTGCAGACGATGCTTCGTTTTCGATAATATTGATTTTAAAAGCTATAATTTTATAAACAATTTTTACACCACTCTCACGTAATAGTATTGAAAAATATAATAATATAATTTAATAAATAAATAATTCCACCTAAATAATGTTTTTCTTTATTGAATAGTCGCATAACTTCTTAACCTCACATCAGGTCTCCTTTTGTAGTGTCGAGGGTACTTACTGGACTCCAAGGAAGGATCTCGCATTCAGAAAAGACAGACAACATTTACATTCCAGAGATCGCGGTAGGAAAAAATGTGTGTTCTCGAGCAGAGCGTCGTAACTAGAATGACGTAGGTCGCTTCTGTCGGAATGGTGTTTGGTCGGACTAAACTGGTCACGTGACAATGTTGCCATGACAACGGTGTTGTCATAATTTAAAGAAATAATCAGTACTTAATCGCATTTCCATAGCCTCCCCTCCAGTGCTAACGATAAACATGAACAAATGGAAAATCGTTAAAGAGAAATTTTACTACTGATGCTAATCCTATTTTGACTGAGGCACCTTCATTCAGAACAAGAATAGCCTCCAATGTGTTCGGAAAATTGTGAGAGTTACTCGAGCAGAGTAGGATGACTAGTTATTCTTTGAAAGTAGACTGCTGTTATATTTTCAAGAACACATCGGAAGTTATTAAAGGTTTTACAAAAATTTTAAGCTGAAAATCTTAGTTCTAATACATGAAATCATAAAATTAAGTGTGTAACAATGAAACGTAATGTTGAGATTACTAGACTATTGTATTCTATAAACCAATACCAATTTTTCAATAATTTAACCTTTTAACGTTTGTTTGTTATTAAAAAATGCATATAGCTGACAAAAATGAAAAAAAAATTGATGTTTATGAATACAAGTAAGTGAAACAAGAATTCTGATTTTATCCAGAAAAAGATATTTTAAGTTAAGTTATTTTCCCCTTTTATATTTTTAACCAACACATCACATATGTTACAAAAAAAAAATTGCGTTCTTTGTACTGCAGTTATGGAATGAAAAATAAGTTTGGTACAAAATATAAAATATGGACACTTTTTTTTTTTTTTTTTTCAAATCACGAAATCTATTTTTTTTCAAAACTTCTGGTCATTTATCGGGTAATAGTGAAAAATGATTTAATATATTTTTACGTTTTCGAGAGCGACACAAGCTACTATCCAGTCTGTAGTCATTGTGAGTTGGTAGTCCCAGTTCTGCTGTGTTGATATCAGAAACAAGCCAAGTTTCTGTAAGAATGATGACTTCGTGAGGAAGTATTGATGCAGTTTTGGAAAATTGTTGAAGTTTTGTTCGTATCCCTCGTACATTTTGATAATAAATTTTTAGAGATGTTCTCTCTCTCTCTGATTTCAATCCTGGGATTGGTTTGCAGCAATTTCCTCAATTCGTCTCTTCCACTCTTCCCTGTCTTGTGCGGCTCTTTTAAAGTCTGCATATGATGAGCAGCGCACGTCAACCAGCAGGTCCTCCAGGTACTCTCGGCGTGGGTGTCCCCTAGAGTTTGTCCCCTCGGTCATACCCTCCATTATGGCATGCAAGAGGCTTTCTTGTCGTATTACATGGCCGATCCATCTTGCACGCCTTTCGGACAAGGTCCTGAGCAGGTGCCTTCCTCCTTTGATTCTTTGGAGGACCTCCTCATTTGTAATGTGGTCTCTCCAGGAAATTCCTAATAGTCTTCTATAGGACCACATCTCAAAAGCCTCTAGTCTCCATTTATCTCTTTCGGATAGGCACCATGTTTCGCAGCCGTACATCAAGATACTCCATACATAGGTCTTGATGAGGAGTATTCTCAGTTTTAGGTCTATATTATTTGATTCTATTATATTATAGTGATGTTAATATCCTTTTAATTACAAAGTTAATACCAGTTTTTTGGCAATGTACTTATTATTTTAGGACAAGAGTTTGTATATTTAATGGTTAAATTTGTTTCTCCACCTTGTAGGCGATCTTCCAATTCTTTGCTCAGGTCGGACAATTGTTTAAGCTGTAATACAGTCTGATCACATTTGATTTTTATCTAATTTGAAACAACATGTCTATTTTGGAGGATTAACTTTGCTTGTGACTCTTCTCCAAACTCCATTTTATTAGGTATTAGATAAGCCGCCATAGCTCAGTGGTCAGAGCACCTGACCGGCAATCAGAAGGACACGGGTTCAAGTCCCGTTGGCGGCAAGTATCTTTTCTCGGAAGATTTTTTCAATGTAGATGAGTGTTTCAGGCTGATAATTATTACTTATAATAAATTGTTACCCTTTGTGCTATGCATAAAAATCTTGTCTTGTTAGTTTATCAATTAAAAAATAATTTTCTTAAAAAAAAAAAACATTTTCACATACTTCAATTATTGTTTGCTGTTTAAATTTCATTTAACCCTTCGAATAATAAGAAAATAATTTTCTGTCAACTTTTGCCTGTCAAAGTTTGTGCGCAAAATTCCTGGTTCTTCCCATGCATTTTAAATGTTCCTGTTTATTAGTTTTTTTTAACGCTTTTGCAAAAATAAAAATTGTTCTAAAATTTAGATAAAATAATCTTTCCGATATGTTTATTAGAAATCAACATTTTTGTTTATAAATATTAAAATTTTAATATTGTAAATGTAAATTGGCTATAAATGCATACCTGCGAATATTTGAATTAAAGTAATCAAAATAGAATAAACTTCAAATTTTAAATTCAGATTCCATTTCTAAACAAAATTTGTAATAAAACTGTCACCTCACTTTTTATCACTTTCATACAATTTTATTTTAAAATTAAATGTGGGTTACGTCACAAATAGGCGCAAAATCAAACCGTCACTTTTGATCAGGTTTGTAAAATATCTGAACAACCTAGCTCATATAATTCTAAGACAATGAGAAGCATTATTTCTTTCCGATTCTAACATAAAAGAAATCACGAATATTCCCATTACAGAAAGAGAGATATTTAACTTTTAATAATGCATGGTCGCTCTGGGACAATCTGGGTCTCCTGTCATTATAACGGCATATGATGTTTTGGGACAACTTGGGTCTCCTGTGATTAAACGGGTTAACTCACGTTAACTGTCTGAATAAGTGTAAACTGTAAAAAATAAGTCAAATTTCAGTAAACAATTGATTTTTGACATGTCTAAAAAAGTTTCGGTTTCGGCCGAAACTGAGACAGATACCGAAGATTCGGTTTCGGCTTCGATAGAAAGTCTTGTTTCGGTCGGACACTAAAGATTACTGATTATTGTAAACGTTTCCGACAACTCACTATTTTGTCGTTTCACGTAACAGTATTAATAAAAAATTTCCCTCTTCTTCTTCATCTGTTCAACGGATGTTTGCTATCCTGTTGGCTATGCGGACTTTGTTTACTGCGGCCCGGAACATCTCTACAGTAGACCGGCCAAAACACCGTCTCAGCTTTTTCAGTCATGATGTTCTCCTTCTTCCAGGGCACCCGTCTAGTCCAATTATGGTACAATTTTATACAACTAACAATACATGTACATAGTTTTATTAAAAGATGGTATGGTGATGTCAAACACGTCTATATCCGCTGGTAGGGCATTAAGCAATGTCATACCTCTTGTCATGCTGTGTTGAGCCATGACATCTGTCCGACCCTGCGGTATGTAGAATAGGTCATGGCTACGAGTTCGACAGTATTTGTCAGGAACGAATAAGCCACAGCATGACAGGAGATATGGACATTGAAGTACCCACCACTGTCCCGCCCCGGTATAGGCAACTTATGGTCGCCCCTTCGGAGCTCTCGCAAGAATCTAATTTTTTTTTTTGAACGACTCTACATTTATTAAAACGAATCTAGACCTTCAATGTCCCTACATACTTTGTTAGGTGGCGGAAATGTAGGATCGCCTACAGTCTAAGCTGTAATAGTCAAAAAGAAAAACTAATACTACTGGTGTTAGTAAACATGAAAATATAATATAGAGAAAAGAACAAAATATATTTGAAAAATAAACAGCAGGAGACCACACACTCTGAGACTGCAGGCATCTGCGTGTGAAGAGAAAAAAAAGAATAAAAAGTGTAGTAAATAAAACATATAACATTTGAAAAAGGTAAAAAAATAGAGGATAACCGTCACGATCGTCGTTTGCCCGGCAGTCCCCCAGATAATGTATAAGGTTATTAGTCCAACGTCACGGACCTAGTGGAGTCGTCCTTTAGCCAGCTAGCCGGTTGTGCTTAGAAGAAGTAATTGGACTACAATTGAAAGACCCTAGAGAGAAAAGCGTCGGGAAGTTGGAGGAGGGACGGACAAACCTCTAGATGCCACTCAATCTTTCCGCCAACCTTATCATGTCAGGGGGGGTGGCGCAGGCAGAAGAAGGAGATAACAATAGTACATCACAAAAAGGTAGACCTATATGTAAGTTAATAGGGACAAGGCCCAAAGTCCAACCCCTTTTATGGGGAAAAGGACATTACAAAATAAACAAAGGAGTTTCTATCCAACCTCCAAATAAAATAAAAAAGTAACAACATAATAAATGAAATAAAATAACAATATTACAGTATGACAATATAGTACAATAACAATATAAAATAACATAATTAACACAAATAAAGTTAGAATAAATATGTATATCCAAGCAATAGTGTAAGAGAAAGATTAGATCGTAGTCCGTGAAATTACAGGAACAAGTATACCTGGTGACCTAAATTCAGCAAAACAAATTCAAAATAACAAAAGAAACAAAATAACAATATTACAGTATAACAATATAGTAAACTGAGGTAATCCAACCGCTTTCCCACCCTGGTATAAGTAACAGATGGTTACTCCTTCAGGGCTCTCACAAGGACTCTAATTTTTTTTAATAAAAGAAGCTACTTATGATGCACGAAGCTAAGCCCTCAAATGTCCCTGTAAAACAGGAGTTAGTCTGAAAATGGGGTGATGGGTTAGTGTAATGAATGATGAACATAACATGAGATAAATACAGAGAATATGATTAATATTATTTTATAAAAGTTTGCAGAAAAATATAAGAAAAAACAATGCCATCACTCAAAACAATGGAAAAATAATAACTGTAAAAATATTAAGATTACAAGTAAAGTCACCTGAAAGATACAGAGACTGAGGTGGAGTAGACAATACAAAATATATAAAGTTCTAGGAACTTTGCTCAACCAAAATCAACATAACTAGAATGATACACAGCGATATCACAATAAAAGACAAAATAAGAAAAAAAAACTAAAAATTTCTTTTCACACAAAATTTAAATTTAAATAAAAAAAAGTGATACACAGAAAGATCACAATAAGAAACAATAAAAAAGAAATATATTACATACCTAAACTTGAAAAGAGGATCAAGGACGACCATAATCGGTCATCCTGACTTGTATATCAATAGCGGCTCGCTGTGCAGGACAGTTTCTATCACCCGTGGGGTGATCATCTTTTTTTTTAAAACGTCTGCAAGTAGCACAGACAGCGGCCTCTGCCTTTTTGGGACAATCCTCATAATCGTGACCACTTTCTGCACAATGACGACACGTAATTACTTCCTGAATGCAAGTCTTGCTTACATGGCCATATAGGTGACACTTGAAACATCTGATGGCTCCAATAAAATCGCGAACGCGACAGGCGTTCCACCCAAGAAAGCAATGACCGCTATCCACTAGAATCTTCCTAACCTCAGGATGAACGGTAACCACCATATTCATAGAAGGTTGGCCACGTTTCCCAAAGAGTGAAACGCGCCGCATCGTTCTTAAATGATCCTCCCTTGTAATAATAGATTTACCCTCAATGTTATTAACAAAAATTTCTTTGAAAAGTACGGGGTTACCGGAAATATCGCAGCTGGGAACATCATATAATACAATTTTAGGTAGTCTGCCAAGAGGCTGTACTACCTTGATACCAGAAGCACTTAATTTTTCAGCGTTCTTTTTAATATTATCCAGACCAACAGTGTTAGATGTCTGCAGGAGAATTCCTTTACCTTTTATTTTTCTCGAACGGACAATCTGAAAGTCTGATTGTCCATATCTGAGGAGATATGGACAATCAATAAGGTTTTTTATTAACTAAATTATTTTTTATTAACTAAACTCTTCCGGCAATGAGGTCAATAGAGGAGAAAAAACCACAGCCGATGAATTTCAGCACCCCTGCTAAGTCACCAAATGTAGCAAACCACTTGTCATCAAATAAATGGCTCCCGGGATGGCAGTGCACATATCCGCCTCCCAAATTGAAAACTTAATTCAGATGTGTAATGTTTTATTAGTATGCTATGTATGCATACAAGGGCGGATCCAGGATTTTTTGGGCACAAGAGGCGGACGGGCAAAAAATCAACAATTACTGTTAGGATTTTTTTCTGCGGGGGGCACAAGGGGCGGACGGGCAAAAAAATCAACAATTACAAGTTCAAGTATGTATAGGAAGGTTTATGAAAGTGTCAAAACGATAGAAAAATTAATTGTTTCATAAAGACAGTTTTAGCTTCTAAGTATGTACTAAGATGGAATCTCCACAGTACACAAAAATACCGTCTGGGGGGGGCACGTGCCCCCCCCCCCAGACTACGACCGAATTAAAGTAGTTTGCATATGAAAATAATTTGTTCATTCTGTTGATTTTTTGAAGGTGTGCATTAGTATTGGTTAACAATATAGTTTGAATACGGAAAGAATTCGTTGATTTAGTTTAACGTTCGTTTGGTTTATTCGTTCATTTGTTAATTGGTAAACACTATCGGCGACACCCGGAAGCGCAGTCCCACCTAGTAAAAACTGCAGATAGCACATCTATTATATTTCAATATTTTTGGTGTAATGGAAATAAAAAAGCAAGTTATTACAAGTTTTATTTATTGATAAACACATAATATTTATTTGTTCAGTCGAAAATATATGTCTGAAGAAATAATTATGAATATTTTATAATAATTATATAAACATAAAATTGTACAAAAATATTTTTTTATTTGATCACATTTTATTAATAACTAGCGAGGTCCCTTTTTTTACATTAACTCCACACAAGAGGCCCCGAGTAAAATAATTTCCCTTAGGGCCTATGTCATCTGAGATGCTGTGCAGGGGGTCTTTTTGAGGAGAGGAAGGAATGAACATTGGTCTTGAAGGATAAAACTTAGAGGCCGGCAAATCATTCCACAGCCAAGCTGTTGAACACAAGAGTCGAAGAAGCGAACCGTTCTCATGTGACAAATGTCAACCGTGTACATAGGTTGGGCACGCATTTGGCGTGTTTCCCGACTATGCACCGGTGCCGAGGGGATCAATGACGCTAGTTACTCGGAGCATCTTAAATTGTAATACCGGTAGAACAAGGATAGCATTCCCACCCGACGCCTGTGCTCTAAAGATTGCAATCCGTCTGTTAAGATGGGAGAATCTATCAAACGGACCGCCCCTTTTTGCACAAAGTCGAGGGTATTTTACAGGTATTTAGGAGCTCCAGACCAGAGGTGGCTGCCAAATTCAACCGTGGGGCGCACTTGTTATTTGTACAGGGTTAGCAGTTGTGTACTATTAAGTATCTGCGGGCCCTGTACAGTACGCCCAGTTTTTGGGAGGCTAACTTTACTCTGGCTTCGATGGAGCCCCCTGCATGCGTTGAAATGCCATTTAAATAAAGAAATAATTGTTCCTCTCTGAGTGTCCTTTCCCATTCGTCCCGTTACCATTTCGCGTCCCCTCCTCTTCCGTGTCCTCTTACACACGATCTCACTGTGCTTTCTTCACTTTCCCTCTCCTGCTTCCCCCCTCCCACGTTTCCCTCCCCCCTCGCATTGCGGGAATGTACACACCAAATCCCCAAAGTTTCATCGCAATCGGATGAATGGTTAGCAATGCATAATTTCATTACGCCAGAGCTCACTATCTTAATATAATAGAACATAGGGATTACTGATAATGAACTGATATTTTTTAAAAGTTACATGGGAAATAGAAAGCAAACTGTGAAACTTAATAACATAATCAGTGAGTGTATTGATGTCAAATTCGGGGTGCCCCAAGGAAGTATTCTGGGTCCGATTCTGTTCCTTATTTACATTAATGACCTATGCCACATAGAATGTGAAGGAGAAATCATCAGTTTTGCGGATGATACTGTTCTCCTAATAAATGGGAATAATTGGACAGAAACATTTAAGAAAGCAGAAGACACACTTAATAGGATTAAAAAATGGCTAACATTCACTTACACTTAATGCTAATAAAACCAAATTCATCACTTTTAAAATAAAAAAATAAGAAAAACTCTGAAGAAAACCTGAACTTGAAAATCCATAGCCCGCATCACTTAAATGAGAATTGTGATTGTCCCTCATTAGAAACGTTGACCATATAACGTATCTGGGTCTAAAAATTGACCAAAACTTAAAATGGGCCGAACACATTACGTATTTAAATAATAAAATTAAAAAACTAAGTTATTTTTTCAAAACTATCAGGAATGTCCTCATTAAAAAGACTTAATCAAGATTTACATGGCTCTCTGCCAATCACTGTTAGAATACAGTATTATCGGATGGGGCAGTGCAAATAAAAACATACTAAATCCACTAATTAAAACTCAAAAAGCCATAATGAAAATTATACTGAAAGTTCCTGTAAGAACTAGCACTGACGAAATCTTCAACAATCTTAACATCATGTCAATTAAACAACTATATTCTAAAACTATACTCATTTACATTCATAAGTACAAAACCCAAGAAATAACAACTAATAGGTACATTAGAAACACTAGATCTCATGGTCAAAAACTTATCCAACAAGTAACTACTAACACAACATTTGGGCAAAAAAGCTTCTTATATTATGGCATTAAACTCTACAATAAAATACCACTCTCACTCAAAAACCTCAACATTATAACATTTAAATTTCAAATAAAAAGCTGGATACTAAATATAGGGAGATCAGAAATAGAAAATATACTGATATCAAATACAGACTAAAACCAAATCTAGTCATCTGAATTATAAAAAAAAACCACTATCTTATTTACTTTATAATTATTTAAAAAAAATACTACATGATATATGTTTTGTCTAATTCATATCAATTTCTTATAATTAAATTATAATATGTAAATGAAATCCTCAGCACGGGAGATCCCAGTGAGGATATCATTATCTCTACTGTTACTAAGAAATGAAGACAATAAATCATTATTATTATTATATATTTAAAAAAAGTCGTGTTAGTTACACCATTTATAACTCGAGAACGTGATTATGATTTTCGATTTGTTAGATTTGTCTCCGCCCCAAATAGCAGAATAGTTATTAAAACATGAAAAAAAATAAAAAAAAAAAAATTATGAAGAAAATTCTTTTCCTCATACATTTTGTATGGAACGATTCTCATCTTTTAAAAGAGCTGCAGGAATATTGTGATAAATATAATATTGAGTAGTGAAATTCCAAAAATTCAAATACTGTAAGATATTACAAACTATTGTACAATAAGAAAAATACATATAATTTTAGAAATAGAATATCAACAAAATATTGGCAACATAATATATCTGAAAATCATCGATAAAAATAAGATAATCTGTTGCTGATCTGTAAAAATACAATGCGATTTTTTTTTTAACCCTAGAGTACTAATCATCGCCTGGGAGGCCGCACTCAAACAGTTTTTTCATTATAATTTCAAATCGTGCCACCGTTACGACTCGAGCGCTCACCTCAACTTAGTGCCCAACATGACGCGGTGGATAGCTGTCGCGCGTCTTGCAAGCTCATGTCATTCCCGAATTACAGCGTGTTGGATCGCTTGGGAGGCGATCATTAGTATTAAAGGTAATTTTTTTTTGAGAAAATGTCATTAAACAAATTTGTTTCAAGAAAATGTCATTAAAAAGGGAAAACGAAGCAGGTGCAACTCCCAGCTAAAAGAAAAGACGCATAAGTGTGTACTACTGTGTAAAATGCAACAAACCATATTGTCTGGAACATCGATGGCCTAATTGTTTCACTTGTGATAAGAAATAAATAGACAAACTTCAAAGTTATGTGACATAAAAACTGTAATGCTAAATGCTACTTTTTTACAATGATCTCAACAGACTGATATTGTATTTTAATAAAAATGTTTAGTTTTTAAGATTATTGCAAAAAAAATTTTTTTTTCATACTTTTAATGTATCTTTGTTTTACCAAAAAAAGTTAGGTAATGTGTTAAGTTTAAACCACTATTTAAGACTGTGTTGATTTAGAAAACACATTTTTTGTTATTGCATTTAAAAAGGCAGAGGTTGCTCTCTTATGTAAAAAACTTATTTTTCATATTTTAATAAAGACACTTAAAAAAACTACTTGTTTTTTTTTTAAGTAGCCTCCCAAGCGATGATTAGTATTAAGCAGTATAAAAATAAGATTAGTATTCTAGGGTTAAATTCAAGATAGTTTTTTAAGTAGCCTCCCAAGCGATGATTAGTATTAAGCAGTATAAAAATAAGATTAGTATTCTAGGGTTAAATTCAAGATAGTTTTTTAAGTAGCCTCCCAAGCGATGATTAGTATTAAGCAGTATAAAAATAAGATTAGTATTCTAGGGTTAAATTCAAGATAGTTTTTTAAGTAGCCTCCCAAGCGATGATTAGTATTAAGCAGTATAAAAATAAGATTAGTATTCTAGGGTTAAATTCAAGATAGTTTTTTAAGTAGCCTCCCAAGCGATGATTAGTATTAAGCAGTATAAAAATAAGATTAGTATTCTAGGGTTAAATTCAAGATAGTTTTTTAAGTAGCCTCCCAAGCGATGATTAGTATTAAGCAGTATAAAAATAAGATTAGTATTCTAGGGTTAAATTCAAGATAGTTTTTTAAGTAGCCTCCCAAGCGATGATTAGTATTAAGCAGTATAAAAATAAGATTAGTATTCTAGGGTTAAATTCAAGATAGTTTTTTAAGTAGCCTCCCAAGCGATGATTAGTATTAAGCAGTATAAAAATAAGATTAGTATTCTAGGGTTAAATTCAAGATAGTTTTTTAAGTAGCCTCCCAAGCGATGATTAGTATTAAGCAGTATAAAAATAAGATTAGTATTCTAGGGTTAAATTCAAGATAGTTTTTTAAGTAGCCTCCCAAGCGATGATTAGTATTAAGCAGTATAAAAATAAGATTAGTATTCTAGGGTTAAATTCAAGATAGTTTTTTAAGTAGCCTCCCAAGCGATGATTAGTATTAAGCAGTATAAAAATAAGATTAGTATTCTAGGGTTAAATTCAAGATAGTTTTTTAAGTAGCCTCCCAAGCGATGATTAGTATTAAGCAGTATAAAAATAAGATTAGTATTCTAGGGTTAAATTCAAGATAGTTTTTCTCATATCATAATTATCTTAATTATTTTACGCACCAGATTTAAATGTCCGGGTTAAATTTTCCCCCAAAAAAAAAAAAAAAAAAAAAAAAGAAGGAAAAACTAAACCCTTTCATACACTTCCCCAAATGATCATCTAGTGAATCCACGTTATGCAATTGCACTATATAAGTATTATAAATACAAAACAATACAAGAACAACATGTCAACCTACTAGAGACCAAATGGGAATATAATTCACCGACTCCAGATATTTTCATATCAGAGGGTTCGGCTCTGTGGCATTTCTAATTGAACCTATAAATCCTACTGATCCCTCAATATAAATATTTAAAAAATTAATTTAATTTAATTAAAATTAATTTAATTATTATTCATTATTATTAATTAATTAATTATTATTATTAAAAAATTTTTGCAATTTAATTTAATCTGTACAACTTCCAATTTTATTTATCAACCATTACAAATGTATAATTTCAAATCTGTAAACTTCACCCGCCATAACACAGGGATATCCCTAGCATGGCGGATGAAACACCACAAAAAAACTATGCAATGTACAATATTCTTATAAATAAATAAATAAATAAACTTTTTATTGCATCAGGTAATTCGTTATATAAGTAAGTTTTCAACATGTTTCTTAAATTTCATGTTACTTTCTATAGTGATCCCTAGATATTTGACATCTGGGGTTTTCTTCAGGATTTTACATTTATCGTTACATTCTCCTCCTTTACTCTAACGACTGTGCACTATACTTTAATATTGTCAGTGACAGGATCATTAAGGTAAAAAGGTATGTATGATGTTTTTTCTACATTAAGACTAAGTAAGTTATCATCAAACCATCCCTTCAATATGTTAATGTGGGCATTAGCGTTATTCCATCGATTTTGATGATATATGAAATATTGTTGATTTGTGCTTAAAAAAATACTTCTTTATTTTTTATAGAAATATAAATACTTTTATAAATAGAACTGGGTTATTTAACCCTTTGAGGAGTATTGCCGCACGTATGCGGCAGCACTCGGACGATCCAGATAGAATATTGTCGCATACGTGCGGCAGCACGACTTTATTTAGTTTTTTCTATGCCGTGTTTATAATTTCGATTAAATTATGATTTATAGATAATATAAATACATTTTTCAAACATTTTTACCAAAATTGTTACGTATTTCACGTTACAGATTACGTAATCCAGTGGTTCTCAACATTTTGCAAATAAAAAGTTTTCAAAAATTTTAATTAATTTATTTATATAGAAAGAAATGTACAATAATAAAGGGATAATACTAAAAATAAAAAAAGTGGACTAATCCAGTGGCTCTCAACATTTTACAAATAAAAAGTTTTCAAAAATTTTGATTTTTTTTATTTGTATAAAAAGAAATATACAATCATAAAGGGATAAAACCAAAAATAAAAAAGTGAACTAATCCAGTGGCTCTCAAACATTTTATAAATAGTTTTTAATTTTTTTTTCTTTATAAAAAAGAAAATAAAATAAAGCGCAGTCGTCAAGCACTTTTGTTCAGTTCCAGGAATCAAATCTAGTTCGCTTCCAGGAATCCATCGTGCCAGGGGAATACGGCGTAGCAACAGTAGGGCGCTACCGTTGCTACCGTAGTTAGGACACGTAAGAGATGTTTTATGTGCAGTAATTCCAAAATTTTTTCAGTGCAAAGGAAGGACACAAAATTTATGTGTGTTGGATGTAATGTTCCATTATGTATGTATCCGTGTTCAGAGGAATACCACACGAAAGAATATTTTAGCTAGTAATTTAAATCTAACATTATCACATTGAGAACCACTGAATTTATACCTTATTTTTATTTTTAGTATTATGTTTTTATTTACATTTACTGTACATTTCTGTTTTTATAGATATTTTTATTAAAAAAAAAGAAACTATTTGTAAAATGTTGAGAACACTGAAAAGGTCCACTTTTTTATTTTTAGTATTATCCCTTTATTACATATTATATTTCTTTTTATACAACGTGTCCGGAAACTCGTAGTACAAGCGGGAAACTGGTGAATCTACATCACGTAGAGAACACAAAAAACTTATTTTTTTTCGATCTAATAGTTTCGATTTTAATATTATTTTTTTTCTATTTTTCCATTTTTTCGGCAACTAAAGGGTTAAAAAAATTTTTGAGCCCGGTTTACCCTTCGTTGCATTTTATAAGACATTACACAGCTGAAATCAACCCCCTAGTGAAATTTTTTTTCAAATTTAACCAAAAAAATTCCAACTTCGGACCCGATTTACTCGAAAATGAAAGCTCAAATCAAAAAAAGTTAAACCACAAAATCGACTCCAAATGTGATGTGGATTCTCCAGTTTCCCGCTTGTACTACGAGTTTCCGGACACCTTGTATAAGTAAATAACAAAAAAAAAAAAAATGAAAACTTTTTATTAGTAAAATGTTGAGAACCACTGAATTGATACTTTATTTTTATTTTTAGTATTATGTTTTTATTACTGTACATTTCTGTTCTTATACATATTTTTATTATTTTTTCTTGAAAAAAATATTTGTAAAATGTTGAGAACCACTGAATAGATCCACTTTTTTTATTTTTAGTATTATCTCTTTATTACATTATATATTTCTTTTTATGTAAGCAAATAAAAAAATTAAAAATTTGATACTTTTTATTTGTAAAATGTTGAGAACCACTGAATTTGTAATTTATTTTTATTTTTAGTATCATGTTTTATGACTTTTTATTAGGTACTGTACATTAAATTTTTTTTTTTCGCAACACTATTTGTAAAATGTTGAGAACCACTGAATTCGTCCAACTAAATTTACGTAATTCTTACTTATTCAATAAGAAAAGGTTATATATAGTAATAAAAAAGCTCCGAAATTAACTTGTGTAGAAAACAAGGTAAGAAGATAATTAATAGAATAAAATACTTTTTTGTTTAAAACCACGAGATTTATTAATTTTTGAACCGACCGGTTTCGCTTAACTTAAGCATCATCAGGGTACAAATTAATACTGTAATTTATATAATTATTATAATTAATTATAATTATTATTAATTTATTAATTTGTACCCTGATGATGCTTAAGTTAAGCGAAACCGGTCGGTTCAAAAATTAATAAATCTCGTGGTTTTAAACAAAAAAGTATTTTATTCTATTAATTATGTCAAACCACAAAGTGATTGCTTTCTACAATAATAGAAGATAATTAATTAAATCGATTAAAAAATTAAGAAAAACTTGAAAAATAACTCACTCCCACAATGTAGATGACAAAAAAATAACTCACTCATCAAAGGGTTAATCATATTACCTCATTTCCCTAATGCTAATTAATATATTATAATAAGTATTATTCTAAAGTAATGTCAGTTATCAAAATCGACAATTCTATATTTGGGTATGTCATACCCACCCTGCAGCTGGTGTGAGAATTTTTCACCCCCATTCAAACTGGGTCAAAATGAAAATATTATATTACTTTTAATGTTAAATGTCAACCTAATCCTGTGCAAATTTCATTACCATAGTGTGCGTTTTATGAAATAAAGCTTTAATTCACAAGCAGTACAAGTAAAACCTTCAGAAAACTAAAGTTGACAAGAGTGGGGAGACTACGAAGCACCGCACAAAGAGAAGATCGATTATACTATCGCATTCTCTCGCAGGCTAAATCCTACAGATGTATATGTTTGTCTCATTTTAATATTAACGAGTTTCAAATCACAACAGTGCTAAAGACGTTTTCACTTCAAAAAGGTCAAAAGATATCCCTCAACCAGTCTCTTCCGATCCGGCCTGCCATGCTGTAGGTGGGCAGACGCGTCCGCCGCCAAGGCCTAGACAAACTTCACCCCATGGACCCTGACATCCAGACAAATCAGCAAATGTAGCGAACCACTATGGCAGAGGTGTTTGTTTATTCTATTAATGGTTCGATGACAAATTGCAAATCATTTAGATGTTTTTAAAAGGCCAGCGAGAAGTCTGGCAGTGTCTGTGTGACCATTCACTACGGCCAGCTGGAGGGGGGTCTTGTTTTCTGTATCTCTCGAGTTAACCACGGCCGCCAGCTGACTCTCGTCTCCCTGAGGAAGTACCGTGCCGCCTCGCTTCGCTATCTCAAACACTTCCTCGGCTAAACGCAACAATCGGGTGACAGAACCGTTGCACGAAGATTGCAGAGGCGTGCGATTGTCGCTTTTGTCTCGAACGTTGTAACACGCACCGTGCTCTAACAAACAACTCACAATATCAGCAGCACCTTTCTCGGTGGCAACGTGCAAAGCTGTAGATCCTCCCACTACAGTTTTAGCATTGATAAACTTGTGGTAAGCTTTTGGTCTATTCTTTTTTACGTTCTGCAACAATAGACGGACTCTTTGTATGCAGGATTTGGATGCAGCGAGGTGCAGAGGGGTGTTTCCTTTCTGCGATACTGCGGTAGGATCAGCTCCATTGTCAAGCAGTAGCGACATAACCTCCACCGTGGCTGCAAAGTGCAGCGCCGTTCTACCAGCGCTATCCGTAGTATTCACGTTCGATCCGTTCTCTATTAATCTGTAAACCTCGCCCCTATCTCCTTCACTGGCCGCATTAAGCAAATTGAAATCACAAGGAGGTTTGTAACCGATATTCGTTGAATATTTTAGATTTTTCTTAATTTTATTGAAATATGCATCTGACTTTCTAAAACTTGGGTGATCGGGGCCATAGATGGCATTCCTCGCGCTCAAACCTTCCTTGTGAACCATCAGAGCGGAGTAATTATTTTTTTGATACACGTAAATACACTCCAAAACCATTTGAGTATTAACAGTTTCCACGTTATCGAGTCCCAAAACATTTTTTTGAATAGGTAATATTTCTTGACAGATTTGCAGAGCTTCGTCAAGTTTGTTTTGATGAGTAAGAATAGCCGCTATAGTGCTCCTGGTTTTGAGAGTATCGGAGTGATTTAGTCCTAATTCCTTTTTTCTGGCTTCGTAAACGGTTTGAAGCAGAGCAAAGGCTTCGTGGAACTTGCCTTGAGATTGAAACACGGTGGCAATATTAAATTGGACACAAAGAGTGTTAGGATGATGGATACCCAACGTGCTTCTATATCTTTTGTAGACTTGCACGTTGAAACGCAAGGCTTCTTCATATCTTCCAAGAGCTTCCAGTATCAGCGCTGCACGGACTTTAGTTTGCATCACTTGCTCGTGCCCCTCACCCAGCAATTCCTGTTCCGTCTTCAATACTTCCTGGCATATATCCCACGCCTCTTTTTTCTTTCCGAGCTTACTTAATAGTAAAGCCAGGTGACTCCTGGTCTCCAGAGTGTCTAGGTGATTAGGACCGGAAACTTTAACTCTTACCTTGTAGATATCTTCCAACATGGTCAGGGCATCGGGATATTTCCCCATGTTGTGCAATGCATTAGCTATTTTATCTTGAATGTCCAGCGTTCCTGGATTATCCTCTCCTAATATTTCGATTCTTTCACTGAGCAACCGGTTTAAAATATTCAGGGCTTCTGAGGATCTATCAGACATGAACATAGAATCCACGGTGGATAAAAAATGTACAACATTGGGCTGCAAAACTTGCTTTAAGTCGCCTACGTGAGGGAAACGATATTTCATAGCAACAACCACAAGCGTATCGCCATCGGTGTTGCGAGCCTTCATCACGGCCTTTACGATTTCTATGTCTCTTATTTTAGTAATATCTTTAATAACCTGAATATCGTGTATTTTTACTTTCCTGAAACAGCGTGCAACTCTTTGCAGTAAAGATTTGATATCTTTTTGTGTGGCAAAATCCAAAGGAGTCTTTGTATTGTTAGCCTTAAGGTTATGTTCCGCACCATTTTTTAACAAAGATTTCACTATTCCAGGATGAGAGTATTTGGATGCATAATGCAGAGGAGCATTGCCGCCCTTTCCAACAGAATTAGGATTGGCTTTGCTCTTTAACAAAATGTCGCACACCTCCTCAAATCCCTTCCAGGAAGCAATATGTAAAAGTGTCGCATTGTCAGAACTCTTTACATTTACATATTTTGCTAAGTCTTTAACCAAATTGCCAACCTTCAAAACATCATTTTTTTTTACACTTTTAAATAGTTTCTCAATTGAAGACAACAATTCTTTAATATCTTGACTCTTTGTTAAATCTGAAGGGGTTTTACCACATATGTCGGTGGCATCATACACTGCACCGTTTTGTAACAACAACTTGACCATTTCTGTGTGTCCATTTCGGGCAGACCAGTGAATAGGCTTAGCGCCAACAAAATCAGTGGAATTAAAATCAAGATGGTTGTCTATCAAGTATTGAGTCACGGATAGCCGCCCGCTCATAGCAGCACAATGTATCAGGGTACAGCCATCAACTCTCGTATCATTGACGCTCATCCCAAGCTCCAGGAAGAAGGTCAAGACGTTGAGGTGGCCGTTTAAAGCGGCAATTTGGATTGGTTTACAACCTTGTCTGTTTATAGCGTTAATGTCGGCTCCTCGGCCTACCAAGAGTTTCGCTACTTCAAGATTACCGGCTTCAGCAGCGATATGCAGCAACGTCCAGTCGTCACGGTATCTCTCATTTATTTTGACTCCTGGTAGTTGCAACAGTGTTGAGGTATTTGATAATTGGGCTTTAGCAACCGCCACCTCTAACGGCGTTCTATTACACGAATTCCTAATCTTGGAATCTGCTCCCCAGTGCAGTAACCTTTCCACGATATCTGGTGTGTCCATGAGGACTGCGTGATGCAGCGGCGAGTAATTAGAATCTGTAGGATTGACATTGGCTCCATTTTCTAGTAAAACTTCGACAAACTCCGTATTTCCAAGAGTTATTGCAGTGAGTAAAGGCGAAGGGTCTTCAATACAATCTGCAACTTTAATACCTTTCCCTATCAATGCCTTGGCTATTAAAACATCACCACTTACAGCAGCTGCGTGTAGGAGGTGTGAATAATTTTTATTATTAATATTGATGTCGAGATCTTTATTCTTCAACAGTGCTTCAACCACAAGTCTATGTCCTGCGGTAATTGCAGACAATAGAAGATTACCTCCGTCAACATTAACATCCGCTCTGTTGGCAATCAACATGTCCAGCAGATCTTTATTGTTATTTTTCGCTGCACGGCATAATGCAGAAGAACCTGCGGTATTCAAATGGTTGATATTTGCTCCGTATTTTAACAAGACTTCAACAGTTGCCTTGTGATTTCCGTTGGCAGCCTTATGCAATGAGGTGTTACCATCACTGTCCTCAGCATCAACATCAGCCTTTCCCTGGAGCAATACTTCTACCACCGAACTGTTTCCAAATAACGACGCAATATGCAACGCTGTAAAGCCAAAGTTCCCTTTCTCATTAACACTGGCTCCATTATTTAGCAACATTTGTATAATTTTCTCATTGGAAGTCATCGCAGCAGCAATATGCAATGGTGTACCAAATAGATTGCTTTTACAGTTTACATCAGCTCCTATCTCTATCAAAGACTCTGAAATTACTTCTTCACCTTTAGCAGCGCTGAGATGCAGAGCCGTGCAATCGTTAGCATCTACAGAATGCACATCAGCTTCTGCAGTTAACAAAATGTCTACTACCTGTTTGTAACCGGCACCTGCAGCCAGGTGCAATGGCGTCTCTTGATCTGTATTTTGGATGTCAACATCGATCCTGTTTCGGATTAAAGTCTCTACAACGGAAGAGCGGTCGTAAAGAGCGGCAATATGCAATGCTGTTGAGCCCGCGAAATCTCTGATATCCGCTCGAGCACCATTCTGCAGCAGGAGGTCCACTATATCTGCGTGACCACACCCGACTGCTAAGAGAAGCGGCGTGACGCCATTGTCACTTCTTTTAGCATTGACGTCAGCTTTGCGACGTATCAGTAGGTCCGTGATGAATGCATTGCCGTTGGAAACAGCCATGTGCAAGGGAGTGTCATTGCATGTCACGCTTCCGTTATTGACAAAAGCACCCTTTTCTAAGAGGATCTGAACAATTCCTTCATGATTGCATTCCACTGCATAATATAAAGAAGAGTGACCCTGGCAGTCTTTGAGATTCACATGAGCTCCCTTCTCCAGCAGAGCTTTGACAACCTCCAGGTGACCACTTCTTGCTGCCAGGTGCAAGGGAAAAGCGCCTATCTTGGTCTTAGCATTGAAATCTGCTTCATTTAACAGCAAGTACCGTACTATTTCCACATGACCGAATTCAGCAGCCAAGTGAAGGGAAGTATAGTCCCACATAAAGTGATTTATATCAACAGCAACATCTTTCTCCGAGAGGATTCTTACCACTTCTAAATGATTGTTCATCACGGCGTAATGCAGAGAAGAACACCCAAAGCTATCCTTGGCAGTTATATCGGCTCCCAGTGAGAGCAAAATCCTCACAGTTATCTTGTGTCCGTTTTGCGAAGCCAGGTGTAATGGTGTCTTTTTATTATAATCAACTTGACTAATTGCGTTTCCAATTTCTGCAACTAAGAATTTCACCGTGTCATCTCTTCCAAAGGTGGCGGCTACGTGCAATGCAGTTCGACCATCAGCATCTCTCGCCTCGGTGACAATCATTTTTTGTTTAATCAAGAATTTGATAATCTCAATGTTGGGTCCCCGCGCTGCGTAGTGTAGCGTAGTTGACTGATCTTTATGTCTTGAACATATATCAGCTCCTCCCGCGATTCCTAGTACAAAGTTCTCAAAGTTTCCGTCCAACAAACACTTCCACATTTCCTTTTTTTTGTCAAGAATAGACAAGCCCCGCTTGTATCTCCGTCTCAATTGTTCAATATCGTGTTTTAAAGTGTGTCCTATTTTACGGTTCAGTAAAAGGTGTTTATTTTCGGTAAGTTTCACGGCATTTAGTAGCACGGCGGACCAAGCGTCAGTCGGGAGAATGTCTACCAAGGAAGTCCCGTGAGCCAAGTGGTTGCGCAAGCACTTGCCATTCACCGCAGGCATTGCCCCATCTAGATACAGCCCATTTTTGGGAACACACTTGGAGCTATCTAAAAGGGACATGATATCCAGCACGAGGGCTTCTATCGTAAATCTATTTGAATTCTTATCTTCATAGATTAATGAAAGATGCTCAAACAGTTGACCAAACATTCTGTCAGTTCCAATTATATTTTCCAATTCGTTCAATTTCAGAGTGAGTTGTTCACAATTTATCTCGCTGCGACTTTTAACACTGTTAACATTGCAATTTTCATTTCTGTTGTCGTTTTTATTTTTTTTACTTAATAATAATTGTCTACTATATTCATCAATACAATTAATCTTACGTTTGTCAATTGATAGAAAATAATTAATTCTAACTATCGCAAGTATTACATCATGAGCTTTCTCTGGTTTAATTCTCATAGATACGCTGTTATAAAATTTTAATAGAAGGCTTTGTAGCGATCTGCATCTATCAAAATTTAAAGGGTTGTTTTGAGATGAAAATACTTCTAAGACTTCATTTACTTCTGCTTTCATGACCCCTATGAGATCAAATGTTTTAATAGAAGGGCCAAGAAAGACGGATGGGAGAACTATTTTGAATAAACTGGAATATTCTTCTTTAGTTAGTAATTGCTGTTGTAAATTTGTTTTCTTGAGGACATCTTTTATTTCAACAAACAATTTCTTCTCATAAAGTGTTTGATCTTCAATGTTTCTATTAATGTCTGCAATTAGATCTTCAATCTTTCGGTGATCTTTTGTAACTGTGTCTGTTTCTTGGACATTCACAAAGCCAACATTTAGGAGTATATTCGCAATTTTGTGAAATTCATCCGCATTGTCACAGTTGACGAGCGTTGTCAGCAAACGCCTTATTTTGTCAGCTTTATTGGAGTTTGTTATGTCGATAATGACTGCTGCAATCTTTTTAATGTCATTTTGAATGTCAGAATAAAACGCAGAGTCTTCTGACTCTAGGTGAGGATGGGATAGTAAATTGCGCAAGGCTTGCATAACTTTTTTTGTTTCTCGGGGTGCTGAGAGGAGGATAAGTTCAGTCACAGCTGGGGAGAGTTTGGGGCTGTCCAGCGTGTTCTTCAGATGCTCTCCCGTCACCTGGAGAGCTCTCTTGATAGTCAACTGACCCACTCTAGTAGCGGAGTCCACCGCCACGGCCGCTTCCAGATATGTCTTCATGATGTGAAGCGAAGAAACGTCTCTCACCTCCTGATAGTCAGCGTACAAATCAGGATATCTACTGATGATGGCAGCGACAATATCCTCGCGGCTTAATTTCACCGGTTTCCCAAGGGTTTTGACATCTGTAGACCCGATGTGTTCCTGCAACTCTCGCAGGGCAGAAGCAAACTTGCTCAATTGCTTCATCAATCTCTCCTTCATCAGCACTGACAGACAGAAGATATTCAATTCGTGTCCCCAAACGTGTGCGGATATAAAGCTCACCAAGCAGAACTCTATTTCTTTCCACGGCAGAATATTGTACGTCGACTTCAATTGTTGTTTTAATATGTGGATATTATGAGCTATGAACCTGCCCATGAATAAAAAGTGATTGTCCACTTCTTCATAAGTATTAATGTGTTCAATATTTTCCAGAAGTAGTTGGACTCGTTCTTGTATATCAGTGGAGGAAATCTCGGGAACCACTCCGTTGTCCTTCGAAAAGAAACGTAGATCGACCAACTTGCATTGGACACATAGATTCATTTCAGAAGACACGAGAACACTGTTTAAGAATATTTTCTCGTAAGCTTCTGAGATGAGAACCTCCGAGAGTTCAGGGGTCACCAATTCGAGGAGTGTGCGGAAGAGATCCACATTTCCGGAGCGGATGGCATAATAAAGGGCGTTATGTCCTTGGTCTTCCTGCTCCACTGAACACCAGCGAGAGATGGTGTCATCTTCCAATAAGAGCTTCAATAAGTCAGGCCTGTTGTGCTTGCAAGCCAAGGTGATGAAAGGGGAGGACGAAGAGTCCCTCCCTCGGAGCCGTCTCAGGTCTGCACGGGACCGGCAGGCCAGAAGCTCTGTTTCTGCTTCCATTGTCTGTGACACTTCAATCACACCACGCTGTTACATTGTCAATTCCACTCAACAGAAATACTGAAGTGTGACACTGATAAGAAAACCGATGTTGCCAATTATTCACACAACACCTTTCGACTCCTAGGCCGATTCAAGAAAGTATTTCGGTATTTTAAAATAATTCACTAACTACCTACAACACTCCATACGTTCAGAAATAAACAATTTTTGTTAATATATCTTATTAAATGCACAACACGTCATTAATCAACTTTGTTAAAACTTTTACGACTGCTAAAATGTCAAAAGTTTTTGTATTATAAAAACAATAAAACATAAAACTACTAGAGATGGACGAAATCCACCCATCGCGGTGATTTTGTCCCGGTGACTTTGCTGTTACTGTATCCGGTATCGTCGGGATATTTAAGAATGTAATTCTGAAAATTTCAAAACGATTTGAAATAACCCATTTTTGCATTAAAGTGGAGCTAGAATGGGTTTTTACACAAAGTGTGACGGCTGCAAAGTGAACAATTAATGAAATAACTTGGAAATGACTGAAATTTGCAGAAATTTTTCATTGTTAAAAGTGATTGTGTTTAATAATTTGTACGTATAGGAAAAAGCAAATAACACATTTACAATAAATTCGTAGGGAGGCGTCTACTAATATCTACAGGAATTCCAAAAACTGAAAAAATCGAACTAATATCTATGAGAATCAAAGTGTTGACGAATATCTACAGCTCAAACTGTTGATTAATATCTATGAGAACCAAAGTGTTGACGAATATCTACAGCACTGGCAGCAATGACGTTACATACTATATTAGACGAGGGGTAGAAATCTCAAAGTGGGAAGACAATCGCAAGACAATTGTACCGGTCTCGATATCTAGTACTTTAGTACTAAACTGCTACGCGTCGAGTAAGGTTGCGTCTTACCAGTACTTACCAGTAAGTAGATTGCATTTTAAAAAGTGTCAAAATGCCCTCCTGTGTGATGAGAAAATGTTTCAATTACACTGCAAATAATAGTAAAGGCGAAGGAATAACACTTCATTTGTAAGTACACGCAAATTACTTAATATTATCGATTATTATAAATATTACAATAAATTTTCACGTTTCCCGCTCGCGGTTTTACACGTCATTACGAGACAGAGAACGTTGCATCAAAAAGTAACGAGCATAACAAAGACAACCTGCTAACAGTAGGTCGGTTCACACAGCGTCCCGCACAAGTTTTCTTCTATTGGGAAAGATGGGGTAAAACGTACACAGGGTAAATCGTTAATTAATTTAATTATGTTTGAATTGTCATAACTCATAACGCTCGAACCGAGCTTCCTTGCTGACAATGACAAGACACTATAATTTAATATACGTAAACACGCTAGTTGTAGTTAAGCTCTATTAATAATTATAATTTACGCTGTGACTTTATAAACGTAAAATGACAATTAATTCAATATAAATTTATTATGACTTATCAAATATGAATTTTAGGTTTCCCCGTGATCAACTACGACGACAGAAATGGACCACTGTTGTTCGCATTCAAAGATGCGAACATGATTGGACACCTTCGCTTTACAGCACAATATGTTCAGTTCATTTCAATAAAGACTATTTACATACCACGGTCAAAGGAAGGCGTTTTATAATGTCGTTGATGAAAATTGTAAATAGATTTGTATACTCATTTGAACCTATGACCTGTACTGTATAATAAAATATGTTTTTAACAATACTACTATAATAGTACCAATATTGTATTACTAATGATAACTCATATAATTATAACAAAAAATATTTGCCCGTGTGTCTTGTTTTACCCGCCTTTACCCTCCCCTGTGCGTAGTGTAACCGAGTGAGAGTATCTTGTTATCTCAGTCACACCCGTGATGTGAAAGCAGTATTCGGCAAAGAAATTAATACGCCGCCCGCTAATGTATCCGTGCCATTCATACATACACATTATTTGATTGTCTATCTTTATCACACAGGAATAAACTATTGAATTGAGAAATTATTGAAAATCGCTGAAAACAAAAGAGTGTTCCTTACTTTCCACATTATATTGTGAGTATGTGAGACTATAACGAGTCTATTTATTTTATATAACGTCATTGACTGGCAGAGGTTGGATTTGCAATTGTGTATAGCATATTGGAATAACGTAATATTGCGTATGCAGTTTAAAAAAATTATGTATGTAAAAATCCTTAATATCGGACTATTGGACACATTTAGCTGATTAGTCCAACCTATGCTCTGTAGATATTAGTTCAACCTAAGCTCTGTAGATATTAATCAACACTCTGAAGTTCGTAGATATTAGTTCAACATATGAGCTGTAGATATTCGTCAGACATACAGGCTGTAGATATTAGTATCAGTCATTCGTAGCACCTACCCACAAAGAAAAATATATGTATGGCCATTTATGGGTTAATTCGTTAGCCTTATAAATGCGTCAACAAAATGTCACTTCTGTTTCTGTTTTCTGTGTTCTGAATGGGCGTTAATTTCCTGACGTTTATCCCATTATCTCCCGTTAAAACGTTCACAAATCCTTCATTATCACTGTAAGTACTCTTATCACAGTATTTAAACCTAATTGAAGAGATATATTTACTAAATCTCCATTGAAAACAGCCTTTCAAATGCGGCTAAGGGTTATAATTTCACGATTTCAATCACTTCGTAAAACGTTCCCAAATCTTAATATTATTGCTGTGGGTACTGTTTTGCTTTGCTCTCAATTAATTAAATCTAATTACAAATCTAATTCCAATTGAAAACAGCGTTTAAATATCGGATCAGGGGTATAATTTCAATTGAATGATTAACATCCGCCGGATTTTGTAGTTTCCTTTATGACAAGTTGATATAAAAATGTACCCAAATATGCATCAGTTCATATTAAATACGACTTTGGGAGGAATGCAGATCCCGCCAATGTCTGGAAATTAAATAAAAAGGCACTTTCAAGATGAGAAAAGTGTGGAAAAGCTGAATAAAACAAAAATTAAGGCGCGCTCGGCAAAATTGAGGGAGATACAACCGTTGGAATAAATTCGGTTTTTGGGGGAAATTCCTAAAAAATAAAACTAGTTATTTTTATACTAATTATGGGCCGGAAAAACCGAATCTGAAAGAATTAGGCGGCGGAAAGCAATATTAACTGAGTTACACGACTTTAAAATTTTTTATACGCGTACAGGAAAATAGCCATTTTGGAAGTATTCTGATTCCTACAAAATCAAACTAATAGTTATTTTTATACTAACTTTGGGCCGAGGAATCCGAATCTGAAAGAATTAGGCGGCGGCAAGCAATATTAACTGAATTACACGACTTTAAAATTTTCAATACACACAAAACATGAAAATATTCATTTCGGTAGCTGAATTTGACTCATTCAGTACAAAATCATAGATAAACAAGAAATCTACGAAAACATGTGCCAGCAGTGTTACCAGCTCTCAAAAATATTAATCCCAACTATCTCAACGGCCGTATTCTTAAACCAAAAGTATGAAAATTCGTAGTCTTAAAAATGCGTAACCAAACCTAACCTAACGCTAGGTTTGTGTAACATGGTTTGTACCCCTTTATACCGCCTGCTCGCGTCAATTTTAAAAAACATCCCTGTTTTCAAGTAGTTTAACGGCTACGCGAGGTTTGTGTAACATGGTTTGTGCCCCTTTATACCGCCTGCTCACGTCCCTAACCTAACCTAACCTAACGCTAGGTTTGTGTAACATGGTTTGTGCCCCTTTATACCGCCTGCTCGCGTCAATTTAAAAAAACAGCCTACGTTTTCAAGTAGTTTAGCGGCTACGCTAGGTTTGTGTAACATGGTTTGTGCCCCTTTATACCGCCTGCTCGCGTCAATTTAAAAAAACAGCCTACGTTTTCGAGTAGTTTAGCGGCTACGCTAGGTTTGTGTAACATGGTTTGTGCCCCTTTATACCGCCTGCTCGCGTCAATTTAAAAAAACAGCCTACGTTTTCAAGTAGTTTAGCGGCTACGCTAGGTTTGTGTAACATAGTTTGTGCCCCTTTATACCGCCTGCTCGCGTCAGTTTAAAAAAACAGCCTACGTTTTCAAGTAGTTTAGCGGCTACGCTAGGTTTGTGTAACATGGTTTGTGCCCCTTTATACCGCCTGCTCGCGTCAATTTAAAAAAAACGGCCTACGTTTTCAAGTAGTTTAGCGGCTACGCTAGGTTTGTGTAACATGGTTTGTGCCCCTTTATACCGCCTGCTCACGTCCCTAACCTAACCTAACCTAACGCTAGGTTTGTGTAACATGGTTTGTGCCCCTTTATACCGCCTGCTCGCGTCAATTTTAAAAAACATCCCTGTTTTCAAGTAGTTTAACGGCTACGCTAGGTTTGTGTAACATGGTTTGTGATACAAAAGTGAGTAAAATTTATAAAAAATAAGTACTTAAAATATAAACATTTTATTTTACGTTATTGATATTACTGGTTAATGGCAACACTTAATTTTGTGTGGTAAAAACATCTATGTTATCTTGTTTTCTATGGTCTTTGTACTACGTGTGTCAAGTCAAAATCAGCTTGCGAAATGAATATTTTCATGTGCACGATGGAAAATTTTAAAGTCGTGTAATTCAGTTAATATTGCTTGCCGCCGCCTAATTCTTTCAGATTCGGATTCCCCGGCCCAAAGTTAGTATAAAAATAACTATTAGTTTGATTTTGTAGGAATCAGAATACTTCCAAAATGGCTATTTTCCTGTATGTGTATAAAAAATTTTAAAGTCGTGTAACTTTGTTAATATTGCTTTCCGCCGCCTAATTCTTTCAGATTCGGTTTTTCCGGCCCATAATTAGTATAAAAATAACTAGTTTTATTTTTTAGGAATTTCCCCCAAAAACCGAACTTTAGCCCAACCGTTCAAAGTATTTAAAATTTCACTTCACAAACTGATATTGACAGTCCGCCCGCGTCCGCCCGCCATTTTTTTTATAACCTAATACGCTAAACATGGTTTGTGATACAAAAAAAGTGCCCCTTTATAACGCCTGCTCGTGTCAAGGCAAGAAAAACATCCTAGTTTTCAAGTGGTTTAGAGGCTACGCTAGGTTTGTGTAATATGGTTTGTGATTTTGGCGTACTATTAATTCTGTATTAGGTCTGGGATCCAACATAAGCAATGAAAACATGGCGAACGAACTGTCAATATCAGTTCGCGAAGTGAATTTTTAAATACTTTGAACGGTTGTATCTCCCTCAATTTTGCCGAGCGCGCCTTAATTTATTTTTTATTCATCTTCTCCACACTTTTCTCATCTAAAAAGTGCCTTTTTATTAGATTCCCAGACATTGGCGGGATCTGCATTTCACCCACGACTTTCAATAGTATATTTGGGTTTATTATTTACTAGCTGACTCGGCCACGCGTCACAACCATCTTTGAGTTCATCGCGAAGAGACAGACAGATAGACGCCGCGGAGGAGATGGTGCGAAAGATTATAATAATGCGCATGAAATGCTTGAGGTAAAAGTATTTAAGTTGATAAGGATTAATACTGTATCCGTCTAAATAACTTTTCAATTACCGAATTGTACGTGACCATTTTTTTTACAGAATGGGTATGATAAGCTCTCCGTAAAAGATAGATATCGCGAGCAGGCAGACAGACAGACGACAACACGGAGGACTTTAATTTATAATATGTAGAGATGTAGTGAAGGGAAGATAGTAAGCTATCCGTAAAAGATAGATATATGCCATCGTGGACTTTTTTTGAGATCTATAAAAGAGGAATATCCCACCATGCATTGTTTTGTTATATCTCAAAGGGATTAGGCAGTGTTTTCGATGAAAGCTACCAGGCGTCTTGATTTTTTCCGACGATACTAACAATTATCGTTATTTTTCTACCAATTTACACATAACCTTAACAAATAGTAGTTTAACAAAGAGTTGTTTTTGCGTTTATCGCGAACAGACAGATAGACAGACGACGCGGAGGACTTTAATTTATGAAATGTAGAGATGTCTTACTCTGCTTATTGGTTAAAACGTAATATTTCTTATTCAAACAATTAGATTTAGCTTTATTATCACGAAAAGTGAGTATTTATGTCGGGGGAGACAAAAAAACATGCAAAAAATGTGTATTTAACATATTAATTTTGTTTAAATTAATTCATTTACGCGGCAACGCCATTTTCATATGTTTTGTTTTTATTTGACATTTTAAAGACGAGTTTCAAAGTGAATGCATTATTGACAATAATAATATTGGAAAAAATGTATTAGAATAATTACACAAACCCGCTAGACCAGGGGTTCCCAATCTTTTTCAGCCCGCGGCGCACTTACGAGTTTAGAATTTTGTATCGGCGCCCTATTTTAGTAAGGTATTTGGAATAGATATATATTTCTTTCGACAATAATATATATATTATAGTCGAAAGAAATAGGTACCTACAATAATAATAGTTAGGTAGATAGGCACAAAAATTAAAACATAACACAATATGAAATTGAGTTTTATTGTATTTATAAGAATTCGGAATTGGAACTGAGAAGAACAAAAAAGACTTAAGAAAAAAATTAAATGCGATAGTTACTCAGTCAAATCAATGTGACGGGTGAGCTTGATGATTTCCGCACAGTTTCTCAAAGCGGGGAATAAGACTTGAGACTGCTACTCTCATTTCTTGCTCCACATTGATCTTTGAGCGATATTTGTTCTTGATTACAGCTACAGCTGAAAATCCAGCTTCAAATAAATATGATGTGGCAAAGGGAATGAACATTTTTAAAGCTTTCGAAGTTAAATTTGGATATTCATTTTGGATCGATAACCAAAACTCTACCAAATCGGAACGGGTGAATGTAGTTTTGAGGCTGTTGTCGCAAGAGAGTTCAATGAGACTCCTTTGCTCTTGTGTTGGCGGAGCTTGTGCACGGAAAGGATCTTGGATCCACGCAAATTTTTCGACATCATCATCTACAAAGTTGTAACGAATTAGGCTCGTATTAAATATATCCTGGCGGCAGAGCAGAGATCCAAACTCGGGATAGTGGGCCAAGTAATTCTCTATCATGTAGGTAGGGATTCAATTAAATCAAAGAATATTAACTTTTAAACAATAATGTATTGAACACAAAAACAACACGGAAGTGTACAAACTTCCCATCAGGGTATCAAAGGAAAACAAATAAAAACATACGTACCAGATGGACTCGCTAAACTATCTATCTAACTAAACAATGCCGTGATGATGTTCCTTGAAGAGGTGCGCGCCAGGATGAAAGCCGGCCCATCGAGAAATGTTGCGGGTAGCACGTTCCAGTCCGCGCCTGGATGAAAGCCGGCCCAGGGCTTTCCATGAGGATGGATTGGTGATGTGATGATGACCCAAGAAAGTCTCCAAACGAGGTAGGAACAGGCTCCCAGACAACGTGGCGAGATTATGAGATGTCGAACTTGTCCCAAGTAAATAATAATCTCGGCCGATGAAAAGCAGCGTCTTCCCGATTTTGGCAAAGCCACGATTGCAGGACGGGTGAGGATGGTTAATTCACGATTCGATTCGGATTAATTTGCCGGCCGTACTCTGATCGCGTGTTAGGCATCTCACGACCGAAAACATCATTGCACGGGCTTAACACTCCGTTTATCTGTCGGGAATTCCTTATATTCCCATTTCCAAAATACATCCCTTGACCGGGACAACTAATCACACTTTTAAAGTTACAGCAAGGCCGAAAATATCACTGCCGGCGACGGTGAACCACATCGATAAAAAAAATGGGACTTACAAGTCATCCATTAACAATATACGTACACGAGCCTCGCGTGTTACGAAAAAATCACCCGCGATCGGTTAGGTTTTAATTTACTTAGATTCTCATGGTTTAAACTCAAAATTAAACACCTTTATGGTGAGTGACCAATTCCAGAACAACCTCGTCCATGGTTGCCCGGGAGGAAGTGCCCATAAACAAAACTGCTCTTCTTTTTTTTAAAAAATTACCAGTGTCCAAAAAAACACCATAGACAAAATAAACACCTAAGCAAGAACTGCATTAGTTACATAATTATTTATGTGACAAAGTACTTCGAAAACCATTCGGTGAGCTTCGAAAGGTGTTCCGTGAAAAGAGCCATCAGGTCTTGTGAGACAACCAGTTCAATAAGGAAGTTGAGTCCATTTTTTTTATTTTTTTTATCAATGTGCACATTCAAACTTAAATATTGGTATTTTTTTTTTTTTTTTAAAGTTCGTTTTCATAAATAAATTAATTCTAAAAGTTTAAATTTTATTAAGCCCGCCAAAACGGCGGAATCCGAGCGAGGTGTGTGTGTGACGTCATTTGACTCACACTCGACACGTTGCTTTGGCATTTTGTATGGAGATTTTTTTAATTCTTCAATAAGGAATTCCAGCAATTTTTCTTATCAATGTTAACCGTCTATCAGAATTAATGGTATTAAAAAAAAGAAAATTGATTAAGATTTAATAGTTAAATTAATTTTTAAAGTCAGAATTTGGGTTCTTCGCCGCCGCCTGAACGTAAAACACGGTATTATAAAGTGACAGTTTTCGTCGAACGAGCGTTAAGCTCTACAAAATGGTTAAATATGTCGGGAAAGAATGCGATTCAATGACACAAACACATAATAAATCAAGCGAAATTACTTTCCACAAGCTTTCCACACGGAAGTTTATTGTTTACATATTCATATTTAATTAAAAAACGCAGAAATTTGAAATATAAAATGTCAAATACTATAATACAGGTTTAATGTTGCCACTAAAAAGTCGTTTTGGTTTTACCACACTATTGGTAAAATACATAATTTATGGAATAAGTTACTATTTAGGTAACCTCTCATTTAAAATATTTTGGAAATAATAATAAAAATTACGTTTTAATCTTCATACAGAAGAAGTCATTACCACTTATTTTAGTTTATTAATGAATAATCTAGTAATTATCTAGTAAGTGTTTTATATTAATAATTTTGCAGGGCACCTAAAGATGCAGCATGCCGTGGTAAGTGGGTGGAAATAATTCGATTGCTGAGAAAAGAACTTTGAAAACACATTTTGAATCCCTTTCAAACCACTGTCCGTTTGAGTATTAAGTATATACTTACTATTGGTACGATAAAAAATATTGGAACAAAAAATGTCGTAATGATTTCATTAGTTATGCTTACTTTTACTCATATAGTATAATAAAAAAACATATATTCAAAATAATGTTAATTAGTTTATTTTATTACAAACTAATGTTAACAAAACTCTTTTTCATTGTTTATATTGGGTAAAATTTCAAATTGTAGGCAACACCACCCTGCCAACCCAGGTTTGTGTTTCTGCCTTTGTCTAACTAGCGGCGGTATTGTTCTGGTGACTTGTGCAAGTGAGACAAATATATGTTAACATTAAAATGTTTAGTTGTTTCAAAGCTGCGTCACTTTTTCACGCGCGGTAAAGACATTTCTTCTCTATTTATTTAAACTCAATATTTATTTGTGTGTTTATATTAAAACTATTTTTGTTTGGTTTTTATGTTTTTGTGATATGAACGTTAATTTATTTCTGCAGTTTGCTGTCCAGTTCTGTCTGTAAAGCAAACGTTTGGCCTATACAACCTGTCTCATCATAAATAAACCATCTCTCGTGTAATAGAAAGAGATGCACGATCATGATCGTACAAACCGGGCCACAGATGACGTCAGAATTCTTTTGACCAATGATGAAGCGTTTTTAGCTTGTAGCTTTTTAATCATTTTTTAAGAACGTTTAACTAATTCTAAGAATAATAATATAGAAATATATTTATATATTTAGAATCGATATTTTTTGATCTACATGAACATATTTTTTATAAGTCAGAATATTTTTCACTCAACTTCCTTATTGCGGGAAGCAATGTCGACCGCTGCCTTCATTCATTTTTTTTTATCAACAACTGAAGTTTCTTCCTAAAGAATGTGGGTGTTGTTGTCTTGCAAAAAAAGATTCAAATTATTACCCGCGAATATTTGTGCTTTCGGATAATGGAGGATCGACTCACGGCGCCCCTCTTTACTTTCTACGGCGCCCCAGGGCGCCGCGGCGCACACTTTGGGAACCCCTGCGCTAGACAAACCCTGCTTTGCCAAACAAACCATTCAAAACCTGGGATGTTTTTAAAATTACGATGACATGCGAGTTTATTTTAGAGAATTAATTTTATAAGATTGTTACTTCCGACAAATGTCATATTTGATTGTCTATTGGTTAAAAAAGGAACATTCTGTATTATCCGTGCATCAAACTTCGACAACACGAACGTTCCGTATTATCCGTGCATCAAACTTCGACAACACGAACGTTCCGTATTATCCGTGCATCAAACTTCGACAACACGAACGTTCCGTATTATCCGTGAGGTGGACTTATGCATATTTCACACGCGACGACAATGTAAACTCAAGTTGGGTTTTAAAGTTAGGTACTAGGAAAACATATCTATTTAGCACGACTGTGTTTTAAGCGACCAACTGCTTAAAGCGACCTATTTTAATGATAATTCGTCCGGTTAGAACGACGCGCAGTGTTTTGTTTACAAAACCTACGCACCGATACTTCGCCGCCCCGCGCCTCGCCTAACCCCCGCTCCCGGCTACTCCCCGCGCGCTAACACCTATCCTTATTAGCACGCGTAAATCACAAATCACAGTCAGTCTTTATCATCTGTTGTGACTACGTTAAAAGCTCCATACAAAGATTTCCGTGAAGTGAAAGTGTTTTTCAATAGAAGAAAAAATTGCTATATTACACCGTTTAGAAGGCGGTGAATCAAATATAACCCTCGCAAAGGAGTTTGGCGTGTCTCATGTAAAAACAAGCTTAAATTATCCGGCCGTTTTGAGCGTCGTCCGGTCAGTACGACTAAGTTTCGCCGGCCCCTTGAGGGGTCTTATATCCGGATTCTACTGTACATACATTTTTTACATGTGAAACATAAAATAGCACTAAATGGTTCATCACTGACTTCTGCTTATAGAGTCCTATTATAATTTGATAGCCGGCGTAGTCCAGCGGTAAGGCTCTTGACTCACACCGAAGGTCGCGAGTTAATATAAACCAATTGAAAGCTCTATTGGATTCATATTTGGAGAGAAGAAAGGACTAACTTAGTTCAAAATTAAAAGTACTCATTTACTGTCAAACTATTGTGAAATTAGATATGAGCGCATCAGCAGAATGCTGCCTGCTCATCTATAATATAAAAATGAATCGCTGAATGTGTTGCTAAGCGCATAACTTTCGAACGACTGCACCAAATTGGATAATTCTTTTTTTTGTGTGTTCGTTATTGTCAGGACAAGGTTTTTATAAAACTTCCGGTGAGCTCTGGCATTATGAAATTTGTATAAAAAAATTACTATTGGTGGCACGCGAGGAAGCGGCTATTGCTATGGAAAGCGGGAGGGAGGGAGAGATGGCGGAGGGGAACCAGGGAGGGGGAGGGGAACCTGGAGGGGGGAGGGGGACTTGGGAGGGGGGAGGGGAACTCGGGAGGGGGGTTCGCGGGACGGGCGAAGGGGGGGGGGGGAGTGGGGAGAGGGAAGGTGGAGGTGACGAAGTGGGATATCCCTAATACCATGCGAGCGAAGCCGCGGGAAAAAGCTAGTTACACAATAATAATAATAAAAATTCGCTCAAATTTTTGTTCAAACATTGCGAAATCTTCAATATTAACCCTTAACCTTTTTACCGCGGATGGCATGTATACGTGCCCTGCTCGACTTGGCCCGTACGCGGATGGCACGTAGACATGCAGATTACGATTCATTGTAAACAGTCAGGAGTAGTATGCTTAGGCCAAAGACGCGGAGAAAGGGTTAACGGTCAATAATATTGCACAATTCGTAATATTGCCCAATATAATTGATCGTCTAGGGGCCGCCTAAGGCCACAGTAATGTTTTTAATTGTGCCATTTTTATCGAAGATAGAACATATATCCAGGAACATTTCTGCGTACTTAACTCAAAAATGCAATTTTTTGACTTGTGTCACTATTATCGCTCGGGTGCATTATTATTTTCAAAAGTATATCGATTTAAAACAAATTCCATTATTGATACGGGTTCCGTAGCTCAATCGGTAGAGCTCTTGCCATGTAAGCAAATGGTCCTGGGTTCGAGTCCTAGTGGAGCCAATATCTTTTCTGATTTTTCTGTGTCCAGATTTTCGATTGAGTTTCGCTAATATTGTCTTCATTTAATTAAATATTAATTAAATTCCATTATCCCCGTTTCTTGTTTTCGTCCGCCTGAAGTGGGTTAATTTTGTGAGACAGTAACGACTCTAAATGTATTGTAATGTCATTGATTGGCGTATTGAAATTTGCAGGTAGTTTGACAGGAAGAGCACTGCCACAGCTGCAAGATGTCCGTCAGTGAAAAGGTGTCGCTCTCAGATGCCCTGAGCAATGTCGACGTCCTGGATGAACTAACGCTACCAGGTAACTAACTAACTAACCGTCACTCCGTTTGCCGCAAGGATAGGCAGAGAGGACGGACCGCCAAACAACTCGGTCTTGCAATACACTCCTTGCCTCTTTCACATATCGTTTCATACTACCCATACATACATACATTTTTTTATTTTTTTATTAATATTTATTTCTTTTACATTTACATAATATAACATAATATAGCTTACATATTTATATACTCTCCTAATAAAGCAAATGCTTGTGCTTAGGAGAGGACAACTTGTTTATAACTTAATTTAAAAAAATCCTTATCACGAACTTAAGAATTTAACTTATGGAGAGATTTAGACTTAACATATTTTTGAAGTGTATAAGGGTAATTAAACAAGAAATGTATATAGGATGTACATAAAACAATAGGAATAACAGGCAAAACACCATTTATTCCCTGCACTGTGCAGTCGGTTCATTACTGAGTTTATTTCTGCATTGGTACCTGAATTGTTACAATGGTAAGGTACCTTCTGACGAACCGTTCTACTAGGCACAAGCCTAAGGAGTTCAAGGGAGTCAAATATGTTATTAACAATTTTATAGAGAAAAAATAGATCAGTACATATTCTTCTTTCTTTTAATGGGGCAAGGTCCATAATTTTCAACAGTGACATGTATAGTCTGTCAAAAAAGAGTAGAAAATATATGAGGGCGCCACTGTTGATCAAATGGCAATACTAAACACATAACTCATGGTGTTAAAGTAAAGCTGTGTAACCTACATTTTCATAAAAAATTAAAAAGGCATAATAGTGGAAAAAATATTTTTTCATTGCAGTATAGATACCCGCCGATCTCAAAATTAGAATTGCATATAGGTATATTATTATTATACTTTTGCAATTTTGTGTTAACATAATGAAGAATAACTATAATGTAATACAATATAAAGCACAGTTTAGAAATTGCTCAAATTATTTAATACTAGATAAAGTACTTAGCGTTGCCTGGGCTTTAGATCATGTCTTTAATTTTAGATCTGAATATATTTAACTCGTTCAGATCTAAAAGTAGTGTAACTAAACTCACCATTAGTTATTCTTCCTTTCTGTCTATTGTTAAATTCAAATTTATGTTAAATTAAATTAAAGTAAGTCGCTTTATAAATCACCTTTTAATCAAATTTATGTCATGAAGAAAAAATGTTTTTTAAAATGTGGTTTACTGTGTTCTATACAATCAGTGTCATTGCACTTCAAAGAAATATTTGACAGTTAAATTGGTGTTGCCAGTCTACAAATTTAGTAGTTCCAGTTTTTATATTTTATATTTTTTATATCGATGAAAAAACCGACACTTTGTGGATTGCACGTGTTGAAATACTCTGTTCGTGCGCGCAAAGCATCCGCATTATGGGAATTCTGTTACATTGCATGATACATTACGACAATGTGGATGGCAAATTCTTTCATTGCGTGTTACATTACAGCAATCTGTACTTGGCTTTAATATGAAACCCAACATTTGCATCGCTGTAGTGGTTATATTATTAATGTAGGAGATAAATGATAATTTGGTGTCGAATATTATTCCCAGGTCTTTTATTTCGCGTACAATTGTTATGAAAATAAGTACGGCGCATATTTTTTTTATTTTTGTCTATGGTTTCTTTTAACAACCACACTTTGGGTGCAACAGGTTGGTAGGAACGATTTCCGTTTTTGGGTTGGTGGCACTTTCCGGTAGGGCCTCGAGGGCAGAGACCTTACCGGGACGTGACAGCGCCATGTTTTAAGTTTTTAAAATAATAATTGTGAAACGATCGCGGGATGACAGTTTGTCGGAATTTTTTTACCAATCTGGAATTTTAAAGATCAAGGATCAATCTTGAGTATGGTTTTCCGCGTTAATTAAAGTCGCGATTCATAATGAACGCGCATGTGATATTATAGCCTGTCGGCCTTAAATTGACTAATCCGTTAGCGACCCGCGAATCCTCGCTCGCTCCGCGACCAAAGCCTGTTAAATTACGAATATAAGGATTTTAGTTGGGACTAGCCTGTTATTTGCGTCCCACTCACTTTGCCACGTTGACTGGTACCGAACTTCCCTTGGGTAAGGGCCATAAATAAACCAATCCTACGGACTACCTGGACCAACAATCGTGACGGGCCCTCTTGGACTTGGGCCGGCTACGCCCTGGCGGGCATTGACGAGATCCTGCAGCACCCGTGGACTGGAGGCCTTGGGATGGCTCCGTCCAGATGTCTCCGAAGAACTTCGCCGTCGGCCATCCTTATGCACGTCAGTGAGATTTAGTTAGGATTAGTAGCTTTATAACGGTCTGAACCTGGGGTGAGTCTTAACACGTAAATTAATCACCATAATTTTGTCCAAAATTCAAATATAGATGTTATACTGTTATTTTCAAAACGCAACTCTTTTATTTAAAGTTTCCCGTCATACCCTATGTCATTGCAATTTAAAGTATTGTGCCCATGTTCCTTGAAAAGAGATCTCATATTTGCTCTACGGATGGTTTTCGTCCCCCCAACATATCTTGTCACCAAAGTGACAAGATTTGGCGCGTAGCTGGGAAGCTACAAAGTTGGATGGACGATTGCAAATGGATTGCATCACCTTCCTCATTGAAAACTCACCTGCATACCACAAAAACATAATGTTACAAAATGTTACAAACCGGGCCGTGTATCGCCCTTACACAATACTAAGACTTGATTGTTCATACAATATGTGAAAATGGGGTTTTCTTCCTATAAAATCTCATGACTTGACTTTTTTTTTATTTTTTTTTTATTTATTTTATATATTTAATAATATTATTATTTAATGTATAAAAACAGTTTATTATAAACAAGTTCTGCTTCTGCTTCGTTATTATTATTATGAGTTACAGCTGTTTCGCCCTCTGAAGGCATTATCAAACTGTGGTTGTTACCACCTACAGACAATGTATTTATGTCATTTCTAGACAGGTACTTATGATGACAAAATGAATAGCTTTTAATTATTATTACCTGTGCCCAAGGGCGGATCCAGCTTTGGAGCCAGGGGGGGGGGTCACATAGCGCCACGGGGGGGTCACAGAGTCGTGGTCAAGTCACAAGAAGTTATAATTTAATTTTGATAATAATAGATACAAGTAAAAAGTAGGTCCACCTAGGTCCTGGACCCATCCCAGGGGGGGGTCATGACCCCCATGACCCCCCCCCTGGATCCGCCCTTGCCTGTGCCCCTAAACTTCTAAGTAAAATGACTGAAATATTAATGGTTAAGTTTCCCAATTACTGGATTGTTTGACTGAAGGTCGTTAATTATTCCATAAAATAAACCCTTGATGATTCATCAGGATTTACCTTATAATACAATTGATATTTGAATTGGTCATCATTCTCTTGGATAACCCACTATGACTCATGTATTTACTTAATATTAATTCGGTTAGAACTCCGACAGAAGAATTGTTTCAAAGCATTCAAGTCTACAACATACAAAAACTTTATGCAAAAAATATTTTATTTAAAATTAAAAAAAACATATCAGAATACTCCACTGTCCAACATAGATACACAACCAGGGCAATAAACCAAAATATTCTAGCTACAGCCAGTCTGAAAACATCTTTTGGACAAAGAAATATGAAATTCAATGCGACAAAACTGTACAACGCTCTACCAACTCAAACAAAAAAAATAACAGAAATAAATAAATTTAAAACAAAAGTAAAAATATGGTTGAGAGAACAAAGTGAAAATGAACTATCAAACATACTGAAGACCATGTAAAGACAACTGGATACTAAATACAAATGTGGAAAAACTACAGGCCGCCTCAGAACAGGAAACCCTAGTGAGGAGGACTGTGAAAAAAAAAAAACTTTATAATACCTTAATATAATATAATGTTGGAGTTTTACCTACCATTAAAACTCTTATTATGTTGTCTTGCTTATCCAGAATATATAATGTGAGATATGGCTCTCATTTTCACGCTAGCGCCAGTCGTATCTGCTGCTATATCTTGAATTTCCCGCCTTGTTATGTAGCTTCCTTCAGTTGCATATTTGTCACCTAAGCAGTTGGCATTCTGATACGCCGATTTTAATCAATTTGGACTCACCAAGCAGAGCTTAAGTATATTCTGGATAAGCAAGACAACATAATAAGAGTTTTAATGGTAGGTAAAACTCCAACATTATGTGTGTCGTTGCTTATCCAGAATATATAATGTGAGAAGTGTTTGTTATCGCTTGGTGACAATTCTAAAGCCAAAATTGTGACTATTTCTGTATTGCTTGAAATAACCTGGTCAAAGACTGAGAGTGAATGGGAGGATTCAGCAACTCAACATTGAGACCTCTGATTTGCTTTCTGTAATATTTCTTGAAAGTGTTTTCTGAACGCCAGTTTCCTCTTTCCAAAATGGTGTCTATAGGACACTCTTCCAGCCAACTTCTTGAAGCTACTGCTGATCTCAAACTCCCAGGGGAGGCATCAATCCCCGCATCCTTCAAAATTGTTTTAATCAATCCACCAATAACAGTTCTCGAGGCTGGCCTTGCAGGCCCCAATGTGGAAATAAACAGACATTCAACACCAGCTTCATGTCTTCTGTTCTTTGTCCTAAAGACATAAGCTTTCTCAACCAAAATATAGGATCTATATTACGATCCTCTGCTTTGTAAGGCTTCCAACCAGACTGTCTATGTGTAGAGGTGTCTGTCTTAGAATCAAAAACTAGCCTTAATATAATGTGATCATCATTGTCAACAAGATTATAAGGAGATGTATGTAGTAAGGTCAGATCATGTACTCGTATTCCTGATGCCAGAAGTAAATAACAGAACATCTATGAGATGCTTCGAAAGGAGTCGGTCCCTTTTGGAGGATTTTTACAAAGCCAAGATACCAAGTGTCCTGGATCCCAAGTAAATGCTCTAGGCTTCTTATTTGAATAATTCCCTGTACCTCTCATCACTCGCTTGACCAAGGGATGATTACTTATCCTCAAATCGCCATTGGGGTCACACAAAACTGACACTGCAGACTTGTGAAGCGCTATAGTACCGGAAGCCAAGCCTTTCTTCACTCTTAGGTATGCTAAAAACCGTACCAGCTGAGATCCCGAAGGGTTATTAAGACACATATTATTAATGGCACACTATTCCTTCCATCTCTTCCATGCCATGTGAAAGGTTGAAAGCATAGATTTGCGCCAACCCGCATTCAACAGAGCTCTCTCTTGCTGTGACCCATCGTTCAATGCTTCACTCCACCCCCAATCTTCCACACCTGTTGTTGGGACGTCTGGACCTGCTGAGGATGAAGTCCTGTCGATAAGTCTATCAAGTTGTCGACCAACATGGGTATTACGTGAGGTCGGTCTAGGGCTATTCTCTTTAGGTCTGGTAACCAAAACACCTTTGGCCAATTAGGGCTACAACCAGGTACATCCCTGATGACTTTTGTTCAGATGCGCCAGCACTCGTGGCATTAAGCAGGGGGGAGGAAAGATCCATGCCAAGGGGAAATTCCAACTCCTGCTGAACACGTTGTGAAGCATTGCTCTCTTGTCGTGGGAATCTATCGAGACATACTGATCCACGACGTGAGCCCTCGAGGAAGCGAATAGATCCACTACTGGACTGCCCCACTTGTGAAAAACAGCTCCTACCGCTAGGGGTAGAAGGTGCCATTCTGGTAATGTCATCCCTCAGGATAGATGATCCGCGAGGCCATTGTAGCGTCCCAGCAAATACTGCGCTTGTAAAGAGATTCTGTGCTTGTCCAAAAGCGCAAGAATCTGAAATGTCAGATGAAGGAGACCCATCGACTTGGTGCCCCCCTCGTTCCTCAAGTAGGCTACGACTGTCCTGTTGTCTGGTTGAATGAGTAACGAAGAACTTCTCAAATTCTGAGTCAGAGACGTTAAGGCATTTAAAATTGCTGTCATCTCCTTCATGTTGCAATATCCCCCCCCTCTAACTGCCTGTCCAACAACCCGACAGAGGTACATAGTCGATCAGGGCTCCCGGCCGTGATCTGCCGCATCCGTAGTCAGAAAATGTGTTGGGCTGGGAAAATGAAGAGTTGAAACATGATCTAAGTTGATCATCCACCATTTCATTTCCGACAAGACCTCCTTCTTTATCGGAGACTTTTGCTGAGGGGTCAGCTTCAGCATTAACTGTAATTGAATCAGCCGAGTATGGAGTCGACCTCTGGGGACCACAAAGGTAGCAAAATTCAACTTTCAGAGAATACTCTGAGCTTCTTTCAGAGTCCATCTTCCTTTTGTCACGAAGCTCTGAAGTGAGTTCCAAAGACCTTGGCGTCTGTATTTGGTTAAGGACTTCTGTTTCAGATGGGGGTTCTACACAATTCCAAGATATTCCACTGACTGTGCTGGCTGACGGTGGAAATTTACCGACCAACCTAACCACTCTAACAATTAAAGAGCTTCTCATGTTTGACTGAGGACCTCTCTGGTCTGATGAGCCAGGAGAAAGTCTTTTTACTAGGTACACAATGATCCTGATTCCTGATACACTGTCTACGCAGGATTTCTGCAATCCAATTTGTGATAGCTTTTAAATTGAAGATTGGCTGTTTCGAGCCGTCACTCTTTTGAACCAGAAAAAGTGTTGATAGGAAGGTGGCATTGTCGCCAGCTATTTCCGTGTACCATCTCTCATCATTGTCGTTTCGAACCTCCTTACGGAAGCTTGGCTTGGACTTATCAACAAGGGCTCTCGGATGAATGGTATGCGGTATCCTCTTATCATATGTAAGATGGTCTATGGGGCATCTAGGGCCTGCCATTCTATCCAATAATCCTGTAGTTGACCTGCCCCAAATGGTTGATAGTCACCTGTTGAAGCGGCCACGAGAGGTCTGCCCCCTCGCGCCACGCTTCTGTTCCCTCCCCTTATCCCTCGTAAGAGAGGAATGTTGGGGGTCTCTCCCGTGGTCTGCCCGCCGGGGAGACGAGGGAAATGCCATATTTTCCTTTGATATTTGCTTGGAGGGAAAGGCAACAACCTCCTTAGATATTGAAGGGCGGTTGTGCGCCGACACTTGTTGAAGCGGCCACGAGAGGTCTGCCCCCTCGCGCCACGCTTCTGTTCCCTCCCCTTATCCCTCGTACGAGAGGAATGTTGGGGGTCTCTCCCGTGGTCTGCCCGCCGGGGAAACGAGGGAAATGCCATATTTTCCTTTGATGTTTGCTTGGGGGGAAAGGCAACAACCTCCTTAGATATTGAAGGGCGGTTGTGCACCGAGTGGCTACCCTGAGTAGGCGCACTGGACTAAAGCACTTTGTTACATCACCTAGTTTCTGCAACTGGGCAGAAAGTGCTTCTTCCCCAAAAGGATGAGTGGAAGACGGAGGAATTCTGCTGAAGAGCCTCCGTTCCACTCCAATCTTACAGCTGTCCATTGTTCCTGTAAAGACCTGACAGGGAACCTTCTGAACTACTTTCCCATTTGGTAAGTTTTTTGGAGAGCCTGTTGAAAGCACTCTCTGCTTCAATGAGGCATGCAATGCCAGCATCTTTTCCATAATATGAAATATCGGTGAGGCAGTGTCAAATGCCAGCACCTCGCAGTTTACCTCCAGCTCCTTGAAGCCTGGATCAGCTAAATATTCATAAAGCGGACATTGGCCCACTCGCCCGAGTTGAAGCGTTGGCTTTAACCTTGAAACATGCTTGAAACTGTCAAAAGCAGGACCAATTCTTATAAATAAAGCTGAATTATAGATAAGTCTAATTTTAAACATCAAATTGCGTTAAACGATTATCAGACGAACCTGAATTCGTATTTGTAATTAGAATATTGTAATATGACATCGCCGATGGTCATATTTCATTAAAAAATCGTTTACATTAATTCCAAAGGTGGAAAAAATGGTTAAATGTGTCTACAATTGATCCATAAATCAGGTAATTAGTAAGACAATACATTCAGCTTAATTTATCGTTAGTATGGAATGGACCGAACCCGGCGGCACGCATGCCGGCCGCAAAACACGAGTGGAGCAAGCCCCGAACATCCTGTCAGCCTGTCGCATTCCAAAAACCAGTTCGATAAACTGGTCCCGTATTACGGGAACTATCAGATATTAGCTGATAGGATAGATATACACTTATCTTAACCAACAGGCCGAGAAGCGATTGCGAAATCGGCGCGGCGTCATCCCGTTTACGAGAAACAAGCGACGCAGATTTATATAGCGTAGTAATTAGGAATACGCTAATCTGTCAAAAATGTTCGCACTATTCACTTGCACTAATTTTCATAGCATTTGCGGGTAGCAGCAGATATTTTTTCGTTAAACAATTACGAACGAAAAATTTCACAACCGGACGTAAGTGAAACAAAGCCAAAATTGATTAAAATCGGCGTATCAGAATGCCAACTGCTTAGGTGACAAATATGCAACTGAAGGAAGCTACATAACAAGGCGGGAAATTCAAGATATAGCAGCAGATACGACTGGCGCTAGCGTGAAAATGAGAGCCATATCTCACATTATATATTCTGGATAAGCAACGACACACATAATTTATAAATACATTATGTACAAATTTTGCTATAGATACTAATAAAAAAAAAAAAAAAAAAAAAAATAGTACAGTTAGGTATTTGGACTGGATTTAAATATATCTAAAAGTGGCGAGCGAATTATATTTGTTTGTTCGTTAATTAAAATAGCTTTCTGATTATTAGAGTTTTTATTAATTTCTAACTGCTCTAACAGATTGAGTTTGCGTCCTTTATTTTGTAAGTGCAACGGAAATGGTTTATTATTATCACTAAGTGAGTGATTGTTTTCTAAGAGATGTTTAGCAAATTGTGATTCTATTTTATTATTATTTTTAAACGATCGCTTGTGTTCTTTGAATCTAGTGTTAAAGGACCGGCCAGTTTGTCCAACATAAACAGCGTTGCATTCATCACACTGGAGTTTATAAATGCCACTATTTTTTAGTTTGGGTATTTTATTTTTTGAGTTTTTAAGAGACGATCCTAAAGTATTATTTGTGCGGAAGGCAACATCTAACCCACAATTTTTGAGAACTTTAGCTATTTTATTAGATGTCGGTCCGACAAATTCCAAACATCCAAATTTATTATTTGTTTTATTGTTAGTCGCTGGGTAAATTAAGTTAAGGTTATTTTTGTGTTTTTTGTGACTAATTATTTTTTCAATGTCTCTACCCTTGAAGCCGTTATTTTTAGCAATAGTTAAAATTGTATTTTTTTCCCTTTCGTAAGCCATATTGTCAAGCGATAATATAATAATATAATAATATTATTAAATATATAAAATAAATAAAAAATTAAAATGGAGTTCTACAAAATAAACTTAACCCCTCAGCAACGTAAGCAAGTATACTCGTTAAAATAACGATAGCAGTCAAGTACAATAAGCGTGTTTACACGTCAACGCGTGTGTCTCCATAGAAACCCTTATAACTCCGTTATTGTTTTAGTTACATCCCTAAAATAAACAGCGAAAGGTCGATAGTGAATCATGCTGCACATCTCTATTCAAGTTGTCTATGGAAATACATAACAGGAATCAGCTGTCAATCGTGTAGTTGACAAAAATATTTACCCGCGCAAATTTGCTCCACCGCGCTCCACATTTAAAATTTTTATTAAATATTTTTATATGAAATGATAAAAAAGTGAGGTGACAAAAGTGTTTATTACACATTTATACAATAGAATAAGCATTGTTGTTCACATAATCTGTGATTTTAGTACCGTTTTTATATAAATACATCAGGTGAGTCATTTTGACATTTTTTTAATGTTTGCATTCTAAATTTTAATATTTACAAATATTAATATTTATTTATAATATAATAATTCGAAAGCTTATTTTGTAACCTTTCTAAAACAGTTATTACTATTCGGCTACGTTCAGAAATGTTTCATTTATAGAGCATTAATTGTGAAACGGTAATAACACAAAGTTTTCGTAAAATGTCATTTCGTTTAAGACATTTAAAGTGCAAATTGGCGATTTTCTGAGGGGTTAATAACAATAAATAAATAAAAACTCATGACTTGACACTTTTTTACATTTAGGGTTAATTTATTTAGGATACACCAATCAGAAAAGCCAATGAGATTTGATTGTAAGAATAAGCAGTCATTAATATTGTCTATAATTCGGTAAATTTTCATATCATCTGTTAATCTTCCCATTTAGTGAGCTTGTCTCTCTGTTTGCAGATGAACAGCCGTGCATCGAGGCGCAGCCCATCTCCATCTTGTACCAGGCCAACTTCGACACCAATTTTGAAGACAGGAATGGCTTCGTTACAGGAATCGCCAAGTACATTGAAGAAGCCACTGTTCACGCTAATCTGGTAATGTATTTTCCCCCTACAATCATTTAATTGCCATCAAATAATCTTTACATAGTATAAAGCAATGTCGCTCCCGCTGTTTGTACGCTTAGATCTTTTAAACTATGCAACGGATTTTCATGCGGTTTTCACCAATAGTTAGAGTGATTCATGAGGAAGGTTTAGGTATATAATTTGTCAAGGTTTTGTGTAAATTGGTTGAAATATATCTATATATATATAAATCTCGTGTTGTGGTGTTTGTGGTCGCACTCCTCCGAAACGGTTGGACCGATTTTTATGAAATTTTTTATGTATATTTGGTAGGTATGAGAATAGGTTGTAAAGTATATTTCATACCGCTAGGTGATTAGGGTGTCCCTATCCAGAGGTGATTAGAGTGTCCTTATCAAAATTAATTGATAATTAACTCAAAAATTTTACAGAACATTGCATTTAGCAGAAGAGTGTTTTTATTTATAATTGTAAGCTCTGGAGTAATGAAATTTGTATAAAAAATTTACTCCAAGTGGTTTGAAAATGTGTGTATTTCATATAATTTAGCGGCAGAGAGGGAAGGCAGGAATGCACTTGAAGGGAGAAACTATTTCTTGAATGGCATTGCAACGCATGCCGGGTACCAGCTAGTAATATATAAAGGGAGCGGGGTGGCAAGTGGGTGACGTGTACAAATTAACAAATGGCGTTGGTTATAAAGGTTGGGTAATGGCATTGTCAGTAGATGGCGTTGTGTTTCGTTAGCCACAGCAATGTGGGGCCGGGTCTGCTAGTAATCTATGTATATAAAAATTTGATTCCTTATATTTGGGTCCGCATATCTCGGAAAGTAATTGATGGATTTACTCAAAATTTTTACAGACAGAACATTACATTTTAGCAGAAGAGTGTTTCTATATATACGAGGGCTGTCCGCAAAATAAGGTCTCCAAAGTGCTACGGTCTCTAGAACCAATTTTACGCGAGAACCGGTAACACTGGCGTGTAGCCTGGTTTCCCTCCGCCATATCCCCACCACACTGCACTCTCTGCGACAGTTATTCTTGGCGTGGCAGCCATTCGCGATGGAGCTTCCGCTCACGGCACTCGCCCGTTGTGAATTACGCTCTATAATTAGTTTTTTTGTGCAAAGAACAAAACACCGATAGCAATTCATAGGATAGTTTTTATTTCGATTATTGACCTCAATATTTGTTGTAGGACAATGCTTTGTAATTATTTGTAAGTACCATAAGTTTCTAACAGATGGCGGTGTGAGTTAATTTATCGACACAACACTATGTTATCTAGGTTGGGTAACCACCCAGTAGATGGCGTTTTGTTTCGTTAACCACAGCAACACGTGGCCGGGTTAGCTAGTTTATATACATTGACCGGTCAGTGGTTGAGTGGGGATTGCGTTTGGGTCCCACTCAGGCGTTCCGTGTTCGATTCCTCGGCTGGCCAAGTCCTCCATCACGACTCAAGCAACATTTTCAGCTTACTGTGGTGGTAGTAGGAGATTTTCAAATATTGTCGGGTTATTCGTAAACCGGGAATGTTTGTCTTTGTTTAAAAAAATATATATATAGATATACATTTCCTTTTTCTATTTACTAGCTCTAGTTCATTAATTAAAAGTATGATTTTGTTAAACTTGACAGAACCAACTGCTGGACGAGGGTAACAACATGGCTGTGATGCTGTACACGTGGCGTTGCTGCTCCCGCGCAATCCCGCAGCCTCGCTCCAACGAGCAGCCCAACCGCGTTGAGATCTACGAACGCACCGTGGAAGTTCTGGCTCCGGAAGTGCGCAAGCTGCTTGCGTTCATGTACTTTCAGGTAACACATGCTGTATGGTTTTGAAATAATGATATGCTTGGTTTCTACTGGGAAGTCATTTATCCAATTTCTACCTTCCCTATCCATATCACCTTGATGGAAAAGCATTCGAAAATAGAACAATGATAAGAGTAAATTAAAGTGTATTTGTTTCTGAAAAAAAAACAGAAGAACATTTTGGACTACATTGGAAGCATTTTGTTTTGTTCATATATATTCGTTTATGAACTGAAATAAGGTATTTTGACAGTATCAAGATCGTTTTATACGTATTTGTGTAGTTTTGGTGATAATTACCTCGAGGTACCGCGGTGGAACTAAATAAACTGTAATTGTGTTGTTCGCCTTCGCAGAGGTAAGTGATTGCAGTAGCGCAGCGAGGGGAGGCGGACCGCCCCAGGTGCCACCCGACGGGGGGGTGACACCACACCCGACGGGAAGTGACACCCGACCGTGGAAAAAACATTACCAAGGATATTGTCACAAAAATATTGAATACGGTGTTATTTATATTTTCGTATTACCGAATATCCCGAAACGGGGAGAATTTTGTGCCCGACGGTATTTTTACAGACGAAAATAGCCTATTTCTGAAATTATCTAGCCACACCCCCCCCCCCTATTAAGTCCAAATTTGAGGGGGGGTGACACCACGTTATCCGCCCCGGGTGCCACTCATGCTAACTACGCCACTGGTTGGTTCCTTCTTCCTTGTAATCTCTTCACACAGCATCTTCAAAGATGACATAGTGGAGTTAACGGAGTTAATGTAAAAAAAACATTATTTTTGAACGTTATTTTGGAGAAAGGGATTGGTAAGAGATTTTGCCCCTTGGCTCTCGTATCATGAACAGTTTGGATATTTCCAAAAACAGTTTCGACCTGTAGAACAAGTCCCGTGGACGGCCGGAGACCAAAGCTGATAATGAAGAATTGAAGGCTATTGTGGAAGCGGATCCATCGCAAACCATGTCCGAGTTAGCTGCAGGCTGCGGTGTTTGTGATAAAACTGTTTTAATCCACTTGAAGCAAATTGGGAAGGTGAAAAAGCTTGAAAGGTGGGTAAAGAGAAACTATTTATTGGATAACCAACATCCCTTCCGTAGATCACCCCAAGTAATTCTCTACGTTTGGTGACTTGGTAGGGGTGTTCCGGTTCCTACTGCGTGGCAGGCCGGAGCGGGAAAGACTCGTCGAGGGAGACCTTTTGATCTCTCCAGCAGGAGTCTCTCGAACCATCGCCTTGCACCGCAGTAGGAGGGATAGATTCATACGTCCGTCACTTATGTACACACTGACTTCCAGATTCCTACCCACCACTCATACCTTTTTTATTCCCAAAACTTCCTTTACTTTCTTTTCTACAAAGACTCAGCATCCCCAAAGATGACGTAGGCCCTGAGGGGAATTGTTTTCCTCAGGGCCTCCTGTGTGGAGTTAATGTAAAAAAAAACTTGTTAAATTTTTTTTTTTTTTTACATATTTCCTCACTTTTTTGTCGTTTCGTGTAAATATAATTAAAAAAAATCCTAAATTTTCATAATTTTTTTTTTTAATTGCTTTCGGAAACTTTCATAAAGTTGTACATTTTTAATTTTTTGTGGTTAACTTTTAGTTCAGTGAGACCTATATGAGTTGTTCCCAAAAGCGAACAATTAAAGCGATTTTTTTCTGTGAATGTAATTTTTTTTTTTTTTGTGTTCTGTTTAGTAATGGGATCGCTTGTATAAATAGTTTGTTGACTGTTGTTTCTTTAGAGGAAAGCGATCGAGAGATTCTCTGCGGAGGTTCGGCGCCTGTGCCACGCCGAGAAGCGTCGCGACTTTGTGTCTGAGGCATACCTGCTGACGCTGGGCCGCTTCGTCAACATGTTCGCCGTGCTCGATGAACTCAAAAACATGAAGTCCTCCGTGAAGAACGATTACTCCACATACAGAAGGTAAGGGTAAAATGGGGTGTTTTGGGCGTTTACGTGTGCCTGAAGGTATGTTTTGGTACCTAGGAGTCGAAAGGTCATTCGTAATTTGGCAGTGGAAGATACTCTCAGTATCGCCTATGTGTAAAACCACCATTCAGAATTAACTAACTTGAAATGACTTTAGCCGTGTTTGGTGACCCAATCTGAATAGCTAGGTACTTCCCCATCCTTCCTCTTCCCATCTCCTTCAACGTCCAGGTCTTGGTGGCGGATGACCTGGACACACTGAAACCCAGATTCCTACCCACCCCTCGTACATTTTTCCTTCTTAGAACTTCCTCTCCTTTCTTTGGTAAAAAAAAAACCTCCACATAGCATCCCAAAAGATGACATAGGCTCTGAGGGAAATTATTTTTAAAGATGCAACAATAAGCGCGCATGTAGGTGCCACACGCAAAGATAAAAGTTCGAGCATATATCTGTTAAACCGATCGCTTTGGGTTCGTCCATTAATCACGTGATGTTTTTTTAGCAAATTTTAACCCCCCCCCCTGGTGATATGTGGTGAGGTTTTAGACTAAACCCCCCCCCCCCCCTCCCCCAAAATCACGTGTATTTTTTTTTAGTACAAAGTATTTTGAAATTTTCAGAATATAATCACGAAAAATAAATACATGTGATATCTCATTATATTCCCCCCCCCTCGTGATATTTCGTGATTTTTTCCGAACCCCCCCCCCCCCCCTTTCGAGCCTCACGTGATTAATGGACGACCTCTTATGTGTTGTACTGTCACATGACGCTATCAAATATTTCTTCCTATGGTAGGAGAGGGGGTCAGATGAATTAGAGAGCTGCCACGAAATGCCATTTCTTTGTACTGAATCTGTTAACTTGTCAGCTGTCATCCGCCCTTTTGTCAACCCCTCTCCTATTATTTATGGTGGAGAGGGGGTCGCATAACTTTTTGCATATCGTCTCAGCAGCAGTTACGGCAGATTACAATATATATCGTTGAGCTTCGAGCGCATAAACGGCTTAGGTGTGACAGGTCTGATGGGATTGTATGGAGAGCGTTATTGTGCGTGCGATGATCTTTTATCTTCGCGTGTGGCATCCGTCTTACACTATTTCGAAGCTGATATAATATTTCTAGAGGATATGTTCAAAAAATTTCTGTTTTGTGTTTAGGGCTGCCCAATTCTTGAAAGTGATGTCGGACAGCCAGACCCTCCAGGAGTCGCAGAATCTGTCCATGTTCCTGGCGACCCAGAACAAGATCCGCGACACTGTCAAGGACGTCCTCGAGAAGATTCCCGGTGAGTTGTCATTGATTTGTGCAAATAAGGAACCTCTATCTGTCTGTTTGTTTATTTTGAAGGCACCTACCAATTCGGAGCCATAACCTTGTTTTCACGATTATATAACATTACCAGACATAATATTATGTATGACGCACCTGACTTAATATTGACTATTTTATTTTGGTCCTAATTTATTTTGAAGGTTCCTATTAACCTTTTCCCCGCGTTGAACTACTCCGTTTTTTCAATACATGTTTTCAAATACCTATCCATCCAATTTTATGTCAAATTACAGCATATTATGGCATGATTTATCATACTATATAAACAGATTAGATTATTATCTACAATTTGAAATCAAATCGTCGTCTGTAAACACTCCTAGATGTTTATAAAAACAAAAACATTAAATTCCATACAAAAACGTACCCACGTTATCTTAAAGACGGCGCCATTTATCCGCGTGCTTATACTCAGGACACTGCGTTGATAGACACAAGTGGTACCTCAATCACTTATTATTATTAATTCGTATAAACAAGTTCTAAAACTTCTGATGATACTAAAATTAATAAAATTTTTATGTAAATTCAAAATCACAGTTTCACAACATAAACAAACGTGTGCGAATATGTGCGACCTCGACAATAAATGTTATCGACGCTTGTCCAATTTGGTCAGTCGGAATCGATCCATGCGCGTGCGCAAACTACTAGCGCCATCTGTGGAGTAAATTGTGAACTATGCACTCAAAGGCACGAGGACACATTCACTTGATTATAGATGTTTTTTACGAGATACAACTTTACTTTCGAAATATGCCTGAAGATGTCAGCATCGTGATATTTACACTAATGTCCTAGCGAGTGGGAAAAAATACTGTGACATAGTAGCGCTGTGATATCGGCAGTCGAAGTTAGCGTAACAAAGGCTGATACGGGCGCGTGTGAGGCATGGCTTTTGCCGTATCAACTGTTGTTACGATCGCGTGGAAAAAGTTAAGAAGATCAGAATTTTTCAGCTTTGCAATATAATCACATAAATGAAAAATTTACAAATTTTCATTGTTTTTTCTCAAATTGTGGTTGGAAACTTTGGTTTAATAGTTAACTTTTAAATTCAAATGCAAATCGTAGTGTTTTCTCTTTTTAACATATATAGTAAGGGAGACACAACGTTTTCTATGAGACCTATATGAGTTGTTCCGAAAAGCCAACAAATTAGCTTGAGGGGTTAAAGATTTCAATTATCTGAATATCCACCTGTTTCTTAAAGATTGCAGTAATTCAAAAATCCAGGCTGTTTCTTAAAGATTCCAGTACATCAAAATTCCAGTTATTTCATAAATATTGCAGTAATTCAAAAATCTAGCTATTTCTTAAATATTCCAGTAATTCAAAAATCCAGCTGTTTCATAAATATTCCTTCCAGTATTTAAAAAATCCAGCCGATTCATAAATATTCCAGTAATTCAAAATCCAGCAGTTTCTTAAATATTCCAGTAATTCAAAAAATCAGCTGTTAAAGATTCCAGTAATTCAAAAACCCAGCTGTTTCTTAAAGATTACAGTATTCCAAAAATTCAGCTGTTATCCAAAAATCCAGCAGTAATCCAAACATCCAGCTGTTATTTAAAGATTCCAGTAATCCAAAAATCCAGCTGTTATCCAAAAATTCAGCCGTAATCCAATCATCCAGCTGTTATTTAATGATTCCAGTAATCCAAAAATCCAGCTGTTTCTTAAAGATTTACAGTAATCCAATAATTCAGCTGTTATTCAAAAATCCTGCTGTTAAAGATTTGGGATTATAGAAACTATTGCATTGTTTGGGGAGGAATGCAGATCCGGGCACCACTTTTTTTTGGCAGAAAACCATGTTTTCACCGCGTTTTAAGTTGAGAACTTTAACCTGGAAGGTGAAAAAAAGTGCGGAAAGCAATAAAAAAAAAAATTGAATAAGTAATTAATTTTCGATTATTATAAGCAATAATTATCAGCCTGAAACACTCATCCACATTGAAAAATCTTCCGAGAAAAGATACATGACGCCAACGGGACTTGAACCCGTGTCCTCTCGATTGCCGGTCGAATGCTCTGACCACTGAGCTATGGCGGCTTATCTCTTACCCGCCAAATGATTCAATATATGCTAGTGTTTCATTCAAACGTTAGTTTTACAATTAAAAAAAATAATAATTAATTTTCGATTACGTTAAGAAAAATTTCACTCCACGAACAGATTATGTCAGTACACCCGCCATTTTATAAATAAACCAGTCATACTAACCTAAGAAAAGAAAGTCAGTGTTACCAGCTCTCAAAAATATTTATCCCTATATTATGAATTACAACTATCTCAACGGCCGTATTCTTAAACCAAAAGTATGAAAATTCGTAGTCTTAAAAATGCGTAACCTAACCTAACCTAACGCTAGGTTTGTGTAACATGGTTTGTGCCCCTTTATACCGCCTGCTCGCGTCAATTTAAAAAAACAGCCTACGTTTTCAAGTAGTTTAGCGGCTACGCTAGGTTTGTGTAACATGGTTTGTGCCCCTTTATACCGCCTGCTCGCGTCAATTTAAAAAAACAGCCCACGTTTTCAAGTAGTTTAGCGGCTACGCTAGGTTTGTGTAACATGGTTTGTGCCCCTTTATACCGCCTGCTCGCGTCAATTTAAAAAAACAGCCTACGTTTTCAAGTAGTTTAGCGGCTACGCTAGGTTTGTGTAACATGGTTTGTGCCCCTTTATACCGCCTGCTCGCGTCAATTTAAAAAAACAGCCTACGTTTTCAAGTAGTTTAGCGGCTACGCTAGGTTTGTGTAACATGGTTTGTGCCCCTTTATACCGCCTGCTCGCGTCAATTTAAAAAAACAGCCTACGTTTTCAAGTAGTTTAGCGGCTACGCTAGGTTTGTGTAACATGGTTTGTGCCCCTTTATACCGCCTGCTCGCGTCAATTTAAAAAAACAGCCTACGTTTTCAAGTAGTTTAGCGGCTACGCTAGGTTTGTGTAACATGGTTTGTGCCCCTTTATACCGCCTGCTCGCGTCAATTTAAAAAAACAGCCCACGTTTTCAAGTAGTTTAGCGGCTACGCTAGGTTTGTGTAACATGGTTTGTGCCCCTTTATACCGCCTGCTCGCGTCAATTTAAAAAAACAGCCTACGTTTTCAAGTAGTTTAGCGGCTACGCTAGGTTTGTGTAACATGGTTTGTGCCCCTTTATACCGCCTGCTCGCGTCAATTTAAAAAAACAGCCTACGTTTTCAAGTAGTTTAGCGGCTACGCTAGGTTTGTGTAACATGGTTTGTGATAGAAAAGAAAGTCAGGCACTAGTTTGTCTAGCAGGATTGTGTATAATACCTATTATCTTTACTATTTTTTAAATTTATTATTAATTTTTTATCTATTATTTCTACGTTTTTAAATGGTTTCTCTAACGGGATTGTGTATTATTTTAAAAAACATCCCAGGATTTGAATGGTTTGTCTCCATTCCAGTACCTACGCGCCTTATTATTTATTCCCTACAATCGTATCTAGGCTCTTATATCAGGTATCCCTACCAACAAATTAGTATCAAATGGCGGACAGTATCTGGTTCATGAAGTGTCATTTCATACATTCTTTAAACGGCTGTATCTCCCTCAATTTTGCCGAGCGCGCCTTAATTTCTTTTTTATTCAACTTTTCCACACTTTTCTCATCTAGAAAGTGCATTTTTATTAAATTTCCAAGTGGTGCCCGGATCTGCATTTCACCCCATTGTTTGTAATGTTATTGGTCTAAGAAGTACACAATTTAGTAACTGTTGTTCGCAGGCTACGAAGAACTGATGTGCGACGTGGTGAACATCTCGGTGCAGATGTACGAGACAAAGATGTACCTGACTCCCTCGGAGAAACACATGCTGGTGAAGGTGATGGGCTTTGGCCTCTTCCTCATGGACTCCGAGGTCTGCAACATTAACCGGCTCGACCAGAAGAAAAGACTCCGTCTTGATAAGATCGACCGCATATTCAAGGTGAATTATCTCTTTTTACTATTATTTTTTTAATCCTCTGATGAGCAATATCCGCGAGGCGGTAAGTGGTTTAACAAGGTTTGTGCAGGCCTTATATATATATAATTTTACGAAATAAACGAAACAATAAAAAAATATGATAAGTATTTGGTATTTGTGAGATATATGAGATATATTTTTCAAATAATTTTTATTTTATTTATTACTATCTGACCCGGCCACGCGTTGCTGCAGCTAACGAAACACAACGCCATTACCGAACCTTTATAACCGATGCCATCTTTTAATTTGCATACAAATGATATCCACACCGCCCGCTTGCCGGCCCGCTTCCTTTGTATATTATATATTTCAACCAATTTACATAAAACCTTCACTAATTATATACCTAAACCTTCCTCATGAATCATTCTATATATTGGTGAAAACCACTTGAAAATCCGTTCAATCAACCTCAGCATAAAACTGTAGGTTTGCTTACAAATCAAATCCACACCGCCCACCTGCCAGCCCGCTAGTCCACCACACACAGACATTCTCCTTTATATATTATATGTTTCAACCAATTTACACAAAACCTTGACAAATTATATACCTAAACCTTCCCCATGAATCACTCTATCTATTGGTGAAAACTGTATGAAAATCCGTTTTTGAGTTTATTGCGAACAGACAGATGCGGCGGTCGACTTTAATTTATAATGTGTAGAGATTTTTCAATTTGGGGGGTGGATGTGAGTATTTATTGGATAACCAACACCTCTGCCATAGGTCACCCCAAGTGGTTCGCTACGTTTGGTGACTTAGCAGGGGTGCCCGGGTTCATGGGGTGAGGTTTGTCCAGGTCTTGGCGGAGGATGCGTCTGCCCACCAGCTGCATGGCAGGACGGATCGGGAGAGAACAGTTGAGGGAGTCTCTTTGACGTCTCCAGCCGTACTCTCTCGGAACATCGCCTTGCACCGCAGTGGGAGGGATGGATTCATACGTCCGTCACTCCTGGACACACTGACCCCCCAGATTCCTACCCACCCCTAATATCCTTTTCCTTCCCAGAAATTCTTCTCCTAAAAAAACCCTCCACACAGCATCCCCAAGATGACATAGGCCATGAGGGGAATTATTTTCCTCTAGGCCTCCTGTGCGGAGCTAATGTAAAAGAGATGGCGTTGTGTTTCGTTAGCCACAGCAGCGTGTGGCCGGGTCTGCTAGTATTATAGAATTCATGCTAATATTGTGTTGTCTTCCAGAACCTGGAAGTGGTGCCGCTGTTTGGAGACATGCAGATAGCCCCCTTCAACTACATCAAGCGTTCCAAACACTACGATCCCAGCAAGTTAGTTCCGGTTTTATTTCTTAATTTTTATCCTCAGGGCCTCCTGTGTGGAGCTAATTTTACATATTAAATATGCTATAAAATGACACTGCGAGGCATAACGGTCCGGTACATTAATAGTTTAAATATCCTACTAGTGACCCAGACAACACCAACATTTAGTTTAATTGACTATAACAAGTTTAAATGCATGTCTAATAGATGTTGGTGGTGTTTATAAGTAATCTGAGTATAGTCCCAGATAGAGGGGACACTAACACATATAACCAAATACTCAACTCTAATTTAGATTTTTCGTAAATGTCTGACTAATCAACTGGAAGATCAATGTGTGTATATATTTTTTTTGTATATTGAATTAATTTTTGTACTTTAGATGGCCGCTGTCTTCGTCAGCCATTCCGGCGAGCCCCCAGGCCGATCTGATGGTCCACCTTCCTCGGATCCGCGAGGATCATCAGAAGTACATCGCCGAGTTGGCGAGGTACAGTAACGAGGTGCGTCTATCCACATTCATCTCTTGTATTACACGCTAGTTCTGAGTTTATTGTGTGCTCTCCGATCATTTTAACCTGATAATTTTAACCCGATCATTTGAACCCAATCATTTTAACCTCAATCATTTTTACCCAATCATTTTAACCCGATCATTTTAACCTGATCTTTTTAACCCGATCATTTTAACCCAATCATTTAAGCCCAAACATTTTAACCGAATCATTTTAACCCAATCATTTTAACCCAATTATTTTAATCCAACATTTTAATCAAATCATTTTAACCAAATCATTTTAACCCGTCATTTAAATCCAATCATTTTAATCCAATCATTATAACCCGATCATTTTGACCTTATCATTTTAACTCAATCATTTTAAGGCCTGGTAGTACCCGCTCAAAAGAAGAAGGAGAAATATGTAAATTCGAATGCTAGAGGGAGCGCGGTAATATTAAAAATTATAATATTTAGGCGAAAATTGTGAAAATTTTTAATAAAACACGACTCATTGAAAATAAAGCTAAAATCCTGTGGGGAATATCTAAAATAGCATTAAAAAAAACACTGTAAAGTTTTTCATACATATAACTTATATGTGTGAAGAGCATACTTTGCAATTTTTTTCTATTGAGGGAATTTCATTTAATTACAGTTTCAGCGTGGGGAATCTATAGATATTATCTTTAAGAATAACATATATTTTTTTTAACAGCTCTAAAACAAGTGTTTAAGGAAAATATGTAATAAATTGGTAGAAATGCAGGAACCTGATCATTTTAACCCGATCACGAACCACCAATGATCGATTGGGTCATTTTAAAAAAATAGATTCAATCATTTGATCGAAGAGCTATCGGATCATTCAGTACCCACGTATATATATGTAATGAAGTCTGTCTGTGTGCGCAGGTGACAACGACCTACAAGGAGTCTGGCTCGGAAGAAGAGAACGCCGCCACTGCTGAACTGGCCCTGCGGGGGCTCCAATTGCTGTCAGGCTGGGCCTCCGTGCTGACGGAGCACTGCTCCTGGAAACTGCTGCATCCTACCGACCATCACCGCAACCCCGCCTGTCCTGTAGAAGCCGAGGAGTATGAACGGGTGAGTCTAAATTATTTTTCTTTAACCAATTAACCCCTCAGAAAATCGCCAATTTGCACTTTAAATGTCTTTAACGAAATGACATTTTACGAAAACTTTGTGTTATTACCGTTTCACAATTAATGCTCTATAAATGAAACATTTCTGAACGTAGCCGAATAGTAATAACTGTTTTAGACAGGTTACAAAATAAGCTTTCGAATTATTATATTATAAATAAATCTTAATATTTGTAAATATTAAAATTTAGAATGCAAACATTAAAAAAATGTCAAAATAACTCACATGATGTTTTTATGTGAAAACGGTACTAAAATCACAGATTATGTAAACAACAATACTTATTCTATTGAATAAATGTGTAATAAACAATTTTGTCACCTCACTTTTCAATCATTTCATATAAAAATGTTTAATAAAAATTAACAATGTCGGGAGCGGGCGACCCGCCCGTGGGAAATTTGGCGGGATAAATTATCTGTCAGACTGCGCGTCTGACAGAATGTTCTTTTTAGGTATTTCTATGGACAACTTGAATAGAGATGTGCAGCATGGTTCACTATCGACCTTTCACTTTTTATTTTACGGATGTAACTAAAACAATAACGGAGTTATAACGGTTTCTATGGAGACACACGCGTTGACGAGTAAACACGCTTATTGTACTTGACTGCTATCGTTATTTTAACGTGTATACTTGCTTACGTTGCTGAGGGGTTAATATAGCAATAGCAGTCAAGTACAATAACCTTGTTTTCAAGCTGACTCGTGTGTTCCCACAGAAATCATTATAACTCTGTTATTATTCTAGTGACAACCCTAAAACAAAAATTAGAAGATCTACATTGAATCAAGCTTCACATCTCTATTCAAAATTGTCCATAGAAGTACATAAAAAAGACTTATTTTGTAGAAACAGTTTTCACCCGCCAAATCACCTTTTTTTTTTACATGAATACCACACAAGAGTCCCAACTGCTCCCGTCTGGAGCCAGTGAGACTATGGCATCACCAATTGGGGTATGTTGTGAGGCTGAAGGTAGTGGGGAGGTGAAGGAGGTAGGGAAGAGGAAGGTGGAAAAGTATCTGGCTATTCAGATCTGGTCACCAAACACGGCTAAAGCCTTTCAAGCAATGTTTCAATTCTGAATGGTAGTCTTACACCAGGGCGATTCTGAGAGTATCTTCCACTCTGGAACGTGCCGCAAATGTACTATATAGTATTTTTAATGAATAAATTGTGAAATACACAAATTAATCAAATAAAATTTATTTGCCATGCCGGGATTCGATCCCGCGACCTTCGGAATGCGAGTCAAGAGCTGGACTACGCCGGCCGTTGAATATATAGGCCTATGCACCGTTAGACATTGTTAATTTTATATTAAACTAGCAGACCCGGTCATACGGTGCTGTGGCTAACAAAACACCATGCCATTACCCAACCTTTATAACCAACACCGCCCGCTTGCCAACCCGCTACCGGCTGCCTGAATTGAATCTTAGAATTTCTCTACTATAATATGCATGTATTATACAAATATTATATACCTTCCTCTTGAATTACTATCTATTGGTGAAAACTGCATGAAAATCCGTTGCGTAGTTTAAAAGATCTAAGCGCACAGACAGCGGGAGCTGACTAAACATTTATACAATAGAATAAGTATTTTTTTTTACATAATCCGTGATTTTAGTACCGTTTTCACATAAAAACATCGCTTGAGTAATTTTTACAATTTTTTTATGTTTGCTTTCTAAATTTTAATATTTATTTGTAATATAACAATTAGAAAGCTTATTTCATAACCTTTTGGTATTTGGCTACGTTCAGAAATGTTTAATTTATAGAGCCTTAATTGCGAAGCGGAAATAACACAAAGTTTTTATAAATCTGACAGTTCGATTGAGACAAAAAACTTACATAATCGCAAAATACCTAAGTCTATTGTTCTGTTTTTAGAAGAAATCATAAAGGTATCGTAGAAATCGTTGTGTCTCCCTTACTATTAAAGTGAGAAATAAGATATAAACAGTGTCAGAAAGAGAAAACAACACACTTTATATTCAGATATAAAAATTAACCACAAAAGAAGTAAAATCTATACCTTTATGAAACCAAAATTTCGAATCGCATTTTGAAATAAATTTATGAAATATTGGGAATTTTTTTATTAATTAATTTTACATGGAACGACAAAAAAGTGAGCCGACAATAACGTTAGTAATACATAAATGTGTATTTGTTTTTATTTTTTTTTCATTATCAGTAATTTTAGTTAGAAAAAACATTATGTGAGTAATTTTTTAAAGTTTTTTATATTTGCATCCAAAAATTTTATATTTCAAAATTATGTTTACTAGCTGATCCGGCCATGTGTTGCTGAGGCTAACGAAACACAACGCCATCTACAGGAGGTTACTCAGCTTTTATAACCATCGACATCTGTTAATTTGCATACAAATCAAATCCACACCGCCTGCTTGCCAGCCCGCATACAGACATTCTCCTTTATATATTATATATTTCAACCAATTTAAACAAAACCTTGACAAATTACATAACTAAACCTCCCTCATGAATCAATCTATTGGTGAAAACCGCATGAAAATCCGTTGAATAGTTTTTGAGTTTATCGCGAACAGGCAGACAGACACATTGAGGACTTTAATTTATAATATTAAGAGATAACTAAATAAAAAAAATTTATTAATTATTTAACTTTGTGAAATACTTAAATCAGCGTATATTTGTTATTAGGCGACGCGTTACAATTACACGTCTGAAGAGAAACTGGCGCTGGTTGAGGTGATCGCCACGGTGAAGGGTCTGCAGGCCCTGCTGGCGCGCATGGAGGGCGTGTTCGCTGACGCAGCGCGCCGCTCCGTTCACGCTGCGCTGCAGAAGTTTGTGCAGGTCACGTTGCGCGAACCACTGCGCAAGGCCATCAAGAACAAGCGAGATCTCATTAGAAGGTATGCAAATTCAGTATACATTTGAAAATACAGTAATTTAGTAATTCGATGCTCCATTATTATAATCTAATATATAAAATTCTCGTGTCACGGTGTTTGTTACCATACTCCTCCGAAACGGCTGGACCAATTTTGATGAAATTTTGTGTGCTTATGTGGTAGGTCTGAGAATCGACCAACATCTATTTTTCATACCCCTAAAAGTAAAGGGTGTTCCACTCTGAAGAAAATTATTTTCCCCATACATTTTGTATGGAATGAATTCTCCTATTTTGAAAGAACTGCAGCAATATTGTAAGGGGTATAATGTATAATATTGAACTGTGAACCGGGGGAGGGGCGAGGGGGTGGGGGGAGGGGGGAGGGGGGAAAGGAACTCAGGAAGGGGGGTTAGCGGGACGGGGGAAGGGGAGAAGTGGAGTGGGGAGAGGGAGAGGGAACGCGAGAGGGGAAAGGATACGCAGGGAGAAACAATTTAGATCAAGGTATGGTATACGCAGGGAGAAACAATTTAGATCAATTCAGCTAAGTTGACAACAGTTTTTGATTCTGAGGCGGTACGAAGTTCGCCGGATCAGCTAGTATATATATATTTTTTCACTTTATCTCCACACAAGACACTCTGAGAAAAATAATTCTCCCCAGGATCTTCGGGGATGCTGTATGGAGGTTTTTTTTCAAAGGAACATTCTTTTTAATTGCAGTGGGAGGGATGGATTCATATTTATTTATTTTTTTCTTTGTTTTACAGTTTTTTAGAGAAAAAAAATATATCTAAAAATAATGTACCTATATATCCGTCACTCGTGGACACACTGACCCCCAGATTTCTACCCACTTTTTTCCATCCTTTCCCTAAAAAGAGATCCTCAACACAGCATCCTCAAAGATGACATGGAATTTTTAGAATTTTTAGGAAATTTTTTCCTCAGTGCCTTTTGTGTGGAGGTATGTTTTTTTTTTTTTTACATTAGCTCCACACAGGAAAAAAATCCCTCGAGACATATGTCATCTTTGGGGATACTGTGTGGAGTGTTTTTAGGAAAAGGAAGGAGATGAAGTTCTGGAAAGACTATAGGTATGTTTAGGGTAGGAATTTGGGAATCAGCATATCCAGGAGTGACGAATGTGTTTTTTTAAATTTTTTATGTGTATACCGCGCAACAGTACCAACTGCTCCCGTCTGGAGCCAGTGAGACTATGGCATCCTCAATTGGGGTATTTTGTGAGGTTGAAGGTAGTGGGGAGGGGAAGGAGATGGGGAAGAGGAAGGTGGAGCTACCTGGTTATTCAGATCCAGTCAGCAAACACGGCTAAAGCCATTTCAAGCAACGTTTCAATTCTAAATGGTGGTCTCACACCAGGATATATATATTATTTTTATTTAAATAATTGTGTAATATCACAAATTTATCAAATAAAATTTATTTGCGCACGCTGGGATTCGATCCTGCGACCTTCGGATTGTGAGTCAAGAGCCTTTCTCCTCTACACAGAGGCCATCAAAGGCCGCTATTGGGCAGATGGGTCCGCCGCCAAGACCCATACAAACCTCGCTCCATGTATCTGGACACCCCTAGTAAGTCATCAAACGTAGGGTGACGAGGTTTAAACTATGGTAGATGTGTTAATTATCCAATAAATGGTTACCAGAGCGGCGGTACCCATACCCTCCTCTCAGAGAGAGATTTAATAATGTATATTCTTTCATCAATTGATTGCTGTTTTTGGTTTCTATAGTTAGACCCAAAAATATTGAAATACAAGAGATATGCCATGATGTCCGCTCGATCGTCGGCAGAATACCGTCTAATGGGAATAGTTTGAATTCGTTAATTTAGTTGATTTTTTTAAAGTTTGCAGTAGTATTGGTTAACAATATTGGCGACGCCAGGAAACATGGTCCCAGTGAAAACTGCCGATAGCACATCTCTTATATATCAATATCTTTGGGTAGACCGAATTTATGTAGTTAGAATTGATTGAGTGCGCTTCTTCGTAGCATCATGGTGTCCGTGCGTGAGACGTGCGGCGACTGGGCGCGGGGTATTGACCCCGAAGCAGATCCGGCCCTCCGCGGCAAGAAAGATGCACCGGACAAGGAGTACAATGTGCGCATACCGAGCCGCAACGTGGGCAAGTACCTCTATTATTATATATTATACTCGTTATTGTCACATATCTATGTTATATTTTGTTGGAGGATGTTTTCTCCATAGGATATTATGTCGGGGACATTTTGTCGGAGGATGTTTTGTCCGTAGGATATTATGTCGGGGACATTTTGTCGGAGGATGTTTTGTCCGTAGGATATTATGTCGGGGACATTTTGTCGGAGGATGTTTTGTCCGTAGGATATTATGTCGGGGACATTTTGTCGGAGGATGTTTTGTCCGTAGGATATTATGTCGGGGACATTTTGTCGGAGGATGTTTTGTCCGTAGGATATTATGTCGGGGACATTTTGTCGGAGGATGTTTTGTCCGTAGGATATTATGTCGGGGACATTTTGTCGGAGGATGTTTTGTCCGTAGGATATTATGTCGGGGACATTTTGTCGGAGGATGTTTTGTCCGTAGGATATTATGTCGGGGACATTTTGTCGGAGGATGTTTTGTCCGTAGGATATTATGTCGGGGACATTTTGTCGGAGGATGTTTTGTCCGTAGGATATTATGTCGGGGACATTTTGTCGGAGGATGTTTTGTCCGTAGGATATTATGTCGGGGACATTTTGTCGGAGGATGTTTTGTCCGTAGGATATTATGTCGGGGACATTTTGTCGGAGGATGTTTTGTCCGTAGGATATTTTGCAGGGATATTTTGTCAGTGATACTTTGTCGGGGATATTTTGTCAGTGATACTTTGTCGGGGATATTTTGTCAGGGATACTTGTCGGCGATATTTTGTCAGGGATACTTGTCGGGATGTTTTGTCAGGGATACTTGTCGGCGATATTTTGTCAGGGATACTTGTCGGGATGTTTTGTCCGTAGGATATTTTGCAGGGATATTTTGACGGGGATATTTTGTCAGTGATACTTTGTCGGGGATATTTTGTCAGGGATACTTGTCGGCGATATTTTGTCAGGGATACTTGTCGGGATGTTTTGTCAGGGATACTTGTCGGCGATATTTTGTCAGGGATACTTGTCGGGATGTTTTGTCAGGGATACTTGTCGGCGATATTTTGTCAGGGATACTTGTCGGGATGTTTTGTCCGTAGGATATTTTGCAGGGATATTTTGACGGGGATATTTTGTCAGTGATACTTTGTCGGGGATATTTTGTCAGGGATACTTGTCGGCGATATTTTGTCAGGGATACTTGTCGGGATGTTTTGTCAGGGATTCTTGTCGGCGATATTTTGTCAGGGATACTTGTTGGGATGTTTTGTCAGGGATACATGTCGGCGATATTTTGTCAGGGATACTTGTCGGGGATATTTTGTCAGGGATACTTTGTCGGGGATATTTTGTCAGGGATACTTTTTTCGGAGATATTTTGTCAGGGATACTTTGTCGGGGATATTTTGTCGAGGATATTTTGTCGGGGATATTTTGTCAGGGATACTTTGTCGGGAATATTTTGTCGAGGATATTTTGTCGGGGATATTTTGTCAGGGATACTTTGTCGGGAAAATTTTGTCGAGGATATTTTGTCGGGGATATTTTGTCAGGGATGCTTTGTCGGGGATATTATGTCGGGGATAATTTGTCGGGGATATTATGTCAGGGATGCTTTCTCGGGATATATTGTCGGGGATTTTTTGTCTATAGGATATTTTTTCAGGGATACTTTGTCAGTGATATTTTGTCAAGGATATTTTATTGCAGGGGGGCATACATTAATTATGTGAGCTCAAAAGGGAGGAGAGGGGGGGGGGGGGGAGGTCCAGCAAGATCTCACGTTACTTGAAAAGAATATACGAAGTTGCCCAAATTTGTCTCACCAAGGGGGGGGGGGGGGGGGAGGGGTCTAGATTGGAAGAAAAATTGCTCACGTAATTAATCTATGGCCCCCAGGATGAAAACTCGCGGAACCGTTATAATGGTTTGTCTAATTTGTAGATATAAGTAAGATTGTAGAAATGTATTATAAGTTTGTACAGCGCCCTTGAGGTGATTTTTCACAAAAACAGTGCTATACAAATCATTCAAATGTTATTATTATAATGTTGTTGATTGCGTATTTGGTCAGGTCCTTCTTCTACGCAGCTGTACATGGTGCGCACACAACTGGAAGCGCTGATTGCCGACAAGTCGGGCGGCAAGCGTACGCTGCGACGTGATTTGGATGCTACCACACTGCAGGCCATCGATACATTCCACCGCGCAAGTTTCTTCTGGAACTATCTTCTCTCGTTCTCAGGTAATTAAAAAAAATATATACATACATAAAAATATATAATTTATTCAATTAGTAAATAATTAATTTTTTTTTAATTACAACCCTTTTTATAACTTTTGAAGGTTATTCCCATCAATATAATATATCATTAAAGAAGAAGATAAAACTAATAATCTAAATGAAAATATGAAAAAGAATAAGACACAGAAAATAGAAAAAGATAATGGTCTTAAAAGAATAATTATATTGTCTTGTAAACAAGCTTAGGGGTCGGAATGGTTACTAATATAAAAATGAAGTATGTCTTTCTCTAAAGTGGGTATTATAAGTTGATTGTTTGTTTCAGAGTCTCTGCAGAAATGTTGTGACCTCTCTCAACTGTGGTACCGGGAGTTCTACCTGGAGATGACCATGGGTAGAAGAATCAATGTAAGTTTTAACCTGTTAAATGCCAGGCCATTTCACGATAATTCACTAAACAAAGCACCACTTTGAATTTTGAATTGAATGTTTTGTGGATTAATTTTGAGCTATCGTATATTTTATTGACCGAAACACATTCCTAGAACAATAAACTATGTACCAAAACAACATTACTTTCGTTAATTGATAGGTTTTACGATGTTTTTGTCAGGCAACACGCATCGACTTTGACAGATAAAATTTGCAGCAAATTTGACATTTTGATGCCAGAGATAAAGTCATTTAAAAATATTCTGGGGTTGATAGGTGAATGAAATTTTTGCCCAACTTTTGGGGAAATGTTGGCGCAAGCGATTCTGACCTTGTTCTTCATACAAATTCTGTACATAGAAGGGTCAAAATCGCAGACAAACATATTTTTTTAGAAATATTTTTTTCGCGCATGCGCACAATACGCGCGCATCGGAGCATCTCCGGCAAATAAGAGGTTAAAGGATTTTTATTTTTTTTACAATAGCTCCGCACAAGAGGCCCTAAAGAAAAAAATTCCTTCAGGGCCTTGGAGATGCCTAAAGAAGAAGGAGAGAAAGTTCTGGTATAGGAAAAGGTATGAGGGGTGGGTAGGAATCTAGGGGCCAGTGTGTCCAGGAGTGACGGACGTATGAATCTATCCCTCCCACTCTCCAGCTAGACTCTCGACCCATCACCTTGCACTGCAGTGAGAGTTATAAATGCATACGTCCGTCACTCCTGCACACATTGACTCCCAGATTCCTACCCACTTCTCATAGCTTTTTCCTTCCCAGAACTTCTTCTCAGAACTTTCACAAAATTTCCTCAGGGCCTATGAAATCTTTGGGGATGCTGTTTGGAGGGTCTTTTTAGGGAAAAGAAGTAGAGGTAGTTCTGAGAAGGGAAAAGGTGTGAGGGATGGGTAGGATTCTGGGGGTCAGTGTGTCCAGGAGTGACCTACATATGAATCCATCCCTCCCACTGCGGTGCAAGTGGAGAGATTCCGACTGGAGAGGTCCTCCCTCAACCAGTCTCTTTCGATCCGGCCCGCCACACAGTAGGTGGGCAAGTACATCCACCGCCCAAACCTAGAAAAATCTCACCCCTTGAGCTCGGGCACCCCTTCTAAGTCACCAAATGTAGTGAACTACTTGGGGTGACCAATGGCAGAGGTGTTGATTATCCAATAAATGATTCCCCGGGCGACGGTACTCATACCCGCCTCCCAAATTGAGTGTAGTTATAATTTTTCATAGTGCGTATATGTTTTGATTTTGCAAGCAATTGGCGATGTGAGAATGGTTTTAGTGGCACGTCTGCCTTTTCGAATATGCAAGAGCGAGACGGCAGAACTGAGTATAAAAGGTGATGAATGTACCTGCTCGCTCTCCTTACCTACAGACAGTTCCGTTAGCTAGCACATAGCTTATCGACTCATATTATACAAATAAATGTTCATCTCGACTATGCGTATCATTTGAGATCTACAAGATCACCTCACACGCCTACACTAATGTCTAAATAACAGGCGAGTTATTTGTTGCATTCGTGTTGTTGGCTTCTATATGAAGAAGCATTGTGAGCCTGATACGCCTTATTGGAACATTTAAACCAATGACAGATTGCAATTCGGGACTTTGTATTTTATTATTTAGCAGATTATGTAGAAAAAACAGATCTGACATCATTTAATGTCAATGTTATGTTGAAGAAATGTACGGTGCGTCATCAGCATAACGAAGAGTGCAGCGACCTGATCACCATGGAGAAGCGCATCCAGTTCCCCATCGAGATGTCCATGCCCTGGATCCTCACCGATCACATCCTCAAGACCAAGGAACCCAGCATGATGGAGTAAGTCCTTTTCTTCTTAACCCGAACTACGCCACTTAACTTGTTGAATGTCGGGTGGTATTTCGAAAAACTCCACAAATATCCACATAATAAACAAAAATTTTAACAAAACAAAAAATGACTTAAAAAAATGCACTAAAAAGTAAAAAAATAATTTCATATTCGTCTACAACTTAATAATCAACTTACTTTTTCTTCTCATCAATATGTAGATACGTACGATTGTTATTTTTGGAGTCGGTATCAGCCAAGGTAGGTTTGTAACTACATACATAGCTATAGGTGAGATGTGCTTGTATCGCACGCGCGACTTGACGAGGCGAGAGTGGGGCCGCGACGGGAGGGGAGCTGTCAAGTGAACACGCCGGGCAGGGTACCTTGGCTGACACCGACTCCAAAAATAACAATCGTACCTACATATTGATGAGTAGAAAAAGTAAGTTGATTATAAAGGTGTAGAAGAATACGAAATTATATTTTTACTTTTTAGTGCATTTTTTGAAGTCGTTTTTTTGTTTTGTTAAAATGAATCTGAAGTACACTAACTAATTTGTCTAAATATGGGTAGACCTATTAAACATGCTGCTCATATGAGACAGACATTACTTGGCCATAACGACGTTACGGTAGGTGACTCAAAGATCCGGATAGCCTATAAAAGATAAGATTCGGCCGAGTATCGTTAATTTGCTCCTAAGAATTGAAGAGTTCGGTAACTTTGTCATGGATTCCGTATTCAGAACCTAACCAAACTCTCATCAAACTACCCTTGAAGTACATCCTTTTCAATAAAAAAAAGAATCATCAAAATTGTCGCGCATAATGCAAATTTAAGACATATATGGTTTTCTCATGGATGCCATTGTCAGAACTTTTTTTTTTTTTTTTTTTTTTTTTACATTAACTCCACACAGGAGGCCCTGAGGAAAATAATTTCCCTCAGGGCCTATGTCATCTGGGATGCTGTGTGGAGGGTCTTTTTGAGGAGAGGAAGGAATGAACATTGGTCTTGAAGAGACCCATGTTGTAGGAAGGAGGAAACACAGAAGCCGGTAAATCATTCCACAGCCGAGCTGTTGAACACAAGAACGAGTCGAAGAAACGACCCGTTCTCATGTGACAAATGTCAACCGTGTACAAATGTTGGGCACGCGTTTGGCGTGTTTCCCGACTATGCACCGGTGCCGAAGGGATCAATGATGCTAGTTCCTCGGAGCATCTTCCATTGTAATACCGGTAGAACAAGGATATCATTCCCACCCGACGCCTGTGCTCTAAAGATTGCAATCCGTCTGTTAAGATGGGAGAATCTATCAAACGGACCGCCCGTTTCTGCACAGAGTCGAGGGTATTTTTCAGGTATTTTGGAGCTCCAGACCAGAGATGGCTGCCAAATTCAACCGTGGGGCGTACTTGTGATTTGTACAAGGTTAGCAGTTGTGTACTATTAAAGTATCTGCGGGCCCTGTACAGTACGCCCAGTTTTTGGGAGGCTAGCTTTACTCTGGCTTCAATGGAGCCCCCATACCTGAGCTGGTCACTTAGGGTTACACCAAGCATATCAATGGAGGGCCTGTTCGGAAGATTGCTTCCGTTGAAAGAGACTAGATTTTCATTTCGATCCCTTTTGGACGTAATCAGACAAGATTGGGTCTTTGAAACATTAAATTCAACGAGATTATTTTTACCCCAAGAGAAAACACTTTCGAGGTAGCCGTCCATTCTTTGCTTCAAAGCCCTACGAGCTGTTGGAGTTTGTGAGCCCTTTGGGGGCTTGTCAAACAAAAAGCTATCATGAACTGTACTGTCATCCGCATAACAGTGAATTGGTGCACATGACAAAAGGTCGTTGATGTGCAACAAAAACAAAGTTGGAGACAGAACCGATCCCTGCGGGACGCCAGCATTTATCGAGTGTGAGGAAGAGGTGAAACCATCGACTACCGTCTGAATCGACCTCCCCCTCAAGAAGTCGGCAATCCACGTACACAAGGATGCGGGAAGTCCGTAAGAAAGCAGTTTGTTGACAAGTCCTCGGTGCCAAACACGGTCAAAGGCCTTGGAGATGTCCAGTGCAACCGTTTGGGTCTCACCGAAACGTTCCAGGCATCGCCCCCAAACATGCGTCACATACGCGAGAAGATCACCGCACGAGCGGTTCCGCCGGAATCCGTATTGACGGTCGTTGATAATTTTGTTCTTCTCGAGGTATGTGAGCAGTTTGTCGTTGATCACACGTTCCATCACCTTAGACAGAACTGATGTGATCGCTATGGGGCGGTAGTTGGCCGGGTTGGAGCGGTCACCCTTCTTTGGAATAGGATGGATAACCGCTTTTTTCCAACCAGAGGGCACAGAGCCAGTCTTCAGGGACAGTTTAAAAAGCTTCGTCAAAATTGGAGCTAATTCTGCAGCGCACCTCTGCAATACCAGGGCAGGTATTCCGTCGGGCCCACTAGCTTTATTAACATCAAGCCCTCGTAAAACATGGAGTACTTCCCGATGCCGGATCCTCAGCTTTTTCATATGAAAACCGCAGTGAGGAACCGACGTCGGGACAGCACCTTGGTCATCGAGGGTTGAGTTATCCGCAAACATTTTACCTAGTAAGTTAGCCTTTTCGGTGGCGGTGTTTGCTAGTGAGCCGTCAGGTCTGGTAAGAGGTGGCAGACTGGATTTGCAGAAATTGCGACCTATTGAGCCCGCAAGTGACCAGAATTGCCTGCTGCCATGCGGGCATGCAGTCAGCTTTCTGCTGATCTGCTGGTCGTGCTCGAATTTTGACCTATTTATGATTCTCTTGGTTTCCTTTGCCATTTTGTTGTAAGCTGTTCTGTCTTCGGATGTTCTAGATGTGTTGTAGGCTCGGTAAGCCGCGTTTTTTCGTCGCACTGCTTCAGCGCATTGTCGACTGAACCACGGCTTTGAGCCTACACCAGTTTCCTTAACAGTAGATTTGATGAAGCCATCCATCGCGGATGTGATGACTTCACCAATTTCCTGGGCACATCTTGAGGGATCCGAAGTCCGAAAACAGACAGCTGACCACGGAAAAGCATTGAAATGTGCCCGCAGACCGAACCAATCTGCTGACCTATAGTGCCACACTTTTCTCTTCAGCCTCTCGTTTGGTGGTCTGAAGTTTACAGGGATTGATGTCGTCACCAGGCAGTGGTCGGACGATCCTAAAGGCGCTGTGACTTCAATCTTGTAACCGTGTGGCACAGTAGTTAAAAATAGGTCTAACAGATTGGAACGGTGAGTCTGGACATCAGGAACCCTTGTAGGCTCCTGAACCATTTGCTCCAATCCGTAGCAAAGGGCAAAGGATTCCGCTTGGCGTCCAGCCGAGTCTGTTGATCCTGAGAACTTCAACCAAGGTTCGTTATGAACATTGAAGTCCCCCAGGACCACAAACTCTGCCGTAGGGTAGCGGGGCAAGAGGTCATCAATAGTGTCGCTTAAGTGTTTGAAGAGCTCGGACGTGTCTGATTCGCTCAGGTTCGGTGAGCGGTATAAACACGCGTAGAATCTTACCGTACTGGCAAGATTGACGCGTACCCACATTACGTCGAATCTGGAGTTTTCCAGATTCAACAGTCGCACACAGTTGACGTCAGCTCGACTATAGAGACAGACACCTCCTTTAGGTCTGAACTTGCCTGCGAGGGTGAAGCCCGGGCAGTCCAGATAGGAGGTGTCTACAGGCTCAGCTATCTGAGTTTCAGACAGGAAGAGAAGGTTTGGGCGTTGAGAAAAAAGGTGGTGGTGGACAGAGTTTAAATTGGTGTGCAGGCCGCGAATGTTGGTGTAATTCACCAACAGTTTTGGCCCGCACCGGGGACGCCTACGTCTCGCCGCTGTAATGACGTTAATTATTGTAGGTTGCAAGTTCATGATTTTAATTTTTGGTTTTTTTGTTTTTTTGATATGAGAGGAAGGAAGGTCTGGGAGGGAAAAGGTATAAGGGGTGGGTAGGATGCTGGGGTTCAGAGTTTCCAGGAGTGACGGACGTATGTATCCAACCCACCCACTGCGGTGCAAGGCGATGGGCAGGGAGAGTCCGGCTGGAGAGGTCGCCCAATGCGCCCCAAACGCTACTGCTGGGTCCCCTCCGGTCACGAACCGGCACAACAGCAGCGGCGGGGTTTTTGCACTCGTTGATGGGGCAGCCCACCCTCAGTCGTGAGCCTGAGGGTCGGGCCCCTGTACTACCGAGCGGCCCGGACAGCGGTAACCGGTTGTAAAGGGTCTCCCTCAACCAGCATCTCCCAATCCGGCCCGCCACGCAGAAGGTGGGCCGACGCACCCGCCATCAAGACCTGGACAAACATTACCCCAAGAACCCGGGCACCCCTGCTAAGTCACCAAACGTAGCGAACCACTTGGGGTGACCTGTGGCAGAGGTGTTGGTCATCCAATAAATGGTTCCCAGGGCGGCGGTACCCATACCCGCCTACCAAATTAACAGAACTAGACCAAATTAAAATGGGACCACACGGGAAGCACCAACTTTCAAATAAAAAAGAATCATCAATATCGGTCCACCCAGTCGAAAGTTCTGAGGTAACAAACTTTAAAAAAAGGCAGTCGAATTGAGAACCTCCTCCTTTTTAAAGTTGTTTAAAAATAAAGGAATTTTTGTTCATATGAAGCGGATACTTTGTGATGTGACATTATTAATTTAAAATAAAACAATAACTTTGTAAACACCATTTTTGTTTTTTATACTGTGATTTTATAAATCGGCATGAAATGAGGTGGTAATAAAAAAAGAATTTCCATTTCCCCCCCATAAGGGGGTGGCAAAATTTTCCTTTGCCATGGGCGGCTGAAACCCACGCTATGCCACCGGGTAGATCGCACAAGGTTTTGTCAGTAAACGGTAGATCTTGGGTCCAATCAAATTGGCCACCCCTGATATAGAGAAACCATCGCGGGCATGCGCACATCAAATCTCCAACTTTTCATCGCAATCGGATGAATGGTTTGGCAATGCATAATTTCATGATGCCACAGCTCACTGTTATAAATAGAAATCATCGCGGGCATGCACACATCAAATCCCCAAAGTTTCATCCCAATTGGATGAATGATTTAGCAACGCATAAGAAACGTCCATATATACGTCCATATATAGTCCATATATTGCATACATCCATAGCATATTTTGATTTTTATGTTTATAGATTTTTAAGTTATTTTTTTGATTTTTACATTATTCTATTGTCAGGTTGTTATGTTTTTCAGTCTATAATGGTTTCAGTAAACGGAATGTTGCGACTGTTACAGATACGTACTCTATCCCCTGGACCTGTACAATGACTCAGCGCAGTACGCCCTCGCCGTGTTCAAGAAGCAGTTCCTCTATGATGAAGTGGAAGCGGAAGTGAATCTGTGCTTCGACCAGTTTGTCTACAAACTGTCGGAGCAAATCTTCGCTCACTACAAGCAACTGGCAGCCAGGTAAATTAAATAGACAAAAAAGCCTTGCTAATAAACGTGTTTTAAATTTTCACAACTGATAAACAACCATTTTTGTATGGTAAATGATAGTTTTTATTTTTATATATTTTTTTATATGAATACCTCACAAGAGTCCCAGCTGCTCCTGTCTGGAGCCAGTGAGTCTATTGAATCCCCAATTGGGATATGTTGTGAGGCTGAAGGTAGTGGGGAAGGGAAGGAAATGGGGAAGAGGAAGGTGGGGAAGTACCTGGCTATTCATATCTGGTCACCAATCACGGCCAAAGCCATTTCAAGCAAAGTTTCAATTCTGAATGGTAGTCTTATACCAGGGCGACACTGAGAGTATCTTCCACTCTTGAATGTGCCGCAAATATAAAATATATTATTTTAAATGAATTAATTATGAAATAACACAAATTAATCAAATAAAATTTATTTGCCACGCTGGGATTCGATCCCGCGACCTTTGGATTGCTAGTCAAAAGCCTTACCGCTAGACCATGCCGGCCGTCGAATTAATATTTTTATTTCAAATTTATAAATTGTGTGAAATTAGAAAAATTAGTAAGGTCCTAAGAGCTTTACTAATAAAAGACCTAGCTGAGTTATGTAATTTTTCCCGTTCACTCAATGTGCCAGATTTAGAAGTTAAACATAACCTCAAATTTCAATTTTTTTAATGAAATTGGTGTAACTCAGTGTTGCTCCACACAGGAGGCCCTGAGAAAAATATTTTCAATTATGGCCTATTTCATCTTGGGGGGTGCTGTGTGGAAGGAAGGAGAGTTGGTTCTGGGAAGGAAAAAGGTACAAGGGTACGAATCTTGGGGTCAGTGGGTCCAGTGAAACCAGCCTCTCTCGATCCAGCCCGCCATGCTGCCAAGACCCTGCCAAAACTCACCCCATGAACGCGGACACCTCTGCTAATTCAGTAAACGTAGCGAACCACTCGTGACCTAGGTTATCCAACAAATGGTTCCCAGGGCAAATAAAGACAAAACAAAGCTGCCGACTGTAGGCCGAACGCAACACATCAGATGAGAGTAGAGATGTCAGGAGTTCCACTAAAGAACACCAAGGAGTTTGTATACCTCGGGAGCAAAATAACATGGGACGGTCGGTCTAAGAGCGAGGTCGACAGCCGTATACACCAGGCTAGGCTTGCATTCAATAAAAGGTCGAAAATAATATAGACCTAAAACTGAGAATATTCCTCTTCAAGACCTATGTATGAAGTATCTTGATGTACGGCTGCGAAACATGGTGCCTATCCAAAAGAGATAAACGGAGACTAGAGGCTTTTGAGATGTGGTCCTATAGAAGACTATTAGGAATTTCCTGGAGAGACCACATTACAATTGAGGAGGTTCTCCAAAGAATCGAAGGAGGAAGGCACCTGCTCAGGACCTTGTTCGAAAGGCGTGCAAGATGGATCGGCCATGTAATACGACAAGAAGGCCTCTTGCATTCCATAATGGAGGGTATGACCGAGGGGACAAACTCTAGGGGACGCCCACGCCGAGAGTACCTGGAGGACCTGCTGGTGGACGTGCGCTGCTTATCATATGCAGACTTCAAAAGAGCCGCACAAGACAGGGAAGAATAGAGGAATTTGCTGCAAACCAATCCTAGTGATTGAAACCAGAGAGTGAGAGAGGTTCCCAGGGCGGCGGTATCCATAAGTGCCTTCTAAATTGTGTTGGTATAGTTATGAATGAAAAAGTGGAAAGATTTAGATACCTTCGGCAGTATTCTCACGGAGACTCTTGACCCAGATGTGGAGGTTAGATGCAGAATTGAAGCAGCAAGAACTGCGTTCATTAAAATGAAATCCCTCTTCTGCAATGACAATATCAGCTTAAAACTAAGGCAGAGAATGCTAAAATGTTATGTGTGGTCGGTCTTGCTCTATGGATGTGAAACATGGACCTTGAAAGTAAATGCCATGAACAGGTTAGAGGCTTTTGAAATGTGGCTTCACCGGAGAATGCTCAAGGTCCCATGGACCGACATGATCACCAACACAGAAATTCTCAGGCGGGCTAGAGCAGATAGAGAACTGCTTACATTAATAAAAGTCAGGAAAATTTCATATCTGGGTCCATATACTTCGAGGGGAGAAGTATCACTTGCTCCATTTGATATTGAAAGGCAAGATAGAGGGTCGCCGAGGGCCTGGTAGGAGACAAATGTCTTGGCTGCGTAATATACGAGAGTGGACCGGCATTAGAAGTGTGGAGGAGCTATTCCGGGCAGCGCAAGACAGGGAGACATTCTCAAGAGTGATCGCCAACGTCGGGGGGACCTGATACGGCACTCAAAGAAGAAGAAGTTATGAATATTTGTTGTTAAAATTTATTAAATTTCTAGATTTTGTTTATGTTATGAATGAACAACTAGTAATTTGTGTATTTTTATTGAAGCATCCTGCTGGACAAGCGATACCGCGGGGAGTGCGTGTCGCGCGGTGCGTGGTCTCTCGCGCAGCCGGCCGCGTCGCGCTACTCGGCCCTTCTGCGCCAGCGTCACGTTGCTCTGCTGGGCCGCTGCGTGGACCTTGCGCGGCTCCTCGCGCAGCGTCTCAACGCCGACATGCACCGCTCGCTGTCGTGCGCAGTCGCCAAGTTTGAGGCTGGCGACATCACCGGCGTCGTGGTGAGACAATTCATTATATTATAAACTAGCTGGTTCCCGGCATGCGTTGCTATGCTATTTAATAAAAATATTGTTTCTCCCTTTTTTTTTTACATGAATACCGCACAAGAGTCCCAACTGATCCTGTCTGGAGCCAGTGAGAGGCATCCCCAAATGGGGTATGTTGTGAGGCTGAAGGTAGTGGGGAGGGAAGGAGGTAGGGAAGAGGAAGGTGGGGAAGTACCTGGCTATTCAGATCTGGTCACCAAATACGGCTAAAGCCATTTCAGGCAACGTTTCAATTCTGAATGGTGGTCTTACACCAGGGCGATACTGAGAGTATCTTCCACTCTGGAACGTGCCGCAAATATACTATATATTATTTTAAATGAATAAATTGTGAAATACACAAATTAATCAAATAAAATTTATTTGCCACACCGGTATTCGATCCCGCGACCTTCGGAATGCGAGTCAAGCGCCTTACCGCTGGACTACGCCGGCCGTCCCTGCGTGTATTTCATCACCTTTCAAAAACAGTTTTTAGTATTCCAATATTTGGCATGTTATTGTAAAGCGGAAATAAATTTGCATTTCGCCTCCAGGAATTGGAAGGTCTGCTTGCGGTGAACCGGCTGTGCCACCGCCTGCTGTCGCGCTGGCTCTCGCTGGACCCGTGGGACGCGATGCTGCGCGAGGCGGACCACAGCGTGCTTGCCCCCTACGGTCGCATCGCCCTGCACGTCTTCTGGGAGCTCAACTACGACTTCCTGCCGGGCTACTGCTATAACGCCGCAACCAACAGGTGCCATACATTCTAACTATCTAACCTAACTTAATCTAACCTAACTTAACTTAACCTAACTTAACCTAACTTAACCTAACCTAACTTAACTTAACCTAACTTAATATAACCTATACTTAACTTAATCTAACTTAACTTAACCTAATTTAATTTCACCTAACCATCTCACCGTTTTCCCGAGGACGGACCGCCAAACAACTCTGTCTTGGCACACACTCTTTGCCTCATTCACATTCATACATCGTCTCATACATGCTCTTCTATTATTCTGGTTCTTGACATGGTTCAACTCAAGTATCTGATTCACTTGATTGTGCCATGTCTTCCTCGGACGTCCCTGACTTCTTCTACCATTCACATTTGCATCATATATTTTCCTTACACTCCTTTCTTTGTTAATTCGCTCTACTTCCCCTTGGGTCCCTTTCTTAATCTTACACATTACGCTTACATCAGCCTTGTATTCTTTGCGAATCTTCACGTTACTCACACTATCATTCATGGTTTTACCACACGTACACTTTCATCTCATTTCTACATCTTTCAGTATTTTTTTTTCTACATTAGCTCCACACAGGAGACCCTAAGGAAAAAATCCCCCCAGGGCTATGTCATTTTTGAGGATGCTGTGTGGAGGAAAGGAAGGAGAGGAAGTTGTGATAAGGAAAAAGATATCAGGGGTGGGTAGGAATCTAGGGGTCAATGTGTTGTGGAAGGGATAGATTCATACGTCCGTCACTCCTGTACTCACTGACACTCAGATTCCTACCCACCCCTCATACCTTTTTCCTTCCCAGGATTCCTCTCCTCCCTTTCCTAAAATGATCCTCCATAGAGCATCCCCAAAGGTGACATAGTCCCTGAGGTGAATTATTTTCCTCAGGGCTTCCTGTGTGGAACTAATGTAAAAAAAAAATCCCTTCTAGCCTCCTCTAACTCAGCTCTCCATCAATGCACAAGTAACATTTTCAGACTGTAATGATGGTAGCATGAATTAAAATATAGTCAAGTTAAAATGATGCACTTTGCAGGTTCGTGAAGAGTCGCGGTATCCAGTTTGCGGCGCCGGTGCAGAGAGACAAGCCGCCCCAGGTAGCGCACGCACATCTCTGGGGATCCAAGCAGCTCAGCCTTGCGTACACCACGCAGTACGCACAGTACTCAGGTAAACGCACATGTTAATATATGTTATAATATAACGGACTGTTAACTCAAGAGTGTTTCTTGGCATAGAATGACCTCGTTGATTTTAATGGTGATTTTTGTTTTATTTAGTTCTAGCTGTTTCCAGGCATGCGTTGCTATGCCATTTAATAAAGAAATTGTTTCTCCCTGAGTGTCCTTTCCCATTCGTCCCGTTCCCCTTCCACCTCCCCTTCTCCTGCGTCTTCTTCCCCTCTCGCGTTCCCACTCCGTCACCTCCACCTTCCCTCTCCCCACTCCACTCCCCCCCCTTCCTCCGTCCCGCGAACCCCCCTCCCGAGTTCCCCTCCCCCCTCCCAGGTCCCCACCCCCCTCCCAGGTTTCCCTCCGTCACCTCCACCTTCCCTTTCCCCACTCCACTCCCCCCTTCCTCCGTCCCGCGAACCCCCCTCCCGAGTTCCCCTCCCCCCTCCCAGGTCCCCCTTCCCCCTCCCGGGTTCCCCTCCCCCTCCCTGGTTCCCCTCCCCCTCCCTGGTTCCCCTCCCCCGTCTCTCCCTTCCTCCCGCTTTCCATAGCAATAACCGCTTCCTCACGTGCCACCAATAGCAATTTTTTAATACAAATTTCATAATGCCAGAGCTCACCGGAAGTTTTATAAAAACCTTCTCCTGACAATAACGAACACACAAAAAAAAGAATTATCGAATTTGGTGCTGTCGTTCGAAAGTTATGCGCTTAGCAACACATTCAGCGATTCATTTTTATATTATAGATCAACACTATTTGCTATGTGGGGGTACTTCTTAATAATAATAAGGTTCTTGATACAAACTGGTTTTTTACGTTTTTACAATTGGTCGCACAACCTGCCTATACTTTTTTTTTTTTTTTTTACATTAACTCCACGTTATGTCATCTGAGATGCTGTGTGGTGGGTCTTTTTGAGGAGAGGAAAGAATGAACATTGGTCGTGAAGAGACCCATGTTGTAGGAAGGAGGAAACACAGAGGCCGGCAAATCGATCCACAGCCGAGCTGTTGAACACAAGAACGAGTCGAAGATGCGACCCGTTCTCATGTGACAATGTCACACAAATCTAATCATTTTTGTACTTGTTTAAAGTTAGTTTTATGTTTGGTTTTTCTCAATTTGTGAGGCGGGAATGGGTACCGCCGCCCCAGGAACCTTTATTGGATAACCAACACCTCTGCCATAGGTCACTCCAAGTGGTTCGCTACGTTTGGTGATTTAGCAGGGGTGCCCAGGTTCATGGGGTTGTCCAGGTCTTTGAGGCGGATGGCCAGGACACACTGAACCCCAGATTCCCACCCACCCCTTAAACCCTTTTCCTTCCCAGAACTCTCCTCTCCTTCCTTTTCTTAAAAAAACCTCATTAGGGAAAATATTGAGGGAAATTATTTTCTTCAGAGCCTCCGGTGTGGAAATCATGTAAAAAAAAAAAAGTTTGCTAGTGAATAGCACAGATGTGTCGAAACCGATAGCAGAAAATTTAAAGTAACAAACGTACCAGGACAATAGGCCACTTGCGTCACATTTAAAAAAAAAATCCGGTTTAGGCAAATATTCTAAGACATTCTGTATTTTTTTTTTTTTAAACGTATTTTTGAAACCCTGGCGATTTTTTGAAAATTTCAATCCGAAAAATCTGACCGTTTTTTATAAACCGGAAAGACGGGACATAATTTTATAGGTGCGAAAAAACGAAAATTACATAGCCGAGAATCATTTAAAAAAAATAACGTTTTCCAGAAGAAAGGGCACAGGAGAATAACGAGGCATACCAAAAATATTACATCTCATAAATATTTTTTTCCTCGATCCATCTTATTGTTCATAAATCATTATAAAGTACAACGTCTATATTACTAAATCCAATGTAATATATAGTCTGTCAAAAAAGAGTAGAAAATATAAAAACTTGAACTACTAAATTTGTAGACTGGCAACACCAATTTAACTGTCAAATATTTTTTTGAAGTGCAATGACACTGAATGCATAGAACACAGTAAACCACATTTTAAAAAACATTTTTTCTTCATGACATAAAATTGATTAAAAGGTGATTTATAAAGCGATTTGCTTTAATTTAATTTAACATAAATTTGAATTTAACAATAGATAGAAAGGAAGAATCACTAATGGTGAGTTTAGTTACACTACTTTTAGATCTGAATGAGTTAAATATATTCAGATCTAAAATTAAAGACATGATCTATATATAGCTCAGACAACGCTAGGTACTTTATCTAGTATTAAATAAATGTGAGCAATTTATAAACTGTGCTTTATATTTTATTACATTATAGTTATTCTTCATTATGTTAACACAAAATTGCAAAGGTATAATAATAATATACCTATACGCAATTCTAATTTTGAGATCGGCGGGTATCTATACTGCAATGAAAAAATATTTTTTCCACTATTATGCCTTTTTAATTTTTTATAAAAATGTAGGTTACACAGCTTTACTTTAACACCATGAGTTATGTGTTTAGTATTGCCATTTGAACAACAGTGGCGCCCTCATATATTTTCTACTCTTATTTGACAAACTGTACTTGTAAATTATAATAATAATAAGAATATTATCAAATCAAAATCAGCACCATAATCATTATACCTCTAAAACGCTTACAGACAACATTAAATGTACGGGGTTCTCTTCATTACATCTGTCAAAAAGTCAAACCAAATGATAAGTTCGCAGAGAACAAACAATGAATCTAATGAACGTTAAATGTCAAATTCAAAAATTCACCTGAAATCAAAGTGATGCCATATAAAAAAAAATAAATCAGTGTGGAATTTTACAAAATTATTAGGAACATTTTCGGAGACGGGACATTTTCATGTAGTGACGCCATGAGCCCAAATAATGGATTTATTTATTTAAAAATAAAAAAAACTACATTTTTAAAAAAATTTGTAACATTTTCGTAATCGTAAAAAAATCTATCCACACTATTTTTTCCAAGTCGTTATGAAATCCATGCAAGTGGCCTATTAAAACTCTTCAAAATAAAACAGTGATATTTGAGTTGTTGAATGTTTGTTTGTCTGCGCAGGATTTGTGGGCCCGCAGCACCTGCACGCCCTGGTCCGCTTGCTGGGCTACCAGGGAGTGGCCGTGGTGCTCGAGGAGCTGCTGGGAGTGGCGCGAGGCCTGCTGCAGGGCAGTCTGGCGCAGTTCTCGAGGGCCCTTGCTGCAGCCATGCCCCCCGTCTGCAAGCTGCCCAGATATGACTACGGCTCTCCAGGTCAGTCTCTTACCATCTAGGCTTGTTGAAAAAGTATCGATATATCGATGTATCGATATTTTTAATTCAATATATCGATATTTTTAGCCGATATATTTTGACCCGATTTATCGATACAAAATATCCAATATCGAAAATTGTATCAAAAACGAAATTTTTTTAAATTCATTTTTTTTTTTTTTTTTTTTTTTATTTGAAATATACATACATATAACAGATTTACATAAGGAAAATACATGGTTCTTAAAAATAATTACAAATAAAATAATTTCTTGTTAATGAATCTACCCAATTTAAAAGAGAAAAAATTTCTCGTGTTTAAATTGGGGAGTCGTGTCATTACAGAAAAAAGATAAAAAATAAGATATTATACTATATATTTTTAAATTAAGAAACAAATAAAACTTATGAATAAAAAACAAATATTAAATAAAGAAATATACTAACGTAGCAGTTGCTAAATTAGATATACATGTAGTATAGATATTTTAAAAGTAATAATATACAATAGAAGTAGTAAAAATAAAAATAATATTATTGCATTTCTCTTAATAGGTAGGTGTTGAGATGGTAAGTACATATAGTTGATTCTGACAATGGGATTAACTGATAATATTGCAGGAGTAGGTACATAATGTTATTTTACGACAATAATCGCTTACATTTCAGTTCAAAAGTTGATGAAATATTTTAAGAGGATATGTGCAATCAATAAGAAGACTACATTAATTTATAATTTATTTTTTGTTAATTAATGATGGAGTTAAGTGATTAATTTTGAAATAAAGTACATAAAATTATAATTAAGACTTGATCAATTTTTACTAATTAGTACATTGTAATCAAAAAATATACGTAGAAATTCTTTCTTTGAAATTAAAACTTATAATTAGTGTTTGGTTGATCAAGCAGTTGTTTTATTAGTAATTTAAAGACTTTATAATTTTCTTCGGATTTGATTTTATATGGTAGGGCATTAAAAAATTTTATGCCTTGATAAGTATAATGTTGTTGAAAAGCACTCGTATTAAATTTAGGGATTTCTAGATTACCACGTGATCTTGAACGGTTACTTATTTTTGTGATTGTTGTTGTAGAATTAAAATGATCTTTGTGTGTTTGTAACAGTGTGTTCTTTTTGAAAATTTTATTTAAACTGAGTACCCTAAAAGAATTAAATAGTTGTATTGTTGGAAATAAAGATGGTGTTCGTGTGATAACTTTTAGAATCAACCTCTGTACCCTTTCTACAGGTTGGAGGTTAGTTTTGAAAGTTCCCCCCCACCCGATTATACCATATTCTAGAATAGATTGGGCAAGAGAGAAATAAACAGTTTTAATCATACTAGATGATAGAATGTTTCTCAATCTAATGAATATGTAAATAAGTTTTCTTACTCTGGTTACCGTATTTTCGACTTGTTCGTTCCATTTTAAGTGTTTGTCTACAATGACACCCAGATACTTAATACTATTTTTGCATGTTATTTGTAGGCAATTGTCATCGTTGCATTCCCTTTTATTTTCACACTGTGATGAATGGATTTTAATAGTTATATTGTTCTCGACATTTTTTTCTTTCAAAGAGAATGGAATAAAATAAGTTTTCTCTGTATTTAGTGAGAGACAATTTAGGTCAAACCATGTTTTGAGTATGTTTATATTTGTATTTGCTTTAATCATCGTTTCCTCCCATGATTTCCCTTTAGTGATAACTACTGTGTCGTCTGCATAAGATATGATATCTCCAACTATGGGAAGAGTGAACATTTGATTAACATATATAATAAAAAGGATTGGACCGATGACAGTTCCTTGCGGTATACCAAATGATGAGGTTTTGGGTTCACTTAGGGTATCATTTATTTTGACGGATTGAAATCTCTCTTTTAGATAACTTTGGAACCATGACAGTACTGTTCCGTCCAAACCAATTTGCATGAGTTTCTCATTGAGTTTGGAGTGTGATATGCTATCAAATGCCTTGCGTAGGTCGATGAATATACCAAGACACTTTTCTCCATTATCTAAATTTTGTATTATTGTTGAAGTTAATTTAGCAATTGCATCTTGAGTGCTGAGATTGTCTCTAAATCCAAACTGGTTTGGGCTCATTATCTTCTTTGATTTTATGTAGTTGTTAAGTTGTTTTTTAACAATTTTTTCATAGATTTTTGCTATGTTTGATGTGAGTGCTATGGGACGATAGTTGGAAATATTTTTTTCGTCTCCAGATTTAAAAACAGGGATGACAATAGTTTTCTTATAGTTGTTCGGGAATATACCTTTCTTCAAACTAACATTTATTATATGTGCAATTGGCTTGCTGATTATCTCACGTACGGCTTTCAATGTTTGTACAGTTATGTTGTCATAGCCAGGGCTTGCTGATCCCCTTAAACTTAATACGGCGTTTTCAACTTCTTTTTGAGTTACTGAAGCAAATGTGTGAAAACCTTCTTCAAAATTTGAGTTCTGCTCTGGTTGGGGAGTCTGTCTATTGTTTGGTGTAATATTACAAGCAAGATTAGAGCCCACATTTGCAAAATAATCGTTAAAAATATTACCACAAAGTTTTGGATTTTTTTCGGTGTTGATGTTGATTCCTTGATGAGTAATTTCATTTGATAATTTTTGTTTTGTGCTTTTGTTCGTTATTGTATTGATGATTTTCCAGAACTCTTTGCTGTCTTGACCAGCATTTTTTATTTTATCACGAAAATATTTTTCTTTTGTCAGTCTAATTAAAAGCGCAAGTTTGTTTCGGTATTTCTTGTAGAAAGTGGCGATTTTTTCATCATTTGGGAATTTTTTACACTGGTGGTAGTATTTTTCTTTATTTCTGATTGAAATCACTAGTCCATGAGTTATCCATGGCTTTATTAATCTGTGCTTAGATTTTGGTTTGTAAACAATTATTTGTGTGGACAGGTTTATGTGGTTTTGGAAAACTGTTTCGAAATTCTCAGCACAGGTATTTGGATTTTCCGATTCAAATATGGATGCCCAGGTTTCCATTTTAAGGTTTGTTCTTAAAATTTCCATATTTAAATTTTTTTTTTCATTTTTTTTTTTGTCAGTTGTATTAGAGTTGGTACTTCTTTTATCAATGTTGGTAACAAATATACAGGTGTAGTGATCGGTTATGCTGGTTTTCCATAATATTGACATGTTTTTGTCATTGTTATTTGAGTTGCACCATATGTGATCAATGCAGGAAGGAATTTGTCCTCTGACATTCCGTGTTGGATTATTTATAAATGATTTATAGTTTAGCGATGTCATTACATTTATATAATCTTCCTTTAGATTACCGCTTACCTCTTTCAAAATATTCAGATTAAAATCGCCTGTGACAACGTTACAAGTACCTTTTAGTTGTAGCAATAAATGTTCCAGTTCTATAATGAAACTGTTTGGATTTGATCCATGTGTGCGGTAGATAGCTATAATATTGTATATAACTTCATTTACTTTTAAGTTCAGTTTTAGACAGTTCGCTAGTTTCATGTTGATTTCAGTGATTGTGACGTTATTGTGTTTATTTAAAATGAAAACAGCAATACCACAGTTCTTATTAATATGCATTTTGGACGAATAATATGTATAGTTAGGGATGTCGTACAGTGCGGCAGCATTATTTATATTTAAGTGTGCTTCTGTTAAAACAATTATGTCCGGTAATATTTCGAGAAGGTTTAGTGTTATTACAAATTCATCCAGATTTTTTTGCAAACTTCTGATGTTTTGGTGCAGAACAATGAAAACATTTGGGACTTTTTTTAATAGTTTGTTACATTGTTTTGAATCGTCGCAAATATACTGTGAAACATCTGTTAATTTATCAATTTCCTCAGTTAGAAAATCGTCCATAACTTACTCATAATCAATTCGTTGTTGTGCTATAATAGACATTCTTTTTCGGTAAGTACATATTTCACTATTTGCACTATGTTGAGTATTATTTTTTGTTCCAAATAAATTGTTGTTTTTGTCGCAGTTGTAGCATTTGACACTGTCTTTATTTTTTTCGCATTCGCTAAATTTGTGGTTCTTTGCACAATGTACGCATCTGGGTTTGTTCATTTTATTTAGACATTTAAGGGATGTATGTCCAAATCCAAGGCAGTGGTAGCAATGCATCAGAGGGTCGCAATCCTGTATATGCGCTCGGACAAATCCAATGTTAATTCTTTGTTTTTCTAGTAGTATTTTTCGGATTGGTCCTGTTGTTTCAATTATTATGTTACGGAGTTGATCACTTTTTCTATTTTTTAATATTTTCATTACTTTAATGGATTCATTTGTTATATCTTTTAGTTCACTGTTTTGTAAAATAAGATCATTTAGAAAATTATCTTCGTTATATTCGCCTCCGACACCTTTAATAATCATACATGGTCTCTTCTTTTTTAATTCTGTTGCAGATATTCCATTTTTATTTTTATTTATTTCAACCTTCAGTTTTTCAGCATCTTCTTTATTCGAGCAAGTCATAATTATTTTATTGTTTGTTGCTTTTTTTATTCCACTTATTCCGATTCCTAGGTTAGGCGCTTTTATTGTTTTTGTGATAATACTCTTTATGTCTTCGGATGTTTCTTTGCCTTCAGCGGTGATTAAGATTGCAAATTTGGGTTCTTCGATTTGAACAGTTCTTTCTTTTAGAACCATTGCGTAGGATTTTTGTTCATAGTTTTTTTCCAGCTTGATGATTATTTTTTTTTGTAGTTCAATAATTTGTTCTTGGAAATGGTTTTTTTCCCGTTTCCATGCTTCTTCTAGTAGTTGAATCGTTTGTTCCAGGTTATTTCTAATTTTTGTGTCCTTTACGGTTGAAATGTTTTTTAGTTCACTTTTAATGTTTTCTATTAATGTTAGTACATCCATTTTTTGTTAAACTTGAGTTTTCGTGCGAACGCACGTCACTCTGGGTCGAACTATGTGACAATACTGAAATGTATTTAAAGTCACTAGAATCCAAAACCGTACAGGAACTAACGGAAAAAAGTAACTGTATTGGGTCATGACATCTGGCGGTTGAAATTTTAACTATAGCTTACACATCTATTGTCTTTGCATTAGTATTTGTGATCACTAATACTATCTCATGTGTGTAGGTACATATATAGAAATATATGTTATTTTTCGCCATTTTTTTTCAAAGCCACTCCTAGTGTTGGTTCCCAATTGTCTATGATTATTGACTATGCTTTGTTCCAAACACGAAGTCCTTTTTGACAGATTAATATGCCAATAGAATGTTACTGAGATGCATACAAACTTTGTATGCGTCTCAGTTTACATATAAGTTAGAAGACAGCTTTTTAGTTTTTGATATTTTTGTAATTATTACCTAATTAAATGAATACCGATAAAAATACCTTCATTTTTATTGAGATTTTTGTACATTAAAAAAGCACATTGTGTATAAAAATTACTATTGATAATATTGAGCTGAATACACTATTATTTTTAAAACGCAAAATCTCCTGAAAATTTGACCGATATATCTGAGGGACGGGAGACAGAAATGAAAGGCGTCAGTCGGTGTAGTGAGTCAGTCGTTTATTAGGCTACGTAGCGAGGGTCGGTGAAGCGGTAACATGATTTAAGCAGGGTGCCGTGATGAGATGCTGCAGGCACACGGAGGAGATGGAGATGGAATAATGAAGGTCAGCGAGTTGCTCAACACCTTGGCGGTGGAGATGACCTATCTTCCAGGCCGTTGCTCGACGCTTTGAGTCGCGGAGATGAACGGTGAGTGCTATTGACGTCGATATTGGTATTTTAATAAATATCGATAGATCAATATGTCGATATTTTTTTTCACTTTCGACATCCCTATTACCATCCATGTGGAACCACCCAACTTACTATGTACCCTCTATGAACTGTGTGTCCCGGAAAATACTGGTCCGAGGTAATCAACCCTTAGATCAGCAACATCATCAGCTATAGGTAGACTAATAGAACCTAAACGCAAGGCAAATACTAAGTTTGGAGATCGCGCTTTTATCTAGGTCTAACTAACTAACCATCACGCTGTTTCACCGCAGGGGTAGGGAGAGAGGACGGGCCACCAAACAACTCGGTCTTGGCACACACTCTTTACCTCACTCACATTCATACATCATCTCATACATACTGTCCACAACCAATATCACCAATATCATGACACGGGGGAGGGGATGTGGACTGCAAATCTAATTTGTGTTAAACAAGACAGTTTTAACCGGTCCGCAACGTAAGCAGATATAAGCGTTAAAAATAGGACAGCAGTCAAGTACAATAAGCGTGTTTATACGTCAGCGCGTGTGTTTCTATAGAAATCGTTCTAACTCCGTTATTAATTTAGTTACATCCCTAAACCAAAAAGTAAAAGGTCGATAGTAGATCAAGCTGTACATCACTATCAAGTTATCTATAGAAATACATAACAGGAATCAGCTGTCAGTCGCGTAGTTGACAAAAATATTTACCCACCCAAATTTACTACCGGCGGCTGGTCCGCGCTCGACATTTTTAATTTTTATTACATATTTTTATATGAAAATGATAAAAAAGTGAGGTGATAAAAGTGTTTATTACACATATATGCAATAGAATAAGTATTGTTGTTTACATAATCTGTGATTTTAGTACCTTTTCACATAAAAACATCACGTGAGTCATTTTTAACCTATTTTTAATGTTTGCATTCTAAATTTTAATATTTACAAATGCTAATATTTATTTGTAATATAATAATTTGAAAGCTTATTTTGTAACCTTTCTAAAACAGTTTTTAGTATTCGGCTACGTTCAGAAATGTTTCATTTATAGAGCTTTAATTGTGAAGCGGTAATAACAAAAAGTTTTTGTAAAATGTCATTTCGTTAGAGACAGTTAAAGTGCATATATGGCGATTTCCTGAGGGGTTAAACTCAATCACAGGATTTGGCAAGTGAAAAGAGAAAGTCCCTACTTTTGATGGGTTCGTCTGCTGTTCTGGGCCGATCTTGATGCTGGCTGCTCTCCACGATAACGGCACACTATCATCATCATCATCATCTTCTTCCCCTTATCCTATTCGGGTCGGGGACCCATTGCATCGACAAGGCTCCTCCATACGTCCTGTAACGTGAATTTCTTGGTAGAGCATCAGAATCTCCCTCAAGTTTGTGGGAAGGGAAATACAGTTCGAGGAACCGAGGAAGGCCCCAGGGCCTGGGGACTCCTCACCAGGGAACAGGAACCAGGAAAGGCCCCAGAGGATGGGGACTCCTCCTCAGGGAACAGGAACCAGGAAAGGCTCAAAGTCTCGGTTGTGCGTACCGGTGAAATCTCGGTAGATGCCGTTTACCGCGCCCTTCATAGATCAGCGCCGGGCCTCCATCCGCCTCAAATACCGAGTTCCGCGAGGATAACCCCTCTCAAAGCCTTGGCCACGTTAATATCATGAACGCCAAACAAAGGATTACACCGATTATCCACACTCAAGTTCGAGAGTGAAGGTGGGCACATCGACAATATGGCGACTGGCGGCTCCACCATTTAAACTTTTAAAAATCCCGTTTCACTCACGGAAACAACACGGCTTGCGGTTATAAAATAATCCATGATTCTTTTTTTAAATGGGTAAAACCCGTAAAGGTGACGCTATCACATATTTAACAATAAACTTAAATAATTCGGCGACTCGTCGAATCAAGGTCGGCTCCCAAGACGACGAAAATTCAAGAAGTGCTCCCGAGATAGATGGCGCTAGTCGCTAGCGGTTAAGAACTAATCTTTACGGCTATCATAATAAAACGTAAGCGGCCAGGTGAGTTTAAGATTAACTAGGTCAAGACAATATTTATTTAATCAAAATAAATATTATCGTGACAATCCCTGTCTTGTGCTGATTGTTCGGCCTCTGTCCATGGTAGCCCCATCCTCTCCTCACACAGTTTCTGGAGTTGCCTCGCCCTACTGTGTCTACCCTCTGGAATTGCACTTAGTATCTTCCTCGGAATTCGGTCATCAGACATTCTTAGTACATGTCCAAGCCACCTTAGTTGCGATTTTTCTATGAAGAGTAGCAGTGGTTCAATGTTTAGATCATCTCGGATCGTCGAGTTTCTTATATGATCCCATTTCGTAACCCCTGCCACTCCTCTCAAGTACCTCATTTCGGCAGCTTGGACTCTAGAGCGTGTTCGTTCATTTAGCATCCATGTCTGGTGGCCGCAAGTGAGCGTCAACGGCACTCCAACGTTTACAATTACCGACACTTTGGGGCTAATTAATTAGTGGAATATTTTTTATGCTAAATTTATTTTTTATATATAATAGCGAGATTATGAGAGCGAGATGTGAACAATATCACGGCAAATAACAATGAAGGACTTAGGAACAGGAGTTTAGTTTTTAAGCTGTTTCAAAACTAAACACATACTCTTCTATTATTCTGACTTTTGATATGGCCGACTCAAGTATCTGATTCACTTGATCGTGCCATGTCTTCCTCGGGCGTCCCTGACTTCTTGTGCCATTCACATTTGCGTCATATTTTCTTCTTACACTACTTTTTTGTTCATTCGCTCTACACGCCCAAACTATCTGAGGGTTCCTTTCTTAATCTTACTCATTACGCTTACATCAGCCTTGCATTCTTTGTGAATCTCCACATTTCTCACACGATCATACATGGTTTTACCACACACATGCCTCAAGGATCACATTTCAACAGCATTCAGTTTACTTTCATCCTTCTTCTTCCAGTTCCATGCCTCACTGCCATACATCGGGGTAGGTACCAGGACTCCATTGTGGACTGCTAGCTTTGTTTCTTTTAACAATTTTTTTATTAGCACCAAATGCATTCAGTCCTCTATTAATGGAGTTATCTCGGTCTAAGACTTGGAATAAACTCCCTCCGGAACTAAGATGCATAACACATCCAACAGAATATAGTTCTAAACAGAGGTAAAAAGATCTGCGTCAACCAGTCTCTCCCGATCCGGCCCGCCATGCAGCAGGTGAGAAAACGCTGCCCAGACCTAGACAAACCTAACCCCATTGATTCGCAGTCAATATATCTGAACTACACAATTTGTAACCTTGTTACAAATTCTTTTTGTAACATACTGTATTGTATATGTATACAGGAGTCCTGGGATACTACCACGCCCAGCTTCAGGACATAGTGCAGTATGGCGAAGCACGCACCGAGTTGTTCCATGCCCTGCGCGAACTTGGCAACACCATCTTGTTCTGTCTGCTGTGCGAACAGGCCCTGGGACAGGAAGAGATAGCCGACTTGCTTCACGCTGCACCCTTTCAAAACATTCTGCCCAAACTGCACTGCCTCGGTAAGCCAACCTGATCTAACTATTATCGGATGTGCTGAATCAAATATGCTTTGTACCTGTTATTTGTTGCGAATTTTTTTTGCTTTTTTAAATTTTTTTATATGCGATTTTATCCCTTATGTATAGAGAAACTGTATAGAGGACAAGGTCAGAATCGCTTGCGCCAATATCATTCTTGACGTAACTGTTGATTTCATTAATCTAGTTACTTGAGAATATTTTTAAATGAATTTTCTATGATTTTGCAGGTCACTTTTGTCAACTGTCGATGGCGAAAAATCGATATTTTACTTTTTCAAATGAGTATAACCACTTCAGCGACAATAAATAAATTTGCCTCGAATGCTCGAGATTTTCCGACGATAATTTTTTTAATTTTTCGCCAACATTAAAAAAATCATACCTTTGAATTTTAACATGTAGACATACAAACTTATTATAGTGCTATATAGCCAATGAATTGACTTGTATTTTACCATTTATCTCATATGTGTTGGATCTATAAAAAATATATTAAAATATCGTAAAGTTTATAACCTGCGTGATTGTTACTTTGAAACTGCCGTGAGAGGTACTTATTTGAGTCAACAAAGAATATTTTCGATTTCTGTATGATGTCTGTGGTATACTTGATCATGAAAGGTACATATCTATGGAAAAATGACTAAAGTTCGAACTTGTGTGGTGTGGTGTGTCGTGGCGCGCCAAAAGCACATCGGTTTCATACATTTATTATGGTTAGAGACATATTTGTAGGTTGTGGCGTGTCAACAGCGACGACGATGATTGGTTAAATTGTAGTCATGACACACCACACAAGTGTGTTTCCGCCTTTAATTTTAACAGTAAACAGCTGATCGAAAATTCTGTGTGAAAAAATATTTAAAAAATTTATTTTTAACATCATTCTAAAATAGTCTATGAAATTTGGATTTGCGACATCTATGGTCATAATAGATAAAGCATTTCAATAGCTTCGTCTTAAGTCCAAAATAACAAATGTGGGAGCTACAAATATTTAAAAAATAAAAAAATTTGCCGAATCAAGAGATAATGGGCTTTTTCATCCGAAAAGCAATCGGAGACATTTAAAATGGCGCCAATATATGTCAAAAATTGCTCCAGTGGATAAAAGGTCTTTATTTATTTGCAAACTCCTTTGAATTGTGTTTTTTCATGTTGAGTGTGTATTCAGATTTACGTAGAAATAATAAAATCAGTTTATAATATTATTTGTATGATTATATATGACGATATTATCATGAATAATCATGAATAATATATATATTATCTGGTAATCAGAAAAATTTAAATAATTCATTGAGATTAACCGGTGACGTGCCAGGAACTCGAAAACACGGGCCTCATTTGCGCATGCGCGAGAAAATAATTCAAATATTTGAAATAAATTGTCTCTGAAAAACTTTTGGTCTGCGATTTTGACCCTTATATGTACGAATTTGTATAAAAAACAGTGTCTAAATCGCTTGCGCCATCATTATTCTTGGTAGTCTTAAAGATTTCAGTCGAATTGCCACACTGGATTATTTTTAAGACGATTTCTTCTATGATGATGCGCTGTCAGATTTTGGCGCGGAATTAACGGTCGCAATTACTGTGTGTATCGCGAATAAAACGTCGTAAAACCTATTAATTTACGTAATAAATGCAAGTAATGTGGTTTTAGTGGATAGTTTATTGTGTTGTGAACGTGTTGCAGTCAATAAAATATACCATAGCTTAAAATTTATCAACAAAACATTCAATTCAAAATTCAAAGTGGTGCTTTGTTAGGGCAAGGGGAAGGAAGGATGCCTCTTCACCCCCGGCTCGTCACAGGTTAAGTTAATAATTCATTAACCTCTAATTGGCCATTTACGCGTGCGCGCGCGTATTATGCGCATGCGCGAGAAAATAATTCGAAAATTTGAATAAAATTTTCGACCAAAAACTGTTTGTCTGCGATTTTGGCCCTTTTATGTACAGAATTTGTATGAAGAACAGGGTCAGAATCGCTTGCGCCAACATTACTCCATGAGACGCGTAAAAATTTCATTCACCTTGCATCACCAGAATATTTTTAAACGATTTTATCTGTGACATAGAAATGTCAGTTTTTGCCGCATATTTACCCGTCACAATTTATGCGTGTTCCTCGACTAAAACATCGTAAAACCTACTAATTTACGTAATTAATGCAAGTAATGTTGTTTTGGTACATAGTTTATTGTTCTAGGAACGTGTTTCAGTCAATATAATATACGATAGCTCAAAATTAATCCAAAAAACATTTAATTCAAAATTCAAAGTGGTGCTTTTTTAGTGAATTTTCGTGAAATGGCTTGGCCCTTGACTGGTTAAAATTAAATTAATAATTCATTAAAATTAAATAAATAATACCTTTAATTAATAATTCATTAAAATTAAATTAATAATTAATTTAATTAATAATTCATTATAATTTATTGAAATAATAAATAATTAATTAATTAATTTAGTTCGATTTTATATACCTAATGCTTAAATTAATTTAGTTTGGATTAATTTAGTTAATAATTAATTTTAATTAATTTAGTTAAAATGTATTTTTTTAAATGCCTTAATAATTAATTTGTCTTTGACTATTAACTTTTTATTAATTTAGTTAATAATTTGATTTTAATTATTTCGTAAATTGTAATTTTTAACAGAACTTCAAAGGATTATTGTTCAGTAGGAAGAACAGCATGGTTTACAATTGATTATAACACATGTATCTATCTCCCTCTCTCTTGCAGACGGGGAGAAGCCGGAGGTGAAACAGAAGAGGATGGAAGTGAAGTATGCGACGCTGCAAATAGTGCCCAACATTGAGAAACTCGGAACTGCCAAGGTAAGTCATCGTCTCACGCCTAATTACTGAGGAAAGTTATCAGCTAGACCAAAACTTAACGCCCTAAACCACATTAATTTAAATCATTATTACTGGTCCTTTAATTAGCGGTCCTGAGAGTATTGACACGAGCAACACTGTATGAGTTCTATATACACAAACTCACACTTCACCACAATCTACATATCTGCCGAAACGTTGGTTAAAGAAGGAGGAAGCGCAACAAGGCATAATAACCCAAAAGTAAATCACGATAATCTCACTCCTTGCTTCATAATTATATGCGGTTCTATGGCAATGATGTAAGTTTCAGTCACCGAGCACCATAGAAATACGTAGATTCTTGTAAAATACTATTCCATACAAATTTGGTGTTAACAAATCTCGTAGGTGCTGTGCACTCAGGTGGCTAGTAGATTCCCAAGGTTTGCAGATCTACCGCTCTGGGGCCACTAGTATGTTTTGTATGAACCTCAGAAATATGATGGAATGTCCCATAGGTGCTGATATTCATTTTGCACCTATGAATTTTGGAATTCATTTTGAACTCGCTTTCGGACACTACGAGTATCATTTGGATGATTTTTTAGCACAGATTTTGAATGGTGCGCTGTTTAAAATTTAGTAAAATAATTATAATTTAAGTTTTTTAAGTTTGGTGAATTCTGTATAGGGTCGTCATAAATGTGGCTGTACGGTTCTTGAATATAGTTTATTGAAGCGTTGTTGTGTGTTGTTTGCAGCAAGCGCAGATAGCGCGCGAGGGTGACCTGCTGACGCGCGAACGCCTGTGCTGCGGCCTGACGCTGTTTGGGGTAGTGCTGCAGAGACTGCGCGCCCTGCTCACGGGACCCGCTTGGCAGCCGCCGCCCCCGCAGCACTACCCGCCCAACACAGACGAGTGCACGCAATTCCACAGGTACTGTTCCTCTCTTTATTGTATTATTCAAGAGACGGCCTGTTCCGCATCGCCCTTTTTGTTTTGCTCTCCGCCAATGACGTAGCTGGATTATGGATTTTCAAAAAAAATCATTTTACCTCACATTTTTCTTTAAACATTCCTTTATAACGTCTAAAATATTAATCAGAGAAAGAAATTCATTTGAAAGAAGTTGTATAGAATTGAATTTAGTTTTAGAATATACTATATACACATATGCAAATTAATCTGCTCCACGCACTCTACCTCCTTTTGGACCATTCCATTATTATAACAAAAGTTTTACTTTGATTTCAGATTGTGGTCTGCTCTACAGTTCCTTTACTGCATCCCCGTTGCTGACACTCAATTCACCGTAGAGTAAGTGACTCTTACCCTTTACCCCTTCAGGGGTTCTAGCACAGTGAAATAGATAACTTTACAATTTTGTAATGATAGGTGAACATTATTAATTTAGACTTTGTTTAAGGAGCTAAACGTTGCAAAATTTATAAAATTGGGAAGACTTCGGTGGCTGGGTCGTGTGGAGAGAATGACCGAGCATCAAGCACCAAAGTCCCTGCTGAACTCAAGACCAATAGGGCGAAGGAGCCTGGGAAGACCAAGACTAAGATGGAGCGACAACGTCCTCAAAGACATATCTATCTTGGAGCTTCAAAACTGGAGAGAGCTGGCTCAAAACCAAGATGAGTGGAGGAAGACTCTTGAGGAGGCCAAGACCCACCAGGGGTTGTAGAGCCAATAGTGATGATGATGATGATGAGGTGAACATTATTATTTCCGACGGTTTTATATTGAACCGATATTGACTGGGAATAAATAAGAATTCGATAAACGCTGGTAACACTAGCGGATCTCTCTATGGATTTATGTTCCTAATAATCCACCAGGGGTTGTAGAGCCAATAGTGATGATGATGATGAGGTGAACATTATTATTTCCGACGGTTTTATATTGAACCGATATTGACAGGGAATAAATAAGAATTCGATAAACGCTGGTAACACTAGCGGATCTCTCTATGGATTTATGTTCCTAATAATATTAATACTAATAAATTGATAATTTCCATTTGAAATACTAACTTTAACATACATTGGCACTTTGCATGCACTTTTTGACACTAAACAGGAATTAATTAGTTAATGAGGTCTTTGGTCATATTAGAACCACTTATGTTTCTCCAAGATCAAATGGAATATAATTATTATTTTTAATTGTAAAACTAACGTTTTTAAGACAAGATTTTTTATGCATAGCACAAAGGGTAACAATTATTATAAGCAATAATTATCAGCCTGAAACACTCATCCACATTGAAAAATCTTCCGAGAAAAGATACATGACGCCAACGGGACTTGAACCCGTGTCCTCTCGATTGCCGGTCGATTGCTCTTGACCACTGAGCTATGGCGGCTTATCTCGTACCCAAAAATATAATAAGCAGTAATTGTTGAATGAAACACTAGCATATATTGAATCATTTGGCGGGTATGAGATAAGCCGCCATAGCTCAGTGGTCAAGAGCAATCGACCGGCAATCGAGAGGACACGGGTTCAAGTCCCGTTGGCGTCATGTATCTTTTCTCGGAAGATTTTTCAATGTGGATGAGTGTTTCAGGCTGATAATTATTGCTTATAATAAATGGAATATACTTTGGTACGTTTACCAACACACGTATTTAGACATTTATGTTATAAAAAACATCATTTTCAAGAAATTTTTATGAAACAAACACCCGCAATGCAATTTGAATATTGATATAACCTATAAAACCGTTTCTGAGAGTTCAATTTACAACATACGATTATTGTATGATAACTTGACTACAACTGACGAAAAATATATCGTTTATTAGCTGTGTGGAGGGTCTTTTTGAGGAGAGAAAGGAGTGAACATGGATGTTGAAGAGACCCATGTAGGAGGGAGGAAATATAGAGGTCTGCAAATCATTTCACAGCCGAGCTGTTGAACTCAAGAACGAGTCGTAGGAGCGACCCAATATCATCTGACAAATGTCAACCTTGTACGTCGGCTGTTCAAAAATAACGGGAATTTTTAAATTTCGTTTGGAGTCCGATTTTCAAATTTTTTATTTATTATGTTGGTATACCTACATGCCCCTGAAGTATGATTAAATTTTCAGCTGTATTCATTGTTTAGTTGGTCTGTAGCAGCCGCTAAGGTTAGACGTGTTTTTATGAGCTCGGCGATTTTTTTTTTTAAATCTATCAAAAAAATTTAGATCAAATTTTGCGTAAAAAATTAAATATAGTGTAACAAAGTGTGTGAAATGTTAACAAAGGCCTACGGTGAGGTTAAACTGAGGCCCAATCAGCATTTGATTGTGATTCGGCGATCATTCATATCGTTCACGTTTTCATCGGTTGTTGATGTACTTGGGCGTTCGTCATCTTCAACGCCTTCACGGCCGTCTTGGAAACGTTTATACCACTCGTAAACCCTTGTTTTACTCATAGTAGACTCACCATAGGCCTTTGTTAACATTTCACACACTTTACTTTTTTTTTGCATAATTTGATCCATTTAAAAAAAAAAAAAAACAAAAATCGCCAAGATCATAAAAACACGTCCAACCTTAGCGGCTGCCACAGACAAACTAAACAAGGAATACAGCTGAAAATTTTATCTTAATTCAGGGGCATGTCTACCAACATAATATATATTTTTTTTCAATCGGACTCTCCAAACTCTCCGAAATTTAAAATTTCCTGTTACTTTTTGAACAGCCGACTTACATATATTGCGGGAGGGAGAGAGGAACTCGGGAAGGGGGTTCGCGGGACGGGGAAGCGGGAGAAGTGAGTGGGGAGAGGAAAGGCGGGGAAGGTGGAGTGGGAACGCGTGAGGGGAAGGGGAACGGGACGAATAGGAAAAGACATGCAGAGAGAAAAAAGGTGTGTTGTATAATGTGTGGTGTCCTTTAGGGAGCTGTTTGGCGAAGGTCTCCACTGGGCCGGCTGCACCATCATCGCTCTGCTAGGCCAACAGCGCCGCTTCGAGGCCCTGGACTTCTGCTATCACATCCTGCGCGTGCAGCGGGTGGACGGCAAGGACGACACCGTCAAAGGCATCGTAAGTCTAACCCCACCTAAACTTCTCAAATGCCAGCCACATTTCGAACGAAACCGCAAAAATTACGCAAAGCGTTACTTTGACATAATATTTTGTGGGTTTATTTTGAGCTATCGTATATTATATTTACCGAAACACATTCCATAAACAATAAACTATGTATAAAAACTATATTATAAATAGATTGGTGGTTTGTTGTTTTTTGCTACATGCCACGCACGGACTTTGAAGGTTTGAATGTAGGGAAAAATGTGACTCTCCGATGTCATAGATAATTTATTATAAATTATTCCGAGTAGCAAGGCTAATGCAGGTATTGGTTACGTCAAGAACGAGAATGGCCCAAGCGATTCTGACCTTGTCCTTCATACAGTTTCTTTATTCATAAGGGTTAAAATCGCATTAAATTTTTTTTTTAAAATCCAAATTTTTTACCACGTATGCCGGCGCACATCTGACATTTGGGAAGTGAAAATACCGGTAAATAAGGATAGCATTCCTACCCGATGCCTGCGCTCTAAAGATTGCAATCCGTTTGTAAAAATGGGAGAATCTATCAAACGGACTGCCCGTTTCTGCACAGTCGAGGGTTTTTTTCAGATATTTTGGAGCGCCAGACTGCCAAATTCGACCGTGGGGCGCACTTGCGATTTGTACAGGGTTAGCAGTTGTGTAGTACCTGTGGGCCCTGTACAGTACGCCAAGCCTTTTTATTTATTTTATTTTTTATTATAATCTTCATTTTTTTTATGTTACATAGGTAATTGTGCTATGCCTGTCTCACTAGGAGTTCCTGTGTTGAGAGCAGGCGCATTTTAACATAAGTAGTTTAAAAATAGTTTATAAAGGATAACAACAACAATGTTATTTACATTTAGAGTAGAAGTACAAGGACAATCAGCATCGTATCAATGGGTTAGCATGCATTAGGAGGTTCTAAAAATATTGTTGATATATGATCTGTCTTTGGTAGTGATCCAAAACTTGGTATCTGTTTTGTATTTTACGTGATTAGTGTGCTGTCTAATGGTCAGTGGAAGTGTATTATAAAGTTTTGTTGCAAAGTACCTGAAGTTTCTTTGACCAAACGTTGTTTTGGCGAAAGGGATAAGTAAGAGATTTTGCTCTTTGGTTCTCGTATCACGAACATTTTGGACATTGTCAAAAATAGTTCTATGTTTGAATATATAAATTAGAATATTTTTGGCATAAAGTTGCCTAATGTCCAAAACACCGATTATCCTAAAGATTTCATCCAAACTGCTTGTGATCGGTAGTTTTAGAATAATCTTTATAATTAGTTTCTGGGCTTTAGAGATCGGATCAATGGCGGCAGCGTTTGCTCCTCCCCAGGCTATGATACCATACTCGATTAGAGATTGACATAGTAAATTGTTTTGAGTTGGTTCAAGTTAAGAAAGTTGCGAGTTTGTCTAAAAAGGTACTTATATAGATTTTCGAAGTTTGTTTGCTGTAGTGATAATATGTTCTTTCCACTTTAAATTACTGTGAGAAGCTAACTTGACTCTGGTTTCGATGAAGCCCTCGTACCTGAGCTGGTCACTTAGAGTCACACCAAGCATAGTATCAATGGAAGGCCCGTTGGGAAGATTGCTTGAATTGATTGAAATAATTTGTTTCCAGCATTTGAAGCGAATGGTGGATCGAATCCGTCGCTTCCAGGTGCTGAACTCGCAGATCTTCTCCGCCCTCAACCGTCACCTCGAGGGAGCGGGCGGCGGTGGCGGCGGGGGGGCCGCCGTGGAGCATGTGCGCTGCTTCCCGCCACCGCACCATCCCGGCACACACTAATCGCACGCACTGACGGGCCGGGGAATGGCATAATCCATCCGGGCAGAGCGGGAGAGTTTACAAAAAACACCACTTGACGGGAGCATGTGTGCTATCTTGGACTACTATTTTTTTTTACGTTAGCTCTGCACAGAAGGCCCTCGAAGATCCACATGTCATCTTTGGGGATGCTGTGTGGAGGGTCTATTTTAAAGAGAGGAAGTTCTGAGAAGAAAAGAAAAAGGTGTGAGGGGTGGGTAGGAATATGTGCAACAATGCGGTGCAAGGGATGGGTCGAGAGAGTCCGGCCGGAGAGGTCATGTGGTCTCCCATCCGCCGCCAAGACCCGGACAAATCTCACCCCATGAACATTGCCGTCCCTGCTAAGTCACCAAATGTGCCGAACCCTGGGTGACCTACGGCAGGGATATTATCAAAAAAATGCCCTTTGTAAGAAATAAAAATAATTCTACTTTATTTTCTTGTTGGGACAAAGCGTAATGTTGATTTTTGAGAGATTTTTGATTAAGACATGATGTCGGCATTTTGTATTCCATTTTATAAAACTCTTGTAATTATCTACTGCTTTTAGTGATTTTAGATGCATATCATTTAGAAGATATTTTACCTACATAATTTTTTTTTTACGATTTTTTTTTGCTTTGTGAATAGTATCACACTTCTTTCTGTGCATTTTTGCAAAGTTAGGACCAGATGTTGTGGTGTTAGTGATAAAAACTTGAGTAAAGTGCAATGTGTAAGGATGTAATTATGTTTGAACGAGATTGGCGGCCATCTTGGCTGTCTGGGACTCTTGTACGGGTGGCCATTTTGGCTGTCAGTGTCTGTGCTTCATGTACAGGCGGCCATCTTGATGGGAAATGTCTGGCCCATTGTACTGGCGGCCATCTTGGTGGGAAGAGTCTGGACCTCATGTACTGGCGGCCATCTTGTGCTTCTGTGCCTCTTGTGCTGGCAGCCATCTTGGTGTGAAGTGCCTGTGTCTCTTGCACAGGCTGCCATCTTATCATAGCGGGAAGTTATATAAGAGGTCCAAAAACTTCCAAGAGACACAGGCACTTCGCACCAAGATGGCTGCCAGCACAAGAGGCACAGAAGCACAAGATGGCCGCCAGTACATGAGGTCCAGACACTTCCCACCAAGATGGCCGCCAGTACAATGGGCCAGACATTTCCCATCAAGATGGCCTATATAGGCTGCCATTTTGGCTGTCAGTGTCTGGGCCTCAAGTACTGGCGGCCATCTTGGTGAAAAGTGTCTTAGTTGGAAGTATCTGGGCCTCATATATTGGCGGCCATCTTGGATGTCAGTGTCTGGACCTCATATACTGGCGGCCATCTTGGTTGGAAGTTTCTGGGCTTAACGTACTGGCGGCCCTCTTGGTTGTAAGTTTCTGGGCATAACATCCTGGCAGCCATCTTGCCTGCCAGTGTCTGGACCTCATGTACTAGCCGCGGATTGTATACTGGCGGCCATCTTAGCTGTCAGTATCTGGTTCTCATTTAGAGGCACCAGAGTGGAAGATACTCTCAGTATCGCCCTGGTGTAAGACCACCATTCAGAATTGAAACGTTACTTGAAATGGCTTCTGCCGTGTTTGGTGACCAGATCTGAATAGCCAGGTACTTCCCCACTTTCCTCTTCCCTATCTCCTTCCCCTCCCCACTGCCTTCAGCCTCATAACATACCCCAATTGGGGATGCCATAGTCCCACTGGTTCCAGACAGGAGCAGTTGGGACTCTTGTGCGGTATTCATGTAAAAAAAAAAAAAACTCATCTTGGCTATCTGGGCTTAATATACTAGCGACCATCTTGCTTTTCAGTATCTGGGCTTAATGTGCAGGCGGCCATCTTGGTTGTTAGTATCTGGGCATAATGTGCAGGTAACCATCTCGACTACCAGTATCCTAATGTGTAGTCCACCATCTTGACTGTCAGTATCTGGGCTTAATGTACTGGCGACCATCTTGACTATCAGTATCTATGCGTAATGTGTAGGCAGCCATCTTGACTGCCAGTATTTGTGCCTAATGTGCAGGCAGCCATCTTGGCTATCAGTATCTGCGCATAATTTGCAGGCAGCCATCTTGGCTGTCAGTATCTAGGCATCATATACTGGAAGCCATCTTGGTTGGAAGTTTCTGGGCCACTTGTACTGGTGGCCATCTTAGCTATCAGTATCGGGGCCTCATTTACAGGTGGCCATCTTTGTGGTAAGTGTCTGGACGTCTTCTATAAGATAAGATACTAAAAAAAGCCTAAAATCCAGTTTATTTGATAATAAAAATTATTATTTGTAGAATTAAATATTATAAAAGTATTATTTAGCATATAGGTCTGGGGGTTGTGCTATCACAAACCAGCCCACGGCCTAAATCCGAGATAATGTTCGGTTATTTATTAGTGGAAAAATATTCCCAACCTTTGTAATACAAATTATTTAATAAATAAATATCTATGAATAAAGACAGTTTACTACTTATTATTTGCGTTGTATTTACGTAAAATAAAACTAAGCTCTAAATAATGTGATACACATAAAAATCACGAAATACTTACCCAGCTCTCAATATTATTCAAGAGTACACTGTAAAAAAAGTTAGGACCAGAAGAAGAAGTAGTTGTTTCTCTACATCTCATAAATTAAATTCCTCCGCGTCGTCTGTCTGTCTGTTCGCGATAAACTAGAAAACTACTGAACGGTTTTTCATGCGGTTTTCACCAATAGATAGAGTATTTCGTGAGGAAGGTTTAGGTATGTAATTTGTCAAGGATCTGTGTAAATTGGTTGAAACAACAATAATTGTTAGAAGTGTCAGAAAAAGTCGAGTCGCCTGGTAGCTTTCATCGAAAACGCTGCCTAACCCTTTTGGGATATAACAAAACAATGAATGGTGGGATATTCCTCTTTTGTAGATTTACAAAAAAGTCCGCAAAGGCATATATCTATCTTTTATGGATAGCTTACTATACCCATTCTATCTTCTAAAAAAATGGTCAAGTACAATGCGGTAATTGAAAAGTTATTTAGACGGATACAGTATTAATCCTTATTAACTTAAATAGTTATAAATTAAAGTCCTCCGCGGCATCTGTCTGTCTCTTCATGATAAACTCAAAGACGGCAGTGGTTATAAAGGTTGGATAACCATCCAGTAGGTGACGTTGTGTTTTATTAGCCACAGCAACGCGTGGCCGGGTCTATCGTTTTTATTGCTATGTTTTAAAAGTTACATGTTACCGACACATAACTAATTCCCCACCCAACGGACAAAGGTTCATTAATACTTTATGTTTTCTATGCAAGTTTAGTTAGAGACGTGTTAATTTTGCTAGCATGGACTTTTATAGTTAAAATTCCTTTGTACATTGGGAAGGGATAAAGTTAAAAAATGATTACACAATCAGCGACATCTGAAATTACTGGCGCCATCTTTGGTCTAAATGAATGAACTTGTTCATAATAATGATCTGTATTTATAATTCATAATTGGTTTGAAACTTAAATAGAAAATTAAACATACACAAACAGTCGCACGCGGAATCTGAAACCGCAAATATAAACAAAATAACTCGTGCATTTGCAACTGAGGTATTGAGGGGACGTACCTCACCCCCCCGAGGATATCACGGAAGCGCAATTGTCTATTGTTTATAGTTAGCGCATAATCAGTAAAATAAGTTCCCTGCGGACTCATAGACCGTGTGCGACCGCTGAAAGGTTAAAGAGAAAGCTCTGTCATCCGGCGCTTTCACTCGAATCTAGAAATCGTGCTTGGGGGCGATGGCAACAGTAGAGTGCTACCATTGTTGAAACCCCTATTAATACGGGCTACAAGCCCCTTTGAAAGTCAGTTCACCGGTAACAATCGACTCGTCAACAACTCTCTCTGCTTGCCCACCCGATCTCGCTTTGATTCTGCATCCATTTGCCCTGGACCACGGATTACCCTACCACTCTCTGGACCAGACCTGGCTACATCATACGGAAGGAGCCATTAGATCATCTTGGACCAGCTCTAAAGCGGGCAAAAGAGAGACGACGTTCTCCCAACATCTTGCGCCTCCAAGGATTGGGACCTCCAGCTTTTCTTACAGTACTTGTGGAACAATACAGTTGGACGCTCCTTGTTTTGCCTTGTCTAAGAAATCCGTTATCTATGATGCCAAGGTGTTAGGAATCCAAATTAGAATTACGTTTTTTCCAGGTAAATAAAAATCATCAGCCTGAAACACTCATCTACATTGAAAAATCTTCCGAGAAAAGATACTTGCCGCCAACGGGACTTGAACCCGTGTCCTTCTGATTGCCGGTCAGGTGCTCTGACCACTGAGCTATGGCGACTTATCTAATACCCGCCAAATAATTCAATATATACTAGTGTTTCATTCAACAATTACTTTTTATTATATTTTTTTCTAATGACACCACCTAGCGAGAGATTTAACACTAACAATGTCTCTCTCGCAAAAATAAAGTTGGTACCTCGGACTGTAGAGCTATAGGGAAAGGTATCTCTCTGGAGATGGCGAACCTCGGGCGATGATGATGAAGTAATATATAGGTAAGTATGTATGTCTGTTAGAGCGACAGAGCACGGCACTGGACTTGTAGATAGTAGTAAATTCTAAATATAACAACGCAGAACTGCACTTTTTACTGGACTTTATAATATTGGTTTCACAATAAATCAACATCAAAGCTTTAGAGATAATATACAGGATGCGGCAGCATTACTTCCTTTTTTTAAATGCTCGCCATTCAGTCGGTTGGTGTCGTAGCGGAGCGCTAGTGATCTCGTTTGAGAGGTGGAACCTTAAAGTTTTGTCCTGACACAGTTTAGTCGCCATCATGCGTTGGAACAATGAGGAGCGTACGTTTGCCGTTGAAGCCTACTTTTTGAATGGACGTTCTGTGATTGCAACCCAGCGCGCCTTTCGGAATCACTTTAATTTAGCCTCTGTCTCGGACTGGAAATCAATTGTTATATGGGTCTGATGGGAATGGGAAGAATTGGAGTCCCTTGTCCTATTAGATCACCGAGCATTGATGGCTGTTTTGAGGGAACACTTCGCAGAGCACCTCATCTCAATTAGGGGTGATTTGGATTTGCCGGCCCGCTCTCCTGATTTGTCCCCCTGTGATTCTTTTCTATGAGTTTTTTTGAAATCCCGTGTTTATGTGAACTGTCCAAGGACCCTAAAAGATTTGAAGACCAACATCCAGGAAGAAATTGCCAGGATAACGCCTGATATGATGGCAAGTCATGAAAAACGCCAGAAATCGGTTTATTCAGTGTATGGAGAATGGGGGACGTCACCTACCTGATTTGATCTTCAAAATTAAGTCAAACAAAACTTTAGGTATGTGCCTACATTATAAAAACACAAATCAAAAAATTCTGATTCATACAGTGGGTTTTATTAAGTTTTGAAAAAAGGAAGTTATGCTGCTGCACCCTGTATAAGAGCTAATTTTGTATCAAGAAATTTGTCAGGTTTAAAGATACTGTTACATAAAAATAGCTTTGAAATGTTTATCTCTGTTCAGTTGGTGATACTAAGTATCTGCACAGAGGGGTTTACTAGGCAGGACTGGCCTTGAACTCCTCATTCTTTGACAAGCCACAGGTAACCTCGGCCACCGTCCCTGTGGCGGGTTGACATATCACATAGTCATAATTCACCATATTTTACAACATGTGAAGATTGTTAAATCTGCGCCCATCAGCGGCATCCAATATTGAAGACCATCAGCAAATTTTTTAAATCCTGGATCAACAGCGAAGTACATTATTTCTGCTGGATGTAACCAAATCCAGCATCTGCAGAGGCAGACATAATAAGATCTTCCGACTACACCTGGAGCCAGAGGTGCTCGCAGAATTGTGGCCCAAGATCGCTGACCTTGGCCGCCATCAACGTAGTCGGCTGGCTGGCAACCGCCCTTGGACTGGACGTCGCCGGGTAACCACGGGGCTGGAGACCTGTTCGTTGCTCCAGCCTGCCATTTCAGCTTTTGTCAGTAGCGGAGGGAGCTATCCGCGCACATCTCCGAAGTCAGCAGCAGCATGGATCGCCTACATATGGCATCGCCAACACATCAACTCCTCAAGATTAAAATGTTACTTACGCTCCTTTTTATACCCATCCAGTATTAGATAAGCCCTGATTAATTCAATAATCATGTTATTTGTGCTTATAAAAAATAATTATTTAACTGTGTCAAAGCACTATACTATTATTTCAATAACACCTTCTCATACAAAGTATTGCACACAGCCGCCTGCTTATGGTCCATGCCCGAGATTCTGCAGTAATAATCACACTTGTCCCATGCTCTCCATCTTATATTCATTATTATAACATCCTGACCCTAAGTTATATATTCTCTACTAGCTGATACCTGGCATGCGTTGCTATGCCATTGAATAAAGAAATTGTTTCTCCCTGAGTGTCCTTTCCCATTCGTCCCGTTCCCCTTATGTCTCCCCTTCTTCTCCTGCGTCTTCTTCCCCTCTCGCGCTCCCACTCCGTCACCTCCACCTTCCCTCTCCCCACTCCACTCCCCCCCCTTCCCTCGTTCCGCGAATCCCCCTCCCGAGTTCCCCCTCCCTCCTTCCAGGTTCCCCTCCTCATCTCTCCCTCCCTCCCGCTTTCCATACATTCAGTTTTCAAACCTCGTGTGCCACCAATAGCAATTTTTTTTATACAAATTTCATAATGCCAGAGCTCACCTGAAGTTTTATACAAAACTTGTCCTGACAATAACGAACACACAAAAAAAAGAATTATCCAAATTGGTGCAGCCGTTCGAAAGTTATGCGCTTAGCCACACATTCAGCGATTCATTTTTATATTATAATCTAATATATAAAATTCTCATGTCACGGTGTTTGTTATCGTACTCCTCCGAAACGGCTGGACCAATTTTGATGAAATTTTGTGTGCTTATCTGGTAGTTCTGAGAATCGACCAACATCTATTTTTAATACCCCTAAAAGTAAAGGTGTTCCACTCCGAATTTTTATTTTATGTTTTTTGGACAAATATTTTTTTTTCTTTTATGGTGAGGCATTAAAAAATAAATGCAGCCCTAAATTTTCACCCTTCTACCATTAACCCCTATTTTTTAAAAGTGATATTAGTAATTCAAACCGGTGTCACTTCTGACCCGATAAGAACGAAGCCGGCCTCTTTTCTCTAATTTTAAATTTTTTACTAATCAATTACTGTTTGATATTGTTACTACAAACATGATTCACTGTCCATGCGATAATTTGAATCGTTCATCGCCTTGCATGGTAGACGGAAATTGTACAAAGGGTTTTATTAAAGATTTCACCAACGATACGGTCACACATGTTGAAGGATATGCAATATATCGTCGAAGAAATACCGATAATGGCGGATAATCATTCATTAAAGATGTCAGTAACGTAGACATTGACATTGACAATCGTTGGGTGGTACCATATGCACCTCTGTTGAGTAAAAAAGTGGGAAGGAAAAAGACATGAGGGGTGGGTAGGAATCTGGAGGTCATTGTATCCGGGAGTGAATCCATCCCTCTAACTGCGGTGCAAGACCATTGCCTTGAGCGGAATTGACCATTTACCTTGACCTTTCCAGCCGGACTCTTTCGACCCATTGGTCGAGAGAATCCGGCTGGAAAGGTCAAAAGGCCTCCCTCAACCAGTCTCTCTCGATCCGGCCCGCCACGCAGCAGGTGGGCAGACGCATCCGCTGCCAAGACCCGCACAAAAGTCACCCTTGCTAAATCACCAAACGTAGCGAACCGCTTGGGGTGACCTATGGCAGAGGTGTTGGTTATCCAATAAATGGTTCCCGGGGCGGCGGCACCCGTACCCGCTTCCTTTCAAAAATTCCCGTAAGTAAGTGGAAAAGTAAGAAAATCACAAAAAATATAAATTCATACACAACGCCATCTCTGATACTGGCAAAAACAAAACACGGACAGTTGGGCATCGATAATTGCTTCATTGTGTAATTTTTAAATTAATAAAAATACTTAATTTAATTCAACAGTTATTGATTCTGAGGCGGTACGAAGTTCGTCGGGTCAGCTAGTTTAACAATACAATTTGGTGTTTCAACTGTAGGAAAGCAACAACTTTGAGAGAGCTAAAAGTGATGTGTGTCACAACACTCGACTTATTTTCTTTTCTTTGTCAGTATTCGTTATATGCATTAGGTAAGCGACTTTCCAGTACTTTGCGCAACTTAATTGTTACTTTGTAACTTGACAACTTAAGATGTTTACGTGGGAATAGGGAGGGGGTTCGGTCTAGTGGAATCGTATGTACATATTCTAACAACAAAATGCATAACCCAGAAATGAAGTTCATTGAATGGTGGCAGGATTCGTTTAGTATCTATAGTTAAGAAGTATCGAGAGATCGGCTGTGTGATTGAAAGTGTGATTGGGAGTGTGGTGTGAAATAAAAAATGTTAAAATATGAATAGTGTGTATTGAAAATGTATCTACATACCTTGGTTAACGGCCTCCTTATTCGAAACGAACGTAAAAATAAACTGTCACGTAAATAATTATCAATTTGTGATATAATTATTTACCTGACCACTAACCTGATAATTTGAACAGCACGGAATGGATTGGCAACACTTTTTTTTTCTCTCTGGTTTTTACTTTTTGAATTCGCACCGTACGGGAAGCCGGTGTTGATTCGACTTGTCACTTTAGTGATAGTTTTGGATTTAAAAATGGGATAATCTCTTCGTTACAAATTGTTTTAAACGATTTTAATCGCGAGCCGGGCGATGTACATTTTGCAAACGCTTCTTTCTGATGTGATCGGAACGCTGTTTCTAATGTGATTGGTCGCCGCCATTGGGACCGATATTTATCCGCGAAATAACGGTATTGTAAATTACCTACATAATCGCGACTGGCATATTGAAAAGCTTTGCGAGGGAGAGTCCTTATGACCTGGTACGGTTATTGCTGCTCATATTTGTGACGGATGGTCACTCGGCGTTCATTTCCTGATGAGGTGTGCTGACGGAAATCGTGTTTCATCCGGTGGGCTCAACCGGAGCGCTGGTGCTGATCTTGGATGCTGCTCCCTGGCGGGGAGTCCTCATTCTCTGGCCTTCCTGGGGGTCTTTCCTGGTTCCCATCCTGGAGATTGCGAGAGAATGTGGCCCGCGGTTCATCGACGCGCTATATTCAAGTGAATTGGGAGTTCGTGTCAGTGTAGAATTAGATAAAGATCCATGGTCCGCAGGTACGATATTTCTTTCTGCTTAATTATATTCCTGTCAAATCTGTTATGAATCTGTTATGTTTCAGAATCTGTTATGTTTTTGGGGATGTGAAACCCGGCCCCTCAAAAGGGCAACATTGTTATGTTCTTTATAAAATTATACTGGGCTTTGGCTGTTTTGGAAATGAACTCTTTTATTGCTGAAACCAATTTAACCTCACAAGTAGAAACCTGTTTTCGTTTATTCCCAAACATTCTTGTTCTTTTTTTATTCTGGAAAAAAAAAAAGCAGAACCTTCCTACATTACGGATCGCTAGGACCCACATAACCTGAGAGAGAGAGAGATAACCTTATATTTGGCGCTCCCAACGTTTTAAGTTGAATATTCTGCTTTTGGTGCCCGTATATTCTAACGGTCTGTTATGTTTTAAGTTTCTGCTTCTTTTTCCGAATTTTCAAGGTTGGATATGTATTATTCATTAATATCTTCATACTGTTATAATGGTACCAGTGTGTGTGTGTATAATGGATTATATGAAATATTTCGCGGTAGTTTGAAATTTTGTGCATATTATTATGTCATTTTTTTGCTTTGCTTTAAATTGTATTGGTTTCCGGTTGAGCTTCGTTCGCTCTCAAATTTTGTGTAACGTAAACATAAATATACCTACTAGAACAGCTTCGTTCTTTTTTTCGGATAATATTTTTGGGACATTTTTGTAGGCTGGCAAGTTTGTCTATGGTTATGTCAGTTGTTATTACAGATCAGCTGATAGCGATTTTTGTTGACATGTGTCAGATGTCAAACGATCATTATTATACTTCGATTATGTTATCGTAATAACTTTATAAACAATTTTCCAGACTTAATATAGTGTTATTCGGTTTATCTCATAAATATTAACTATTTTATATGGAATCATTTGGAATTTTTTCTTCGTTTTTTTTACATAAATAAATTCCATTTGACAAAATGTCGTTGTCTAACATCAACGGGGCCTCAAAAGAGGAAATGATTCAGATGCTTTCTGACGTTAATATTACTCCAGAACCCACTTTGTCCGCCATGAGAGAGCAAGCGCGAATTTACAACAGGAACCTTAAACAATCTAGTGGTACTTCTTCTCAACAAGAAACAAGCAGTGATGAAAGTCCTAATACAAATACCAACATAACTAATAATTATTATCAGAATATAACTACAAATCCTTCCGTACATAGCTGGGGTGTTAAGTTTAACGGATCTTCAGACATCCGTGACTTTATACAACGTGTGGAGGAGTTATCTAGGTGTCGTCGTATTGAGTTGCCGCTTGTTGTCACTTCGTTTGCTGACCTTTTGGAGGGAAGAGCATTGCTATGGTATCGTACCATTTATAAAGATAATTTAACTTGGCTAGAACTGAAAAAACTAATTTTATCTCGTTTTGATCCAATCGCTAACCAAACCGAAGCTTTAAAAGCTCTCTTCTCTATGAAACAGAAGTATAATCAAAGCGTAGTTGATTATGTTGAAGACGTGCAATTAGCTAATTTAAGATTAAACGTTCAACTTCCGGAAGAACAAATTGTGGATTTAGTGTGCAATAGCCTATTGCCGAAATATGCTCTTGTTATTGCTTATTTTGAGGATAAAAATTTAAATTCCTTAATTAGTGTTTGTAAGCGATTTGAAAAAAGTTTAGCTATTTCCGACGATGAAGCAAATTCGGTCAAAGACAAGAATAAACCGTCATCCGTTCCGTTGAATAATAATGCTGCACCTTCTTCCTCTTCTTCTTCACCTTCTGCACAATTTTATAGAAATAAATTACTTTGCGCTTATTGTAATATAAAAGGTCATTCCAAGCCGTTTTGTAGAAAATGGAAGTTTGATTCTCAGAAGAATCATACCAAGCGACAAGCTAATCCTGAACGACATAATTCAAAAAACTAGACGGGGGTCCCCCACATTCTGCTAGCGAGGATGCTAGGAGACCACCGATAGTTTCAAACTCGAGTACCAGTCCCATCGACCATGACATGGACGCATTCATGCCGATGATGACCAGCGGTCAAGATATTAGACCTCATGTTAATATTGCAATTAACAATTTAGTTTTTTCAGCTCTTTTGGATAGCGGAGCTAGTGTGAGTTGTTTTGGTGGTTCACTGTATAGGTTTTTCTTAAGTTTAGGTTTTAAGTTAGATAAGCTTGATTCTTACGTTACCACCGCGGATGGTAAACATCAAGATGTAATTGGTACTATGCGGGTACTAGTTACTTTTAATAGTATTAAGAAATATATAATTTTTTTTGTAATTCCGTCTCTTTCTCCCGTGATTGTTTTGGGAGTCGACTTTTGGAAACAATTTGACATCGCTCCTCAATTGTTTTCAAAGGCCAACAGTGGACGTGATGTTGAGAATACTTTAAGTGAAATTCGCAAGATCACATCAGCTTCCCTACTGTCCCCTCAAGACAATCATAGGCTAAATAATGTAATTGATAAATTTAAGTCAATTTCGTTTGAAAAATGTGGACTGGGTCGTACTCATTTAGTGCAGCATAAAATTAATACAACAGGAGATCCCATTAAGCAACGGTATTACCCTTTGTCTCAAACTCGTCAGCAACAACTTGAATCACAACTTAAGGAAATGTTAGATTTAGGTGTTGTTCGCCGTTCGCGTTCGGCTTGGTCGAATCCGGTTTTGATCGTGCCTAAGAAGGATGGTTCTGCAAGGTTCTGCTTGGACTCTAGGAAACTTAACAGCGTCACGACAAGGGATTCGTACCCCTTGCCGTATATTTCGCGCATTTTAGACAAGCTACGTGGTGCACGCTTTATAACCTCTATTGATTTATCGAAAAGTTTTTGGCAGATACCTTTACATAAGGACTCTTGTTCTAAAACGGCTTTTGTTGTACCAGGTCATGGACTTTTTGAATTTGTTAGGATGCCATTTGGTCTGAAAAATGCACCTAGTGAATTACAGCGTCTTGTTGATGCTCTTTTTGGTCCAGAGTTCGATGAAAACGTTTTCTGCTACCTGGATGATTTAATTATTATTTCAGAAGATTTTGAGTCACATTTAGAATTGTTAAATAAAGTTTTCACACGTATTAAAGAAGCAGGTTTAACAATTAATCTCAAAAAATGTGAGTTTTGTAAGGACGAGTTGAAGTATCTGGGTTATATTGTTGATGCAAAGGGTCTTCGCACAGATCCAGTCAAGCTAGAGTCTATTCGAACTTACCCCACTCCTAGGAATTCTAAACAGTTAAAAGCATTTATTGGACTTTGTGGATATTATAGACGTTTCATCAAGAATTTTTCCACAATAGCGGCCCCTTTAACAAGACTCACTGGCTCAAGAAAGGGGGTGAGTAATTTCTCTTGGTCTTCAGAGGCTGAAGACTCTTTTAAAAAATTAAAAAAGGCATTAACTTCTGCGCCAGTTATCAATTGTCCTGATTTTTCACTTCCTTTTACCATACACTGTGACGCGAGCAACGTTGGGATAGGCGGAGTGCTCACACAGGTCTTTGAAGGAGAAGAACACCCGGTTTCTTTTTTTTCTAGGTGTTTGAACATTCACGAGCGAAACTACGGCGTGACGGAGCGCGAACTCTTAGCGGTGTTAGATTCGGTGAATCACTTCAGGCCCTACATAGAGGGAGTTCACTTCACAGTAGTAACTGACCACTCCAGTTTGCAATGGCTAGTGTCTTTATCAAATCCGACAGGCAGACTTGCACGTTGGTCTACCCGCCTTTCTCAATTTTCTTTTGACGTAGTCCACAGGAAGGGTAAATTTAATACTGTACCCGACGCTCTTTCGCGTAAAGACGATTTAACTATTGGAGCCATTGACAACCTTCCTACTAGCACGGATAATTGGTACAATAACTTATTTACTAATTGTAAAAATAATCCTTAACGTTTTAATAATTTTCAAATTAAGGATAATTGTTTATTTCGTCACTCTAAGTCCCGTTTCGCTCTACAGGAGGATACAGCTTGGAAGCTGGTAGTTCCTTTTAAGGACCGTAACGCTATTTTAAGTAAAGAACACGAGTCTATTAGCTCTTGCCACCCAGGTGTATTCAGAACGTATAAGAAAGTTCAACTCCGTTATTTTTGGCCGGGTATGTATAATGATGTCAAAAAGTTTGTTAATAAATGTAAAACGTGCAAGGCACATAAAATAAATACATCTGCGCCGGCTGGCATTTCTACGAATCCAAAATTAGTCAACAGACCGATGCAAATGTTGTCTATCGACCTTGTTGGTCCTCTTCCACGTAGTTACGCGGGATTTATGTACATTTTATCGGTTGTTGACGTTTTTTCGAAATATACTTGGATTTTTCCGCTCAGAAATGCTACTGCTAAAAGCATTGTTAAAAATGTAGAACAATATATTTTCTTGGTACACGGTGTTCCGCAAACTTTTATATGTGATAACGGGAAACAATTTGTCTCAAAAGAATTTAAACAATTGTTATCAGATTATAATGTTCCCATGCCTTTTTATAACGCTTATTACACCCCGCAAAACAATGTAGTTGAGCGGTATAACCAAACTATCGGGACTGCCTTGTCTATCTTGACCGAGTCTGACCATCGTAATTGGTCCAGATTTCTGCCTCAGATTCAGTCAGCCTTGAATAATACGGTTAATTTCGCAACAGGTTTCACGCCTTTTTTCCTCATGCACGGAAGAGAACAAATCATTGACGGAAAATTTCATGAAATAAATATTTCTTCTGGTGTCGCAGACACTACCCTAGAACAATCTAGAAGTGAATTTGCTAAAAAATTGGAAGAGTTAGCTCCAATTTATGAGCAAGTTTCTAATGCATTACTGCAAGCTTTTAAAAAGAATGCCCAACACTACAACTTGCGTCGTAAGTCGGTTATTTATGATGTTGGAGACGTCATTTGGAGGAAAAATTTTGTTCAATCCAGTGGACCAGATTATTTCTCTCATAAATTGGCACCTAGATTTGTTCGCAATGTCATAAAGGGTAAAGTCTCTGATTTAATTTATACTTTGGCAGATATGAAAGGAAAAATAGTAGGAAATTTTCACGTCAAGGATATCGTTCGTTTAGACTAATTATTACTTTAAGTACATTATAGGAAGCCAATGTCGTGGTGTGTAAGACTACCAACCTTCCACTCCATTTCATTTGTTTCTTTATGTGTTTGTTCAGGTTATGTGTCTTGGAGTTTGGTACCTCCAAAGCATGTGGTCGGAGTAAACGCAATATTCTAGTTTAGTGATGATAAACGGTTATTTACCCTCGTTCAACTAGAATCTGATCTGATGATCAGTGGCGCCCAAACCTTAAGTCATTATTTTTTTTTTCTCTCTCCTTCACATGACTTATTTTTTTTTTTCAAGTGATATATATAATTAGATTGGATATGAGTATTTCTCGTTTTTTTAGTAGACACCCTGTCTATATTATTTCTGTCAGTATTATCACTGCAATGCACACACGCACACACATTGGTATCGCATCTCTACTCCGTCAGTTAACGGATATTTTGTAATGTTCCCTACTTTTAAATCTAAATCCATTTTTTCTCTAGTTCAGTGGAGCTTTCTTTCCATTTTGTCGTCCCTCCGACATGCCTTATAACCAAAGATCCTCCAAGGAACTAGAGAACAAAATATATTCTTAAGTGTAGTTCTTTGTGTAGCAGAGATTTGAGCAACTTTCTGGTATACAAAATGTGTATATTTTCATAAATAGATTATATTATATAATAAATAGATTATATTTAGCTAGTATTTGTTACAATTAAGTTTGGTTTAGCTTTCCTTAAAGTGAATAATATTAAGTCATAGTTTATTAACAACATTATTATGTCTTTCTAACAAAGGTAGTACTGCTTCGGCATACTTTCCTATTAAGTAATTCCAGCATGGAATATATAATACTCTACCTCTAGCACAGGAGAGCGTATTTTTGTATAGCTTATAGTCATAAGTAAAATATTTATATTAGTCTCACTGCTGAAACACCAGTGTTTCTCTACACAATTTTGTACCTAGTGTCATTCAAATGTTTTGATTGATCACCAATTTAGATAGTGTCGATTATCACAATATATTCGATCACCAATACATATTGTCTGTTCAAGAAATTTTGCCTTTTGCTTACTTTTGAAGTAATATTTTGAAGGATCTCCGTCTACGGTGTGATCTCAGTCTTTTTCTTGTGCAAACTATGTACACTGTTTTAGTTATTAAAATGGCTTGTACTCTATATATTTTTTCATAGTGGTTCACTACTATTAGCTAGGTTTTTTTTGTTAAATTGTAATCCCTATGCATTCAGCTAAACATTCTAGATTCTGTTTCGCTTGTCTTTGTGTTCCTACTGATACTCATTGTTACCACTTGTAGACAGGTATATCTTTGGTATTGTAAAACCTGATCTAATTTTTTAATTTTGAAACATAGGTATTTCTTATTATGTAAACCCTATTGTAACCACCTGTACGGATAGGTATTTCTAAAAAATGTAAACCCTAATCTAACCACTTTTAGTAGACAAGTTTTGCAATCTTGGTCTAACTAATTCATTAATACACAAGTACTACTCATATACTTATGGTTCTACATTGTTATAAATCTTTTTTTTAAACTTAATTAAACTAAGTTAAATATCTCTGAAAGATATTCCTCATTCTAGGTTTAATGTCTGTTCTGTATTTTGTTGAATAAAATTCTATGTTAACCTATTAGACCTGTTGGACCTAGGTAGATAGAATAGTTACCTTTTCGCTATTAATAAATAGCCTAAATTCAGTGAAGTGAGGGATGGTTGACCACCCTAAAGTGAAGCCTCTTTTTTAATGGCAAAATTTCCTGCTGAAGGAAAAGTGATGCTTTGTGCATAATTTTTTTTCTTTTCATTGATTGTGTTCTTTATTTTTAAGATGTTCCCGATGTTAGGATGTCATGAGAATAACAGGTCTGGACTTCAGCCAGTAATGCCAGCACCCAGCTCCATCGTTGCTGAAGGTGTTGTAGACTCCTTATTCTCGTACCATCCTATTCTCATTGTTCTTTCAATCTATCTAGATTTATATGATTTATTGTTTATGATTGCTAATGGTTACTTGTTGTAAAATTTCTAGATACCTGATGGACCTATCTTCTAGTTAGTTAGTTAGTTAGTGTACCTTTATTTTTTTATTTGTTTATTTTTTTTTTACATCGGAACCGTGGATTTCATGTTTGGGGCCAAACATTTTCGTGAGAAGGGGGGAATTGTCACGTAAATAATTATCAATTTGTGATATAATTATTTACCTGACCACTAACCTGATAATTTGAACAGCACGGAATGGATTGGCAACACTTTTTTTTTCTCTCTGGTTTTTACTTTTTGAATTCGCACCGTACGGGAAGCCGGTGTTGATTCGACTTGTCACTTTAGTGATAGTTTTGGATTTAAAAATGGGATAATCTCTTCGTTACAAATTGTTTTAAACGATTTTAATCGCGAGCCGGGCGATGTACATTTTGCAAACGCTTCTTTCTGATGTGATCGGAACGCTGTTTCTAATGTGATTGGTCGCCGCCATTGGGACCGATATTTATCCGCGAAATAACGGTATTGTAAATTACCTACATAATCGCGACTGGCATATTGAAAAGCTTTGCGAGGGAGAGTCCTTATGACCTGGTACGGTTATTGCTGCTCATATTTGTGACGGATGGTCACTCGGCGTTCATTTCCTGATGAGGTGTGCTGACGGAAATCGTGTTTCATCCGGTGGGCTCAACCGGAGCGCTGGTGCTGATCTTGGATGCTGCTCCCTGGCGGGGAGTCCTCATTCTCTGGCCTTCCTGGGGGTCTTTCCTGGTTCCCATCCTGGAGATTGCGAGAGAATGTGGCCCGCGGTTCATCGACGCGCTATATTCAAGTGAATTGGGAGTTCGTGTCAGTGTAGAATTAGATAAAGATCCATGGTCCGCAGGTACGATATTTCTTTCTGCTTAATTATATTCCTGTCAAATCTGTTATGAATCTGTTATGTTTCAGAATCTGTTATGTTTTTGGGGATGTGAAACCCGGCCCCTCAAAAGGGCAACATTGTTATGTTCTTTATAAAATTATACTGGGCTTTGGCTGTTTTGGAAATGAACTCTTTTATTGCTGAAACCAATTTAACCTCACAAGTAGAAACCTGTTTTCGTTTATTCCCAAACATTCTTGTTCTTTTTTTATTCTGGAAAAAAAAAAAGCAGAACCTTCCTACATTACGGATCGCTAGGACCCACATAACCTGAGAGAGAGAGAGATAACCTTATAAAACATATCTTCTATAAATAAAAATGAATCCCCGAAATGTATGTACGCGCATAACTTCCGACCGACTGCACCAAATTGGATAATTATTTTATTGTTGTGTTCGTTATTGTCAGGACAAGGTTTGTATAAACCTTTATATAAAAAATTGCAACAGGTGGCACGCGAGCTGTTTTAAAACTGAATGTATTGGGACTGAATGTGTGGAATGCGGGATCAGGGAGGGGGGAGGGGGAACTTGGGAGGGTGGTTCGGGGGACGACCGAAATGGGGAGTGGAGTGGGGATAGGGAAGGTTGAGGAGGTGGAGTGGGAATGCAAGAGGAGAAGGGGACGCGGGAGACGAAGGGGAGGCGGAAGGGGAACGGGACAAATGGGAAAGGACACGCAGGGAGAAACAATTTCTTTATTAAATGGCATAGCAACGCATGACGGGAACCAGCTAGTTTTACAATAATTTTTGACTGAGCGTAGAAAAGTCCTGTTTTAACTAAATCGTTTGTCATTTGTCCTGTCTGCAAATTTGTTTCAGTGTGGAGGCCGTTTTAATCTTTACTTAAGCGTCGATGACACGTGGCGAGTTACAAGCTACTATCTAAAAGCGGGTAAATCGGCGAGTGAGATTGTCATGATGACACACAAAACTGTCCACTCGCTCAGAAGCGTAGGAAACTGAGGTCGCTTTTAGCGCCAGTAACAAGAATAACGACGCCTGCGTGAACTAATTCTTCATATATTTGACAGTCGAAATCAGCTGTTTATCGGACGCCATGTTGGAAACGTAAATAAACCAATCACGAGCAAGCCGAGCAAGCGTGTAGGCAAGTAAAGTTGACGACCTTTCAACTTTTTTTCGTAGATTGTCAACAATCTGCTAGTTGCTGCTAGTTAGCAAGTGACTCGATGACACTGGGCGAGTTTACTAACAGATAGTGAATTTCCCAGATAGTAGCTTGTAAACTCGCCACGTGTCATCGAGGCTTTTGTAAATATTAGTTTTCAAATCTGAAATCGTCGTGTTTATTTGAACTTTCTTATTGACATTTCTTTATATTACGTTACTTACTAACTGCGTGAAAAAAGAATTGCCATTGAGATAGTAACATTTTTTTATTTTTTTTTTTTTTTTATTTCATACAATTTTTGAAAGTACACTTTTTGTTTTTTTCTTGATTACCATACTAGGCTAATGCCCGTGTTAAGGTAATCATACATGATATAAGTTATACAGTGTGAGAACTAGAACAAAATATAGGTTTGAAATAGAAATTATAAGATATTAGAAACAAGAGAAAGAAAAAAGATAAAAATATTTAAGGTAAAATATAACAAGATATGTGTATACGTAAACACATACACATACATATGCATATACATATACAAATACATATAAATATATATATATACATATAAATACATATAAAAACACACATATAATATATACATACATAATAAAAAAGAAAATGTTTTAAAGAAGTTAAAAATAAAATACTATAAAATACTAAGAAGTAAGATTTAATAGTGTTAATCTATAAAAAAAAATTTATGAAAGCTAAAATTTTTATTGGAAGTTTATCAAGGTAGGTAAATAATCGCCTAGAAGAGTATATATTTAGGTTAGATTAGATTTCAGTGAAGTCAGGTTGGAAAAAGATGTGAAGTATGATATTTTATTTAGTTAATTTAATTATTTTCTTTTCTTTTATAATGGTTAGAAAGTCATATATTCTTTAAAGAAATCTCGTCCCCTTTCGAATATCCAATTTTGAACACGAATAGTAAAAAGAGGTATGGTAATATTTGATTTTATATCGGTGCTCAATGCATTGTATATTTTGGGGGCAATGAACCAAAATTGTCGGTGAGCAAATGTGGTTCTAGTTTTTGGAACCACGCATCCCAGGTTTGATGAAAAGCGGGTTTGGGCTTGATGTTGTGGAGCCACCAGTAGGTTATTTTTCCGTATGTAGGATAGGCTTGTCTTAGTGAATAGTTGGCGAATATCTAAGACCCTAAATTTAGTAAATAGCACATTAGAGGGGTGGGTAGGTTGGCATTTAAATATGATTCTCAGTATTAGTTTTTGAACTGTAATTATTGGATAAATGACGGATTCTGTGCAACCACCCCATCCCAAAATACCATACGATGCAATGGATTGAAAAAGGGCAAAATATACGCTTCGAAGGGTTTTTAGGTCTAAGATGGATCTAAGAGAGCAGAATATATGGCAGAGCTTACGGAGTCTTTTTACTGTGTCACTTATGTGTGCTTCCCAACGTAGTTGATCATCTATTATTATGCCCAGATATTTAACTTCCTTAGATGATTTAAGGGTAGGACACGTGCAATTTGTAATAGGTGGGGTTCCGGGTGGGTGTGGGTGCATGTTTAGTGAACACGAGTGAATTATTGGTTTAGGGCAGTTGTTGGGAAAATTATGTTTGCGTATGGAAAACGTCATATATTGTGTTTTGTCAATATTGAGTGTAAGGAGATTTGTGTCAAGCCAATGCCTCACTTTTATTAGGCCATTATTAGTTTTGTTGATAACTGCTTGCCATGTTTCATCTTCGAATATTAAGACTGTATCGTCGGCAAATGATAAAATCTTACCTCCAATATCCATGGTACATAGTGTGTTGATGTATAAAAGAAATAGGAGAGGTCCTAGTACACTGCCTTGCGGTACACCGTAAGACATGGATAATTTTTTGCTTTTATTTATTTTGTCAGAGTGGATAAGAGTTTGTTGAGTTCGGTTTGTTAGGTAGTTTTCGAACCATGTGTAGGGTATCCCAGTTATTCCGATCTGTTGAAGTTTTTTAAGCAGTAAGGGATGGGAGACCGTATCAAATGCTTTTGAGAGATCGAGGAAAACAGCAAGCGGTTTTCGACCAAGGTCGAGATTAAAGGAAACTATTTTTGTGAGGGCGGCTATTGCATCTGCGGTACTCCTACCTTTGCGGAAACCATATTGGTTGTCCGATAATATTTTGTTATCTTCAAGGAACTTGTAGAGTCTATTCTTCACCGCTTTTTCTATGATTTTAGATATTGTGCTAAGTAAAGATATCGGTCGATAGTTATTTACAGATAGTTTGTCTCCTGATTTGAATATTGGGATTATTGTGGCCTGTTTTAAGGAGTTGGGGAATACACCAGTTTTAAAGCTTAGATTGATTATATGTTTCAGAGGTGAGGCTATATATTTTTGGATATGTTTGATGATTTTTGTTGAAATATGATCTATACCTACAGAGTTAGTGTTTTTAAGGGATGAGATTAGTTCTAAAATTTCTGTGTCAGTAGTGGGAGTGAAGTGGAAAGGGTTATAACTAAGATTAGTGAGGGGTATATTGTTTGCAAGATCTTTGTCCGAGACGTTGTGTCTGTCTAAAATATTTTTTGCTAAGTTAGATCCAATATTGGAGAAAAATTGATTGAAATGGTCAGAAATTTTTTCGGGGTCAGAATTGACATGTAATATTTGGTCTTCGATGTTAATCTTAACAATGGGTGTATTGGTTTTATTAATATTGGCTATATCTTTAACAATATTCCAAATTTTTTTACTATCACCGGTGGCTTCACTGATTTGTTTATGGTAGTAATCTCTTTTAACACTGTCAATTATTTTTTTGCAGTTATTTCTATAACGTTTGTAGAATAAGAGAGATGCATAATCGTGGGGATTTTTTCTACAGAAGTTATGAATCTTATCGCGCTTTCTGGTACAGTAGAGAATTCCTGCAGTGATCCATGGTTTGAGTTTTGTGTCAGATCGTTTTTTTTTACTTTTTGTGTATGATGTAGCAACATTGCTTTGGACAAATTGTAAATTTCTTTATTTGAAATTAATAAAAAAAATTACATACAATTATGTTTGTTTTTATAATAAGTGGGTATGTACGAGTGATATATACCCACTTAATGTATGTGTTTTACAAAGTGATTTGCTTTCATTTAATCTATCTATCTTAACTCTTGACAGGCCAAGATGCCAAACAGGACGTCCGTAACCACGGGGGTCGGCTGATGACCCCATTTTTTTTTTTTTTTTTTAACTTTTAAACCAAAGAAAACACTTTTTCTTTTTTGATATTTTTTTTTTGTTATTTATGTTTTTGCAGGGAATATTACCTACTTATATTTGACAAAATATTTTTTCCTGCGATCAACGATTTTTTCACTTTTTTTTTAAATGGCATATTATGTATTAATCCTTTGCGCAGGAATACCTAAAATACTAAACATATATTTCATGTATTTAAGTAGATATAAGAAGGATAGTTATTTTGGGGTCTACCTTCGGCCCCAGTTGGCTGCAGAAGGGTTAATAAAAATGAATCGCCGAAATGTATGTACGCCCATAACTTACACGACTGCACCAAATTGGATAATTCTTTTTTTGTTGTGTTCGTTATTGTCAGGAGAAGGTTTGTATAAAAGAAGCGGTGAGCTCTGGCATAATGAAATTTGTATAAAAAAATTGCAAAAGGTGGTACGCGAGCTGTTTGAAAACTGAATGTACTGGGACTGAATGTATGGAATGCGGGAGGGGGAGGGGGGACGGAAACTCGGGAGGGGGGAAGGGAACTCTAGAGAGGGGTTTGCGGGGCGGGGGAAGCGGGACAGAGGAGTGGAGAGAGGGAAGACGGAGTGGGAACGCGTAAGGGGAAGGGGATACGGGAGAGGAAGGGGAACGGGACGAATGGGAAAGGACACGCAGGGAGAAATAATTTATTTATTATATGGCATGCCGGGACCAGCTAGTTTAATATAAATTTGAATTTAACAGTAGGTAGAAAGGAAGAATCACTAATGGTGAGTTTAGTTACACTACTTTTGGATATGAATGAGTTAAATATATTCAGATCTAAAATTAGAGACATGATCTAAAGCTCGTATTAAATAAATGTGAGCAATTTCTAAACTGTGCTTTATATTTTATTACGATATTGTTATTCTTCATTATGTTAACACAAAATTGCAAAGGTATAATATACCTATATGCAATTCTTATTTTGAGATCAGTGGGTATCTATTTTGCAATCAAAAAATATTTTTTTCAGTTTTATGCCTTTTTAATTTTCTAAAAAAATGTAGGTTACACAGCTTTACATTTACATAATGAGTTAAATTTTTAGTATTGCCATTTGAACAACAGTGGCGCCCTCCCATGTTTTCTACTCTTATTTAACAAACTGCAGTTCTGTTCACATAACTACTAGGAATAATAACATTTGTACAACATAGTTTTGTGTTATTTTATTTTCAAGTGTGCTGTAATATTATAATAAACTTAACTTGAAAAAATATTATCATTTGCTGATGACACGGTCTTAATATTCGAAGATGAAACATGGCAATCAGTTATTAACAAAACTAATAATGTTCTAATAAAAGTAAAGCATTGGCTTGACACAAACCTCCTCACACTTAACATCGACAAAACACAATATATGATATTTTCCATACGCAAATACAATATACCCAACAACTGCCCTAAACCAATCATCCACTCGTGTCCACTCAATTTAGACAATCCGGGAACCACATCTAATATTAATTGTACGTGTTCGACCCTCAAATCATCAAAAATAGTTAAATATTTGGGAATAATCATAGACAACCAACTACGTTGGGAAGCTCACATCGGTGACACAGTAAAAAAACTTCGTAAACTCTGCCATATATTCTACTCCCTTAGGTCTATCTTAGATTTACAGACTCTAAGAAGCGTATACTTTGCCCTTTTCCAATCCATAGCAACATACGGTATAGTGGGATGGGGTGGTTGTGCTGAATCCATTATTAGACCAATTATTTTAGTTCAAAAACTAATTCTGAGAATTATATTTAAATGTCAACCTACCCATCCGTCAAATGAACTCTTTGCAAAAATCAGGGTCTTAGATATTCGACAGCTATTTACTAAAACAAGCATTTGTTATATACGAAAAAATAATCTACTAATTGCTCCACAACATCAAGCACACACCCGCTTTTCATCAAACCTGGGTTGCGTGGTCCCAAAAACTAACACCTCATTCGCTCAACGACAATTCTGGTTCATCGCTCCTAAAATATATAATGCTCTGAGTACTGACATAAAGTCAAGTAATTCTAATTCTCTTTTTATAACACGTGTACAACATTGGATTTTTGAAAGGGGACGAACGCACTTTAAAGAATTCATGAGTTCTAACACTGCATTTTAATTATTAATTTTTGCATTTCAAAATTTAAATTTCCATTTTTATTTCTATTTTTCTTTAAAATATTGTTATTTTTTTCTCTTAGTTTTTCACTAAATTTATTTATGTTTTTAATTTTGATTTATATAATTATATGTTTTAATTTATACAGAACACTTGAGTTCTTAACATTTAATCTTTATTATTAATTTTTGTATTTCAAAATTTGAATTTTCATTTTCATTTTTATTTCTACTTTTCATTAAAATATGATCTTTTTTTTTTCTCTTTAGTTTTAAGTATTTCTTAATATTTTTTGAAATGTTAAAATATTAAATGTACGACTACCACAACACGGGCTTAGCCTAGTGTGGTAGCCAAAAAAAAACAAATATCTGTTACTAATAAAAAATGTATGAAAAAAAAAAAAAAAAAAAAAATGATTTAGAAACCCCATTCGGTGGTCATGTTCATAGAAGTTACGCCTAGAGAGAGAAAAAGAGAGAGAGAGAGAGCGAGAGAGAGAGAGAGAGAGAGAGAGAGAGAGAGAGAGAGAGAGAGAGAGAGAGAGAGAGAGAGAGAGAGAGAGTAGGGAGCAGCTAAAAAAACTAGTCTGTCCCCAATAACAATTGTTCAAAAACTCGTAATAAAATTTATGCTCAAAACATGTCCAGACTTCCCCACTGAACGCATATTCGAAGAATTCAAAGCTCCATCATCCAAAAACTTTTTGTGAAAAATTTAATTATACAAATTAAAAAAGAAAAAGATAAACACTCTTATAACTGAAAATTATTATTTATAACTGAAAATCGTACTAGACTTAAACTTATATTTGAATGTCCTAAAGTAAACACCACTTTCGCCCAACACCATTATACACACCAAGGAAAATGTTTCTAATAAATTACCGAAAGAAATCAGAAGCATTAATGACAAAATACAATGTTAAGCCTTTGAAAAAATATTTTAGAAAAAAACATTAACAAAAAAAAAAGATTCCTATTTAAACTATTAATTATTACTATTAATTACTTAAACTATTTCTACCTGAAAATCACACTAATAATCCTATAGTGCTTTGTTTTTGTCCTCTGCAATATATACATATATTTAAAAAAAATAAATGCATAAGTATTCATGTCTTTTAATTTCATAATCAAGATAAAGATGCAACATCTATAATAACTAAACATACGCATTTTTTTTAATATCCTTAATTTTAATAATAGAAATGTAGTATGTAACCGTATAATATTAAGTTTTTAGTATGTAACCGTATCCTATGTATGTACACCTACAAATATAGATGATCCAGAAGTCTCAATTGATCCTATTATATACTTACCTATTGCATAATGTTATTCTATTTCGGTTATAATTAGTGTAACTCACTCATCAAGCACAATAACTAGCTTCTTCTTTGGTGAGATTGCAATTTTAAATAATTTCTGTACTCATATGTAATTTATATAACTCCACTGTACCCTTATATATCTATATTAAATAAAAATTAATAAAAAAATAAACTATCTTACAGAAATGCAAACTATTTCATAAAATTGTATCAAATAATGTAAATCTGTTATCTCTTTTCAAATGTATACTTTTCTTCCATCCACAAGCAAACGCTTCTAATGGAGGAGCAGTAGAGATTATAAGATACAAAATAGAAAGATATACCAAATAATATAAAAAAAGTGTGCTTTAGGCCACACGACTGAAGTAAAACTACAAGACAAACCTTGCCCCATGTACCCAGGTATCCCTGCTAAGTTACCAAACGTAGCGAACGGGGTGACCTATAACCTAGGGGTGACACATGACATTGGGGTGAAATATGACTATGGGGTGACCTACGACCTTGGGGTAACCATCCTTATCCTTATCACTCCCCAAGTCAAGCGTGCGTAAAGGCCCGACCGTTCGCCTAGCAATCGATCACCGTTCGCATCGAGTTCGCATGACATTTTTCGTAACAATCACCACTTTTCGTAACGCATTCACCAGCTTACCCCCCAAGTCGAGTGTGCGTAAAGAAGTTTTACTTCAATAATAAAAAAGAGTCACCCTGGTTGATTTGAAAACTTTTATTTTTCCGATTTGGTTCAAATATTGATACAGATAGCGAACCATCAGCGGAACTTTAAAATCTACTCCTCTCCCTTGGCTCTCCGTACTTGCAAACGTAACTCCGAAAAAATCAGAAGAGAGATTGCAATACTGAGGGAATACAAGAAAGCGTTGCAAAAAAGCGTAATAGCTTTGCACGACGATGTCGTCTCTCACGTGGCAAACCGCTTGAAGTCCCAAAAACCTTCCTATCAACTCTCACCCCAGAAGAAAAGTGGAAACTTGAGTAGCAATCAGCCAACGTAGAAATAAATATCTCGTACAAGATCCCACTGAGAGACAGCCTGGGTTTTAATTGCCTCCAAACTCTGGGGAAATGATTTGAGAGAACATGAAAAACTACATCCGGAGTGAGAATGGTTTTACGTCAGAGTGCGTCTTCATATGTCGCTTAAAATATGACGAATGAGAACATGAAAAACTACATTTGGAACATGACAATGGTTTTAAGCCAGAGTGTTTAAAAAAATGTTGCTTTAAATTTTGCTTGATAGAACATGAAAAGCTACATTCGGAACACGAGAATGGTTTTAAACCAGTATGCTTAAAAATATGTTTTTTCAATCCCACCTTGAGAGAAGATGAAAAATTACACTGGGAACACGAGAATAATTTTAAACCAGAATGCATCATCATATGCCGATTTAAATTTGACTTATGGGAGCATGAATAACTACATTTAGAACACGAGAATGGTTTAATGCCAGAGTGCTTCGAAAAATGTCTCTTTAGATCCCCACGATACGAAGAAGAATAATCACATTCGGAACATGAGAACGGTTTCACGCCAGAGTGTGTCATCATGTGATTCTTTAAATGCGTCTTGGTTGCACTCTGATGACTACATTCGGAACACGAGAATGGTTTTACAGCGGAGTGCCTCATTATATGTTGCTTTAAATCTGACTTCTGGGAACTCACGTATGTACATTTGGAACACGAGAATGGTTTAACGTTAGAGTGCATTATTATATGTCGCTTTAAACACGACTTAGTGGAACATGAAAAATAGCATTCAGAACACGATAATGGTTTTACGTTAGAATGTGTCATAATATGTTTTTTTAAATATGACTTGCGAGAACATGAATAAGTACATTTGGAACAAGAGAATGGCTTTACGCCAGTGTGTATCACCAAGTGTCGATTTAAATTTGATGTAGTGAAACACGAGTAAGAACATTCAGAACACGATAGTGGTTTTATGCAAGAGTGCATCAACATATGTCGTTTCAAACTTTCCTTTTGAGAACATGAATAACTGCAATCGGAACAAGAATATGGTTTTTCACCAGTGTGTGTCATCATATGTCGCTTTAAATGTGGCTTATTGGAACATGAATAACTACATTCAGAACACGAAAATGGTTTAAAGTTAGAGTGCGTCAAAAGATGTCGCTTCAAATGTGACTTAGTGGAACATGAATAACTACACTCAGAACACGAAAATGGTTTAAAGCCAGAGTGCGTCAAAAGATGTCTTTTTAGACTTGATTTAACTGAACTCGCATAACTGCATTCGGAACACGAAAATGGTTTCAGAATTTTGCCAGAGTGCATCATCACATGTCGCTTTAAAGATGACCTACTTAAACATGAAAAACTACAATCAGAACACGAAAACAGTTTTAAGCCAGAATGTGTCACCATATGAAGTTTTAAATTTGACCTTTGAGAACATGAGTATCTACATTCGGAACACGAGAATGGCTTCAAGCCAGAGTGAATCATCATATGTTGTTTTAAACTTGACCTTTGAGAACATGAATATCCACATTCGGAACACGAAAATGGTTTAACGCCATAGTGCGTTATCATATGTTGTTTCAAATTATGCTTATATGAAGTCGCAAAACTACATTTGGAACAAGAGAATGGTTTTAGGCAAGAATGCCTTATCATATGTTGCTGTAAACTTGACTTAGTGTAACATGAATGACTACATTCTGAACACAAGAATGGTTTTTGGCCGGATTGTTTCACCACACGATGGCTCACGGGTTCTGGACAGGAAGAATAAGCCTCAATCTTCGTTTCACGGACTTCATCTTCACGGTTGGTTGAATGAGATGGATTCAGACTTTCTTCAACACCTTTACTAAGAACTGCAAAAAAATAAACATTAAACAGGCTATCTAAAATAAAACATTATTGCGGTTGTTCAGTATTCAAGGACTACAATTCAACATAATATTATTCTTAGTCTAATTATCTGCTTTAATTTGGTCAGTCATGTGGGCTGCTGCACACTTGTAGACGCAGCCCTCGTAAAGACATTTTACTGGCGCATATTTCAAATAATTTTTATACGGAGTCAAATGTAAACACTTATAAAACTGACAACACCATTCATTCGGTATTCTTTTAAGTTCTACAATTTATGAAATATTTAAAGAGGTACAAAAGTTGCAAACTTTGGATAAATACGGATTCAATCACAGACAGTGGCACAAGAAAAAGCCTTCACTAGACAATGATTCAACGACATGGAAGAGCGATAACATTTTTGAATCAATTATGAATTAATATTTTATATGACATCTCACAGGAGCCTCAAATTAAGCCAATATTAACTGTGAACGGTTGCTCTGCTCGAGTTTCAAGCACAAAGCCCTTTCTAAAACGTTATTTTGCGTCTGTGCTTTAAAGACGGCAATCGGTATTATAAGAGTTTGACAATCAGACGATACACCCCTCCCCTTGCACAGAATCAAGCAAGCTTACAAGTATTTGGGAGATCCAGCCTATAGCTGGCTTCCAAATTCAACTGATGGACACACTTAAGATTTGTATAGGATTGGTAGCTGGTCAGCATTGAAGAATCTATCTATGCTAGCCCCATAAAACGCCAAATTTCTTGAAATAATAAAACTAGCGGAATAATTGAGCCGGGCTGAGACACCTATTCTAAACATTGCTAAAGACTCTGGTTAAATTACACCAGATATAAAATGAACTCCTTTTTGCCGAGATCAGATACGCTTGGGTTTTTGAGATGCTGAAGCTGAGCAGGATGGCCCTAACTGGTGGTAAACTTTTTGTCTCAAAACTTTCTGAGCCGCTCGGAAGTCAAAACTGGGATTAAAATAACAAGCAAAATATTTGCTTCTCATTTATATTAATCTGGTGAAAGATCATCAGAAACGAAACGTTGCATGAAATGGCTTTATCTGTGTTAATGCCAGGCATATCACATCATTCATATATGAATATGGTGGATAAGGCACCTTTGGAAGGTATTTATATCTTATCAGTCATCATCAGTCGCCGAGATCATTCAAATCTGAATTTACTTATATATCGTCAAAAAAGGTTGGTTTAAAATATTTATTAGTTGTGAATACCGCAGAAGTATGCCAACTCTTTTCAACTTCCTGGAGTGGTATTATGGCATACTCAATTGGGTCGTATTGTGAGGCTGATAAGACAGGGGAATAAAGATGGAGAAGCAATTGATGTTCAAATCTGGTCACCAAATACTACAGCGAATTCAAGCAAAGATTCAACGCTCATTGATGGTGTTTGATTCACTGAATATATATAGGTACATATAAATTATGATTACAGAATTTCCTACTGACCTGCATTTTGCTGAATGCTTTGGAAATACTCGTTGCATTCCTTCTTTACATCCTGTACATCTATATCTATATCCGTGTACAACATTCCCTCTCCGTCTGCTCCACGAGTCCCTGACTCCGTCTTGATGGTCACACTGTCTGTGTCAGGGAGATCCATGGCACGACTTGCAGATAAAACAAGTCAGGTTGACGGGTACTAATTTGATTTGTTGGATTCAATTCAGAATGCCTGAAAAATCCAATGACGTTATATATTGTGGACGAGTGGTAGAAATCTCAATATCGGAAGCCAAAACCAAGGCAATTTCATTGTACCCCTTTTCTAGTACTTTAGTACTAAACTGCCACGCATCGATTAAGGTCGTGTCTTGCCATTATCTCTCGCCAGTAAATTGCATTTAAATAGCGGCAACATGCCCTCGTGTGTGAGGAGAAAATGTTTCCATCACACGGCAAACACTAGTAAAAGCGAAGAAAACAACAGCAATGGCCGCCATTTTCAAACTATCGTTGTTCATCATGGCTTGAAAACTTGACACCTCAAAATTCGACTAGCTCAGGTCTCCTTCTTTGGCCGGCCTTGAGGCAGTATTCGACAAAACTTTTAAATTTTGAATACGACAACGCTGCCCGCGTTCTACTGTTTTTTTCGTCCATGCACATATATTCTTTAAACGTGTCAAGAAACTTTGTCATACTTGAACGACGTTTGAATTGGGAATTTATTGGAAACAGAAAAGTGTTACGTACTTGCCACATTTAATTTTGAGTGCGAGACAATGGTTTGGCAGAATTGATTTTGGCAGCATCAATTCGTTTCTTCGTACTTACTCAAACCCCTCTAGCTAAGTTACAAAATGACTGATACCGCTTAAAAAAATGCTGTCAAATGCCGCCGAATTTTCTAGAATTTCCGCATTTTAATAAAATCAAAATAATTTGAATATTTCTGAATGTATCCAAAAACTAAAAACTGTTTTGGAAAGACGATTAAATACGCTTTCGATTTGTTTCATTAGAAATAAGCATTTTATTTTTGAAATATTAAAATTTTGAATGCAAACATTAAAATTTTATAAAAGTGACTCACCATACATTGTTTCCTTTAAAAACTGAACTAAAATAACTAATAACATAAAAAGAAACACATTTTTTAATAGTCGAATGTATTTTAAACATTATAGTCATCTCACTTTTGTATCATTTCAAACAAAAATAATTAATAAAAAATTCACAAAGTTTCATAAGTTTTTCTAGTATTTGACGTTCACACAAATTTTCGGAAGTTTTAAAAATATTATTTTTAATTATTATATTACGTTTATTAATGAGGGAAAGGGCGTAAATAGAACCATAATAGTTTTATGCTATCAAAACACTCAATTTATATAAATATTTACAACAAAACAATGTTATTTTCGATTTAAACGGCAAACATAACCTTAAACCAGACCTTTACGATTTTAAATAAAACACGTACTAAACTACAATAATGCACTGTTGTATGTAAATAAAACGGAAGCATAAAGAATATATTATTCAATTCCACTTCAAACGGAGCACTGGTACCGCAATTGTATTTTTTCACAACCACAACATTCCATCGACCTTGTTCGAAATACGATCCGAGACACTTGAAATTAGTATGGAGTTGACAGATAAGAAATGCTATTACGGGGACCCCCCCGGTTTGCGTAGTGATGAGGTCAAACTGCAGAGATATTTCGATTATAAAAACGAACACAAGTTATTATTACTTCGATATTTTTCACAAAAGTATTCAGATGATCGAAATATTTATAAAATATTACGTACTTATAATATAAACCTATTTTATAATAGTATTTATTTACCTTTATAATAAGTTATTCGATATTTTTCGTAAAAATAGATATAAATCTACGAAATATTATGTTTTTCCAATAGCATTTATTTGCATATTTACCTTTATAATAAGTTATTCGATATTTTTCGTAAAAATATATATATAAATCTACGAAATATTATGTATTTCCAATAGCACTTATTTGCATATAATAAGTTATTGAATGTGCACAATAATAAAACTCCATGATACTTATTATTTATTTATTATAAAGCAGCAATCAAACACAAAAATAAATAAATAATTTATACAACAGTCGTAAATATTTTTTTATATTAGGCTCGTGATTTCCAGGCGGTGTTAGAATTATGTAATTGATTTTCTGGTAGAAATATTTCAAACGGAACCATGTCCAATTCCGTATTTTTCGTCATGGGAATTTTTTATTGGTTCACGGTTTCTGCATATATATGTGTGCACGTATATAAGTGTATATATATATATAAATACACTTGTAGAAACTGTGATGCAAAAAAAAAATCCCGGGACATCCTGCGCGGGGGCGCACAGTGTGACAAAATATAAATATACGTAGTATTTCCAACCTTACTTTTTTTTACCTTTATAATAAATTATGGGTACTCACACAAAAATAAAACCCAATAATAGTTATTATTTATTTATAATAAAACAATAAAAGTACACAAAAATAAAAACTAATTTGTAACAATCGGAAGCTTGATTTCCACGCGGCAGTAGAAGTGAAACTTGTGGAATTCATTTTACATTAATTTTCTAGTGCGTATTTCAAATGTAACAATTTTTTATACTTCCATGTACAGCTAAGGGACATACTTGACTCACTTTAGCCGGTGATTCCTGACATTATTTGGAGTAAAAAATGTGAATAAAATTTTTTACGTCGCCATCTTTGATGGGTATTATTTACTTCGAGAATAATTCCTAATTATTTTCAAACCCATGGGGTATGAACCATTTATGTATTCAGAAATTGTGTTGATAAAATTTTTTGCACGTTATATATGTCGTTGTAACAGCCAACAATTGTATAAAAATAAGTCTGTACTAAAATATCATTTGATAATTGCTCATTATATTGTCGGATTCCATGGTGACGTCTTCAATTTCACTTCCTTCACCGTAGCTACCGTCGGAATCATTGCTCTCCATATCCTGAGGAACCGGGTCTTCCGAGTTCGATCCTTGCCTAAAATAAATTAATAATAAATAATAATAAAGGTTCTCATCACTTCATTACATAAAAATTCTCGAATTGCTATGTTTCGATTTTCGGACGGCCCCATCCCTACCTTTATTTACATACTTGGGAAGAGCGTGTTTCTCTGAAGGTGCCGCGTACCGATAAAACGTGATTTATTACCTTTTTTGTAATGTAATCCTTGAATGTTTTGATGGGCATAGCTTTAGAATACGTACTGTTTATCATATTTAATTACAACAGATTGAAACAATACACTTTTATTATTCAAAATGACCTTGTAAATTGAAAATGACGCAAAATATCAAAAATATATTCACGTAATTCATTATTTATGAGAGAAAAATAATCTAAACAAAGAAAAAATATCATAAAGGGGTAGTCAATACACTTTATTATGGAAATGAAGTAGTTACCTGTGCATTTTCTTCGAAGTAATACACTAAAATTCAAATTTTCTGGAGCACTCACTACACGCATTTCTGCTTGTAAACGAACAATGGATGTCGGATGTTTGACGTCATATAACCGAATAATTCATTTTTTTCGTGAAGAACCTTGGAATACAAATTGTAGCGTAGTGTTTTCTCTTTCCAACACTGTTTAAATCATATCTCTCGTCATTATAGTAAGGGAGATAAAACGATTTTTATGAGACCACATGCGCTGTCTTATAAAGATGCCAAACTTACTTTATGTCAAATTTTTGTGTGTCTGATATAGTCGACAGATTTACTCAACCGGTTGCCAAGGTGTGTCAGTTAGATCGGAATAATTTCGGTTTAGGGGCAAAATTCCTAGAAAATCAAACTAATTATTTTTATACTAATTTGGGGTCGGGGAATCCGAATCTGAAAGAATTAGGCGGGGGCAAGCAATATTAACTGAATTAAACGACTTTAAAATTTTTTATACACTCATAGGAAAAATAGCCATTTTGGAAGCATTTTGTTTCCTAGAAAATCAAACTAGTCATTTTTATACTAACTATGGGCCGGGGAATCCGAATCTGAAAGAATTAGGCGGCGGCAAGCAATAATAACTGAATTAAACGACTTTAAAATTTTCTATACACACACACCAAACACATGAAAATAGACAACATTCTGACACACGAGGTACGAAAACCATAGAAAAAACAACATAGATATTTTTACCACACAAAATTAAGTGTTGCCATTAAACAATAATATCATCGAACATACCTTATAAATCGAACAAGTTTATTTCGTCCGTTGTATCCCTGTCAAACTCGTCTAATGTCTCCAAAGGTTCCTGGCGAATACGCGGGTCATATAAGAGCCCATAGGTTTGTGTAACATGGTTTGTGCCCCTTTATACCGCCTGCTCGCGTCAATTTAAAAAAACAGCCTACGTTTTCAAGTAGTTTAGCGGCTACGCTAGGTTTGTGTAACATGGTTTGTGCCCCTTTATACCGCCTGCTCGCGTCAATTAAAAAAAACAGCCTACGTTTTCAAGTAGTTTAGCGGCTACGCTAGGTTTGTGTAACATGGTTTGTGCCCCTTTATACCGCCTGCTCGCGTCAATTTAAAAAAACAGCCTACGTTTTCAAGTAGTTTAGCGGCTACGCTAGGTTTGTGTAACATGGTTTGTGCCCCTTTATACCGCCTGCTCGCGTCAATTTTAAAAAACATCCCTGTTTTCAAATAGTTTAGCGGCTACGCTAGGTTTGTGTAACATGGTTTGTGATACAAAAGTGAGTAAAATTTATAAAAAATAAGTACTTAAAATATAAACATGTTATTTTACGTTATTGATATTAATGGCAACACTTAATTTTGTGTGGTAAAAACATCTATGTTATCTTGTTTTCTATGATTTTGTACTGCGTGTGTCAGAACCAGCTTCCGAAATGAATATTTTCATGTGGTGTGTGTATAGAAAATTTTAAAGTCGTTTAATTCAGTAAATATTGCTTGCCGCCGCCTAATTCTTTCAGATTCGGATTCCCCGGCCCATAGTTAGTATAAAAATAACTAGTTTGATTTTCTAGGAAACAAAATGCTTCCAAAATGGCTATTTTTCCTATGAGTGTATAAAAATTTTTAAAGTCGTTTAATTCAGTTAATATTGCTTGCCCCCGCCTAATTCTTTCAGATTCGGATTCCCCGACCCCAAATTAGTATAAAAATAATTAGTTTGATTTTCTAGGAATTTCGCCCCTAAACCGAAATTTAGCCGTTAGATCAATCAATACACAGGTTGAGGTTCACGGACTCTACGTTTATTGAATGTTATTTAGACATCGGATACAAAGCATGACACGACAATAATTGTTTCAGAAGAATTTTAAGGAAATGGCGAGAATGCTAGCGAACAACAGCGAACGACTCAAGAGGGCGCAAGTAAGGGAATGAAGTTGCCCGCCAGTTTATCCTTGCGTCTGGCCCGCAAGCGCTGTCAGATGTCAGGGATACCTACCCTTAAGTATACAAAATTAATTTATGGCTGTAAAATGGGTTCGCTATTATTCTCTACAATGGCTAGATGTATAGGTAACGTCATTGGAAAAATATAAGTAATTATTTATTAATAAAAACGTCAATTCCCGCAAAATGCCAATTCTCAGCCTAGATCGTTTCAATTTAGATCGAGTAAACAGCCATGCGGTCATTCTGAATGAACAATTGAACGTAACGCGAGCAAATTCAATTGTGGAGGAATGCTATCACACATACATCAGAAAATTGTCTACTTAATAAGAAAGAGTTTTTGACTAAATACCTACCTTAATTCGTACAGATTCTTCCCAAAATATTATTTTTTCACGATTATACCCTTTTCGCAAACGTGCCTGTGGCGTCCATCCCACAAAGTCATAGAAAAATATTTTTGTAGATAATTAAGTTTTAGATTTTAGTCACTCTACTTTTTAGGTACTACGATAAAATAAATAACATTTTTCGTTCATGACAATAATTAACTGAGTCTAGCGAAAGTCTATTAACTGTACCTATTGGTATATCATCTGTCTGTAAACTTGTTTGTGTATTCAGTTTTCAGTTCAAGACGGTGGCCGTGTTGGATACTTTTTGATTATTCCGCCACAATTCCCATTAGCTTTGTGATCTAAATCGAATTAATATTTCCTACACAAAGTTATTAATATATATTTTTTATGTGTGATGCCCGGCATTAACACAGCTAAAGCCATTTAAAGCAACGTTTTGACTCTGATGATCTTTCACCAGTAAATACTGCGATTATCTACCTCGCTGGAACAAGAAGCAAATATTTCGCTTGTTATTTTAATTCCAGTTTAGAAAGTTTTGAGACAAAAAATTAACCACCAGTTAGGGCCTTCCTGATCAGCTTCAGCATCTCAAAAACCCATATCTGATCTCGGCAAAAGGAGTTTATTATTATCTGGTGCAATTTGACCAGTGTCTTTAGAAATGCTTAGAATAAGTGTCTCAGTCCGTGTTTTTAGTCCAATTTGGCGTGTTGTATAGGGCTAGCATCTTCTTCAATGTTGACCAGCTGTAAACCCTATTCAAATCTTAAGTGTGTCCTTCAGTTGAATTTGGAAGCCAGTTTTGGGCTGGAGCTCTCAAATACTTGTTATTTCTGCGCAAGGGGGAGTTTATCGTCTGAATGTCAATCTCTTTAACACACCGATCGCAGTCTTTAAAGCACAGACACAAAAGCGCCTGCTGGAAAGGGCTTGCTTGAAACTCGGCAGACAAGAGCATAATAACCGTTCACAGTTGATGTGGGCTTAATGTGCAGCTTATGTGAGATGTCACAAAAAATATTCATTCATCACAGTGGCGTAGCGTAGGGGGCGTGGGAGGTGTCCCGCCCGGGAGGCATTTTTAAGGGGGGCGGCAAATTTTTACAATAAATAATATTATCTTGTCAAATTTTTAACCATTTCATTTCATATTTGACCGATTGAAATGAGCACGGAATTTTTCATTACTTATTTTATGACGAAACCGGGGAATACCATATCTTTAAATGAATACATATATTTTTTTAAATTTTCTTTATTCGTTGCTTTGAATGGTTACATCATTTGGGATTTTTCTACCACCATGCTAGGCTAATGCCCGTGTTATGGTGGTCGATTTTACCTAATATATAGTGCAATAACAATTTAGAAGCAATAATGTAAGAGAAGATAAAGAATTTTAAAATAATATAAAAAGAGTCGGAAAGATATAATAGAATATAAAAATCATAGTATATAAAGGAATATAAAAGTGTGCATTTTAAAATTACCTAAAATCGATGAAGTACGGGGTGCGCCAGAGAAACTTACTTATTTGAAAGTTCAATAAAAACAAAAGCACTGTAGTTATTGTTGTAATTCTTTTTTATTTGAAAATATAATGTACCAAGTTTTTTTTCATACTGTCTTAAAAATTACATCTTTTAAATGGCGACCCTCATCGCGCATACACTGGTTAAGTCGTTTTTTGAAGTTCTCGTCCACTCCTCTCAGCATATCAATCGGAATATTGGCAATAGCGTCGCGAATGTTGTTCTTCAGGTGATCTATGGTCCGTGGTCGATCGACATAAACAAGGGATTTCAAATAACCTCATTAAAAAAATCACGAACGAGTCTGTGAGGAGGAATTTCGAAGCGAGCGCGAAAGGCACGTTGCGCAGCAACAACTGAGCGACCGTTACAAAAGAAGCTCTCGACGGCGAAGGCCCGCTGCTCTCTAGACCACAGCATAATGGCAACTGACGAGAATGGGAAACAAACTTGGGGACGTCCCCCTCCAGATGCGCCCCCTCCCGCCCCTCTACCTGCCCAACTCAACGGTCGGGAATTTTTTCAAATAAGTAAGTTTCTCTGGCGCACCTTGTACTAACTAAAAGAGTTATTATAGTGAGGAAATATTATTTGTGCATGTTATATAGGTTTATTATTTTTCGGTAATTTTTGGAGAAATAGATTCATGTTGAAATTATTTACACTACATTGTTTTTTTATTGTAACAATTATTGTCTCGGCAGATACAATTAGGGCAGGAGAGTACATGAGACATATCACTGGTGGCGAACAGTTTAAAATAATGACTGGAAAAATAAAATTGTAAAAAAAAAAAAATAATCTTACGGCTTTTTTTAATAATGTCATCTTGATCACTGTAGCGACTGGCAACGCCCTAAGTAGTGAAATGCGAGAATTATCCGTATTTTGTTTTGCGCTTGGATTGCTTATGACTAATTTACAGTGAGAATGATTGAGAGAGGTCCGTGGTCGATGTGTTGTGATTGACAATTCGAAGAAAATTGTTGGTTTCATGAGTGATTAGCGACGTGAGATATAAATATTTTATTTTAATTTGCTATTTATGTACTTAATTGTATGTTTGACTATCTGATTCGTTGTCCCACCTTTCATTTATTACTAAAGAAAAATCAGATAAATAAATTTCAGTAAAATAAGTCATTTTTTTAAGGTATAATAATTATTTGAAAATTTTCTACGATACTTTCATTTACGAATCCAACTTTTTTTCATGAACTATTATGTGTATAAAACAATTTACGAAAATACTTTTTGCGTGAAAACCTGAAACCGTATTAGTCAATAATTATATTTTTTAAGCAATTTTAAAATTTTATTTTATACTGTTTTAAGTACTTTAATTCGAATATTCGCAGGTGTGTACTTTTGAGCCAATTTAAATTTCTATCAAAATTTTAATATTTATAAACAAAAATGTTGTAATTAGCACGTCGGAACAATTATTTTATCTTGATTTTCGAACAATTTTGTTTTTTGCAAAAGGGTAAAAAAAAAAAACAATAAAAAGGATCATTTAAAATGTATGGAAAGAATGAAATGGCATGGTCGGTGGTTGAGTGGGCATAGCGCTTGGGTCTCACCCGAGCGTCGCGTGTTCGATTCCTCGGCTGGCCAAGTCCTCCATCACAACACAAGCAACATTTTCGGCTTTCTGTGATGGTAGTAGGAGATTTTCAAACATTGTTGGGTTATTCGTAACCCGGGAAGGTTTGTCTTTCTTAAAAAAAAAAAAAATCGGGAATTTTGTGCGCAAACCTTTACAGGCAAAAGTTTATAAATATTTTTTCTTATTATTCGAATGTTTAAAAAACCAGTTTTCATTTCCAATTGAGGATTCATCTGCTGTCACAATTCGAAGGAAAACATTTTATTTTTCGAAGTGCAGATTTAATTAAATTAATTTAATAAAATTCTTATTACAGACTCTGTATGTGCTGCCAGAATAAAAAAAACATTTTCGTGTTCTGAGTGTACTTTTAACTCGCCACATACAGACTTAATTTAAACCAATTTTGTGTTGAGAATGTATGGATCATTGTCTACTTACTATAGGCTTTTTTTATGGCACTGTCTGTGACTGAATCCGTAATTTTTCCGAAATAATTATACATAATTAGGGATTTAAAAAAGTAACTGAATAAATGCATTTAAAAACTACAACATAATAACAGTCTGTACTGTCATCAAAGTATTTGTAAGTTTTATATTAAAATAGATGTTACAAGTGCAATTTAAAAAAAAAAAAATAGCAAACAATATAATATATCTTCTCTAATAGCTGTCTAAGGCCGGTTACAGTGCTCGACCGACGGTCGGTGCGTACGGTCGGTCCTGACGATACGCATGCGTACGGTCGGTCCTGACGATCGCATACCACCGACCGACTGTCGGTGCGTACCCCCATCCAAGGAAGTAAGAAGAGACAACGGCTTGACTCTCCTAATAGCCTGAAGAGTCTTGTAGAATCCTCAAAAAGGGTGATACCAGCTATGGAGAAGTGCCATAAAATACGTATGATTGTCATGGACGGTACGAATAAATTGAATAAGGCTGACAAGAGTGCCCTCAACGTTATTTTGGACGACTTAATGAATGATATTACTAACTTGATGCTGGATCTAAATACTATGACCACCAAGAGCTCCACTATCGACCAAATGCTTAACGCCCAGTCCAGCTTGAACCAGAAGCTGGACTCTGTTATTAAGGTGCGCCCACCAGTAATCCAGGAACCTCAATTGAGATCCTATGCAAGTGCTGCTGCCGGCTTGCCGAACTCAAAGAAAGTCTTAATTAATGGTTATGAACGCCCCATCCCTCCTAAACCATTGACTACTCTCGTCTATCCGGATGCTCCTGAAGGGAAAACATCGGAAGGTACCCAGAAAGACCTCGAAAAGGTCATCAACCCAAGGGTAGATGACTTTCAAATCGTACGGACTAGGAAGATTAAAGGCGCAGGCATGGCCCTTCAAGCGAAAGGGAAGAAGGACCTAGAAAATATCTTAAAGGCTGGATCCAAACTGGCAGCCAGCGGCCTTAAAATGGTCACCCCATTGGGACGTTTGCCTAAAATCGTCGTGTACAATGTTCCGAAGGGGGAACCAGCATCGGACCAAGCCCTATTCACGGAGATATACAGCAACAACCTTGATGGGCAGACAACCCTGAGTATGGAAGACCATCTTCGTACGATGAGGCGGGTCTCCCTCTTTGGGAAGAGGGATAATCCGACCATGAATATGGTTCTGACGTGCCATCCGGCCGCCAGAAAGGTACTACTGGACAGCGGGATGTGCTTCCTTGGCTGGACTGCTTGCCGCGTACGGGATTATACAGGAGCCACTCGTTGCTTCAAATGTCACCAATATGGTCACATATCGAAGAGTTGCTCTCAAGACCAAGTATCGTGCCGCCACTGCGCCGCTTTGGGGCACGACCTTGAGACTTGCCCCAAGAAGGCACATCCCGCTGTCTGCGCTACTTGTACGCGCTTTAAGAAGCCGGCGGATCACCCGACGGGTGATAGGAACTGCCCGGCCCAAAAAGCAGCAGTGGAAGCAGCCTTCCGTATGACTGATTATGGCTCGTCCTAATCCCCTCTCCCTAGGTCAGATTAACCTCCAGAGATCCCGGATGGCCACGCTGGAGGTGCTGAGGGTCATGTCTGACCTCAACATTGACATTTTGCTCATTCAGGAACAGTACACCTGGGAAGGTAAGACCCCAATTAATTTTCCGGGTGCGGTACTCGAAGTTGGCCGCTCTCCAGGGGCGGGAGTCCTGATCAACACCTCCTTGATCAGTCCCCTCCTTCTGGCTGGTTTTTCTGATGAGTACCAAACCTGTGTATGTATTAGATTTGGCGATACTGAGATCTTCTTGATCTCAGTTTACTTTAAATTTGGGAACCCGGTTGGACCCCACATCCTGAGTCTGACGCGCGCGCTCAACGTGCTTAAAGGCCGTAACATAGTTATCGGAGGTGACTTTAACGCACGCTCACCATTATGGTTCGATACTAGTGATCGTAGGACGGAACGTTCAGACGCCGTTGAGGACCTGATTGCCGCGCAAGGTCTTAGCATTATAAATGAACAGAGTTCTTTTTGTACCTTTTCGAACATACATGGTGAGAGCAACATTGATCTAACTCTTTGCTCTGGATCTGTTGCGACCAGGATTTCAAAGTGGACAGTCCATGAGTGCGCAATAAATTCGGATCATAGGTTAATCACTTTTACGGTTGGTGTAAATAAAACTGAAGCTCCAAGATCCTCCTGGAACTTCAACACCACTAGGGCGAACTGGGATAACTTTGGGGAAGCGCTACGAGATACGCTAAGGGATTTTCACCACGTAGCAGCTACTGATCCGGATAATTTGGGGAATTTTTTCAATAAGGCGGTTGTATCTGCTGCCAACTCGTCTTTGGGAAGATTAAACCCAAAGACTAGTATTAGGACGCCGTGGTGGTCACCTGAGCTGACTTCGCTGAAGGGGGCTTACAAGAGGGCCTACAGGGCGCTGGGGCTGTCCAGGAGTGGCGGCTGTACGGAGGAGGAGACGGTTGCACTTCAGGCGGGCCTCAGATCTGCCAGGTCGGCCTTCAAACGGGCTGTTCTCCTAGCGAAACGAGCTGCTTGGCATAATTGGGTTAAAAACGTGGGTAACGCCAACCCGTGGGAAATCCACAGCGCGATTGAAAAATCCGGGAAAGGTTCTGACCGATATTTGTCAACAGTAATTGGGATAACAGATGGGAGGAACGCTGAGACAGTGGATGTGGCCTCCACACTCGAAACACTATTGGGTGAGTTAGTTCCTGTAGAATCAGTAATTGGGGAAAGTGACCACCATAAACAGATAAGAAATCTGTCACGGCTGCCACCTAGAGTCCTCGCCCAAGAGGATAACTTCATTAGAGTCACTAAGGCAGAAATTGATGTGATAATTAAGGGTTTGGGTCCTAAGAAGGCACCAGGGCATGACAGGCTCAATGGCGTAATAGCGAAGCAAGTTTGGGTCCACGCCAAGGAGGAGCTCTTCCAGGTGATGGACACGTGCTTGAGGAGGGGAGCTTTCCCCTCTGAGTGGAAGCGTGGCGTGCTCCGGATTATACCTAAGGGGAACGATAAACCACTCACCGACATCAAGGCCTACCGGCCGATAACGCTGCTTCCCGTTTTAGGCAAGATCCTGGAGAAATTACTGAGGGAGCGGCTCCGTCAAACCTTGTCCCCGGCCAGTGACCTCCAGTTCGGTTTCGTCCCCGGGAAATCCACGGTGCACGCCCTGTCGTATGCGCTTGAATGGGTGAAGGCTTGCCCAAAGAGGTATGTAGTTGCAATATTCCTCGATATCACTGGTGCCTTCGATCACGCCTGGTGGGCAATGATACGTACAAAGGTGAAAAACAGGCGGTGTTCCAACTTACTGTTCCAAGCCATCGATGACTGCCTCTCTGATCGTACCATTACGATCAGTTTCGGTGAGTTTTGTATCCAGAGGGAAGCCGACATGGGATGCCCGCAGGGCTCCATCCTTGGACCCGACCTGTGGAACATCTCCTTTGACGACTCCTCCAGGTTACCCTTGCCTGAAGGATGTATCGCTGTCGACTACGCTGATGATAAGTTGTATCTGGTCGCTGGGGACAGCAGAAAGGAAGTGGAGAGTAAAGGCAGTGAAGGTTTGCAGATGTTCCTGGACTGGGGTGAAAGAAACAAGATGACCTTCGCTCCCCACAAGACCAAGGGCCTCCTGATGAAGGGCTCTCTCAGTAGAGCAAGAAATCCTACCATCAGAATGGGAGATTCTAACATCCGCTTTTTTGAAACAGTGAAATATTTAAGAGTTACTCTAGATCGATCGTCCTCTTTCTGGCTCACGTCAAAGAAGTATCCAGCAAGGCCCAGGCTCTCTTCTTGAAGCTGAGGAGACTCTCCACAGCTGAGTGGGGATTGCCTAATCCGGCTCTGCGAACACTATATAGGTGCGTGTACGTGGCGCAAGTCTCGTATGCCGCCTCTGTGTGGGAGCACCGCCTGGACAATTCGCTGATTCTCTTAGCTCTCAGGCGAGGCCAACGAACCCCCTTGCTGGCACTCTCTGGTGCGTATAGAACCGTTGCTTCGGACGCTTTACCCGTTTTGGCTGGCATTTTGCCAATCGATCTGGAAATCAGGGAAGTGCTCACTAAGCAGAAATTAACCAGAGGAACCCCGGCCACTCACCTAGGCGTTGTTCTGACACCGGGCGGGCCGGGGACTCTCCCTGGGCTGCTTCGTCAAATGAGGGATCTGTCGCTCCAGGAGTGGCAGGTCCGTTGGGATAGAACGAATAAGGGAAGATGGACTTTCTCCTTCTTCCCATCAGTTAAAGTCAGAATGGAAGGGGTCTTTCTCAAGTTGGACCACCACATCACCCAGCTTCTATCCGGCCACGGGGAATTCAGGGGGAGACTTCATGCCCTCTCCCTGTCCCCTCACCCCAACTGCGCCTGCGGGTGCACGAACCAGTCGGCGGAGCACATTCTGTGGCAGTGTGAGATAATGACGGACGCAAGAGAGGAAATGCTCGATGGTTTGGACGTACCAATCAGACCAGTGTGGAACACTGATCTGGTTTCGAACAAGACGAATTTCGAGTGCCTGAGGAACTTTACAAGGATCTGGGTTGAGAGATGGCCTGAGCTTAGAGTCGCTGATTAGTAGATTTTGACACCAGGTGTACTTGTTCCTGACTTACCACTGACTTTTCTTGCTTCTATTCTTTTACAAACTCTGCCCAGGATGTACAGTTTTATTTATTTATTTTTTTCATTTTTATGTTTATTGTTTGCATTTATATTTTATGTTTTTTATGCTTTTACATTTTATGTTTATTTTTTTCTGGATTACACAGGCCCTGCGTTATTCATCGCTCATGTTTATTTTATGTTTTCTTTACTTTACATGCTTATGATTTATTTTTCGTTATTTGGTGCAATTAAACGCCTAGCGATGACTCCCACACGCTCTTGTTTATTTATTTTTTTTAATGTTTTGCGGTTTTCTACGCTTATACATATACATTTCTTTTTAGTTATGTTGTACTATGAGAACTGAACTCCGTTGTTCGTTTTTGTACCGTCCTTCTCCCCATATAAGGGGTTGGACCCTGGACCGTGTCCCCGCCTACGTACCATGGCCGGTCATCTAGAACTGGTGGAGCTGCACCTGTTTGCCGCGCCACACCCCGTGACATGAAGAGGCTGGGGAGAAGGCTGAACGACATCCGAAAGCTGTCCGTCCCGCCTCCGGCGACCCGACGCTTCTCTCCCTAGGGTCTTCTTCATGTTTTCCACTTACTGTCGTCTAGGCACCACCGGCTAGCTGGCTTAAGGACGACGCTGCCGGTTGTGGGGAGGCCGGACAATCAGCCTCCTTCACTGTCTCGGGGACTGCCGGCAGCCAGGTTGCGGTGACACCGGTTCTTATCTGTATATATGTTATTTTACTTGTTTCCTTCTTTTTAACGTACAGTGCTCGGTGCCGCCCGCCGGATTATGTATGGTCATGTCTCCCGCTGTCATGAGCTAATTACTCATGACGGCTGCTGTCATTTTGATTACTTTATTTTTTTGTTGATGTTACTAACAACTTGTTCGACTGTCCATGAGGCTCACTGCTTTTGCATTGACACCTCCATGGGCTTTAGAATTGTAGAGATTGACCATTACAGTACAGTCCTGTAGGCGCGCCCGCATACCGCCACCTAACACAGTATGAGTGGACATTGAAGGTCTAGATTCGTTACATTAAAAGTAGAGCCATTTATTCAAAAAAATTAGATTCTTGCGAGAACTCCGAAGGGGCGACCATAAGTTGCCTATACCGGGGTGGGACAGTGGTGGGTACTTCAATGTCGGTGCGTACCGTCAGTTCACGATTTACCAACAAGCTGACCGGACGTCGTACGCGAAATTAATTAATTAATAGCTGCTTATTTTCTTCGTAGACGTATTAGGAACAGAAGACATAGTTATCACGTACACCCGATCGTCGCCCAGAGAGCATTTCTAGCTCGTCGGTCGACCGACGGTCTGCATGCGCACGCCCTCGACCGACGATTCTCGTACGTACTGCGTAGCAATATACGCATGCGTACGGTCGGTCCTGCACTGAACGATTTAGGAATTTTCATACAAATGACAAGCGCGACCGACGTACGCACCGACCGTCGGTCGAGCACTGTAACCGGTCTAATGGAAGATATACTTGACGGCCCTCTTTAAAATTATAAGAAAAAATATCCTTTCTTAGCCAAATTTTGGTATATTTTTTATAAGATTGAAGATTTTGACATATGTTCTCTTTAAAGGTTATACATACTAATTATTACATTTTTGGAGCTATAAAACTTATATGCCTTTGGGACAACCTAGTTTTGCAGTGGGGTACTTTAAAATTTTTGTTTATAAGCTGCTCTCAAAACACCGAAATAATTCGATAAAAATAATAGTTCGCATATGTTACAAAAATATTTCTCCCTAATTTATGTATTACAGAGAAAATTACAATAAAGATTAAAAAAAAACACATATTGGGTAATTACTTATTTATACTTAATCATTCGCTGAATATAATATCAACAACTCTCCTAAAATATGAGACACACAGAAAATAAAAAGTTAACGGTCGCAACTGGGAGTCGAAACCAGGATCTCTCTAGTTTTATCGGGACTTGTTTATACAGCTACAATTACGAAGGTTAAGGGTTCAAATGCCAATTAAATAGAAACCTTTCTTGAAATTCTTCAGCCGTGTTTGGTGACGAGATCTGAATAGTTAGGTATTTCTCCTCTTCCTCTTTTCCCTATTTATATATTTTCCTCACAACCTTCAGCATCACAACACGCCTTCATTGGGAAAGCCAATGTGTCTTTGGCTCCAGACGGTTTAGAGCAGTTGGTACTCTTGCGCGGTAATCACGTAAAAATAATTATTTCGACTTATTTGAACAAACTTGCCACATTAGGAACACGAACGTGGTTTTACACCAGTGGTTCATAATGTGTTGATTTAAACATGACAGAGAGAAAAAAAACATATCTAAATTACGAACACAGTACGTCGTTTCAAACTTAACTTTTTAAAACACGAATAACTACATTCGTAACATAAACATGGTTTTGTGTCGTAGTGCAGCAATACAGGTTTCTTAAAAATTGACTTTAGAGAACATGAAAAACTAAAGTAGAAGTGAAAGTGGTTTTAAGTCAGAATGCATCTTCACATGTTTTTTCAAATATGACATTTGAGAACATGAAAAACTACATTTAGAACAAGATAATCGTTTGTCAGAGTGTTTAAAAACGTGTTGCTTTAAATTTGACTTGAGAGAACATGAATAACTACATTCGGAACATGAGAATGGTTTTTGGACAGAATGCTTCAAAAGGTGTTGTTTCAATCCCGATTTGAGAGAACATGAAAAATTACACTCGGAACACGAGAATAGTTTTAATCCAGTGTGCTTCGTCATATGCCGATTTAAATTTGACTTAATGGAGCATGAATAACTACATTTGGAACACGAGAATGGTTTGAGGCCAGAGTGTTTAAAAAAATGTCTGTTTAGATCCCCACGATGTGAGCAGGAATAATTACATTCGGAACATGAGAATGGTTTCACGCTAGAGTGCGTCATCATGTGTTTCTTTAAGTCCATCGAGTTTGAACTCCGATGACTACATTCGGAACATAAGAATGGTTTAACAGCGGAATGCCTCATTATATGTCGCTTTAAACCTGACTTGTGTGAAGTCACATATGTACATTCAGAACACGAGAATGGTTTAATATTAGAGTGCTTCATCATATGTTGCTTTAAATATGACTTAGTGGAACATGAATAACAACATTCAGAACACGTTAATGGTTTTAAGCAAGAATGTGTCATAATATGTTCATTTAAATTTGACTTGCGAGAACATGAATAAGTACATTCAGAACACGAGAATGGTTGTACACCAGTGTGTGTCATCATGTGTCGATTTAAATTCGTCTTAGTGAAACATGAGAAACAACAATCAGAACACGATAGTGGTTTAATGCCAGAGTGTGTCATCATATGTAGTTTTAAGCTTGACCTTTGAGAACATGAATATCTACATTCGGAACACGAAAATGGCTTCAAGCCGGAGTGAGTCATCATATGCCGCTTTAAATGTGACTTACTGGAACATGAATAACTACATTCAGAACACGAAAATGGTTTAAAGCCAGAGTGCGTCAAAATATGTCTCTTTAGACCTGATTTAATTGCACACGCATAACTGCATTCGGAACACGAAAATGGTTTCAAGCCAGAGTGAGTAAAATAATGCTTCTTTAAAGATGACTTACTTGAACATGAAAAACTACAATCAGAACAAGAAAACGGTTTTAAGCCAGAGTGTGTCATCATATGTTGTTTTAAGCTTGACCTTCGAGAACATGAATATTTACATTCGGAACACGAGAATGGCTTCAATCCAGAGTGAGTCTTCATATGTTGTTTTAAATTTGACTTTCGAAAACACGAATATCCGCATTCGAAACACGAAAATAGTTTAACGCCATAGTGTGTCATCAAATGTTGTTTTAAATTTTGCCTATATGAAGACGCAAAACTACATTTGGAACAAGAGAATGGTTTTAGGCAGGAATGCCTTATCATATGTTGCTTTAAAAGTGACTTAGTGGAACATGAATAAGTACATTCTAAACATGAGAATGGTTTTTCTCCGGAGTGTTTCATCAGACGATGGCTCACGGGTTCTGAACAGGAAGAATGAGTCTCAATCTTCGTTTCAGGCGTTTTATCTTCTCGGCTGGTTGGATGAGATGCATTCAGACTTTCTTCAACACCTTTACCAAGTACTGCAAATAATAAGCATTAAAAAGCCTGTGTAAATTAAAATATTATTGCGGTTGTCCAGTATTCAAAGACTACAATTCAACTATATTATGTAAAATCGACCACCATAACACGGGCATAAGCCTAGCTTGGTGGGCGAAAAATCCCAAATGATGTAACCATTCAAAGCAACGAATAAAGAAAAATTAAAAAAAAAATTAAGTATTCCTTTAAAGATATGGGATTCCCCGGTTTCGTCACAGATTAAGTAATGAAAAATTTCGTGCTCAATTCAATCGGTCCGAATCGTCGGTTCGACAAAAATACGAAATGAAATGGTTAAATTTTTTACAAGATAATAAATATTATTTATTGTGAAAAATTGCCGCCCCCCTTAAAAGTGCCGCCCTGGGCGGGCCGCCTCCCCCGCCCCCTACGCTATGCCAATGTGATGAATTGATATTTTTTGTCACATCTCACATGAGCCGCATATTAAGCCCACATCAACTGTGAACGGTTGTTCTGCTCTTGTCTGCCGAGTTTCAAGCAAGCCCTTTCTAGCAGGCGCTTTCGTGAAAATCTGGAAAATTTTGTAACTTGGCTAAAGCAAATTCAAGGAAAGTTTCAATACTTAATTATGGTGTTTTACGATGGCGATACTCTGAATAGAAACATATAAATTATGCATTAAAAATGTTTATTATAGAATTTCCCACGCACCTGCAGTTTGCTGAATGCTTTGGGAATACTCGATGCATTCCTTCTTTACATCCTGTAGATCTATATCTATATCCGTGTACAACATTCCCTCTCCGTCTGATCCTCGGGTCCCTGGCTCCGTCTTGATGGTCACACTGCCTGTGGCAGGGAGATCCATGGCACGACTTCCAGACCAACAAAGTCATGTAGATGGGTAGTTGTTCGAGGTCAACTCACGAGTGACTGAAAAATCTTAAATTATTTAATTATTATTTATTAATAAAAACATCAATTCACGCAAAATGCCAATTTTCAGCCCGTTTCAGTTTAGATCGAGTACCATGCTCTATCTTGCTAAACATGCGGTCATGCTCTTCATCTTTAATAAAACGCCGATAAGGGACGCGAATTTGCGGTTATGGGCCTTTGCTAGTGGAGAAACTGAAAAAAAAGTTTTAGAAACAATCGTCACACAACCTCCTGAACAAAATCGATATTTTTCTAATCTGACATGTCAAAACATGACAAAACTTGACAGGTTAATATGGTAGCAGCTCACGAATTGTCAAGTTTTCGAGTAATTTGTTATATGACGGATCAGAAAATTATCGATTTTGTTAAGGAGGTTGATTACGATTGCGTCGACATTTTCAGTTTCTCCATGAGCGAAGGCAAATAGAGAGAGATTAAATTAAAAAAAAATTACGCCGGATCTATCCGACAATATCGATCGTAACGCGAGCAAAATCAATTGTGGAAGAATGCCATCACACGTTCATCAGAAAATTCCCTTTAATTTATAACAGGCTTAATAAGAAAGAGTTTTTAACCATATGTACCTTAATTGATAAAGATTCTTCTTATAATATTAAATTTTACGATTATACACTTTTCGCAAATATGGCTCATGGCTCCCTTCCTACAAAGTCATAGAAAAATATTTTTATAGATGATTAAGTTATAGGTTTTTACCACTTAGGTACTACAATAATATAAATATCGTTTTATTACGTGCGTGACAGTATTTAACCTAGCCTCATTCTGTTTTTTGTATATCATTTGTTTGTATGTTCAGTTTTCAGTGCAAGTTGGTGGTAACGTTGGTTACCTTGTGATTACCCCGCCACAATTCGTGTTAGAATTGTGATCGAAATCGAATTAATATTACCTACCCAAAGTCAGGGCCGGATCTACGAAATCTGGCGCCCTGTGCAGTAGGTACCGATGGCGCCCCCCCCCCCCCCCTACATTTTTATTTTGATTAATAATTCGTTCACCCTAATTTTTTTTTTTTTTTTTTTAAATTTTTTTTTTTAAACTAATTTATCAAATAAAATCAAGACATATAAAGGTTGTAACTTTTCCAAGTGACCTGGCGGTAGCTCTCACACTCGTTTTTTTTTAAAGAGAGAATCGCCAGGAGCCCTATACTCTCTGAATCTATTGGGTAAACATAAAATTATGGTGCTTTTTAATTATTTTAGGAAAAACTCTTTTTGCAAGTTATGCTTTAAAATAATACAACGAATTGTTTGTTTGTCCCCGTACCATGATTTAAAATATAGGTTACGAGACAATGCGGGTGGTTTCGCTGAACTAGATCCATTAGACATTCTTGAGATTTACTGCGTTTATGTATATACCCAACGCGAATATTAATAGAAAAAGCAAATACAAATACGTTCTCATGGCAACGTACGTACAACACAAGAATAGCATCTACAGCTTCTGACTAGCAACAGGCAGTCCCGACAAGAGACAGTGAACAGTGAGACGGAAGATGGTCCTTCAAACCCTTCACACCGTTAATTTACAACTTTTAAGTTATAAATTATAAATTTAAAAATCTAATAACATAACCTTAAATTTGTACCTTGCATATCCATTTCCCAGGTTCTGTGTTGATTGAACAAACACCAACACCATAACTTGAAACACTAAACTGACAAAGACGCACTCATAAATATAACAAACCACCCACGACGCATTGACACCGTATAAAGCGTAAAATAACAAATCTAATACTTCAACTGTCGAACTGTCAAATCAATGATGAAACTGTTCAAGTTGCAACATGCAAATCTTGCAAACCGTGCGATGTTTATGCTAATGGGATTTACCGAAGATTTCATAAGAAAATGGTCCTTAAATACTTTCTCATAGAGACTTAAATCGTACAAAAGCATTTTGAAAGGCGCAATCGGTTTGTTTATTATTTTGAATAAAAGTACGGCGCTGTGATTGGTTATTGAATTTGGATAGCACTAATTCGTCGTAAAAGACGGTAAAAGATATATGGAAAAATAGATCTTACGTTTAAACTAAATATATGGAATTTGTAAAAAAATTCTGTAACTGACTATAAATTCGTAAACCGTTGAATATAAAACAGATGCGTGCGCAGTCTGTATCTTTGGAAAGTGTTGCTAGAGCGTAATAATTATTTCGTACTATGGGTAATTTTTAAACGATTCAGGGAATATTTTAACAAATTTTTAATACAATATTTATTTTCTCACGGCGCCCCTTCGGAGTTGGCGCCAGGTTTTTTGCACGTTTTTGAACGTATGGCAGATCCGGCGCTGCCCAAAGTCCGTAGAAAATTTAACAAAGTAAGCTTATCAAGGGGGCAGAGCAGTGATTGGCAAAATATCGTGACGTTGCTTGTAGTCAATGACGTTATATAGAGCACATTCCTCGCTCAACTTAAACCGACCAAATCGGCCAAGTGTTATCATTTATTAATTTTAAATAATGATAATATTATTACGCAAATCGATAAACATAAAGTTTTTAGTATGAAAAATATTTTTTATAAATTTTTAAAATTTACATAGGCTTAGCATTTATCAAAACCAAATCAGAAATACGACCTTATTCGGACCGGTGTTTCGTAAATTTTACAAAATATTTTTAACTGCTGAATATCTACAAAGTATACCTTTAGGGGTTTTCTTTAAAACCACGAAAAGAAATTTAAAATAAATAGATAAATAAGTTTTTAGTTAATTTTTTTCATAAACACCAATTTTCGTGTTTTTTTAAACGCTGAATACAAAACTTTGGATTCGTTTATTTACCAAAACGTTACGAGGAATTGTTGGTATTATATTTTTCTGTTTTTTAAAGACAATTTTATAATTTTAATCTTCAAATTAAGATTGAAATACTGGATTTTTAATTACTAGCAAAAGGCCTCTGTCGTGTGGCGCCCATTTATCTTTCTCTATACGGTACAATTTTGAACTAAAACCTTTTTTCTAAATATTTCAAAAGATGGCAGTAATCAATCACGGTGAGAAAGATATTATTATATTTATTTTTGGAAACGATGATATATCATCTATCTACCTATACATGTAGGTACCTATACGTTTTAATATAATAACCTGCCTACTGTTTTATATCGACGTCAAGCTAGTAGAGTGCAGTCGTGTCAAATTTTAAATGATTATTATATGATTAAAATAATACCTACGTAAATACAATAAAATAACACGGAAGTGAGTGGTAGAAGAACTCAGTGATGCCCGGTGGGTAAGTACTTGGCTATTCAGATCCGGTCACCCAACACGGCTGAAGCTATTTCAGGCAACGCAACGTTACGATTCTTTTTTTAAATACATTTCTTTGAAAAATAGTAATTTTCAATTTTTTACAAGAACAACATTCTTTTTATAACTTTTGAAGGTTGTTCCCAACAATGTAATATATCATTGAAAAAGAAGATAGCACTAAAAATCTAAACGAAATTATTTAAAAATAATGTAATTGTGGGATAACACAAATTAATCGCATAAAATGTTGATAGGTACTTGCGCACGCCGGCATTTTAACTCGCGACCTCCGGATTCGTCTCCTTCCCCTCTCCACTACCTTCATCCTCACAACATACCCCGCATTGGGGTATGCCCGGTATGCCGTAGTCTCACTGGCTCCAATTGGGAGCAGCTGGGACTCTTGTAAGGTATTCAACACATAATAAAAATATAAATCTCTCAGTAGGTATTTATACCTTTTTTTGAAGTCTACATACATCGACATATTATTATACCTCTATGTCCGTACATATTACAATCTGAATTCTGAAATGTGGTCTTTCAATGTTTTTCAGTAGGGTCATTTGCAATACCAAGCACAATACAAAACATGCGACTGCCATGTGTCATGTTTTGTGCATAGCGAGCCAGCGCGGCGTCATCACGAAACGGCCATATGGATAGGTAGGTAGGTATTATGCATGCGTTTGTGGGTCAAAGACTGCGTTTGTCAAAAAATAAAAGGAAGGAGATGGGGAAGAGGAAGGTGGGTAAGTACCTGGCTATTCAGATCCGGTCACCCAATACGGCTAAAGCCATTTCGCGCAACGTTCCGATTTTTTAAAAATAAATTTTTAATAACTTATGAAATCTTTAAACAATAACAGTTTCTCGGAGTTTGCCAACCATTTGGTGGAAAACAGTCACACCTTTGACTTCAATAGTGGAATAGAATTAATGCATTGTAATGTCAATGGCATAAATGAACTAATACCGTCAATGGCATTCAGTTGGATAAACTAGAAATTTTAGATATCCGAAAGAGTGTTAATGCGAATTTGAATATTATTAATACCTAATCAAAATCTCTTCTTAAATGACCTAATATCCCTTTGTGGGTACTTGCGCATGCCGTAATTCGAACTCGCGATCTCCGGATTCGTAGTCAAGGATCGTAACCGTTCAACCACCGAGGTCTGGAATATCGATACGTTTTCAAATGTTCTAGTATTATTATTATTCGTGAAGTTGCAGTTGAAGCTGCCACGTGTAGACATGTATACAATGCACGTCTCAGTGGAAACATCAAATGTTTTTATGGTCCTTTTTTATTTTAGATAACTGTTAGTAGAAGTGTCGACTGCCGTTCAAATCCCAGACCATCCAATTTCTTTTCCAAGTTTTTAAACGTTTTTTTAAAGTAGATGGTAAAAACATTTTTTGAGGGTTTTTTGGAGGTTTTAAGATTATAGAAGAAAAAAAAATTGTGGACTTATTTTATAAAGTTTCTTGAAATGTTATTTATTTATTTACGCTTTGAAGGCTTTTACATGTAACATCGGTAAGTTGTACAGTAGCATCATAACAATAACAAGTATATTATAAAATAAAGTCCTCCGCCGCGTCTGTCCGTCTGTATGTTCGCGATAAACTCAAAAACTACTGAACGCATTTTCATGCGGTTTCCGTCAATAAGATAGAGTGATTCACGAAGAAGGTTAAGGTATATAATTTGAAGGTTTTGTGTAAAGTTTTAAACATATAATATATTAAGGAGAAAGTCTGTACACGAGCGGGCTGGCAAGCGGTTGGCGTGGATTTGATTTGTATGCAAAACTACAGTTTTATGCCGAGGTTGATAAAATTTTGCACATGTGACCTATAAAACAAGAGGAAAGTCACTGTCTACATTTTATTCCGAAAACTCTTTGTAAAGCCCGGGCATTGCCGGGGATTACGGCTAGTAAATAATAAAGAGCATGAAAGACATTAGGTGCAGTGTAATGATTAATTAATAAGAAATAACGATAATATTATTTCGCAATACGATAAAAATAATATTTTTAACGGGAAAAAAAATATTTTAAAGTTACAAGGGCTTAGCTTTTATCAAAAACAAATCAGATTTTTTTTTTCAAATAAATTATGAAAATCCTTGTAAATTCTATGTAGGTTTTTTTCTAAAACGATATTCGTAAAATTTTTTTCAAAAATAATTTTTTTTATTATAATAATTCTGATAATAATAATTCTGATAATATATTTGGTTATAGCATTGGTAGTAATAATAATGAAAATATAATCAATGATTTATTAGATTTATTAAAACAAAAATTAGGTGTAAAAGCTAGTAGATTAAAAAGATATAATTATACGTATAATAAAAGAAATAATAATAGATTATTTCAGAAAAATGAGAAAATATTTTATTCCAAACTTGACGATAAACAGAATATTATTTCGAATAATAATATTCCGTTGCCATCTGAATCAGATATGCGCGATTTTTGGACAAACATTTGGAGTAAAGATATAAAACATAATGAGGCAGGTAACTGGATAGAAAATGAAGAACTCAATTGTTCAGACATTGAACAAATGAGTTTTTCTGATATATCGGTTGAATTGTTAGCCAAAATTATAAAAAATACTCATAATTGGAAAGCCACGGGTTGCGATTGGATACATAATTTTTGGTACAAACGTCTAACTACTTTACATCCTCTTTTTGCAAAAAATCTTTCAAAACTTGTCAGAGAACCTCAAAATTTTCCTAATTTTCTAACTAAGGGCATTACTTATATGTTGCCTAAAAGCGAACATATTAATAATCCCTCTCAATATAGACCCATTACATGTCTACCGACAATATAAAAAATTTTAACCTCTTGCTTGACAGATTTAATATATACTCATTTGGATGAAAAAAATATTTTATCTGAACAACAAAAAGGTTGTCGCAGAAAACATATGGGATGTAAAGAACAGTTAGTTATTGATTCTGTAATTTTAAAACAAATTCAAAATCAAAAGCGTAATTTACATACTTGTTATATAGATTATCAAAAAGCTTTTGATAGTGTCCCGCACTCGTGGCTAATCAAAATATTAAAAATATATAAAGTTAACCCAATTATAATTAGCTTTTTGAAAAATATTATGTCCTTTTGGAATACAGATTTGCTAGTTAATTTAAAAGGTAAGAAAATAGTAGTACCGGGCATTTCAATAAAAAGAGGGATTTTTCAAGGAGACTCATTGAGCCCTCTTTGGTTTTGCTTAGCATTGAATCCCCTTTCTAAAATGTTAATTAAAAGCAAGTTTGGAATAAAAATTAAGGGTAATACAAGAGAGAGTAGTATAGTTTCACATCTATTATATATGGATGATATAAAATTATTTTCAAATTCTGAATCAAATTTAGAGAAAATGATTAAGGTAGTTAAAATTTTTTCAGATGATATTAAAATGACTTTTGGTTTAGATAAATGTAAAACTATCCATATAGAGAAAGGCAAAATTGTAGATGGAGACGAGGGTATATTTAGAAATTTCAAAATTCAAAGTATGAAAGGGGATGAGGTTTATAAATATTTAGGATACCCGCAATCGAATAGATTAGATCACACTAGTATTAAAAATGATATTAGGATTAAATTTCAAACTAGGATCAGAAAAATTTTAAAATGCAATCTATCTGCTAAAAATTTAGTAAAAGCAATAAATACTTGGGCAATACCTCTACTAACGTACTCATTTGGCATAATTAAATGGTCGAATACAGATTTAGATAGTTTAGAACGATTAATTAGAACTACGTTAACAAAATTTAATTGCCATCATCCAAATTCAGCTATAGAACGAATTAATTTACCTAGAAATTTAGGAGGTAGAGGTGTAGTCAAAATAACATCTTTGAAACACAATCAGGTAGAAATGCTTAGAAATTTTTTCCATAGGAAAGCTAATAGCTCAGAAATGCACAAAATAATTTGCAAGGCAGATAGAAATATTACACCTTTAAATTTATATGACGAGAATGCCAACATTCTTATAAATACTAACCAGGAATTATTAGATTCCTGGTCAAATAAAATTATTCACGCAAAACACTTCAATTATCTTAACCAAACGTATGTTGACAAACTTTCGTCAAACAAATGGTTGAGTATTGGAGAGTTGAGCGCAGAAATAGAAGGATTTATGCTTGCCATTCAAGATAGAGTCATTAATACTAAAAATTATAGAAAGCATATAATCAAAGATATAAATCAAATTGATGATTTATGTAGAAAATGTTTGGCTTTTCCCGAAACTATAGAACATATTATATCGGGATGTTCTATATTAGCGCCTTCTGAGAATACATTTAGGCACAATCAGGTTTTAAAAATAATTCACCAAAGTTTGGTAATTAAACATAACTTGATTGATTGCCGTAATGTAGTACCTTATTATGAATATGAACCAAATTCATTTATAGAAAATGAATTTTATAAAATATATTATGATAAAACTATACTAACAGACAGAACAATTAGTCATAATAGACCTGATATAGTTTTACATGACAAAATTAAAAAAATAACTTATATCATTGATGTAGCTATTCCAAATTCCTGTAATATTCAAAAAACTGTTTCTAAAAAAATTAGAAAATACACAGATTTAGGAAATGAGATTAAAAGAATTTGGCATTCTCGGACTATAAAAATATTACCATTTGTTATTTCGGCCACTGGCATAATACCTAGGAATCTGATTCAAAATTTAAGCATATTAGATTTGTCAAAGAATTTGTATATAAAAATGCAAAAAGCAGTAATTTTAAATACATGTAGGATTACAAAAGATTTTTTAAATATTTATATTGAGGGATCAGTAGGATTTATAGGTTCAATTAGAAATGCCACAGAGCCGAACCCTCTGATATGAAAATATCTGGAGTCGGTGAATTATATTCCCATTTGGTCTCTAGTAGGTTGACATGTTGTTCTTGTATTGTTTTGTATTTATAATACTTATATAGTGCAATTGCATAACGTGGATTCACTAGATGATCATTTGGGGAAGTGTATGAAAGGGTTTAGTTTTTCCTTCTTTTTTTTTTTTTTTTTTTTTTTTTTTTTTGGGGGGAAAATTTAACCCGGACATTTAAATCTGGTGCGTAAAAAATAATTTGTTATAATGATATTTTATTTTATTACAAAATAATATTAGTACGCGAAACTTAAATACGTGTGAATATTTTCGTGACTTAAATTAAACACTTTTTTTAATGTTTTCTTCTACTTTTATTTCAATAAATAAAAATATATACAATTAAAACAGTATCTACACACCACACGCACTATATATTATATAATGACAACGGTGAAATAATTCATTTAATATACTTGTTTTTTAGCGACATCTTTCGAAAACAAACCAAACTTTTTGAAACCAAAAATATTCCAAATTTCTCAAAAGGACCATCACGTCCGCTAGAGGCCCTCGATGAAGTTTTGTGTGAAAAATAGTACCTATTACAATCCTTCTTAAGCCGCAGAATAGTTCCTTTGCTAGACGCTGTGGCGCTATTGGCAAAAACACATCTGTCAAATTTGACATTTGCCAATGTTTCATATACTCACAATATAATGTGGAAAGTAAGGAACACTCTTTTGTTTTCAGCGATTTTCAGTATAATTTCTTAATTCAAAAGTTTATTCCTGTGTGATAAAGATAGACAATCAAATAATGTGTGTGTATGAATGACATGGATATATGAGCGGGCGGCGTATTGCTTGTCACTTTTTGATGGAACGTTCGCTTTCTCCTTTTCTCGAGGCCCACTAGAATAAAAGGTCCGGCTGCCTGTCGGAGTTTGATATGTCGAGCTATACAATAAATACAATAGGGCAACAACAGTTTTCAAATGGTGGCAATTGTCATCAATACTTGTTAGAACTACTGATTTATGTGTTGTTTTACCGCAAGCAAACAAATAAACAGAGTGTTTAGGTTGATTAGTCTACTTTAAAACAGTGAAGTTTACTTAACAACAGAAATTTGACTGTTGCGTGTCCAGACCCTTTACTTTAGTAGGACTTGAATTTTCTCTAATGACGTGTAAAACCGCGAGCGGGAAACATGAAAATTAATTGTAATTTTTATAATAATCGATAATATTAAGTAATTTGCGTGTGCTTACAAATGAAATGTTATTCATTCGCCTTTACTATTATTTGTCGAGTAATTGAAACATTTTCTCATCACACAGGAGGGCATTTTGGCACTTTTTAAAATGCAATTTACTTACTGGTAAGTGGTGGTAAGACGCAACCTTACTCGACGCGTAGCAGTTTAGTACTAATGTACTAGATATCGAGATCGGTGCAATTGTCTTGTTCTTGTCTTCCCACTTTGAGATTTCTACCCCTCGTCTAATAGTATGTAACGTAATTGCTTGTAGTCCATTTTCCACTAGGAGATTTGAATTTACCCTTTTTATTGTTTTTATTTCTTGATAGGGCAATCCGGATGCAATCCCATTTTATGATGGGTAGTAATTCTTAAGTGAAGGAAATAGTTAAAATTTTACACAGGTATTTTGTTATTAAAAATTTAAGGGTAATTATCGGTTCGGACTGGCCACGCTTATTACGAACAATTTAAAAAAAAAACTTTAGATTCGCCTTAATTATATATAAAAGGAAACTTTTTGGGAGCGGCGGAAAATAATGCATTTTAATTTTCAATTGCATAAAACCAAAATTCTCTTCGCGAACCGACACAGCGAAAATCCGCGGCCGTACCTGTCACTGTTATGTTGGTATCCTTGATAAATTAACAAGAGCTAATACAACTGTAGCCGACTTTGTGGGATACCTACATGAAATACCGCGAATCACAAACCATGTTACACAAACCTAGCGTAGCCGCTGTAGCCCATTCACACCATTCATTTATCGTTCATTTCGTGATTTCATTCCGCCTCTTTCCCTCGAAATGAACCGTGTGAACACCGAAGTGAATAGAGACAGTTCCGAATGAAGCATACCAACAATGTTGGAATGCTTCCTTCGGCACTGTTCCCTCGCAACCGGAATTTAACATCACGTGACGCGAATGATGTGTGTGAACACTCAAGTGAACAGTCTTTCACTCGCAAATCAGTCGGCCGAAATGTTCTGTCGTGAGGACGAGTAGCCGGAGCGGTTTAAACGTCAAAATGCTCCGTTTGGTTCGCTTTTCGAAATAACTCCTACACGTCTCATAGAAATCGTTGTTTCTCCCTTACTATCATAGTGAAAAATATGATCTAAACGGTATTGGAAAGAGAAAATAATGTTCTATATATCCAATATAACAATTAACCACAAAAATAATACGAATGTACACTTCTATGGAACCAAAGTTTCTGATCGAATTTGAAAAAGAAATTATGAAACATTGTGAATTTTTTATGAATTATTTTTATATGAAACGTCAAAAAAGTGAGGTGACAGAAATGTTTATACTTAATTTATTTGTCTAACAAAATAAGTGTGTGTTTTTATATTTCTTTTGTTAACCAGTAATTTTAGTTAGAATAAAAGCAAGTAGAGCCATTTTTTAAACTTTTAAAAGTTTACATTAAAAATTATTGTATTTAAAAAATTACGTGGTTATTTCTAATAATAAATTTTGAAAGCATCTTTTATCACCTTTCCAAAACAGTTTTTAGTTTTGGGATAAGTTAATAAATATTCCATTTATATGGATTTTATTGCAAGCCGAGGCCTATTTTGGAATAAAAATATTTTCATGGTGCTAAAATAGTGGTAGATATCAGTTTTCAGGTTATTATTTAACCATATGTTCATTTTATGGTGCTGAAATTTATTTACTGTTTACAAGAATCGCCAATTTCTCGTAATTTAGTTCGACGTTATCGGAAATGTCAATTGAAATCGTAAATATTCCCGAACATAGCCGTCAGCGCCGGACGAATTCCAATGCGGCCGCGACTACTCTCGACGACTTCGCAGCGAGAATGTCGAGTGAACTCTTCCTTCGAAGGAACCGTGTGAACACGCGGCGGAACGAGAATGGAACATTTCATCGAGTAAACCTTCACCCGAGTGAATGGTGTGACTTCAGCATAAGCGGGATGTTTTTCTTGCCTTGACGCGAGTAGGCGTTATAAAGGGGCACTTTCTTTTGTATCACAAACCATATTACACAAACAAGCCCGCTAGACAAATTTCATAATTACGCGCCTTATCCCACGAAGTCGGCTACAGTCGTATTAGCTAAGGCGGCCAACTTTATGAAATATCAATGCGGGACAGTGGATGTCAGCCGGGGGGGGGGGGGGGGGGGGGGGGGGGGGGGAAATCATGTTCATGAATTCTACCACAAATTGAAATTCTACCACGATCGGAAATCAAGAATGATGTCCGCGTAATAAGATGAATATGCAACTTGTTATTTAATTGGTTGTTATATTCTGAACCCAAAACTAGTTTAAAATAAATTTGTATGCGGCCAATTAAAACTACACTCACAACATGAAAATGGTTAATTAATTCTGGCAATACATACGCAGTATTCAACTACAATTTTATACCTGCACTTAAAATAGGTCTAGCTTACTGCATTCAAATGTAGCATCGTTCTATAAAAAAAGAGTGATTGTGAGAGCCCTGAACGAGTACCTATCTGTTACTTATACTAAGGCGGGTATGTATGTGGTGGATAACCTCCAATGCACTTAGAATGAGAAAATGTTTTTCTTCGAAATGCGTCAGCAGATGAATCCACAGGAGAAATTTTATATTCTAAATACAAAGGTAGTTTAAATTAGGGGCCGTTCAAGTATTACATAACGCACTTGGGGGGGGAGGGGGGGTCTGGTGAAACGTTACGGCGCGTTACGGGGGGGAGGGGTTTCGAAGGACGCGTTACGTAACATGTTTTTCTTTATTTAAATAAAAAACTAAGGAATTGAAATCTTCAAAGTTGGCAAGCCTTTTAGTTTATGTTGTACGGGGAATTCCTCGACTGTATTGTGCGTCATTTTTATTTTATTTTCGTTGTCAGTATTCGTTATTGTTTTAAACACGAAATACGCATAAACACAATTTGCTGTAGTCAGTGTTGTAAATATGAGTTTTTAGGAATTTTAATGTCGTCCAAACCGGGAGATTTACATCATCAGCTGTTATTGGCCTATAAAGGCTCTCATGCTGACTTGCCAGCGAAGTGCAACCAAAAAATGCCAACCAAATTTGGAAGACAGCAAAAGAAAAATTAAAAAAATGAAAAATTAATGCAACATATGAATGATGTTATACGAGAGTTTTTAGTAAGAACAACGCTTTTTAGTTATTACACACAGGTTAGTTTACTGCTAAAATATAATAATATTACCTAAAGCTAGGTTTCGTAGAACATGCACAGTTACACTCAGAACATAAAAAAGGTTTTCTTCACTTTGAATCGTTCTGTGGATTTTTTAATCTCCCTTTCGAGAACTTGAAAAACCACGTTGGGCAAAAAAATAGTTTTGTCTGCTGAAGGTAAACATGTGATTTTTGTGCCTCTTTGTAGAACACGAATAGTTGCAGTAGAAACATGAAAGTGGTTTTGTAGCACTGTGAGTCAGCAAATGATTTCTAAGAAGTTCCTTTGTACAACATGAATAATTGCAGTCAGGACACGAAAAAGGTTTTGGTCCAGTGTGGATAAACATGTGAATTTTTAGATACCGTTTTGTAGCGCCTGAATAGTCGCACTCGGGACAAGTAAAAGGTTTTTCATCACTGTGAATTAGCAAGTGCCGTTTTAGTTTTTTTTTCGAGAAGAAGAATAGTTGCAGTCAGGGCATGAAATGGGTTTTTCACCACTGTGAGTAAACATGGTTTTTTTATTTCTCTGATTAGTTACAGTCGGAACATGAAAAATGCTTTTCTCCACAATGAGTAGAGTCAGCAAGTGAATTCTTGGATACCCCTTTTAAGAACACAAATAGTTGCAGTCAGGACATGTAAAAGGTTTTCTCTTCTGTAAATCGCACTGTGGATTTATAAATTGTCCTATTGAGAACTTGTATAACTGCATTCTGGACAGGAAACTGGTTTTTGTCCACTGTGCTTTAACATGCGATTTTTGGTGACTCTTTGTAGAACATGAATAGTGCAGTAGATACATGTAAAAGGTTTTGTATCACTTTGAGTAAGCAAATGAGTTCCTTTGCACTACATGAATATGGTTTTTGTATTCTAGCGACATTTTAGTACGTTGCGCAACTTAATTGTGACTTTCAGGTAAAAATTGTTACTTGGGTGTTACGTAACCAGTAGCGTAGCGAGGGGGGGGCGGGGGGGGGGGCGGACCGCCCCGGGTGCCACCCGAGGAGGGGGTGACACTCGAAGTGGAGAAAAAACTTATGAAAGTGCAAAATTGCCGTAAAAAATATTTTACACGGTAACACTGACTGTTATTTTGCTCTATGGCTTGGTTGGTCGGGGATTCCCGAAAAATGTTTTTTTTGTTCCTAGCTCAGTCGGGGATTTTCCTGAAATATTCCTTGTGTCATTCTAATTTCGTTAATATATTGTGATTAACGTAGACTCGTGAAGTGAATTGTTATCTGTGGACTAACGTGAATTAGTGAAGAAGTTATTATTTTGTTAGCGTGTTTATTTGTGCTGAAAGACCAGTTTAAAAAACAAGGTAGGTAGGTGTGAATTTTTAGATACTGTTTTGTAGCGCATGAATAGTTACAGTCGGGACAAGAAAAAGGTTTTCCATCACTCTGAGTTAGCAAGTGCCGTTTTAGTTATTTTTTTCGAGAATAAGAATAGTTGCAGTCAGGACATGTGTAAAGTTTTAAGGTAAGGAACTGGTAAAAGAAAGACTCATCTTCAGGACAATTTTTAAGGGACTCTTGAGTTTATTGATTCTATTTCCAATTACATTTTTATAATCGGAAGATGCAAACTACCCGAGACAGACCAAGGAGTTAGTAGTTAATTAGGTGTGGTTTCAGCGAAGCGACGAGGAGAAAGAGGTATATCCCCTTAAAAAAACCGCCATTTATAGAACAATCTCCTTGGCTGGCCAGAGCTTTGTACCTTCCAGTGACATCTGTTGATAATTTATCTAACTAGCTATGAGAGTTCTCACCTAATGTTTTTACGTAGGATCTCGAGAGGTGTGAGTCCTAGCTAAATTCGATTTTTAAAGGTCTGAATTTCAGACATATTCCCACCCAAAAAACGGTGAGGATTAGAGTTTTTTATTACCCAAAAATGAACAAAAAATATCCTACTTATAATACTAAAAATAGCTCACAATTTTTTTAACTTTAACTATTTCACCCCAGATTAAATTATGCAACTAACAAATTCATATTTACATGCTCTAGCTAAAAATTCAAAGTTAAAAATTAAATCAATGAGTTATAACAATAAATTACACATTCAATTTTAGGACAAACACAATACAATGAGGACGGGACCAGGTCTTCCTTCCAGGACAGCCAATTTTATTGTAAATATTATTAAATGTCTAAAATAAAATATATGTGGGCACTTGCAGTGTTTTTTTTTATTATTATTATTATTTTGGTTAGCTTATAACCTTTAATTTTCACCCAATCTGGTTTTTCTTTTTACACGAGTTTCACAAGAGGTCACGACCTCCACCACCTTTATTCATTTTGCCTTTATTATACCTTTTTATTGTTTTTCACTTTTATTTGCATTTTTTCATTAATTTTTTATTGTTTTTCGCTTTTATTTGCACTTTTTATTAATTTAAAGTCTGGTTATAGAACTTCAGCTTCATTTATATATTATGTCTTGCTTGGGGGCGCCACACTGTGTTGGCGCTGTTGGGTCGCTTCTTATTCTCCCTGGTCCATCTCGGGTAGATGATCTTCGCATTTGTTGTCCTCAATTGGAAGCAGGCATAGTTTTGATATTGCCCTCTGGACCGTTCCCTGTGCTGTGATGATGGTAGCCACTCGTACTCTTCCATCAGGCCCGGGATGTACAGCGTGCACTCGTCCTAGCCTCCAAAAACAAGGAGGTTCGTTGTCTTCCTTCAGAATGTCCATCTGGCCTGGTTTCAGCTGCCTTTGGTGGTTGCCAGTCCATTTCGTCCGGGTCTGCAGCTCAGCCAAGTATTCTTTGCGCCACCTCGACCAAAAAGACTGTATTAGTTGGTTTAATTTTTGGTAATGATTCAATCTATTGACTGCTACATTCTGCAAATTCTGCTCCGGGATCGCTGCTAAACTCGTTCCAATGAGAAAGTGACCAGGACTGAGAGGGTTTAGATCTTTGGGGTCATTGGACAGCGGACAGAGGGGACGGGAATTCAAGCATGATTCAATTTGACATAATACAGTACTGAATTCCTCATATGTTAATAGTGAAGCGTTTGCTACCCTTTTCAAATGATATTTTACTGATTTGACCCCTGGAGGCAGTCCCCCGAAGTGCGGAGCCCTTGCTGGTATAAATTTCCAGCGAATAGATAAATTGGCTAAGTATTTATCAATTTTTTCATTTGAATTTTCCAAAAATTCATAGATTTCCCTTAATTCATTATTCGCGCCCCTAAAATTAGTGGCGTTATCTGAAAACATTTTACTGGGTTTCCCTCTTCGCGAGATGAAACGTTTAAACGCATTTAAGAAGCTATCAGTGCTTAAAGACATTACTAGTTCCAGATGTATTGCTTTGGTTACCATACATATAAATAGACATATATAAGATTTTACGCTGTGAGTCTTACGGCTAACACCTGATTTGATCAAAATGGGGCCGCAGAAATCCACGCCTGATGATTGAAATGCGCGACCTTCCGTTATTCGTTCGGCAGGTAGGTCCGCCATCAGTTGTTGCTCTGTTTTCGGGTTACATCTAAAAAATATAATACAGTATCTCAGAACCTTTTTAATTAAATTTTTACCCATAATCGGCCAGTATTTCATTCTTAATAACGCTAACAATGCCTGCGTTCCTGCATGTAAATATAAATAATGGTAGTGCCTGACAATAAGCTCACTTAGTTTATGATGTGATGGTAGTACTATGGGGTGCTGTTGACTTTCCGATATCATTTTTCCGTTACCCCCCACCCGGATTAAATCCTTAAACAAATAAGGATTTAATGACTTTAACCTACTACTATTCTTTACATTTACCCCGGCTTGTAAGGCCCTCGTCTCTTCCGGGAATGCAAAACATTGTGCACGAGATATTAATAAGTGAAGTGAATTCTCCAATTCGTAAACAGTTAGTGCTCCGCTACGCCTGGACAAAGAATTTCTGCAATTAAATATAAATCTTAAAATATAAGCTGTCACCCTTTGCAATTTGGTTAAGCAAGAGTATCTGGAAAATATTTCCCAATCCTGTTTTACGGCTGAAATTAAAGTTAGTTTTAATCTTTCTTCTGGTAGATCCAACGGCGTAACTTCACTGCTGGTAATCGGGTAATCGCCTGAAATCAACCAGGTGGGTCCATGCCACCAAATGTCAGACTTTAGTAGCTGCGACACCGTCGCGCCTCTGGATAAAACGTCCGCCGCATTATCCTCCGATCTTACGTGTTTCCATTGTGCGGGTTGACTGGACTCTTGGATTTCAGCTACCCTATTGGCCACAAATGTGTTCCACCTTGCTGGCTGTCCACGAATCCAGAATAGCGTTATCATGGAATCGCACCAGTAGGTTGTATCTATTTCATTTAAGTTCATAGCTATTTTGACATAGTTCACTAATTTTGTGAGTAAAACAGCACCACAAAGCTCCAGTTTTGGTAGTGATATGCTTTTCAACGGTGCCACCCTTGATTTTGATGTGACTAAATAAGAAGTTGTGTTTCCCGATTCATCAGTAGACACTATATATATACATGCTGCATAGGCCCTCTCCGAGGCGTTACAGAATCCATGCAGATGCAGTTTAACTTGATGTTTGCAAATTACCTTTCTCGGTATTTTTAAATTATTTAAAAGAGGTAATTCATTTATGTATGAATTCCACGCATTCATCTGTTCAGATGGAACATCTTCGTCCCACTGAATCTTAGTTTGCCACAAACCTTGCATTATCAGTTTTGCGACTAAAGTTATTGGGCCTATCAGTCCCAATGGGTCAAAGGTAGAGGCGATACATGATAACATTTGGCGTTTGCTTTTAACGCAGGCTTCTAAGGGCTCTACAATGTACTGAAAATAGTCCTGCTGGTTATTCCATGACAACCCTAGAATTTTCTTTTCCTTGGGGTTATCAGTAATAATCATATCTGTATCACTCTCTGGTTTCGAACTTATAGAGGGTAAATTTGATCGCCATTTTCGTAAATTCATGCCAGCAGATGCCAAAATGCTGCTTAACTGTTGCTTAATAGTGAGACAATCTGCCTCATTTTCGTCGCCAGTTATCAAATCATCCAAATAAAAGTTGTATTTTAGGATGCGACTGACCTTTCTGTATGCTTCTTGATTTTCTGTTCCTAACTGTTCCAAGCATCTGGTAGCCAGAAAGGATGATGGTCCCAAACCGTAGGTGACAGTATTGAGTTTATAGTGTCGGATTTCTTCTTCCGGAGAGTCCCTCCAGACTATGCGCTGCAAATCTCTATCCTCAGGCTGCACCAATATTTGACGATACATCTTCTCGATGTCGGCGGTTAATGCATACTGGTGCCTTCTGAAAAATAATAATTGCGCACATAAATCCTTTTGTAAAACTGGCCCTACCATGAGGGCGTCGTTTAATGATATACCGGTTGATGACTTGGCTGATCCGTCAAACACGACCCTGGTTTTGGTTGTCGTGCTAGACTCCTTCATCACTGCATGGTGTGGCAAATAATAACAAATTTTATCTTTTGGCGGTGCTTCGCACAGCGTCATATGCCCCAATTCCTGATACTCTTTCATGAATTTTTTATAATCTAGCATCAGGTCCTTATTGGCAAGAATTTTTTTTTCCATATTATAGAATCTTTTTTCAGCCACCTTTAGGGTTTCACCCATTTGATTAATATCGGGCCGCAGCGGTAATCTTACCGCAAAACGTCCTTTCTCATCTCTTTCATGCGTGCGTAAGAAGCTCTCTTCACATGCTCTTTCTTCGTGGCTTCTATGTTTTACAGGAGTTAGTTCCTCTATTTTCCAAAAGCTTTCTAATTGCTTATGCAATAAATTTAAGGATGAATTACAGGAATTTACTGGCCTTTTTGGTTTCGGAGTGGAGATAGGTCCAGAGACAAGCCATCCTAGCTCGGTCCTTTGTAGCGTGAGTCCAGCATCTCCAATTCTCATTCGATCGGTATGCAAGACTTCCCAGAACACCTCCGCTCCCAGTAGCAGATCTATCGGTCTGGTAATGTTGAAGTTCGGATCTGCTAATTGGAGACCGCTAGGGATCCCCGCGTCTTTTCTCTGAAAGGAAATTTGTGGCAGGTTACTGGTCACTTCAGGTATTATCAGGCATTCTATATTCCTTTTATATTCAGAATAGCTTGAAGTTATATTGAATTCCACTTTAGTTTTATATTTAAAATCTTATTGTGGATTCCCGTAACAGGAATGTTGACCGTTTTCTCTTTTGATTTTAATTTCTTTGCAAATTCCTTACTTATAAAATTAGTTTGTGCCCCAGAATCTAATAGAGCTCTTGCTTGAATTGATTGTCCGGCATCGTCCTTTATGTTGATGATGGCAGTGGACAATAACACGAAATTTGGTTCTACCTTCGCGGCATGATTTGTTACCAAAGGCGTTTCCTTCGCGGAAGATGTTGATGCCCTTTCGTGTTTTGATTCCTCCTCTTGTTTAAAATGAAGTAACGTATTGTGATTTACGCCATTGCATTTACGGCAATTAAATTTTGATTTGCAATCCTTTAATTTATGACCGAAGTTTAAACATTTTAAACAAGCGCCTAATTTGTGTATTTTATCAATTCGTTCTTTTGGCTTCAATTCCAAAAATTTGCGGCAATAATAAATCTTATGATTATCGTTGCAATGTAAATATTTTAATTTTTGTGCAGAAAATGAAACCATAGCTTCCTTTTTATAATTATGCGGATTCGTTTTTCCCGGATTAATTCTTTTTTCGTTATTTGATGAGGCCTCTAATACTTGGGCCCTTGTATACAAACATTGTCACGTAAATAATTATCAATTTGTGATATAATTATTTACCTGACCACTAACCTGATAATTTGAACAGCACGGAATGGATTGGCAACACTTTTTTTTTTCTCTCTGGTTTTTACTTTTTGAATTGGCACCGTACGGGAAGCCGGTGTTGATTCGACTTGTCACTTTAGTGATAGTTTTGGATTTAAAAAATGGGATAATCTCTTCGTTACAAATTGTTTTAAACGATTTTAATCGCGAGCCGGGCGATGTACATTTTGCAAACGCTTCTTTCTGATGTGATCGGAACGCTGTTTCTAATGTGATTGGTCGCCGCCATTGGGACCGATATTTATCCGCGAAATAACGGTATTGTAAATTACCTACATAATCGCGACTGGCATATTGAAAAGCTTTGCGAGGGAGAGTCCTTATGACCTGGTACGGTTATTGCTGCTCATATTTGTGACGGATGGTCACTCGGCGTTCATTTCCTGATGAGGTGTGCTGACGGAAATCGTGTTTCATCCGGTGGGCTCAACCGGAGCACTGGTGCTGATCTTGGATACTACTCCCTAGCGGGGAGTCCTCATTCTCTGGCCTTCCTGGGGGTCTTTCCTGGTTCCCATCCTGGAGATTGCGAGAGAATATGGCCCGCGGTTCATCAACGCGCTATATTCAAGTAAATTAAGAGTTCGTGTCAGTGTAGAATTAGATAAAGATCCATGGTCCGCAGGTACGATATTTCTTTCTGCTTAATTATATTCCTGTCAAATCTGTTATGAATCTGTTATGTTTCAGAATCTGTTATGTTTTTGGGGATGTGAAACCCGGCCCCTCAAAAGGGCAACATTGTTACGTTCTTTATAAAATTATACTGGGCTTTGGTTGTTTTGGAAATGAACTCTTTTATTACTGAAACCAATTTAACCTCACAAGTAGAAACCTGTTTTCGTTTATTCCCAAACATTCTTGTTCTTTTTTTATTCTGGAACAAAAAAAGCAGAACCTTCCTACATTACGGATCGCTAGGACCCACATAACCTGAGAGAGAGAGAGATAACCTTATATTTGGCGCTCCCAACGTTTTAAGTTGAATATTCTGCTTTTGGTGCCCGTATATTCTAACGGTCTGTTATGTTTTAAGTTTCTGCTTCTTTTTCCGAATTTTCAAGGTTGGATATGTATTATTCATTAATATCTTCATACTGTTATAATGGTACCAGTGTGTGTGTGTAGATGCGTTATAATGGATTATATGAAATATTTCGCGGTAGTTTGAAATTTTGTGCATATTATTATGTCTTTTTTTTGCTTTGCTTTAAATTGTATTGGTTTCCGGTTGAGCTTCGTTCGCTCTCAAATTTTGTGTAACGTAAACATAAATATACCTACTAGAACAGCTTCGTTCTTTTTTTCGGATAATATTTTTGGGACATTTTTGTAGGCTGGCAAGTTTGTCTATGGTTATGTCAGTTGTTATTACAGATCAGCTGATAGCGATTTTTGTTGACATGTGTCAGATGTCAAACGATCATTATTATACTTCGATTATGTTATCGTAATAACTTTATAAACAATTTTCCAGACTTAATATAGTGTTATTCGGTTTATCTCATAAATATTAACTATTTTATATGGAATCATTTGGAATTTTTTCTTCGTTTTTTTTACATAAATAAATTCCATTTGACAAAATGTCGTTGTCTAACATCAACGGGGCCTCAAAAGAGGAAATGATTCAGATGCTTTCTGACGTTAATATTACTCCAGAACCCACTTTGTCCGCCATGAGAGAGCAAGCGCGAATTTACAACAGGAACCTTAAACAATCTAGTGGTACTTCTTCTCAACAAGAAACAAGCAGTGATGAAAGTCCTAATACAAATACCAACATAACTAATAATTATTATCAGAATATAACTACAAATCCTTCCGTACATAGCTGGGGTGTTAAGTTTAACGGATCTTCAGACATCCGTGACTTTATACAACGTGTGGAGGAGTTATCTAGGTGTCGTCGTATTGAGTTGCCGCTTGTTGTCACTTCGTTTGCTGACCTTTTGGAGGGAAGAGCATTGCTATGGTATCGTACCATTTATAAAGATAATTTAACTTGGCTAGAACTGAAAAAACTAATTTTATCTCGTTTTGATCCAATCGCTAACCAAACCGAAGCTTTAAAAGCTCTCTTCTCTATGAAACAGAAGTATAATCAAAGCGTAGTTGATTATGTTGAAGACGTGCAATTAGCTAATTTAAGATTAAACGTTCAACTTCCGGAAGAACAAATTGTGGATTTAGTGTGCAATAGCCTATTGCCGAAATATGCTCTTGTTATTGCTTATTTTGAGGATAAAAATTTAAATTCCTTAATTAGTGTTTGTAAGCGATTTGAAAAAAGTTTAGCTATTTCCGACGATGAAGCAAATTCGGTCAAAGACAAGAATAAACCGTCATCCGTTCCGTTGAATAATAATGCTGCACCTTCTTCCTCTTCTTCTTCACCTTCTGCACAATTTTATAGAAATAAATTACTTTGCGCTTATTGTAATATAAAAGGTCATTCCAAGCCGTTTTGTAGAAAATGGAAGTTTGATTCTCAGAAGAATCATACCAAGCGACAAGCTAATCCTGAACGACATAATTCAAAAAACTAGACGGGGGTCCCCCACATTCTGCTAGCGAGGATGCTAGGAGACCACCGATAGTTTCAAACTCGAGTACCAGTCCCATCGACCATGACATGGACGCATTCATGCCGATGATGACCAGCGGTCAAGATATTAGACCTCATGTTAATATTGCAATTAACAATTTAGTTTTTTCAGCTCTTTTGGATAGCGGAGCTAGTGTGAGTTGTTTTGGTGGTTCACTGTATAGGTTTTTCTTAAGTTTAGGTTTTAAGTTAGATAAGCTTGATTCTTACGTTACCACCGCGGATGGTAAACATCAAGATGTAATTGGTACTATGCGGGTACTAGTTACTTTTAATAGTATTAAGAAATATATAATTTTTTTTGTAATTCCGTCTCTTTCTCCCGTGATTGTTTTGGGAGTCGACTTTTGGAAACAATTTGACATCGCTCCTCAATTGTTTTCAAAGGCCAACAGTGGACGTGATGTTGAGAATACTTTAAGTGAAATTCGCAAGATCACATCAGCTTCCCTACTGTCCCCTCAAGACAATCATAGGCTAAATAATGTAATTGATAAATTTAAGTCAATTTCGTTTGAAAAATGTGGACTGGGTCGTACTCATTTAGTGCAGCATAAAATTAATACAACAGGAGATCCCATTAAGCAACGGTATTACCCTTTGTCTCAAACTCGTCAGCAACAACTTGAATCACAACTTAAGGAAATGTTAGATTTAGGTGTTGTTCGCCGTTCGCGTTCGGCTTGGTCGAATCCGGTTTTGATCGTGCCTAAGAAGGATGGTTCTGCAAGGTTCTGCTTGGACTCTAGGAAACTTAACAGCGTCACGACAAGGGATTCGTACCCCTTGCCGTATATTTCGCGCATTTTAGACAAGCTACGTGGTGCACGCTTTATAACCTCTATTGATTTATCGAAAAGTTTTTGGCAGATACCTTTACATAAGGACTCTTGTTCTAAAACGGCTTTTGTTGTACCAGGTCATGGACTTTTTGAATTTGTTAGGATGCCATTTGGTCTGAAAAATGCACCTAGTGAATTACAGCGTCTTGTTGATGCTCTTTTTGGTCCAGAGTTCGATGAAAACGTTTTCTGCTACCTGGATGATTTAATTATTATTTCAGAAGATTTTGAGTCACATTTAGAATTGTTAAATAAAGTTTTCACACGTATTAAAGAAGCAGGTTTAACAATTAATCTCAAAAAATGTGAGTTTTGTAAGGACGAGTTGAAGTATCTGGGTTATATTGTTGATGCAAAGGGTCTTCGCACAGATCCAGTCAAGCTAGAGTCTATTCGAACTTACCCCACTCCTAAGAATTCTAAACAGTTAAAAGCATTTATTGGACTTTGTGGATATTATAGACGTTTCATCAAGAATTTTTCCACAATAGCGGCCCCTTTAACAAGACTCACTGGCTCAAGAAAGGGGGTGAGTAATTTTTCTTGGTCTTCAGAGGCTGAAGACTCTTTTAAAAAATTAAAAAAGGCATTAACTTCCGCGCCGGTTATCAATTGTCCTGATTTTTCACTTCCATTTACCATACACTGTGACGCGAGCAACGTTGGGATAGGCGGCGTGCTCACACAGGTCTTTGAAGGAGAAGAACACCCGGTTTCTTTTTTTTCTAGGTGTCTGAACATTCACGAGCGAAACTACGGCGTGACGGAGCGCGAACTCTTAGCGGTGTTAGATTCGGTGAATCACTTCAGGCCCTACATAGAGGGAGTTCACTTCACAGTAGTAACTGACCACTCCAGTTTGCAATGGCTAGTGTCTTTATCAAATCCGACAGGCAGACTTGCACGTTGGTCTACCCGCCTTTCTCAATTTTCTTTTGACGTAGTCCACAGGAAGGGTAAATTTAACACTGTACCCGACGCTCTTTCGCGTAAAGACGATTTAACTATTGGAGCCATTGACAACCTTCCTACTAGCACGGATAATTGGTACAATAACTTATTTACTAATTGTAAAAATAATCCTCAACGTTTTAATAATTTTCAAATTAAGGATAATTGTTTATTTCGTCACTCTAAGTCCCGTTTCGCTCTACAGGAGGATACAGCTTGGAAGCTGGTAGTTCCTTTTAAGGACCGTAACGCTATTTTAAGTAAAGAACACGAGTCTATTAGCTCTTGCCACCCAGGTGTATTCAGAACGTATAAGAAAGTTCAACTCCGTTATTTTTGGCCGGGTATGTATAATGATGTCAAAAAGTTTGTTAATAAATGTAAAACGTGCAAGGCACATAAAATAAATACATCTGCGCCGGCTGGCATTTCTACGAATCCAAAATTAGTCAACAGACCGATGCAAATGTTGTCTATCGACCTTGTTGGTCCTCTTCCACGTAGTTACGCGGGATTTATGTACATTTTATCGGTTGTTGACGTTTTTTCGAAATATACTTGGATTTTTCCGCTCAGAAATGCTACTGCTAAAAGCATTGTTAAAAATGTAGAACAATATATTTTCTTGGTACACGGTGTTCCGCAAACTTTTATATGTGATAACGGGAAACAATTTGTCTCAAAAGAATTTAAACAATTGTTATCAGATTATAATGTTCCCATGCCTTTTTATAACGCTTATTACACCCCGCAAAACAATGTAGTTGAGCGGTATAACCAAACTATCGGGACTGCCTTGTCTATCTTGACCGAGTCTGACCATCGTAATTGGTCCAGATTTCTGCCTCAGATTCAGTCAGCCTTGAATAATACGGTTAATTTCGCAACAGGTTTCACGCCTTTTTTCCTCATGCACGGAAGAGAACAAATCATTGACGGAAAATTTCATGAAATAAATATTTCTTCTGGTGTCGCAGACACTACCCTAGAACAATCTAGAAGTGAATTTGCTAAAAAATTGGAAGAGTTAGCTCCAATTTATGAGCAAGTTTCTAATGCATTACTGCAAGCTTTTAAAAAGAATGCCCAACACTACAACTTGCGTCGTAAGTCGGTTATTTATGATGTTGGAGACGTCATTTGGAGGAAAAATTTTGTTCAATCCAGTGGACCAGATTATTTCTCTCATAAATTGGCACCTAGATTTGTTCGCAATGTCATAAAGGGTAAAGTCTCTGATTTAATTTATACTTTGGCAGATATGAAAGGAAAAATAGTAGGAAATTTTCACGTCAAGGATATCGTTCGTTTAGACTAATTATTACTTTAAGTACATTATAGGAAGCCAATGTCGTGGTGTGTAAGACTACCAACCTTCCACTCCATTTCATTTGTTTCTTTATGTGTTTGTTCAGGTTATGTGTCTTGGAGTTTGGTACCTCCAAAGCATGTGGTCGGAGTAAACGCAATATTCTAGTTTATTGATGATAAACGGTTATTTACCCTCGTTCAACTAGAATCTGATCTGATGATCAGTGGCGCCCAAACCTTAAGTCATTATTTTTTTTTTTCTCTCTCCTTCACATGACTTATTTTTTTTTTCAAGTGATATATATAATTAGATTGGATATGAGTATTTCTCGTTTTTTTTAGTAGACACCCTGTCTATATTATTTCTGTCAGTATTATCACTGCAATGCACACACGCACACACATTGGTATCGCATCTCTACTCCGTCAGTTAACGGATATTTTGTAATGTTCCCTACTTTTAAATCTAAATCCATTTTTTCTCTAGTTCAGTGGAGCTTTCTTTCCATTTTGTCGTCCCTCCGACATGCCTTATAACCAAAGATCCTCCAAGGAACTAGAGAACAAAATATATTCTTAAGTGTAGTTCTTTGTGTAGCAGAGATTTGAGCAACTTTCTGGTATACAAAATGTGTATATTTTCATAAATAGATTATATTATATAATAAATAGATTATATTTAGCTAGTATTTGTTACAATTAAGTTTGGTTTAGCTTTCCTTAAAGTGAATAATGTTAAGTCATAGTTTATTAACAACATTGTTATGTCTTTCTAACAAAGGTAGTACTGCTTCAGCGTACTTTCCTATTAAGTAATTCCAGCATGGAATATATAATACTCTACCTCTAGCACAGGAGAGCGTATTTTTGTATAGCTTATAGTCATAAGTAAAATATTTATATTAGTCTCACTGCTGAAACACCAGTGTTTCTCTACACAATTTTGTACCTAGTGTCATTCAAATGTTTTGATTGATCACCAATTTAGATAGTGTCGATTATCACAATATATTCGATCACCAATACATATTGTCTGTTCAAGAAATTTTGCCTTTTGCTTACTTTTGAAGTAATATTTTGAAGGATCTCCGTCTACGGTGTGATCTCAGTCTTTTTCTTGTGCAAACTATGTACACTGTTTTAGTTATTAAAATGGCTTGTACTCTATATATTTTTTCATAGTGGTTCACTACTATTAGCTAGGTTTTTTTTGTTAAATTGTAATCCCTATGCATTCAGCTAAACATTCTAGATTCTGTTTCGCTTGTCTTTGTGTTCCTACTGATACTCATTGTTACCACTTGTAGACAGGTATATCTTTGGTATTGTAAAACCTGATCTAATTTTTTTAATTTTGAAACATAGGTATTTCTTATTATGTAAACCCTATTGTAACCACCTGTACGGATAGGTATTTCTAAAAAAATGTAAACCCTAATCTAACCACTTTTAGTAGACAAGTTTTGCAATCTTGGTCTAACTAATTCATTAATACACAAGTACTACTCATTTACTTATGGTTCTACATTGTTATAAATCTTTTTTTTAAACTTAATTAAACTAAGTTAAATATCTCTGAAAGATATTCCTCATTCTAGGTTTAATGTCTGTTCTGTATTTTGTTGAATAAAATTCTATGTTAACCTATTAGACCTGTTGGACCTAGGTAGATAGAATAGTTACCTTTTCGCTATTAATAAATAGCCTAAATTCAGTGAAGTGAGGGATGGTTGACCACCCTAAAGTGAAGCCTCTTTTTTAATGGCAAAATTTCCTGCTGAAGGAAAAGTGATGCTTTGTGCATAATTTTTTTTTTTCTTTTCATTGATTGTGTTCTTTATTTTTAAGATGTTCCCGATGTTAGGATGTCATGAGAATAACAGGTCTGGACTTCAGCCAGTAATGCCAGCACCCAGCTCCATCGTTGCTGAAGGTGTTGTAGACTCCTTATTCTCGTACCATCCTATTCTCATTGTTCTTTCAATCTATCTAGATTTATATGATTTATTGTTTATGATTGCTAATGGTTACTTGTTGTAAAATTTCTAGATACCTGATGGACCTATCTTCTAGTTAGTTAGTGTACCTTTATTTTTTTATTTTTTTTTTTACATCGGAACCATGGATTTCATGTTTGGGGCCAAACATTTTCGTGAGAAGGGGGGAATTGTCACGTAAATAATTATCAATTTGTGATATAATTATTTACCTGACCACTAACCTGATAATTTGAACAGCACGGAATGGATTGGCAACACTTTTTTTTTTCTCTCTGGTTTTTACTTTTTGAATTGGCACCGTACGGGAAGCCGGTGTTGATTCGACTTGTCACTTTAGTGATAGTTTTGGATTTAAAAAATGGGATAATCTCTTCGTTACAAATTGTTTTAAACGATTTTAATCGCGAGCCGGGCGATGTACATTTTGCAAACGCTTCTTTCTGATGTGATCGGAACGCTGTTTCTAATGTGATTGGTCGCCGCCATTGGGACCGATATTTATCCGCGAAATAACGGTATTGTAAATTACCTACATAATCGCGACTGGCATATTGAAAAGCTTTGCGAGGGAGAGTCCTTATGACCTGGTACGGTTATTGCTGCTCATATTTGTGACGGATGGTCACTCGGCGTTCATTTCCTGATGAGGTGTGCTGACGGAAATCGTGTTTCATCCGGTGGGCTCAACCGGAGCACTGGTGCTGATCTTGGATACTACTCCCTAGCGGGGAGTCCTCATTCTCTGGCCTTCCTGGGGGTCTTTCCTGGTTCCCATCCTGGAGATTGCGAGAGAATATGGCCCGCGGTTCATCAACGCGCTATATTCAAGTAAATTAAGAGTTCGTGTCAGTGTAGAATTAGATAAAGATCCATGGTCCGCAGGTACGATATTTCTTTCTGCTTAATTATATTCCTGTCAAATCTGTTATGAATCTGTTATGTTTCAGAATCTGTTATGTTTTTGGGGATGTGAAACCCGGCCCCTCAAAAGGGCAACATTGTTACGTTCTTTATAAAATTATACTGGGCTTTGGTTGTTTTGGAAATGAACTCTTTTATTACTGAAACCAATTTAACCTCACAAGTAGAAACCTGTTTTCGTTTATTCCCAAACATTCTTGTTCTTTTTTTATTCTGGAACAAAAAAAGCAGAACCTTCCTACATTACGGATCGCTAGGACCCACATAACCTGAGAGAGAGAGAGATAACCTTATAACATTTAATAAATTCTTCGTAGGTAGGTAGATTATTTTTTGTTGGGTATTGTTCCCAATGAGCCCTTGTATTTGAATCTAGCTTGTTTGATAACAAATAAATCAATACTACATCCCAATTTTTCGTAGCTATATTTAATTTATTTAGCGATTTTAAATGCAACTGTGCCTCGTCCAATAGGCTTCTTATTGCGACGTGATTTTCTGCCTTTAAGTCCGGTAATTTAAACAACGCGTTTACATGATTATTTATAATTATTTTTGAGTTTTCGTATCTGTCCGTGAGCATCTCACAGGCCGTTAAACAGTTGTCGACGTGCATTGGCAATGCTGTTATAAGTTTAAACGCTTCCCCTTTTAGACAAGAACGCAAATAATAAAATTTTTGTACGGCATCTAGGTTAGAATTACTGTCTACTAAAGATATAAACGCATCTCGGAATTCTATCCATTCGCAGTAATCACCCTTAAATTTTGGTAACTCTATTATCGGCAGTTTAATGTTGTTGTTTGTTTTGCCTGCGGAATGGTCCGAACCTAACCTCTCTTTAGCGTTGGATAAAACATCAAAATAATCGTTTTCAAAGCTCGCCCTTTCGCGATCGTCATCATCGGGAGATAAAGCTTCCATTTTATCCTGAATTTCCTCGAACTGATCCATTAAAAGCTCGAAATGTTTTATACGTAATCCTAGCTCACTTTGTGTCAACGAAATTTTGTTTAAAAATTCTCTGAATCTAGTAACTTTCCCCTTACAGATCCCCCTTTTACCGATTAGCGTTTTTAAATCCATTTTTATCAAATCAGGTACTTACAATTTACAGAGTTATCCAATTATTTTATCACAATAACCGTTTTAAACTATTAATCCTGTAATAAACACTGACAACTTCTCAATCCGTCACAACACGATCTGCGATAATCGACAAGCCGTTAAATTTCGCCCATAGAGTATTATTAGCAACAAACTGTTTTATCGGCTTCGCGGTTAATTTAAATAATTATTTCAGAGAAAGTTTCTTTTAATCCCGGAATTTATAACATTGTTGTAGTTTTTTGCGATAATCTAATTGCCGGCTGCAATGTCGTGTTATTTTTTGTAAACTTGTTCATACCGGCTTGCAACAATTTTTTTTATGAGAAATGCACAATATTGATGTCATTAAATTTTTTGCTTTCTTTTTTTTTTTAGGATTTTTATGGTAAGGTGGGTAGTATGGAATGGATTGGTCACTTGCCCTTTTTATCGTGATGTCTTCTGGATGCTGGAATCTGCTTGATGGATTCTGGCTGCATTTCTGGTTCCTTCTTCAGTGCTGGTTCTTTTTTATTAATTTTATCACTCGCGTTAAACTATCCGACTCGTAGGATCATATGTAAAGTTTTAAGGTAAGGAACTGGTAAAAGAAAGACTCATCTTCAGGACAATTTTTAAGGGACTCTTGAGTTTATTGATTCTATTTCCAATTACATTTTTATAATCGGAAGATGCAAACTACCCGAGACAGACCAAGGAGTTAGTAGTTAATTAGGTGTGGTTTCAGCGAAGCGACGAGGAGAAAATGGTATATCCCCTTAAAAAAACCGCCATTTATAGAACAATCTCCTTGGCTGGCCAGAGCTTTGTACCTTCCAGTAACATCTGTTGATAATTTATCTAACTAGCTATGAGAGTTCTCACCTAATGTTTTTACGTAGGATCTCGAGAGGTGTGAGATCTAGCTAAATTCGATTTTTAAAGGTCTGAATTTCAGACAACATGAATTAAGTTTTTTTCCACTGTCGGTAAACGTGTGATTTTTAGATTTCTCTTCATAGTACATGAATAGTTGCAGTTGGAACATGAAAAAGGTTTTTCTCAACACTGAGTCAGCAACTGACTTCTTATGTATCCCGTTTGAGAACACGAATAGTTACAATCAGGACATGAAAAGGTTTTTCTCTTCTGTGAATCATACTGTGGACTTTTAAATCTTCGTTTTGAGGACTTGCATAACTGCATTCAGATCATGAAAAAGGTTTTACTCCACTCTGAGTAAACTTATGAATCATAGTGGAGTAAAGTGTTGCTCCATATGGAAACCTTTGTAAAATTACTTTCTTCAGGGCCTCCTCAGTGTAGCTAATGTAATACGAAATATGTGTTGTAAAACCATGTAGGTGTTTTAAAGGTAAGACAGTATTAAATTGTGGAGATCCGGAAGGAATGAAAGGCCGATAAAAATAATAATATTTTCCCAATTTGTTTAAGAATTACAATTTAAAACAATATACGCATGGACCTATTGCGAGTTTGAAATCACTTGTTTTATTTTTACCGCAAACGTGATTAAAAGAAGAAAAAGGTATTTAAGCGACTTTCCAGTACTTTGAGCAATTTAATTGAGACTTTTAGGTAAAAATAGTGACTTGGGTGTTACGTAACGTTTAGGGGGAGGGAGGTGCAGAAAAATGTGGTGCAGAAAAATGTTACGGCGCGTTGCATGGGGGGAGAGAGGGTCAAAATTTTTCAAAAATTGCGTTACGTTATACTTGAACGCCCCCTTCACTATTTCACGATTGAAATTTTATCGTTACACTCTGAACACAAAACTGGTTTTAACCTAAGTATTGGTTATTATGTTTTCATGACAGCAAATGATTTTCTTCAGATTTTTGCAGCATATTAGAATTAAAGACTCCACACGGAACTCTGTTATTTATAGCTATATGGCTCGGTCGGTCAGCATTCCCCAAAAATTCTGTTATTTTATTTTCGTTCCTAGCTCTTACTATTGATTTATTGGGGATTCCCGTGAAATATTCCTCGCTTTTCCCCTGTGTCATTCTCATTTCGTTCGTACATTGTGATTGACGGGTACTCGCGAAGGAAATTATCACCTATCGATTGTTGAAAAAGCTGTTATTCTGTTAGTGTTTTTAAAAGTGTTTTAATTTTGAGGATAACAACTTTTTTTTACATATTTGACTAGCTAGAAATATTTTTTATATTTTAGGAAGTCAAAATTTGTGTTTTGAATTTCTCTAAAAAAAAATTATGGGGGGGGGGGGGGGGGGGGGTGACACCGCGTTTTCCGCCCCGGGTGCCACCCATGCTAGTTACGCCACTGTACGTAACGCTTAGGGGGGGGGGGGGTTGAACAGGAAAACGTTACGCCGCGATACGTGGGGGGGAGGGGGGGGGTCAAAAATCTTCAAAAATTGCATTACGTAATACTTGAACGCTCCCTAATAAATCTGTATGCGGCGAATTTAAACTACACTCAGAACATTAAAATGGTTTCTCTTTGATTCTGGCAGCACTTACATAGTCTGCAACTAGAATTTTTTAACTGCACTTCGAATAAGAGAATAGAGAATAATTTCCTTCGAAATATGTCAGCAGAGGAATCCAACTGGAATTTTATATTCTGAACACATAACTGGTTTACATTAAATATGTATGCAGCGAATTAAAACTACACCCAGAACATGAAAATGGTTTCCCTTTGATTCTGGCAGCACATACATAGTCTGCACCTAGAATTTTATTACTGCACTTTGAATAAGAGAATATTTTTCTTCGAAATATGTCAGCAGACGAAATTTTACATTCTGAACTTGCAACTTTAATGTAAAGATTCAGTCGGTACAGGATGAATCTGCAACTTGTTATTAACTGTATCGTTATATTTTGAACACAAAGGTGGTTTAAATTAAATCTATATGCAGCGAATTATAACTACACTCAGAACGTCAAAATAGTTTCTCTTTGGTTCTGGCGGCACTTACATAGTCTGCAGCTAGAATTTTATAAATGCACTTCGAAAAGGAGAATATTTTCCTTACTGGAAATTGGTGGGGTTCCTTCTAATGCACTTCGAATAAGAGAATATTTTCCTTCGAAATATGTCAGCAGACGAATCCAACTTGAATTTTACATTCTGAACACAAAACTGGTTTAAATTAAATCTGTATGCGGCGAATTAAAACTACATTCAGAAATGAATGTTAACACTTTTGCCAAAAAGGATTTTTTTTCACTTCTTTACTGAACTTACAACACCGCTTTTTCGCGGTCGGCATGGTCAAGAAATTATTTGATTTGATTGAATAATAAATATGGGTTATAAATATTACGTGTCACGGCGTGCGTAAACAAAACAACTCAATCACTACTGGCGCTCTTGGACTCTTGCTTGAGACGTAAATAAACCAATCCCTAGATCGATATCTTCGGGCCTTTTGCAGGGACAAATTTTGTCTTGAACTTAACCAGTATATTTGCGGCATGTTCCAGAGTGGAAGATACTATCAGTATCGCCCTGGTGTAAGACCACCATTCAGAATTAAAACGTTGCTTGAAAATGGCTTTAGCCGTGTTTGGTGACCAGATCTGAATAGCCAGGTACTTCCCAACCTTCCCCTTTCCCACCGCCTTCCCCTCCCCACTACCTTCACCCTCACAACATACCCCAATTGGGGATGCCATAGTCTCACTGGCTCCAGACGGAAGCAGTTGAGATTCTTGTGCGGTTATTCACTGTAAAAAATGGCTTAAATAGACTAAAGATACAGGAAGTTTATTTGACTACCATACAGTATTTAAAAAAATGTAGGAATGCGGGACATGCGGGACGCTTTAGACGATTTGCGGGACTATTTTTATAAATATTGCAATGCGGGACAACAAGTGCCAATGCGGGACGGTTGGCCGCCTTAGTATTAGCTCTTGTTCATTTATCAAGGATACCAACATAACAGTGACAGGTACGGCCGCGGATTTTCGCTATGTCGGTCGCGAAGTGAATTTTGGTTTTATGTAATTGAAAATTAAAATGCATTATTTTCCGCCGCCCCAAAGCCAAAAAGTTTCCTTTTATAGTAATTTAGGCGAATCTAAAGTTTTTTTCTAAAAATTTTTCGTAATAAGCGTGGCCAGTCCGAACCGATATTTACCAATTTAAGTTTCACATACAGTGCAGTACAAAAATAAAAGACTGGTTAAGCAAAACAAACAACAAGAGACACAAAAGGAGAAAAAAAAGGAACAAAATCGAACAAAACATAGAGATAAACTAACAAGAAAATTAAAAATATTATTTTACAGACGACCAGCGTGATCTTAAGGTAAGGTTTATGATTCGCAATCCGAAGGTCGTGGAATCATATCCCGGTGGGGACAAAATACATTTTGTTTGATTGATTTGTGTTATTTCATAATTAGTTACTTAATAAAAATAATACACATTATACTTGCGGCACGTTCCAGAGTAGAAGTTAAACTCAGCATTGTCCTGGTGTAATAGTACCATTCAGAGTTGAAACGTTGCTTGAAATGGCTTTGGCTGTGTTTGGCAGATACAAATAGCCAGGTACTTTCCCACCTTCCTCTCCCCCATCTCCTTCCCCTCCCTACTACCTTCAGCGTCACAACATACCCCTAGTCTCACTGTATCCAGACGGGAGCAGCTGGGACTGTTGTAAGTTATTCACATAAAAAAAATCGCTGGAATTTTTTATTTCGCTGGATTCCCTTGTATATACCTGGAAGCGATTTATTTAGTGTGCAGTCTATATAGTTCAGAGATTTTATCTCATATTTTGGAGTATGGGTTTGTGTAAAATGGGAATTTATTGCTATTTCGAACATTGTTATTGTGGATGTCTTGATCTCAGAGGCGAATTAAGTGTTGAGAGCGTCCTAGGCAAGAACCTCATCGGCGCCCTTCTAGCAGTCATATTTTATAAATTTTATCTAGTACTTATACGTATAATAACGAATGCTGCGCCACTCGGCTTAACCCAGCAGCGTGGGAATTTTGGTTTAAAATGCGTAAATCTGGGTCTCCTGCTATCTTTTTTTACATACCAAGTTTCATCACAATCGGTTCAGTAGTTTTTGCATGAAGAAGTTTCACAATACTTATTCATACACTCATACACACTTTCGCAGTTATAATATTAAATGGGATAATATATTAATAAAACAATTGAAACGTAATTATTTCCATGGAGGTTATTCAGTCGGTACCTACTCTGGATTAGTAATATTAATTTCAGCGTGCCGTTGGCAACTATTGCGAATTTTGACTGAAAAGGTTGGCCGGACTGAGACAGTGGGAGGGAGAGTGAAAAATGGCGGAGGACTTTTTTTGGGGGACCGGGGCATAAAGACGGATAAAGAAGAAATGACGCGTGGAGACATTTCTAATACGTGTTTGATAAATTCAAGTTGCCTTTACATTTCGTTCATTGTTTAAAGAAGAAACTGTATTTGGACCATTATAAATGCTACGCTACGACATAAAAATCAATTTTTCGGAAGTGGGATTTGTGAATAGTTTTGCTCAAGGTGTTAAGATTTTCAAATGACGATGACTTGAGACATCTATGTACTTACTTATATTTTTTTGGTATAAAATGTCTGGTTCCCTTAAAACACTCTCTCTCGCATTAACAAAGGCTTGGTGAAATGTTCTTTAGAACAATAAGTGGTGACCGGGCTACAACTAAAGTTTTTGTAAAAGTGTTGATCAAATATTGTTTCATAAAAGTTTATTGTAAATAAAACGACGCAAGATTCAAGTATTTACAACATAAAATGTCCATTATACCCGATCATGAAAATAAGTTAATAACACAAGGATTGTGACAGTTTCTCGGTCAGCGCGAGCAGCTGTTATCCCTTGTAACGGTATGGATGCTTCATTTAGTCCGTGGTTTTGCTCAACAAGCCAGAAATGCGAGTACAAGCACCTGCAATGAGTGCTGTGTAGAATTATTGCTTGACGCTCTTAATGATGCGGCAAACAACATACCGAGAATTAGCAATCCTGATTACTTCATAAATCGATGTTTTGGTCAAAGGTCGGCGAGGCTATGTGCATTCATCTGCAGTTTGATCTGAGAATGATTTTTGTTTGGCGCTTGAAGTGATGTGGGAGTCGGTCTATCGTGACTTGCAGTATCCAGGTTTGGTTGTGGAGCACATCTGGACTGAGTCCCAGTGCTGAAGACGTACAGCTGGGACGATCTGTCTTTTAGACCATGATCTTTTTGAGTGGAATCTGCCAGGGGAGTAACTAAAATAACTGATGTATCCCTCTCTCTTCTTCCCCTTTTGAGGTTATAATTTAAGGTAGGTATTTATTTGAATCATGTTTTGCTTGATAATAATTACAAGTACATTTTGTTCTAATGGAAGTTCTTTTATTTGCATCCAGATAGTAGCATTCTTTCTATCCCACTCAGGACCCTGAAAGGATGAGAGCTCATGTTAACGGAACCTATTTGCTAAGCCAACAGCAAATATCCGTGTCACAATTTATAACCTAACATTTGATAAATAAGAAATAAAAGTAATAAGTTAATTATTTTAAAATTGGTAGGTATCTACTAATCACATCTAATGACAATTGTTAAAAAAAATTCTTCGTCTACTTTGTTATCTTGTGAAGTTGTCAATAAGACCGTCATAGTTTAACGATAGGTAGTAATAAGTTCGATTCAATGTTAGGGAACGTACCCAAACTACGTGACCAACTTTTTGCAATTTTTAACCCCCCCCCCCCCCCGGTGACCAAAATCCTAAGGAACCCGCCGCTCATTTGTATGGAGCGTGACCTTTTGAAGACCCCCCCCCCCTAAAAGTGTCACGTAGTATGGGTACGTTCCCTTAAGTGTTGCTATCGAATTTAACCTTTTATCTGTGGTGGAAGAGCGAAGATAATTTTTCACTTTCCTTAGACAGGAAAAAATCCGCTCACTACTGCAATTGCTTACTGCCATCGATAAGCACATTTGGTGTCGCGAAACTGCGACTCCACTGTTAATTGGCGGTAAATGCTGCAGAGCAAAGCCCACGCAGCCCTCGAAGGACCAGTCCCGAAACTACGTGAAAACGCTAAGTTATACGGGACGATTGAATAGCATACACTCGCAAAACCTGAGGGATAGTTAGTCGATAGTTCAGATCTGGGCTTTTGGAAAATTAGATAAGCCCAGACTGGAATAAAGAAAATAGGACTCACCGTTGCAGATGGGCCCTCGCTGATCTCCAGTTTGGTGTACACTTTTCACTGTTTAATTTAAAAAATCGCAATATTCTTACAGTAAGAGGTTACGACACATGCGCCCTGTCTGAGATGTAATTTTGTTCTGAGCAGGAGAGCACACTGTCACCTCTCCAAAGTTGAGTATTTCTTGCAATATGGTGACATTTGGGAAGGAAAGATTAGGAAGGTGGGATAAATTCAGGATTTTGACATATCTACCCACCAAGTCTGCGAATGCAATACTCAATCAATCCCATATAAAGATGCGCAAACAACATTCTTAAGGCTACTTCAATGTTTGGGTAAATTGTTCCAAGTTCTTTATTTCTTAGAACCTGTAAAATCGCTTTGATTGTTTGGGGTAGTTCTCTATCTCGAGCTATCGTCGGTAAATAAGAACGTACATAGATGGAAACATTCATCAACAAAGTACTTTTCTTAATTACCAGAATGCATTTAACATACTTACTAGAACTTTTTTTAATATCCTTCATTGCTTAGAAACGAAAAATTACTGTAAATATTTACTGAAAAAGGTTTTTATCCACTGTGGGTAAAAATGTGACTTTTTAGATATCCCTTTGTAGCACATGAATAGGTGCAGTCGAGTCATGAAAAAGGGTTTTCCCACTATGGATAAACAAGTGATGTTTAAGACTTACCTTCGAAGAACATGAGTATCTGCAGTCAAGAAACGAAAAAGTTTTCTCTCCTTTATGAATCAGCGAGTGCGTTATTAGACATACATTTTGAGAACATCAATAGTTGCAGTCGGGATACGAAAAAGGTTTGGTCCACTGTGGGTAAACGTGTGATTTTTAGGGTTCCATGTCAACTCATAATGAAACCAACTCAAAAACACCTCAAAAAGATCATTAAAAGCTATGAAAAAATAATTTTAAAATAGCCGTTAACCCTAACCTAACTTAACCTTTTTGACCAATTTTTTAAATTTTTTTTTATCATCACTCCTAATGACCTTTCTGAGGTGCTTCTGAGTTGGTTTCATTATGAGTTGTCTGGTCATCGATTTTTAGACGTCCCTTGCGATAACATGAATACCTAGTGGCAATCGGGTCATGAAAAAGTTTTCTCCTCTATGGGTTAATATGTTACGTTTTATTTGTTGTTTTTTAGAACATGCATAGCTGCCAGAATACGAAAAAGGTTTTTGTCCACGGTGGGAAAACATTTCTCTTCGTAGTACATGCATAGTTACACTCAGAATATGAAAAAGGTTTTTCTCTTTAGTCATAATTTAGAACGACAAAATATCTCAACCCGCCGATTGATTTTTCTTCACCTTATAACCTTTCTTTCATGTTTTATTTTACATTTATGTAGGTATTATGTATTATTTGGTAGTCGGTGAAACTTTCCTTACAAGCGTCTTTTACATTGGGGCACGTTAGTTTCTATTTACCTTAATGTTATTTTTTTGCAACGCTTTTTTCCTCTAAGTTTTGATGTGCGAATTTCTCATGCCACTCGTATAGGTCGTTTTTCATAATTTTAGCAAGACCTCGCTTTTGAAACGAAAATCCATAAAGTATAATCCGTCCACTCGACTTGCTATCGCACAAATAACGCCATTTTTATAGAATAAACAAGAACTGTCATTTGTCACTAAGTGTACCCGCGGTCAACAGCGCGGTTTACAGAAAATAAATTTGACTTCAGATCCGGAACGAACAAAAAGTTGTTTATTTTTGTATTGATCCATTAACTCCCGTTACAGACTTGTACCTCCATCTGTTCGCAACCCAAAATAATAATGATTGCTCCATTGCCAACAATTACAGACTTTTGCGGAACACTTGAAAACAATGTAAATAATGAGCGATCGCATAACATAATATGTTTATTCGCTCCAGAGTCAATTAACCACTTTGATTGTTTATAATTTTTATACGGTGATTTCGACACTACAAACGCATTAGGTACTTGTCTTCTTATTTTCATTTGACTTTTAAACTGACACTGTGCCTTATAATGTGCGAATTTTCCACAGTAAAAGAATTTTTGTTCGTTTAACTTTTTCTCATTGTTTGGATTACTTCCTAACTCAGCTTGGAAATGTCCGGCTAAACCACATTTGTAACACTTTAGATTTATTTTAGCTACGAACGCCGACAAGGACGAAGTGTCTTGTATTTCATCTCTTTTTTCTTTCACTCTTTCTTCTCCAATTAATAACCTTGCTATTTACTTAATTATCGAACGGTTGTTTGTCGTCGGGCGCCGATTCCCACGCCGATATAAAATGTTTATCTTTATCCGGCAAGCTCATTAAAACTTTAGTTCGTTATTATAAATTTAACAGATATATCCTCGCCCATTTGCTTCAACTGACTTTGCATCTCTTGAATTTTAGACAGAAATATTGACATTTTGTTGCCTTTTTCACATTTATATAAAAAATCTTTGTTGGGTAATATGAATACTGGTTTCCGACTTTTATTCATTCATGTACACTTAGAAGCTTTCTCCACATTGCAGCCGAAGTTGTGCACGATAGGCTAAGTAGCATAACGTCTTCCGACATTCTCGTAACCATTAACGTCTTTTGCCTCCCAAATGGTTCGCTCGGCAACCTTTTCAGGTTTCATAGTGCGCCCTTCGACAATATCCAGCTATCCCTGTCCTCTCAGTAGTACTGTCGTTTGAAATTTCTAAAAATTCCAATACCTTGCCGCTTCCACATTCGATACATTGGTAGTAATCACGTTTCCGTCCGTTTTGCTATCCTGCCTCTCAACGAAAATTTTCTGCACGCGTTCCGGCAACCTAATCTCACTTTTCGCTGATATTCACTCCCTTTGATTTCACTTTGCGTACTTTAACTTTATCAACGGATTAGCGAATCTTGGTCCATAACCTGTGATTATTTCAAATAAAAGGTTCCAGTTTCATGATGTAATATCTTTAACTTTATTCACCTTTGAAAACGTACATTCACATATTTAGCTTAGTAATAGACTATAGAGGTTAAACAGTATTTACAACAAAACAAAGTTTATAGCTACCTTACAGCCAACCTAAGATAATTGGATTAACATTGCCATATTCTAACAAAATATGACCAAGAGAACATAAATACCTAAATAAGGAACACAGTAATGGGTTGTGCGCCGGAGTGCGTCATCACATGTCATTTCAAATTCGACTTTTTAAAACATGAATAACTACATTCGAAACACGAGAAAGGTTTAAAGTCTGAGTGAACATGAATAACTACAGTCGTAAGATAAAAATGACTTGAGAGAACATGAAAAACTACACTCGAAGTGAGAGTGGTTTTAGGTCAGAGTGCGTCTTCATAATATGTTTTTTTCAAATGACATTTGAGAAAATGAAAAACTACATTTAGAACAAGAAAATCGCTTGCCAGAGTGCTTTAAATTTGACTTGATAGAATGTGGATAACTTCATTCGGAACACGAGAATGGTTTTTGGACAAAATGCTGCAAAAGATGTCGTTTCAATCCAGACTTGAGAGAAGATGAAAAATTACACTCGGAACACGAGAATAGTTTTAATCCAGTGTGCTTTGTCATATGCCGATTTAAATTTGACTTGTGGGAGCATGAATAACTGCATTTGGAACACGAGAATGGTTTAACGCCAGAGTGTTTAAAAAAATGTCTCTTTAGATCCCCACGAAATGAAGAAGAATAATTACATTCCGAACATGAAAACGGTTTTACGCCAGAGTGTGTCACCATGTGATTCTTTAAATGCGCCTTAGTTGAACTCTGATGACTACATTCGGAACACGAGAATAGTTTAACAGCGGAGTGCCTTATTATGTGTTGCTTTAAATCTGACTTGTGTGAACTCTTGTATGTACATTTGAAACACGAGAATGGTTTAACGATAGAGTGCGTCATCGTATGTCGCTTTAAACATGACTTAGTGGAACATGAATAAGAGCATTCAGAACAAGATAATGGTTTTACATTAGAATGCGTCATAATATGTTTGTTTAATTTTGACTTCCAAGAACATGAATAAGTACATTCGGAACAAGAGAATGGTTTTACGCCAGTGTGTATCATCATGTGTCGATTTAAATTTGACTTTGTGAAACATGAGTAACAACATTCTGAACAAGATATTGGTTTTATGCAAGAGTGCATGAACATATGACGTTTCAAAGTATCCTTTTGAGAACATGAATAACTACAATCGGAACAAGAATATGGTTTTTCACCAGTGTGTGTCATAATATGTCGCTTTAAATGTGACTTAGTGGAACAAGAATAAATACATTCAGAACACGAAAATGGTTTAAAGCCAGAGTGCGTCAAAAGATGTCGCTTTAAATGTGTCTTAGTAGAACATGTATAAATACATTCAGAACACAAAAATGGTTTAAAGCCTGAATGCGTCAAAAGATGTCTCTTAAGACTTGATTTAATTGAACTCGCAAAATTGCATTCGGAACACGAAAACGGTTTTAAGCGGTTGCCAGTATGCCTCGTCATATGTCGCTTTAAAGATGACCTACTGGAACTTGAAAAATTACATTCAGAACACGAAAACGGTTTTAAGTCTGAATGTGTCACCATATGAAGTTTTAAATTGGACCTTTGAGAACATGAATATCTACATTCGGAACATGAGAATGGCTTCAAGCCAGAGTGAGTCATCGTATGTTGTTTTAAACTTGACCTTTGATAACATGAATATCCACATTCGGAACACGAAAATGGTTTAACGCCATAGTGTGTCATCATATGTTGTTTCAAATTATGCTTATATGAAGACGCAAAACTACATTTGGAACAAGAGAATAGTTGTGGGCAGGAATGCCTTTTCATATGTTGTTTTAAACTTGACTTAGTGGAACATGAATGACTACATTCTGAACACGAGAAGGGTTTTTGTCCGGATTGTCTCATCACACCATGACTCCCGAGTTCTGGACGGGAAGAATAAGCCTCAATCTTCGTTTCACGGACTTCATCTTCACGGTTGGTTGAATGAGATGGATTCAGACTTTCTTCAACACCTTTACCAAGAACTGCAAAAAATAAACATTAAACAGGCTATCTAAAAAAAAAAAATATTGCGGTTGTCCAGTATTCAAGGACTACAATTCAACATATTATTATTCTTTGTCATAATAAATAACAAATGTTTTTAACAGAAGTGAAATACTACAATCTATTTGCGACCAAGTTCTATAATTTATTCAATATTTAAAAAGGTTCAAAAGTTGCAGCCTTTGGATAACGGATTCAATCACAGACAGTGGCATAAGAAAAAACCTACAATGCTACGACGACCTCCATGGAAGAGCGATAAGATTCTGAACACAAAAGCTCACATTTCGAATCCCGGGGGAACAAAGTAAAATAAATCTATTATTTATTTATTTATTTATTTATCTATTGACGCCCTATTGGGCTTTTACAAGTACATATTAAATACAAATTTAATTTATAACAACAGTATAACATTAGAAAAGATTAAAAAAATACAAATAAAGCATAAACTACTATAATGTATGACTTTAGAGAACTCGTAGGTACAATTCATATACCTACGAGCAACAAAAACATTAAAAAAAATCAAAACACTTTAATTTTTACATAATAACTCATTGTATGCATTTATAATACGAACATTAGAGAAAAAAAACAACAAACAAAGGAAAATCGAAATAAAGTAAAATGATTTCTCATTCATTATTTACATCTAAAAAATGGTGGATTAATTTGGCTTTAAATGTATCGAAGTTTAAATTAAATATGTCAGCGATATCAGTTAGATCATTGCCCAATCTATGTATTCTTTCTATCACAGAATTTATAGCGAAGTTATTGTTGTAAAATAAAATATTCCGCCTAGTATATTTTGGAGGTACATGTAAGGATAACAAGTTTATAGCATCAGGGCAGTCCAATCTAGAATGAACAATTTTATATAATAAGAGGAGATCACATATTTTTCGCCTTTCGGATAACTTAGATAAGTTAAGTTTACTGCGCAAATTGACATAATTGATTTCAATAATAGGAATACCAATTTTGAAATTAATAAAACGTAAAAATTTATTTTGAATTTTTTCTATTTGTAAACAATGAGAGTTGAAATGAGGACACCAAATGCTTGAATTATATTCAACCTGACTTCTAACTAAAGACGTGTATAGTAATTTTATGGTTTTTATGTTATTAAAGTCTTTAGAGATTCTAAGAATAAATCCAAGCATTTGTAATCCCTTACTGGTAATACTAATAATGTGATTTGTGAAGCGTAATTTGGAGTCAAAGATAACGCCTAGGTCGTTAAATTCAAAGACTCTTTTTAGGGTGGCATTGTTAATTGTGTAGTCGAATAATAAAGGGGTTTTAGATCTATGGAAACTGATCGTTTGGCATTTGTTGATATTAAGAAATAATTTGTTTACGATGCACCATTCATAAAGTTTATTTAAGTTACGTTGAAGAATTAAACAATCAGAAGACTTTTCGATCGATTTAAACATCTTTAGATCGTCTGCGAATAGAAGAAAGTGAATACTATCGAAAATTAATGAAATGTCGTTGATAAATAATAGGAAAAGAATTGGTCCTAAGTGGGAACCTTGGGGGACCCCACTTAAGGCAAAAAAAGTGTAAGAAGTTGTGGAGGTAATTTTTACAGACAGTTTTCTTTGTGATAAGTAACTTCTAAGCCATTCGAGAAAGTTGCCGCTTATTCCCAAGTGTTCTAATTTTTCCATTAAAATGCGGTGAGAAACAGTATCAAAGGCTTTGCTAAAATCAGTATAAATTGTGTCAACTTGATGACCCTTGAACAGTGCATTAGAAATAAAATTTTCGTAAAGCAATAAGTTAGATAACGTAGACCTGCCTGGCATGAAACCATGTTGATATGTTGATATAAGTGGTTTTATTTGATGTATGATTTTACTTAATATAATCTTTTCAAAAAGTTTGGGTAGTGATGACATAATACATATGAATTAGAATTTATGAATTAGAATTTAATGTGACATCTCACACGAGCTTCATATTAAGCCAAAATCAACTGTGAACGGTTGTTCTGCTCGTGTCTGTCGAGTTTCAAGCACAAAGCCCTTTCTAACACGCTCTTTTGCGTCTGTACTTTAAGGACGGCAATCGGTATGATAAGAGTTTGACAATCAGACGATACACCCCCCCTTGCACAAAATCAAGCAAGCTTACAGTATTTGGGAGCTCCAGCCCAGAGCTGGCTTCCAAATTCATCTGAATTTGCTAGCCCTATACAACACGCCAAATTTCTTGATATAATAAAACTAGCGGAATAATTTTGCCGAACCGAGTAACTTATTCTAAGCATTTCAAAAGACTGGTCAAATTGCACCGGATAGAAAATGACCTCCTTTTTGCCAAGATCAGTTACGCTTGGGTTTTTGAGATGTTGAAGCTGACAAGGATGGTCGTAACTGGTGGTCAACTTTTTTCTCAAAAACTTTCTGAGCCGCTCGGGCGTCAAAACTGGAATAAAAATAACGAGCAGAATAATCACTCCTCTTTTCAAAGAGATAGATAATCGCAGTATTAACCTGGTAAAAGATCATCAGAGTCGAATCGTTGCTTGAAATGGCTTTAGCTGTGTTATTGCCAGGCATCATCACATCATACAAATATGTAAAAGGTGGATAAGGCACCTAATTTGTAGGTATTTATATCTTATCGGTCATCATCAGTCGCCGAGATGATTCTTTTGTAAGATGAACGCGGTGTTAACGCCACCTTACATGGGTTAGGTGGAGCGAAATGTCCACTCTAAGCAAGCTATGCATGTGGAATCTCGATTAGAATGTTTTCCAGAATCGAAATAGCACAGGTATTCCCATATGGGTACTTACGGCAGGTTGATGGTCTTGGCTGGATTGGGATCCCTCGTGGTTGATTGATGAACCACAGGCAGTCACAAGATGAAGTTATTACAATTTATACTTGGTAACGGCGGTATTTCCAGGTTTCTGTAGTCGATATAATTGCTACGTTAAATACCATAAAACGAAGACAAAAGCGTTAAAATGTGAACTGTCAAAACACTTTTCAGCTCCTTGGCAACGGCTGTTAGCGATAAGTTGCCGGCCAGTGTAAGCACCCAATATGAGAATTCTAATAAGTTTGAATTCTGGCCTTGCCACGTGAAACGGAACAAACCTAACGAGATCCAATACAACATTACGAAACCGATTCAAATGAGACTTTTCATAGATATCGTTAAAAAAGGCTGGTTTAAAATATGTATTAGTTGTGAATACCGCAGAAGTGTGCCAACTCTTTTCAACTTCCTGGAGTAGGCTTGTTGAAAAAATATCGATATTTTTAATTCAAAATATCGATATTTTTAGCCGATATATTTTGATCCGATATATCGATATTAAATATCCACTATCGAAAATTGTATCAAAAACGATATTTTTGTATATTTATGTAACGTAAGTCACTAGAATCCAAAAACGTATAGGAACGAACGGAAAAAGTAACAGTATCGGGTTCGTGACATCTAGCGGTTGAAATTTGAACTATTAATAGCTTACAATACTATCTCACTAGCTTTTGCCCGTTGCAGATGCAACTAACGGGTTAAAACACATGCGATTTGACGTGTGAACGTAGATGAAGCGAGCAGTGTGTGTGAAATTAAATATATGAAGAAAAAACGATGTTTGATTGCGGATGAAGCGAGGAGTGAGCGCCTACAAAGGGAACAGGTAGTTGACGAACAGTTTAGCAATGCATAATTTCATGATGCCAGAGCTCATTATTTTATATAGAATGAATCGACTGGATTCAAACTGTCTGGATTCAAACTCGACTGCACATCAAATCCCAAAAGTTTCATCGCAGTCGGATGAAAGGTTTAGCAATGCATAATTTCTTGATGCCAGAGCTCACTATGTATACAAAAACCATTGCGGGCATGCATATATCAAATCCCCAAAGTTTCATCGCAATCGGATGAACGGTTTAGCAATGCGTAATTTCACTATGCCAGAGCTCACTATTGCATACAAAAACCATTGCGGGCATGCACACATCAAATCCCCAATGTTTCATCGCAATCGGATGAACGGTTTAGCAATGCGTTATTTCATTATGCCAGAGCTCACTATTGCATACAAAAATCATTGCGGGCATGTACACATCAAATCCCCAATGTTTCATCGCAATCGGATGAACGGTTTAGCAATGCATAATTTCATGACGCCAGAGCTCACTATTTTATATTAAAAAAAAGAATCGAGGGAATGCACACATCATAGTGGAAGATACTCTCAGTATCGCCCTGGTGTAAGACCACCATTCAGAATTGAAACGTTACTTGAAATGGCTTCTGCCGTGTTTGGTGACCAGATCTGAATAGCCAGGTACTTCCCCACCTTCTTCTTTCCTATCTCCTTCCCCTCCCCACTGCCTTCAGCCTCACAACATACCCCAATTGGGGACGCCATAGTCCCACTGGCTCCAGACGGGAGCAGTTGGGACTCTTGTGCGGTATTCATGTAAAAAAAAATCAAATCCCCAAAGTCAGAGAAGCCAGAGCCAGAGCTCACCATTTTATACAGAAAGAATCGAAGGGATGCGCACATAGTGTCCCCAAAGTTTCCTCGCAATCGGATGAACAGTTTAGCAATGCATAATTTCGTGATGTCAAAGCTCATTATTTTATATAGAAACCAATGAATTGTTCCCGGGGCGGCGGTACCAATCCCATATTGAATGATTATCGTAAAAATGCAATATACAAAAAAGCGCTATATAAATTTAACATTTTTGAAAAAAATTATATGGTACTAATGTTTAGAGTTATCTGCACATACGTAAAAAAAAAGAAATATATTTAGGCTGGGTTGTTCAAAACAATATTTAAAAATCTCCAATTTTTCAAGTTAATTTAAACGTTCTGTGAAAGTTCTGTTCAAATTCTATTCAAGTTCCGTAATTATTTCAGTTTTGAAATAAAAAGTATAAATAAATAATAATAAATATAATAAGTTTTGATGTTTTGAATAAAATAAAACATACTTTAATTTAAAAATAACGTTCCTACCAGCAGTAGTTGTCCAGAAGCAACCTCCGTGTACCTACATATTTCAAAAAGTGACGATCTTGGGTGATTTTTTTCATTTCATATCATGAATTTTCGATTTAACATTTAAAGGAAAGAATATCCTCATATAAGCCGGTACCTACCTTACCTACGCGTTTTCTCAATAAATACTTAGCGAATTTGCAATAATTCGATAGAACGGTAGGTACCTACCGCGTTATAAATATAATATCAACGCTGCATTACCTACTTATTTGATTTTCAATGGAATTAAGTACCTACGTAAGTACTCTGATTTGGTTTCACACAACCTCGGATAATATGAATGCTGCATTAACTACTGTTTATTTTCTACGTGCAAATCCTTCATATTTTAAACGCCAGTAGGTACCTACCTCGAGTTCATATTAACTGGCTGGAAAATTATGCATTGTCGATGATAGATCGATTTCGGCAAATGTCAGAAAAATTTCAATCTTTAATGCAATATAGTGTAATATTTTGAATGGAATGCGGTACATGTCGCAACTTTAAAAGTTTCTAAGACCAAATATTTTTTTACGCTGTAATCTGCGTTCCCGCAAAGGGCCTTTAAAATGTCCATTTTTCTACGTTATTTTCAATAAAGCCGTAAAATTAATAAATCCCTAGCAAATACAGTTTTGTATGGGAGGTGAACTTTTCTGACGCACTGAAATATTCGACATTTTTTAACGGGTGAACCTGTCGGCAGAAAATATAACTGAGGCCGAATTTCTTCGTCGGTGAGAGATCTAATTGTAGTTTTCGCCGTTTGGGTGCGCTGTTAATCCTGTATCATCTTTTTTGTATGAAATCTGGTCCTCAATCGGGACACGACCCTGTCTGAATCCGCTTCGAGCGAAAGTGACCCTTAAGGTGGTTGAAACGTCAAGGGCAGAGTGGTCGTTTTTAGCGCGGCAAAAAAAGTGAGGGGTCTCCAAAGTGAACAATACTATATAATATATGTGTAGGTAAGTGCATAGAAATGTATGATATTTTCGGCCATTTTGACTAAGTCATTCCCATAGCGCCTCCCACACGCACACTTTGGAGCGACCGAGTCCCGCGTCACTTCCGTCACTTCAGGCCGCCGCACAATGGTTTTACTAATATGAGAGCGTCGAAAACAAATTAATTTCAAATTGCAGGGACCATTACATTTTGTTTCTATATCTTGACATCACATACCAGCGCATCTTTCCCCCTATTACCGAACTCAGCAAAACGTTTCGTCGCTGCGTAACACGTCAGAAAAGATTGACTTCCCGAGCAGTCAGGACGTTTGTGTGAAAGTGCAACGTTTATTATATAACATTTAGGGACTGATAACTTTTTACACCGCTTGCTGGCAAACTTTTTTCAACGTGGATCCAATACCTTTAGGTGTGTGTTAAAGATTTTAAGTTTATTTTTTCATTTACTAATGCGACAAATTTGGAATATTTAAAAAAAAACATCTCGTGAATTTAAAATACGAAGATTTCTGGAATACTTAAGATTAAGGATAAATACTGGTTTTCCTGATACAATAAAAAGGTTAAAAAATATTAGTTAGAAGATAGCTTTTTAGTTTTTTATATTATTGTAATTATTGTCTAATAAAAATAATTACTGTTAAAAATACCATCATTTTTATTGAGACTTTTGTACATTTAAATAATACACATTGTGTATAAAAATTACCATTGATAATATTGAGCTGAATACACTATTATTTTAAAAACGCAAAATCTTTGGAAAATTTGACCGATATATCGATATTTTTTCCTCGATATGTCGATATTTTTTTCTCGATATATCGACGTCGATATTGATATTTTAATAAATATGGATATATCGAAATATCGATATTTTTTTTTCACTTTCGACATCCCTATCCTGGAGTGGTATTATGGCATACTCAATTGGGCCGTGTTGTGAGGCTGATAAGACAGGGGAATAAAGATGGAGAAGTATTTGATGTTCAAATCTGGTCACCAAATACAGCGAATCCAAGCAAAGTTTCATCATGACGATTCTTTGAATAGATATACATATAAATTATTATTACAGAATTTCCTACTGACCTGCAGTTTGCTGAATGCTTTGGAAATACTCGTTGCATTCCTTCTTTACATCCTGTACATCTATATCTATATCCGTGTACAACATTCCCTCTCCGTCTGCTCCACGAGTCCCTGACTCCGTCTTGATGGTCACACTGTCTGTGTCAGGGAGATCCATGGCACGACTTGCAGATAAAACAAGTCAGGTTGACGGGTACTAATTTGATTTTTTGGATTCAGTTCAGAATGCCTGAAAAATTCAAAGACGTTATATATTGTAGATGAGTGGTAGAAATCACAATATGGGAAGCCAAAACCAAGACAATTTCATTGTACCCCTTGTTTTCTTTAATGCATGTAATGTTATTAACCTGTAAACGTTCCTAATAAAAAAATAAAAAAAAAAACAAATAACAACCGACGCCATTTTCAAAATGTCGTTGTTCATTGTAGCTTGAATACTTGACACCTCAAAATTTGACTAGTGCCGTCGCCTACTTTAGTCGGCCTTGATGCAGTATATGCAGTATTCGACAGAATTTTTGAATTTTGAACACGACAACGCTACCCGCGTTCTATTGTTTGTTTCGTCCATACACACATATTCTTACGTCTATCTTTGTCATACTTGAACGACGTTTGAATTGGGAATTTATTGGAAACGGAAAAGTGTTTCGTACTTGTAACATTTAATTTTGAGTGTGACACAATGGCTAGATGGATAACGTCATTGGAAAAATCCAAGTAATTATTTTGGTAATTATCGGTTCGGACTGGCCACGCTTATTACGAATAATTTTTAGAAAAAAACTTTAGATTCGCCTTAATTACTATAAAAGGAAACTTTTTGGCTTTGGGGCGGCGGAAAATAATGCATTTTAATTTTCAATTGCATAAAACCAAAATTCACTTCGCGAACCGACGCAGCGAAAATCCGCGGCCGTAGCTGTCACTGTTATGGACTGTAGCTGACTTCGTGGGATACCTACATGAAATACCGCGAATCACAAACCATGTTGCACAAACCTAGCGTAGCCGCTAAACCACTTGAAAACTGGGATGTTTTTCTTGCGTTGATGCGAGCAGGCGTTATAAAGGGGCACATTCTTGTGTATCACAAACCATGTTACACAAACAAGCCCGCTAGAGAAATTTCATAATTACGCGCTTTATCCCACGAAGTCAGCCACAGTCCATAACAGTGACAGCTACGGCTGCGGATTTTCGCTGCGTCGTCGGTTCGCGAAGTGAATTTTGGTTTTATGCAATTGAAAATTAAAATGCATTATTTTCCGCCGCCCCAAAGCCAAAAAGTTTCCTTTTATAGTAATTAAGGCGAATCTAAAGTTTTTTTCTAAAAATTATTCGTAATAAGCGTGGCCAGTCCGAACCGATATTTACCATTATTTTTTAATAAAAACGTCAATTCCCGCAAAATGTCAAATCTCAGCCAGTTTCAGTTCAGATCGAGTATACTGCCATGCGGTCATTCTGAATGAACAATTTAGTAAAACGCCGATAAGCGAATATGCGGTTAACAGAGAACGATCAAATATTCAAAATGACAGCGGCTGGATATATCCGACAACATCGAACGTAACGCGAGCAAATTCAATTGTGGAGGAATGCTATCACACATTCATCACAAAATTGTCTTTACTTAATTAGAAAGAGTTTCGGACTGAATACTTACCTTAATTCGTAAAGATTCGTCCTAAAATATTGTATTTTCACGATTTTAAGCTTTTCGCAGATGTGGCGTCCTCCCTCAAAGTCATAGAAAAATATATTTATAGATGATAAAGTTTTAGTTAGATTTTAGTCAATCCACTTAGGTTAGGTACTACGAGAATATAAATAACATTTTTACGTTCATGACAATGATTCTGAACTTAGCGAAATTCTGTTAACTGTACCTTTTGGTAAATCATCTGTCCGTAAATTTGTTTTGTGTAGGTATTCAGTTTTCGGTGCAAGACGGTGGCCAATGTGGCCATGTTGGATTCTTTTTGATTATCCCGCCGCAACTCATATTAGCATTGTCAACAAAATCGAATTAATATTTCCTTCATAAAGTTTGTAGACAATGTATTTAACAAAATAAGCTTATCAAGGGGGCAGAGTGATGATTAGCTTTAAAATCGTGACGTTGCTTGAATTCAATTTTCCAATGGGAGATTTTAATTTATTTTTTATTGTTTTTATTTCTTGCTAGGGCAATCCCGATGAGTTACAAAACTCATTGATACCTTCAGTCTCAGTGTTGCCAACTTAGTGGATTTTCCACTAAAACCGGTGGTTTTCATATCTCATTTAAGGGGTGTTCAGACATCTAATATAACCGCTAGCAGGTATCTGTTGAACCGCGAGCGCTTATGTTTCGTGGCGTTCACACGGCGCAGATAAAATATTTCTTCCTATGGCAGGAGAGGGGGTCAGTTGAATTAGCGAGCGGCCACGGAGCGCGCATTTTAAGTACTAAATCTATGGAGTTGACATCTGTCACCCACCGTTCTTGGCAGCTCCGTAATTAAAATGACCCCCTCTCCTGTTTTCGTCGGAGTGGGGGGCGCTTAACTGTTGGCATATCGCCTCAGGAGCGGTTACGGCGTAAGATGTGCATTGTCTATGGTTGATGTGCGCATAAAGCGCTCAGGTGTGAACGGTCTGAAGGGATTGTATGGAGAGCGATATATGGCGTGCTATGATCTTTTACATTTATGTGCTCAATGTGAACGAGCTCTTAGTGGTGAAATATTTCTTTTAGTGGCTGGTGGATTTTTTAGTGGTTTTGAAATTTTTTGTTTCATAACCAAAACTACAATCACTAAGCCACTTATATGTTTAATCTTATACATACTTCTTTGTTCTACTTTCTTTAATTTTAAATGGAATCTACGTTTACTGTGTAGGCAACACTGATCTACTAATAAAATGAAGATGGGGATGTTGAGATACTATTTAGGGAACGTACCCATACTACGTGACACTTTTAGGGGGGGGGGGGTCTTCAAAAGGTCACGCTCCATACAAATGAGCGGCGGGTTCCTTAGGATTTTGGTCACCGGGGGGGGGGGGTTAAAAATTGCAAAAAGTTGGTCACGTAGTTTGGGTACGTTCCCTTAGTAGTATGAATATAATAAAAAACAAAAAGCGGAATAGAATGAAGTTAAATCTTTTAACTGATACTTGTTAGTAGTTATTTTGTGTTCTTGGTAATGTTTGTTTACATTTTCGAAAAAAAATTACATTTTCCAAAAGTAGAACATGTCCAACAACTGTTTATATCTCGCCGTATATACGAAAGCTTTATACGATCCACTGTCATCCGCATCGTCTGCGCGGTGACGTGTGTCTTGTGTCCACTGTCCAGCAGACAACTCATAAATGAACTAGCGACAACTGCACCGCGATGTCCTATCAGATCAGCTGATCACTCAGTAGGGCCGCTCAAGCGCATATCGTCCTTCCCCTCCCCCCCTTTTCTACATTTATAATAACATCCACCCCGCACTATTGTTTTCAAGCCACTACAAGTCGATTTTATGCGATACGGTTTGCTAAATTTACAGCGCAGTTTTTTTTAGTTAAATTGTTAAATTAATTTTTTCGTTTAGTTTTGAGTTGTGGTACATTATTTGATTAATTAGTATTACGAACGAAACAAAAACAATGAAGAGAACTTACAAGAGTGGTTTTCAAAAAAGAGAGGAAAATAAGAAAAAGAAACAAGAAGATTTCCAGTGTGCCAGTTCAATGTTTACGTGGTTAAAACCATCAAGCTCTACCTCAGAGATAAACGATGACACGACTGTAGGTAAGGTCACCGAAATTTTTGATTATTATTTTTATTATGGGTTGTAATTTTTTGAAATTTTGTTCTATTTATTCTACATTTTTACGTCACGTCTAAGAATTTAGGGGCCGTTCAAGTATTACGTAACGCACTTGGGGGGGGAGGGGGGGTCTGGTGAAACGTTACGGCGCGTTACGGGGGGGGGGGGGGGGGTCGAAGGACGCGTTACGTAACATGTTTTTCTTTATTTAAATAAAAAACTAAGGAATTGAAATCTTCCAAGTTGGCAAGCCTTTTAGTTTATGTTGTACGGGGAATTCCTCGACTGTATTGTGCGTCATTTTCATTTTATTTTCGTTGTCAGTATTCGTTAGTGTTTTAAACACGAAATACGCATAAACACAATTTGCTGTAGTCAGTGTTGTTAATGTGAGTTTTTAGCAATTATAATGTCCTCCAAACCGGGAGATTTACATCATCAGCTGTTATTGGCCTATAAAGGCTCTCATGCTGACTTTCCAGCGCAGCGCAACCAAAAAATGCCAACCAAATTTGGAAGACAGCAAAAGAAAAATTAAAAAAAATTAAAATTTTTGCAACATATGAAGGATGTTATACGAGAGTTTTTAGTAAGAACAACGCTTTTTAGTTATTACACACAGGTTAGTTTACTGCTAAAATTTAATAATATTACCTAAAGCTAGGTTTCGTAGTAAATGCATAGTTACACTCAGAACATGAAAAAGGTTTTCTTCACTTTGAATCGTTTTGTGGATTTATTAATCTCCCTTTCGAGAACTTGAAAAATCACGCTGGGACAAAAAAATTGTTTTGTCTGCTGAAGGTAAACATGTGATTTTTCATGCCTCTTTGTAGAACACGAATAGTTGCAGTAGAAACATGTAAGTGGTTTTGAAGCACTGTGAGTCAGCAAATGATTTATAAGAAGTTCCTTTGTACAACATGAATAATTGCAGTCGGGACACGAAAAAGGTTTTGGTCCAGTGTGGGTAAACACGTGAACTTTTGGATACCGTTGTGTAGCGCATGAATATTCGCAATCGGGACAAGAAAAAGGTTTTTCGTCACTGTGAGTTAGCAAGTGCCGTTTTCTTTATTTTTTTTCGAGAAGTAGAATAGTTGCAGTCAGGACATGAAATGGATTTTTCTCCACTGTGGGTAAACGTGGGTAATTTTTAGATTTCTCTTCGTAGTACATGAATAGTTGCAGTCGGAAAATGAAAACTGTTTTTCTACACCGTGAGTCAGCAAGTGACTTCTTAGATATCTCTTTAGAGGACACGAATAGTTGCAGTCAGGACATGAAAATGGTTTTTTTCTTCTGTGAATCATACTGTTGATTTTTAAATTTTCCCTTTGAGAACTTGCATAACTGCATTCGGGACGTGGAAAAGGTTTAAGTCCACTATGAGTCAGCTTGTGAATCATAGTTGAGTAAAGTGTTGCTCCACAGGGAAAACTTAGGGAAATTACTTTCCTCAGGGCCTCCTCACTAAAGCTAATGTAAAAGAAAGTATGTGCTGTAAAACCATGTAGGTTTATTCTAGGTCAGACAGTGTTAAATTGTGGAGATCTGGAAGGAATACAAGGCGATAAAAATAATAATATTCTCAATTTTTTTCAAAATGACAATATGAATATATATGTATATAATGTATCACGAGTTAGAAATCTCTTGTTTTATTTATCACCGCAAACGAGATAAAATCAAGAAAAAGGTAATTTAAGCGACATTTCAGTACGTTGCGCAACTAAATTGTGGCTTTCGGGTAAAAATTGTTACTTGGGTGTTACGTAACGCTTAGGGGGGGGGGGGGGGTTGAACAGGAAAACGTTACGGCGCGTTACATGGGGGGGAGGGGGGGTCCAAAATCTTCAAAAATTGCGTTACGTAATACTTGAACGCTCCCTTAACAATATTAGTTTTTGCTTTTTTTACTTTATAGGTTTTTACTAATAGGGCTAATTAATTGTTATAATTTAAACAAAATAAACTGTATAAAAAACTTTCTCACATTGGCGATAAATTCAAAATAGAAATGTGTTATTCTAATTCTAATCTCTGTGTAATTCTAGTTACAGTATGGTATAGTAAAGGGGATTCCCTAGTGAACAGCATCAACTTCTTCTTGTACAGTTGAGAGGGGTGAGGCGCCTGCTTGCAATCAGCCACATATAGACCATCATCCATCGTCTCTTGTCGGCGAATCAAGCTCCAATTCTGATTCAGAAGATGATGAAGAAAATCAGGAGACCTGTGATGCAGCTAAACAACAACTTGGGTGTTTCATTTGTCCATACGAAAGTGATCCAATCATGATTAAAAAAGCTTTCATGGAAAGTATCCTATTCAAGTTGTAGAAGGAAAAGGTAGAAAATTGCCATTTGAGCCTTCTAAACTTTATTAATACCGACATTGTACCAAGGTGGTGAAAAAATACACCGAAAATGGTTATCATATTCAATTCAGCTAAATAAAGTGTACTGTTCATGCTGTATGGATTTTGGAGAGGACAGAGACTCTACCTACATTACTGGTTATAATGTTTCTTAAAAAAATGTGTATAAATCAGTAGAAATACACGAAAACTCTACCCATCATGAACTTGCTGCCAAAGCAGCTTTTCAAAGTCAAAAGGGCTACTATATTTCTAATCTCCTGAATACTAACCAAACTAAACAGCAAGAAAGTGAAATTCAAACTAGAAGATTGGTCATCCAACGTTTGATAGACTTAGTTTTGTTTATATGAAGGCAAAGCATTGCCTACAGAGGTGACAAAGCAGAAGCAGCCTACGCTCTTGATTCTTTACAAAACCATGGTAATTTCTTTGAACTGGTCATGTTGGTGGCTAATTATGATGTAATTTTGCAAAGCCATGTAAAAAAATGTATCAAAGACAGCAAAAAGCACAGAATAAAAATAAAGGACAAAAGAGAAGCCACAGGAAAGCAATCTAAAAAGCCCATTGGACGAGGATCAATGTTGACTTTGTTATCAAAGACTTTTATTAACAAGTTAATCAAGATAATATTAGCTCGATGGGTCGAAACATTATTTTGAAAGACCTCCAGGATAGCATCATCTACAGCGTAATGGTGGACAGCACCCAAGATATAGCTGTCATGGACCAATTGGCAATATGCGTCCGCTATGTCGTTCAAGGAAAAGTGTATGAAAGACTTTTAGAGATTGCAGTTGTCAATGACTCAAGTGGATTTGCGTTGAGCTTTTACCTGAGCTTATAAAATTTAAATTATCTTAGTATGGAATTGCAATGTCAAATATTATTGCTTGTTAATTTGATGGAGCCAACAACATAAAAGGCTGTTACAATGGGCTACAATCCCATTTAAAAAAAATGAAGACCTTATTTATACTCACTGTATGGCACACGTACTGAACCTAGTTGTAGGTGACTCAACAGTGAAGTTACTACAAGCTGAGAACTTGTTTGGATTAGTGGAAGAATCGGCAGTATTTGTAAGCTCATCGCACAAGAGAATGGCCGTCTGGGAAAAGGAAACAAAAAGACAACATACTGCTCACGACAAGTTGTACAGGTTGCAAAAAATAGGAGCAACGAGGTGGTGGAGCAAACATAAGGCTCTTTCATCAATTGTTGATGAAGAGTTCTTAATCAGTGAAGACAGTGTTAATTCAGCTCTTTAATTTTATTTCTGTATTTAAAGAAATCTCTGATGGAAGTTTTGACAGCAAATCTCGATTCACAGCAAGAAACCTGATAAGTCAATGGTCCAAATTTGAAAACTTGTTTATGTCGTTTATTTTGCTAGATTTGTTTTTGGTCACTTCCCCTGTTTCTAAGTACTTGCAAAGTAAAAGCATTGATTATGCTTTAGCTTTGAACTTAGTACAAACACTGCTCCATCAAGTTAAGGACAAACGGAATGACGCGTATTTTGACATATTGTACGCAAAAACAAAAGCCTATGTGAGTGCAGTTAATCTTAAGCTAGACGAAATTGACATTGACGTCGAGTTAGAATTGGACTTTAAGAGAAAAAGAACGTCAAAGAAAAAATTAATGCCCCGTGAAAAATCAAAAGATGAAACTGACTCTATTTCAACAGTTCAACATTACAAAATTGTATATTTTGATATTTTAGACTGTGCGAGGATGAGTATTGAAGAAAGATTTTGCGCAAACAAAGACGTTTTACAGGATTGGTCTTGGTTGGATCCCAAAAAGTTTGACTTTATCTTGAAACTCCAAACATTTCCCACAGAAGCTCTGCACAGTGTTTCTAAACTGTATAAAATTGAAAGAAGTCGGCTGTTGATAGAGCTGCGACAGTTTGCACAACAATACAGCAACTTCATAGCGGCAGAGTCCACTGAGAACTACGGAGACAGATGCAGTGACGAAGAAGACGATTTGGACCCAACGGCAGCGGAAACAAATGCTGACATTTACTGCTCTGAAAATAGACAATGTTTCCAGTGTTTGACATGTGCTTTTTCTGTTCTGTTTGAACTTACTCATTCTGGACTGTTTACCAACCTGTATATTGTTTATACATTTGTTCTTACCATACCTTGTACCCAAGTCACATGTGAACGAATTTTTTCTAAACTTAAAATCGTCAAAAATCAACTTCGGTCGTCCTTAAGCCAAGACCTTATGTCCAATATTGTCCCGTCTGCTTTTTATTAATGTTGAGAGGGATTTATTTTATAATTTAGACAAAAATAAAATAATTGATGAAGTAGCTTTAACAAGTGAGTTGCTTACAAAGAAACTGTTACTTTAGGGCTAGGGGAGCAAAATGTCGAATCATTTCAGTTAAGTTAAGCCCCTTCTATTCTAGTATACAACAAACTGTTAAACACACAGGATTTTTTAAATGTTAGTATTATTTTTTTAATCCCTAAAATCCGTTTGTCATTATTTTTACTACACAAATAATTTTGACATAATTCATTAATGCTTTGGTGTGAATAAAATCCTGTCCTTTTTTTGAACTCCGTTATAATTATTGGCAGTTTTACAGCATGTGTTTAGTAGTGTTGTGGTATCCTAAAAAAAAATACTGTGAATTTCTTATTTCAATAAATAATAAAGTCAACAAATGTCGAAAATCATAATATCCGTATAGAAACCTATCTGAATTTCTTCTTTATAGGTGCCAATATAGCGTAAAAACGCGTTTTCATTGTTTTCAAGCACCTAATTTTCAAAAATTATCCGGGGGAGGCCCCCGGACCCCCCGTTTTCTTAAGCCCCTCCCCCCATCACAGGTTAGGGGGCCCCTTTACAGGTTTTAGCGGAGGGCCCCAAATTGTCCCAGTCCGGGCCTGCTCACAACATACCCAAATTGGGGATGTCATAGTCTCACTGGCTCCAGACGGGAGCAGCTGAGACTCTTGTGAGGTATCACTATAAAAAAATCTCAAATTTTTTATTTTGCTGGATGTCCTTGTACATATCTGGATACGAATTACATAGTGTGCAGGCATTATCGTTCACAGATTTTACCCATATTTTGTAGTACGAGTTTGAGGAATGCGATATTTATTGCTATTTCCAGTTAATACTTCTGGGGTTGTGCATGTCTTGATTGTAACGTAGCATGATGTTAGTGTGAGTAATTTGTAGGATGCTTTTGATTTCATATTTAGGAAAAATTGTAATTATAAAAATACCGGAAGCTGAATACATGTCCCAGACATGAGTGTCCCATGGGAGTCTAAAAACATTTCTGAAATCTCGGTTTTGAACCATCTTCAGAACAGCTGTCAAATTCTTTGAGGCAAATTCCAAGATACAGTAGAGACAAGTAAGTTTTGAATGTTCGATGGTGTAGTACACTGATGTTAGTAAAGCTTGTAGCCTATAGTAATCCTTGAAGTATATTGAGGTTTATTACAGGTAGTAATCCTTGGCTTCAGAAATGCGTTTGGGACGCGTGAAGCATTATTGTCTATCGACGTACTATTGCAAAAGTGTCGTGACCAAAGAAAGGAAGTCTTTGCCTGTTTTATTGACTATGAAAAGGCATTTGACAGGGTAAAACATGCTGACCTAATGAAAATGCTTGCGGATTATAACGTTGACACCAAAGACCAGAATTTCATTAAAAACCTGTATTGGTTCCAAACAGCAGAAATAAGACATGGGAATGAGAGATCTAATGCAATTGCCATTCTGCATGGAGTACGACAAGGCTGTATCCTGTCGCCACTATTGTTTAATCTCTATTCCAACTATGTCTTTAAAAGAGCCCTATAGGCCAGTGCAATTAGCGCAAAAAAGGGGGGTCGCGATCGGAATTATTCCGGTAGTCCCAATTTTTTTATATGTTTTAAATAGGTACTCATCTCCTGATGAAAAATCTGAGTTTTCGACCTTGGGTCACTTGAGCTTTGACCGCCATTTTGAAAAAACTAGCCGAAATCGAGCCAAAATCTAGTTTTCCTCAAATATCTCGTTTCCAGTAAAAATTTTGGCTAATGTTGCTTGACAAGTTTAGTAGAACATAAAATTACCTAAAATTTTATTTAAAAAGTTTTATTCTATCTCTAATAAATATTGAGATATACAGTCGTAAATATGTGCATAATTTTATAAAAACAGGTAAATTGCACGATTTGGTTTAGTTTTTTGTGCGTATCTTTTTTCCAGTACAATTTTGTGAAAAAATTATTGTTACTTAATTTTTTTTACTTATATAAAGTATAAACAAATATCGGAGTGAAAACAGAAAATTTATCACGATTTATTACTATATTATACGATTTTTGTTTACATTACATTTAAATATATTGTAATATTTTTAACATATTATAACAAATAAAAGAGAGTGGGGGGTCCTCCCTCCCCCCTCCCCCACGGTTCCCTATAGTTGCCGCCAATTAGCCAATCCAGGACGGGCCATCATTGTTGCCAACTCTGCTCCTTTAGAGCTACATTTAGTTCTATATTCAGGTCGTCAGATCCAAAAGTGTGGTATAGCTTCTTAGATAGTTTTTTTTCATATAATTTAGATCTTTTTAAATACAAACAAAAATAATAAACAAAAATAATATTTTAGAAGTTATTTCTATGGAAATCGGTTATTTTTGTATGGAATTTGTTTTTTTTTTCACAAATACTCTATAGCTGATTGATATGATTGATGTACTGAACATTTTAAAAGAAAACAGACCTACTTCCCAGCTGTGGGTTCAGTACTTCCAGATGACTACACTGATTGAGCTGTATATTGAAGCGGAACGTGCTGGAAATTGGGAGCTCCATCTTGCAACGGTCCAAAAAATGATACCTTTTTTTCACGCAGTCGCCCACTTTATGCCAAAAGTGCACATCTGTATCTCCAAGATATGTTGGCATTGAAAAAGAAGATGGAATCAATAGAATATGAAAGATTTACCAAATAGGGTTTCTTTACGATTCGACGATCTCATAAATTTTGGTCACGGATTTGGTCTGACATGACAATCGAACAAACTCTGATGAGATCGATGAAATCATCTGGAGGTTTGACCCAAGGACGAGGAATAACAGACAGTTCTATTCTTCGTTGGACTGCTGGATTTGTTTATCTGCATAATATTTGTAAGGGTATTGAATCATTCTGTATAGTTGAATCAGGAACGTCAGAACAACATGTAGAGATGAGGCCTACATGAATTAAGAGGGATGACAAAGACGTTCAAACTCTCATTGATTGGTTTTCTTGCCATGAACCATTTCCTAAAACAAACATGATTATGTCTATAAGCAGTGGCATTGTCGGGGATAACCAGGCGCGGATCCAGCCCTGGAAAAAGGTTGTGGGCACAGCCACCCGAAAATCGGCCAAGTCCGAGGTTACGAGTCGGAATTTGAAAAAAGTCGGAACGAACTCGCTCATGAACAATCGTGACTCAAGAACGACTTTTGAAATTGATTATTTACAGGACTTTGGCCTTAGGAATGGAAATAATCATTGGAGGAAGTCAGGGGGCGTTCAAGTATTACGTAACGCAATTTTTGAAGATTTTGGACCCCCCTCTCCCCCATGTAACACGCTATAACATTTTCCTTTACCCCCCCCCCCCCCCTTAAAACGTTACGTAACATCCAAGTGACAAATTTTACCTGAAAGTCACCATTAAGTTGCGCAACGTACTGAAATGTCACTTAAATACCCTTTTTCTTGATTTAATCGCGTTTAGTTTACTGCTCAAATAAAATAATAATATAATAATAAAGATAATTTTCGTAGTACATGTATAGTTATACTCAGAACATGAAAAGGTTTTTCTCCACTGTGAATTGCGCTGTGGATTTTTAAATCTCCCTTTCGAGAACTTAAATACCTGCATTCGGGAGAAGAAAATGGTTTTGCCTGCAAACATGTGATTTTTTGGTGCCTCTTTGTAGAACATGAATATTTGCAGTAGAAACATGAAAGAGGTTTTATATCACTGTGAGTTAGCAAATGATTTCTAAGAAGTTCCTTTGTTCAACATGAATAATTGCAGTCAGAACATGAAAAAGGTTTTTGTCCAGTGTGATCCAATTTTTAGATTCCGTTTTGTAGCGCCTGAATAGTCGCAGTCGGGACAAGAAAAAGAAGAATAATTGCAGTCAGGACATGAAATAGGTTTTTCTCCACTGCGGGTAAACATGTGTATTTTTAGAGTTCTCTTCGTAGCACATGAATAGATGCAATCGGAACATGAAAAAGATTTTTCTTTACTTTGAGTTGAGTCAGCAAGTGACTTCTTAGATATCACTTTTGAGAACACGAATATTTGCAATCAGGACATGAAAAAGGTTTTTCTCTTCTGTAAATCAAACTGTGGAATTTTAAATCTTCCCTTTGAGAACTTGTATTTGCGTTACGAAATACTTGAACACCCCCTAAACGAAAAGGGTTGCCTAATTGGAAGATTTTAATTCCCTAGTTTTTTTTATTCATGTTAGAATATTCGTATAAACCAAACAGTTTGTTCTTTGTATCAGACGATTGCCGGTAGATGGCGACAGTATCGATGCTTCGCGTCACTTCTAGGTCGGCTATACCTTGACAATGTTGTGTAACTAATTCATTATAATAAAACTCACTTATAACATTTAATCCTAGTTTATTTTGCTCTCTATCCTTCAGGTTATGGGCCCAGGATACGCGGGAAGTAAAAGTACGTAATAATTTTTAGTGCGGAATGCCAGACGAGAGTGCAACACAACCGGCAACTCAAGACTCGTTTTTGTCAACAATGGCGTCGTCGACAACAAGTGCAGGAATTTCAGTAAATTTTGAGAAACTCAGTGGAATTTCAAATTATGGAAATTGGAAATTCTTAATGCGTATGTACTTGGTGCATGAAGATTTATGGGACTGCATTGAAGAGTCTACAGCGGGTGTCCCCAAGGTCACCGATGAACGCAAACAACTGAAAGCGCTCGCAAAAATATGTTTAATGGTGCAGCCATCGTCTTTCTCTCATGTACGGAATGCAGCGACTGGATATGAAGCCTGGCGTAACTTGAAAACGGCGTATGAAGACAAAGGGTTGTGTAGAAGACTCGGACTTTTACGTACATTGTTTGGATTGAAATTGGAACAATTTAAAGATATGGAAGCGTATATCTTGAAGATCACAGACTTGGATCAACAACTACGAGACATAAATGCTCCATTAGACGATGATTTTCTGTCAGTGTTGATGTTAAGTGGTTTACCATCAAACTACGACCCACTTATCATGGCGTTGGAAAATTCAAACTTTAAATTGTGCAGTGAAACCGTTAAAAGTAAATTATTACAAGAAAATCTGCGTAGAGACTTTGACAAGGGCGAAGAAAGTGCAATGTTTTCAAACCGGAAAACAAAAGGTGTCAACAACAAACAATCTACCAAGGTCATCAATTGTTTTATTTGTAAAAAGCCTAATCATTACGCTAGAAACTGTCCAACAAAAATTAATAAAAGTGACAAACGGAGTGAAAAATATGAAAAAGCGTGGAACGGAACGTTATTGACGGCATTAGCTGTGGACATTAACTCGGATGTTTGGTATGTCGACTCCGGCGCTACTTGTCACATGACGAACAACAAAAATTTATTACAAAACTACGTTGTGGAAACTCCGCGTTCAGTAACAGTGGCAAATAAACAAAAGATGCACAGTGAAGGACACGGTGATGTGGAATTGTTGTTGAAAGCACACAAAGAAACGACGAAAATAAGTGAGGTTATTTACGTACCGGGATTGTCAACAAACCTTATTTCTGTTGGAAAAATGGCAGCCAAAGGACTTGATGTGCACTTTGACACAGAGAAGTGTAATATTTATTGTGGAAAAGATGTAGTCGCCAGTGCTACGAAGGTCAATGGTGTTTACCAATTGGACACAATGAGTCAGCCGTCAACAAACACGAGTGAGCTGAATGCAGCCTGTCAATCAATGGATTTGGAGGCTCCATTGCGTATGAAGCAGTCCATGGATCATGAAACGGAAGCTGTGAATTTGTGTGAAGCGAAGCCATCCCAAGATTTATGGCATCGCAGACTTGGGCATCTGAATAGGCGTAGTATGGATTTACTTAAAAAAGGTATGGCTAGTGGAATTGATTACACTGATAGCAAACATACTCCCTGTGTAGCATGTCTTGAGGGAAAACAAAGTAGATTGCCATTCCCAAAAAGGTCTTTCAACAGAGCTACTGAGAAGCTAGGCCTCATACATTCCGATTTGTGCGGTCCTATGTCAGTTTCCTCATTTAGTGGCAGTAAATATCTATTAACATTCATAGATGATTTCACAAGAATGACATTTGGTTATTTTCTTAAGAGTAAAGATGAAGTATTGCCGATATTTAAGATTTTCAAAAGTTTTGTAGAAAATCAGACCAATTTAAAAATCAAAGCTCTTCGAACAGACAATGGCCGTGAATATGTTAATAAGCAGTTCCAGATGTTTCTACAAGAACATGGCATCGAGCATCAATTGACCGTCCCATACTCTCCGCAGCAGAATGGAGTAGCAGAACGGGCCAACCGGACAATTGTGGAGGCTGGACGATGCATGCTGCAAGATGCTGGAATGGACCGGAGGTTCTGGGCAGAGGCATTGAATATGGCAATATTTATTAAGAATAAATCACCAAGCAAGGCGGTGAGAGGTACCACACCCGAAGAGAAATGGTCTGGTAAGAAAGTCAATTTATCTGAATTAATAGTATTTGGCTGTGTTGCTTATGCAATGATCCCGTATGAAAAGCGCAAGAAATTGGATCCAAAGAGTAAAAAATATATCCATGTTGGATATTGTACTGAATCGAAGGGATATCGATTAATTGATCCAGAAAAACCTTCAAAAATTATCAAGTCTAGAGATGTACAGTTTTTTGAAGAGAAAATGTATAAAGATGCGGTAGCTAACGAGGAAAACTGCATTAATGATTTTCAGTTGGAACTTTCTAATAATAATGTAGATGTGAACACTATTGAAAACAATGTTGTTGAGTCTTCAGTTACAGAAGTTATGGAATTGTCTTCATCTAGTTCTACTGAACTTAACTATGTTGATGACCCTAAAGATATCACCTGGAATCCTGAAATGACTATGGATCAAGCGTCAAGTGATTATGAAGACTATGAAGAATATTCAAATGCAGTGGTGGCTATGACAGCAGCAAGTCACGGTTACGAACCACAGACAATACACGAGGCGCTGTCGGCACCTGATAAAGAATACTGGAAGGAAGCTATAGCAGATGAGTATAAATCATTTGAAAAGAATAAAGCTTGGAACCTAACATTACTACCAAATGGAAAGAAAGCAGTCAAATGCAAATGGGTTTTCAAGAAGAAACTGGGATCTGAAGGACAACTTCTACGTTATAAAGCTCGTCTTGTTGCCAAAGGATTTACGCAGGAATATGGCATAGACTACTCAGATACTTACGCGCCTGTGATAAGATATTCTACAATACGCAGCTTGCTTGCTCTGGCAGTCAACTTAGATATGAATGTTGATCACATGGATGTGAAGACAGCCTTCTTAAATGGAGAATTAAAGGAGACGGTATACATGGAACAGCCAGATGGATATAAAATAAAGGGTAAGGAAACCCATGTATTTAAACTAAATAAAGCAATATATGGCCTTAAACAAGCATCAAAGGTCTGGTATGACAAGATTGATAATGTTTTGACAGACCTCCAGTTCAGAAAGTCACTTAACGAGCCTTGTGTATACATAAAATCAGATACAAATGGTAATCTGATGATATTAGGGTTGTATGTGGACGATATTTTAATTTTTAGCAAGGATACACCAGAGAAAAAGAAGTTGAAGGAGGAACTGATGAGAATATTTGAAATGAAAGACCTTGGTCGGGCTACACATATATTGGGAATGCGATTAAAACAAGAGAAAAATAAAATTATTCTTGATCAAAGAAACTACATACAAACAGTGTTACAACAGTTTAATATGGCTGATTGTAAGCCTGTGAATACACCTTTAGAAAGCGGTATGAAGTTTGAAAAAGGGAATCAAGCCGATAATAACAGCAGGTACAGAAGCCTCATTGGATGCATTATGTACATAGCAGTATGCACAAGACCTGATATTGCTCACGCTGCAAGCATATTGAGTCAGTTTAATAATTGTCACTCTGAAATTCACTGGAAAGCAGGAAAACGTGTTCTGCGATATTTAAAGGGAACTATGGATCACCACATGGTATATGAAAAATCCACATTGTCAATTACAGGATATGTGGATGCAGATTGGGCGTCAAATCAACTAGACCGACGTTCATACACGGGTTACGTGTTTAAAATAGGTAACTCTGCTGTATCGTGGGAAAGCCGCAAGCAGAGAACGGTCGCACTTTCAACTACTGAAAGTGAATACATGGCTTTATGTGAAGGAGCAAAGGAAGCTACATTTATCAGAAATTTCTTAAATGAATGTCTAGGTAAATTGTTGCCAGTGACTCTGTTTAACGATAGTCAGTCAGCACAAAAATTATGTAACAGTCAGATTAATCACAGTCGAAGCAAGCATATAGATATTAGACATCATTATGTAAGACAAATTGTAAAGGATAAAATCATTAATTTAGAATATTTGCCTACGGAACATATGCCTGCAGATGTTTTAACCAAACCTTTGTGTAAAGATAAACATTTGAATTGTGTTTCTAATCTTGGTTTACAGACTGTTTAGTTTAAGGGCAGGTGTTAGAATATTCGTATAAACCAAACAGTTTGTTCTTTGTATCAGACGATTGCCGGTAGATGGCGACAGTATCGATGCTTCGCGTCACTTCTAGGTCGGCTATACCTTGACAATGTTGTGTAACTAATTCATTATAATAAAACTCACTTATAACATTTAATCCTAGTTTATTTTGCTCTCTATCCTTCAATTCAAATAAAGAAAAACATGTTAAGTAACTCGTTGTTCGAACCCCCCCCCCCCCCAGTAACGCACCGTAACGTTTCACAAGACCCCCCCTCACCCCCCCAAGTGCGTTACTTGAATGGCCCCTAAGTTTACTGCTAAAATGTAATAATATTACACAGCTATACAATAAATAAACTAAACCTAGACTTTTCATAAAGAACTGGCCATAAGTAGGTATAACATATTTTAGCAACACTATTGTCAGCCAGCAACACTATTGTCAGCAAGCCCCAATGAACTATTTTGAATTTCTGTTTTTGAAGTTTTTCAGTGTTCAAATTGACCAAATTCCTTAAAAACGTAAACATACTATAAACATTTTCAGATGAAGGTTTTTTTACTGTGGGTAAATGTATGACTTTTTAGACATCCCATTGTAGCACATGTGAATTTTTAGATACCGTTTTGTAGCGCATGAGTTGCAGTCGGAACATGAAAAGGGTTTTTCTCCACTACTAGTCAGCAAGTGACTTCTTAGATATCCATTTTGAGGACACGAATAGTTTCAGTCAGGGCATGAAAAGGTTTTTCACTTCTGCGAATCATACTGTGGATTTTAAAATCTTCTTTTTGAGAACTTGTATAATTGCATTCGGGTCATGAAAGAGGTTTCACACCACTACGAGTCAGCTTATGAATCATATTGGAGTAAAGCGTTGTTTCATACGGCAGACTTAGAAAAACTATTTTCCTCAGGGCCTCCTCAGTGGATCTAATGTAAAATAAGAATGTGTTGTAAATCCATGTAGGTATATTAAAGATAAGACAATGTCAAATTGTGGAGATCCGGAAGGAATACAATAATAATAATTTCAAAATTTTTATACATGAATTAATAACACTATTTCGCTATACGGATGTCAGGAATGCAATTAACACATCTGCCGGATCTGCCCTGATAATAATGCTATCCGAAACGTTGGCTAAAGAAGGAGGTAGCGAAACACGGCCTAACACACCAAAAACAAATAACGAAAATAATTTTAAATCTAAAAAATGTACCCAATATAAGCATTTATTGCGAAATAGAAATCTCTTGTGTTATTTATTACCGCAAACGCGTTTGAAAACAAGAATAAGCGACTTTCCAGTACTTTGCGCAACTAAATTGTGAATTTAAGTAAAAACAGTTGCTTGGGTGTTACGTAATGCTTAGGGAGGTAGACGGGGGGGCGGTACAGAAAAAAATCACGGCACGTTACATGGTGGGCTGGAGGGTCAAAAATCTTCAAAATTGCGTTACGTAATACTTGAACGTCCCCTTATCAATTAGAATATGCTACAAAACCCAAGAAAACAAACTTTTTTGTACCCACACCACACAAATAAAAAAAAAAAAAAACAATACAATAAATGTTTTGTTACATCATATGATCATATGTAACTTTTTGTTTTATTATTAAACAAAGTTACAAATGATGCAAGGAGGTCCGTCCTCTCTGCGTACCCCTTCGGGGAAACGGCGTGATGGGTGATGGTTTAAGATTAGTTAGTTAGTTACAAATGATGATACATGGCGTAGGGCTTTGCATTAGAGCGGTAAAATAGAAATAATTTCATTAAAATAATTTACCATGATGCAACAATACATATTATGTCGAAAAACAATCAGAGCAATTTAAAAAGTAAACTTTTTTAGATAGGTCAGGTTACCTAAGTTTGACAGCACAAACGATCTATGCACCCGGCGACCCGGCCATAGTCGATCAAAGATAGTCATCTCTTCTTTCCAAAACAAGTATCTATTCATGTGCCAAAGAGAAACAGACAATATGTTGTCAAAAATGTGACATAACGTGTCAGAATATCGTCTATGGCTCTTTGCTGCGTTCCGAATTACGCACGATTCATGCTTTTTTAAAATTTTTTATTAAGGCATGGCGTTTATTATCATCAGCCTATCGATCTCAATAAACCGTGAAAGTGTGACGTTATAAGTCATTTGTCTACTAGGGTTGTGGGCATGCCCACCGTGCCCACAACGGTGGATCCGCGCCTGGGGATAACAAAGTAACTTGTCACATGGCTGAAAAGATGGGGAAATTTGCTATGTCTAAAGTCGTCAACTAAAACTTTGGAAACCTACACTTAAAACGTAAAGATGCGATAGTTTCTCTTGCAGCGGTGACCAGCAGCATAAAAAATCAGGGTGTGACTGTGACAATAGATCCATTAATGCTACCATCGTATGTGTATTGCCATAAAGTCTGAAATTGAACTAAAAGAATATTTCCAATATGAACTATCTACGGTCCCACTGTCTCTTTTCTCAGAGGAAGTGATGCGCAAAGGAACCAAATCCATATTTTACTCATCGTTCAATCCTCTACCAAATAACACAGAACTGGGAGGCAGTAAAATACACGTAGTTGATGGGGGATATTTAATGCACAAAGTTGTATGGGGTCGTCCACAACCTTTTTCAATCATTTTTCAGCAATTTGTCAGGTATGAACAAAATCATTATGGAGCCAATGCAGTAGTGGTATTCGATGGATACCCAGATTTGGTTGAAAAGAAAAGCACTAAGGGGGTGGAAAGAGCACGGCGTGCCAGAGTTATGAAACCACTCACCCACAAGTGCCACAGGAAAAGTTTCTGGGAAATGAGAAGAACAAGTCCCGTTTTATTTCCCTACTCAGAACCTCATTTGAACGATCGCAAATAACGATAGTACAAGCTGAAGAGGATGCTGACGTTCTCATAATGATGCAGTCATAATCGTTGGTCATGGTCAATTGTTGGATTGACCTGTTGGTACTCATCACAGCTCTCTCACCTTCAAACGTATATTATCAAAAAGTCGGTAAAGGTAAATCACTTAACGCGTTGTACTCCAACAAATGTTTTAAAAACATTGAAATAGGTAGTAGAAAACATTTTATTTATTCATGCCATAAGTGGCTGTGACACAATTGGTGCTCCGTTCGGTCAAGGCAAAAACAAATTTTGTAATATTCTTCTCAAGAACCACTCAGTGAATGAACTTGTTCGTGTATTTCAAGATCCAAAAGCAAAGCGAGAAACAATCACTTTGGCTGCCGAACAATTCTTTGCACTTTTGTATGGTGGCAATGAGAAATCAAATTTGGAAAATTTAAGGTACATTCTTTTTGTCAAGGGGGTGAAAAAGAACAAATTCAATTTATCCAGGCTACCACCCACCAAAGATGCAGTCCAAACTTGGCTTGGTCAAGATCCAACTGAATGGGGATGGAAGAAAGACGCTGTTGGGTTACTAACTCCAGTACCAATGCTGAAGGAGGCTGCACCTCAGGCGTTGCTGAACTTTATTTCATGCCAATGCAAAAAAGGTTGCGCTGGAAAGTGCACATGTAGAAAGTCGGGTTTGAAATGCTCCCTACACTGTATTCACTGTAATAGCAGCTCGTGTGAGATTGCTGTGGAAGCCTTCGTTCGTGATGATGACGAGGAATTTGGTGAGTCAGTCACCACAAATATGGCTGATGAGACATAGGAAGACTAAATTGAAGTTTTTCGGGGTCCGTAAGTTTCATCGTTAGTCAAAAGTGATAAATTTAAAGAAAATACTTTTTTAACTTTTTTTTACGGCATCTATGTAACTTAATTAAAATTTTTTTATTTGTATGTTGTGATTACATTGGTGATTAATGTTGCTGTTATGTATTTTACATGTTATTACGAATAATAAAGATATGCCAAGATTAAAACACTTTTCTTCTGATTCAATTTTTGACCCAATTTTTGTATATTTTTTGTGTTAGAACCTGGATACTCATTGAGTCTTTTATGAAATTTTAAACATACGTCTTTTATGAAATTTTATTTTCTACATAATTAATATCAATATTTTTTTCACAAAATTGTTCTGAAAAAGAGATACACACAAAAAACCAAACCAAGTCGAGCAATTTAGCTGTTTTTATAAAATTATACACATATTTACGACTGCATATCTCAATATTTATTAGAGATACAAGAAAACTTTTTAGGTAAAAATTGTAGGTAATTTTATGTTCTACTAAACTTGTAAAGCAACTTTGGCCTTTTGAGACTTCAACTTTGGATATTTGAGAAAAACTAGATTTTGGCGCGATTTCGGCTGGTTTTTTCAAAATGGCGGCGAAAGCTCAAGTGACCCAAGGTCGAAAACTCAGATTTTACATCACGAGATGAGTGTTTAAAACATATAAAAAAATTGGGACTACCGGAATAATTCCGATCGCGAATCGCTAATTGCACTGGCCTACTAAGTAATACTAAGAAGGGTCTGAAGATCAACGGAGTTGTTCAAGTCGCCAAGGGGTTCAAGTCCCATTGGCGGCAAGTATCTTTCCTCGGAAGATTTTTCAATGTAGATGAGTATTTCAGGCTGATAATTATTGCTTATAATAATAACGGAGTTGTCATTAATAACATAAGATACGCAGATGATACTGTATTACTAGCTGACTGTATCGATGACCTCCAAACTCCAAGACCTATTAAATCTTGTTAATAGTGCTGGTGAGCAACTGGGCCTAACAATCAACGTCAATAAAACTAAATGGATGACATTTGGACGACTAAATCATTTTGAATCAGTGATACAGTTAAATGGTTGCAATGTCGAACAGGTGGAAAGATTTAGATACCTCGGCAGTGTTCTCACGGAGACTCTTGACCCAGATGTGGTGGTTAGATGCAGAATTGAAGCAGCAAGAACTGCGTTCATTAAAATGAAATCCCTCTTCTGCAATGACAATATCAGCTTAAAACTAAGGCAGAGAATGCTAAAATGTTATGTGTGGTCGGTCTTGCTCTATGGATGTGAAACATGGACCTTGAAAGTAAATACCATGAACATGTTAGAGGCTTTTGAAATGTGGCTTCACCGGAGAATGCTCAAGGTCCCATGGACCGACATGATCACCAACACAGAAATTCTCAGGCGGGCTAGAGCAGATAGAGAACTGGTTACATTAATTAAAGTCAGGAAAATTTCATATCTGGGTCATATACTTCGAGGGGAGAAGTATCACTTGCTCCATTTGATATTGAAAGGCAAGATAGAGGGTCGCCGAGGGCCTGGTAGGAGACAAATGTCTTGGCTGCGTAATATACGAGAGTGGACCGGCATTAGAAGTGTGGAGGAGCTATTCCGGGCAGCGCAAGACAGGGAGACATTCTCAAGAGTGATCGCCAACATCGGGGGGACCTGATACGGCACACAAAGAAGAAGAATCCTTGAAACCTATACAGTACACCAGGGGTCCTGGGTGATCGATAAGGATTGATTAGATACTTTCGGCAAATATTAATGCACCTGGATATTGCAGATCACTAACTAATAAGTAACAGTTCACAATGACTATCTGGAGTTGTCCGAGATAACGATGAGAAGTTACCGATAGTTATCCTGTCAAACCTTTCGATCGCCCATGCTAGGACCCAGTTATGGGGTAATTTTCTCAAATAATGTATAAAAATTTCATACAGCCAGAATTCATCATTATAAATAAAAACCTTCGCAAGCGTGCGCACAAGAAATCGAAGAGATGGTTGTTAGAGCAACGCATATTTTTTTATTTTTTTTTTATTATAGCGACTATATAAAAAAATTTACATACAAAATATAATGGTAAAATTAAGAATAAAATATTGTATTTCTTAGTCCTCCTCACTAGGGGGTCCTGTTCCGAGATTTGTCTTCTATGTCGTTTTTAGCATCTTCGCTAGGGTTTTCTCATTGACCTCTTTAAGCCATATTTTTATTCTTGATTTGTATTCAATTGGATTTTTTATTAGTTTTATGTCTTGGGGAAGTATGTTATGAAGTTTTGTTGCAAAGTATGTATAGTTTCTTTGTCCAAATGTGGTTTGGTAACTTGGAATATTTTTTATATTATTTTTATTCGATCTAGTGTTATGCATACACGGTCTAGTAGAGGATTCATTATTTTTGAAGAGCTTCAATAATATATTTTTGGCATATATTTGCTGTACATTTGGTACGTCAAAGTTATTGAAAATTTCAATTGAAGGCGTTCTAATTGGTACTTTCAATATGGTCTTTATGATTCCTTTTTGAATCGTATTCAGGTTGTGTAGGTACGTTTGTGTAGCAGATCCCCATCCTATGATTCCATATTCAATTCGAGAATGACATAACGCGTAGTAGACCTTTTTCATATCCTTTTTATTTAACACATTTCTTAAATTTTTAATAAAATATATAAGGCTAGTGAGTTTTTCCGTAATACCTTTGATGTGTAGGTCCCATCTAAGATTTTCGTCAATTATTACTCCGAGATATTTAATGTTTTGTGTTTTTTCGATAACAGGGCAGTAACATTGTGTATTATTTCCATGGCATTCATGTAAGTTTAGTTCTAGTGATTTTATTGGTTGGCCCCTTGAGTTCATTGAAAATGTTATATATTTTGTTTTGCTTATATTAAGGGTAAGCGAGTTGATTTTAAGCCAATTTTGAAGTGCACTAAGCCCCTTTTCAGCCTCCTTAAATGTAGCCGTCCAATTTTCTTCTTGAAATAATAAAACAGTATCATCAGCAAAACTGATTATGTTTCCTTTAATGGTAAGGTTAGTTAAGTCGTTGATGTAGATAATGAACAGAATCGGTCCCAGTACACTCCCTTGAGGGACGCCATAGTTTAGAGATAGAAGTTTGCTCTTTTGTTTGCCAATTTGTACTTGTTGTTCTCGCCCTGTTATACTGTCCGGAAACTCGTAGTACAAGCGGGAAACTGGAGACTCCACATCACATTTGAGGTCGATTTTGTGGTATAACTTTTTTCGATTTGAGCTTTCGTTTTCGAGAAAATCAGGTCCGGAGTAGGAATTTTTTTGGTTAAATTTGAAAAAATTGTTCACTAGGGTGTTGATTTCAGCTATCTAATGTCTTATAAAATGCATCGAAGGGTAAACCGGGCTCAATTTTTTTTTTAACCCTTTAGTTGCCGAAAAAATGGAAAAATAGAAAAAAAATAATATTAAAATCGAAATGCTGAGATCGAAAAAAATAAGTTTTTTGGGTTCTCTACGTGATGTAGATTCACCAGTTTCCCGCTTGTACTACGAGTTTCCGGACACGTTGTATATGGAACAAACAAATTAATGTTTAGGTATATTTTTTGTACAGATTTTATACGACACCCGGCATGCCATACATTTAGCGAGTTTTGGCAGGCCATGACAAATTAAAACTTAAAGGATTAATTTTACCATGAAAACAGACATTAAAAATATTGGCACACAAGATATTTTTATTATAATAAAGCAATAATTGTCAGCCTGAAACACTCATTTACATTGAAAAATATTCCGAGAAAAGATACTTGCCGCTAACGGGACTTGAACCCGTGTCCTTCTGATTGCCGGTCGGATGCTCTGACCACTGAGCTATGGCGGCTTATCAAATACCCGCCAAATAATTCAATATATACTGGTGTTTCATTCGACAATTACTGCTTATTATATTTTTTCCACCTGAAAACAACCAACTTTATTTTTGCGAGTGAGACATTGTGAGTGTTAAATCCCTCGCTAGGTGGCGTCGAGACAAATTATGTCTGCATTTATTGGGGAAATACTTTAACGTGCCAAATATTAATTAGGATTATTTTTTTAAATTTATAAACTAACGCTTAGACAAGATTTTTATGCATAGCATAAAGGGTAACAATTATTATAAGCAATAATTGTCAGCCTGAAACACTCATTTACATTGAAAAATCTTCCGAGAAAAGATACTTGCCGCCAACGGGACTTGAACCCGTGTCCTCCTGATTGCCGGTCGGATGCTCTGACCACTGAGCTATGGCGGCTTATCAAATACCCGCCAAATAATTCAATATATGCTAGTGTTTCATTCGACAATTACTGCTTATTATATTTTTTCCACCTGAAAACAACCAACTTTATTTTTGCGAGTGAGACATTGTTAGTGTCAATGTCCGTATCAAAAGCCGCACTCATGTCAAGAACAGATACCAAACCCAACTTACCTGCTTCCATCCCGATGATCAGATCTGAAACTACCTGCAAAAGAACAGTTTCTGTTGAATGAAACTGTCGATAAGCGGATTGATTTTTCGCAAATAGATCGGCGGAGTTCAAGTACCTCACCGATTGTTTGGCAACGATTTTCGCAAGCAGTTTTGATAGAAATGGTAGGTTTCATATCGTCGCATTAATTCGTAGACTGCGTAACTCCAAATTTTTCAAAAATACGTTTTTAATGCCATCTGGTGTTAAAATTAGTCCCGCATCGACTAGTAAAACTCGTAAATTTAAAAAAAATAACTTTTTAGATGTATTGTTGTGTTTTATTTTTTTAATGTAACATTCTTATCTCCCAAGTCTTCAGCTAGTTGTTTATTAAACTGTTCGCAGAAAAGTACGTAGGTATCTTTGTAAAATACTTATCTCCATTCTCGGTTTTTATGTAAACTTCCTAACTCCGATTTGAAATAGAAAGCCTTAACCTTAAAGTTAAATGATTGAAAATAAATTTCGAAATATATTATATGTTCGGAACACGGAGAAAAGAATTCCTCCGTGGTTCGGAACATAAATAAAAACAATGACCCGTCTTTCATTATTCTTCACTACGAGGTTTTTTGTGCCTCCTGTAAAATTTTACATTTGGTGGTTACCTACGCATTCTACGAATTAATGCGACGATATACAGATGGTAAAAAGTACATTCTCTTTCGAAAAACAAAACTTTTTATGCGTAAGTTTTTATTATTGTTATGTTGCTCTACTGCTAACACATAATGATTGTAACAAGGTAGATATATTTATTTCGTAAAACTTTTATGGATATAAAATTAGGAAATAAAAAAGTTAAAAGAAATCCAAACCTAATAATTCAAAAATATTCTAATAAAAATTTTCAATCAATCTTACGTAACACTGTTTAATTTTTGTTTATAAGCTGTTCTCCAAACACGGAAAAAATACGATAGTAATAATAGTTCGCATATGTTACAAAAATATTTCTCCCTAATTTATTTATTACAGAGAAAATTACAAAAAAGAAAAAAAAACACATATTGGGTAAAAACTTATTTATACTTAATCATTCGCTGAATATAATATCAACAAATCTCCTAAAATGTAAGACAAACAGAAAATAAAATGGTAACGATCGCAACTGTAAGTCGAACCCAGGATCTCTCTAGTCTCACCAGGACTTATTGATACAACTAGAATTACGAAGGTTAAGGGTTCAAATGCCAATTAAATTAAAATCTTACTTGAAATGGCTTTAGTCGTGTTTGGTGACGAGATCTGAATAGTAAGGTACTTCTCACCTTCCTCTTTTCCCTATCTATATATTTTCCTCACAACCTTCAGCATCACAACACACCTTAATTGGGAAAGCCAATGTGTCTTTGTTCCAGACGGTTAGAAGTAGTTGGTACTCTTCCGCGGTATCACGTAAAAAAATTGTTTCGACTTATTTGAACAAACTTGTCACATTTGGAACACGAACGTGGTTTACACCAGTGTGTCATAATGTGTTGGTTTAAACACGACAGAGAGAACAAACATATCTAAATTAGGAACACAGTACGTCGTATCAAACTTAACTTTTTAAAACATGAATAACTACATGCGGAACACAAGAAAGGTTTAAAGTTCGAGTGAACATGAATAACTACATTCGTAACAAAAACATGGTTTTGTGTCGTAGTGCAGCATTACAAAATGGACTTGAGAGAATATGAAAAACTACAGTAGAAGTGAGAGTGGTCTTAAGTCAGGTTGCATCTTCTTATGTTTTTTTCAAATATGACTTTTGAGAACATGAAAAACTACATTTAGAACAAGATAATCATTTGCCAGAGTGCTTAAAAACGTGTTGCTTTAAACTTGACTTGACAGAACATGAATAACTACATTCAGAACATGAGAATGGTTTTTGGACAGAATGCTTCAATAAGTGTTTTTTCAATCCCGACTTGACAGAAGATGAAAAATTACACTCGGAACACGAGAATAATTTTAATCCAGTGTGCTTCGTCATATGCCGATTTAAATTTGACTTAAGGGAGCATGAATAACTACATTTGGAACACGAGAATGGTTTGACGCCAGAATGTTTAAAAAAATGTCTGTTTAGATCCCCACGTTGTGAGCAGGAATAATTACATTCGGAGCATGAGAATGCTTTCACGCCAGAGTGCTTAAACATGTGTTTCTTTAAGTCCGTCGAGTTTGAACTCCGATAACTACATTCTATACACAAGAATGGTTTAACGCCAGAGTGCTTCATTATGTGATGCTTTAAATTTGACTTTTGTGAACTCACATATGAACATTCGGAACACGAGAATGGTTTAAAGTCGGAGTGCGTTTTCATATGTCGCTTTAAACTTGGCTTAGTGGAACATGAATAACAACATTCAGAACACGATAATGGTTTTACGCAAGAGTGTGTCATAATATGTTCATTTAAAATAGACTTGCGAGAACATGAATAAGTACATTCAGAACACGAGAATGGTTTTACACCAGTGTGTGTCATCATGTGTCCATTTAAATTTGACTTAGTGAAACATGAGTAAGAACATTCAGAACACGATAGTGGTTTTATGGCAGAGTGTGACATCATATGCTGTTTTAAGCTTGACCTTTGAGAACATGAATATCTACATTCGGAACACGAAAATGGCTTCAAGCCGGAGTGAGTCATCATATGCCGCTTTAAATGTGACTTACTGGAACATGAATAACTACATTCAGAACACGAAAATGGTTTAAAGCCAGAGTGCGTCAACATGTGTCTCTTAAGATCTGATTTAATTGCACACGCATAACTGCACTCGGAACACGAAAATGGTTTCAAGCCAGAGTGAGTAAAATAATGTTTCTTTAAAGATGAGCTACTTGTACATGAAAAACTGCAATCAGAGCAAGAAAACGGTTTTAAGCCAGAGTGTGTCATCATATGCTGTTTTAAGCTTGACCTTTGAGAACATGAATATCTACATTCGGAACACGAGAATGGCTTTAATCCAGAGTGAGTCTTCATATGTTGTTTTAAATTTGACTTTTGAAAACATGAATATCCACATTCGGAACACGAAAATGGTTTAAAGCCATAGTGTGTCATCAAATGTTGTTTCAAATTATACCTATATGAAGACGAAAAACTACATTTGGAACAAGAGAATGGTTTTAGGCAGGAATGCCTTATCATATGTTGCTTTAAACTTGACTTAGTGGAACATGAATAAGTACATTCTAAACATGAGAATGGTTTTTCTCCGGAGTGTTTCATCAGACGATGGCTCACGGGTTCTGAACAGGAAGAATGAGTCTCAATCTTCGTTTCAGGCATTTTATCTTCTCGGCTGGTTGGATGAGATGCATTCAGACTTTCTTCAACACCTTTACCAAGAACTGCAAAAAATAAGCATTAACAGCCTGTGTAAATTAAAATATAATTGCGGTTTTCCAGTATTCAAAGACAACAATTCAACATAATATTATTATTCTAATAATTCTTCATTAATTTGGTAGTCTTGTGGGGCTGCACACTTGTAGACCAGCCCTCGTAAATACATTTCACTGGTGCATATTTCCAATAAAACCGACAACACCGTTCATTCGGTATTATTTTCCCACATAACTTTAAAATCAGGAATATTCTACGGCAATTTACTTTAAGAACGATCCTCTTTTAATATATTTCATAATTAATAACATGTGTTTTTTATAGAAAGAAATACTAATTCGACCAAGATATACAATTTATTAAATATTTAAAAAGTTGCAACCTTTAGAAAAAATACGGATTCAGTCACAGACAGTACCATAAGAAAAAACCCACAGTAATTAGACAATGATACAACGACCTCCATGGAAGAGCGATAAGTTTTGGCTCTGAACACAAAAGCTTACATTTGGCAACCCGGCGGAATAAATTATGCGAAGGAAATTTTGGCCGCCCCCTTATTTGGGTACTTATAGCGCCAGCGGTGGTTAGTAGTGGTGCCACTGTGATGAATTAATATTTATTGTGACATCTCACATGAGCCGCATATTAAGCCCACATACACTGTGAATGGTTGGTCTGCGAGTTTCAAGCAAGCCCTTTCTAGCAGGCCCTTTTGTAAAAATCTGGTAACTTTGGTAACTTGGCTAAAGCAAATTCAAGTAGAGTTTCAATACTCAATGATGGTGTTTTACCATGGCGATCTCTGAATAGAAACATATAAATTATGAATTTAAAATGTTTATTATAGAATTTCCCACGCACCTGCAGTTTGCTGAATGCTTTGGGAATACTCGATGCATTCCTTCTTTATATCCAGTAGATCTATATCTATATCCGTGTACAACATTCCCTCTCCGCCTGGTTCTCGAGTCCCTGACTCCGTCTTGATGGTCACACTGCCTGTGGCAGGGAGATCCATGGCACGACTTCCAGACCAACAAAGTCAGGTAGATGGGTACGAAGTTGTTCGAGGTCAACTCACGAGTGACTGAAAAATCTTAAATTATTAAATTATTTATTATTTAAAACGTCAATTCACGCAAAATGCCAATTCTCAGCCCGTTTCAGTTTAGATCGCGTAATCTGCCATTGAGCGTAACAGTCATGCGGGAATTTGCGGTTTTGGGCCTTTGCTCATGGAGAAACTAAAAAAAACAGTTTTAGACACAATCGCAATCAACCTCCTGAACGAAATTAATATTTTTCTAATCTGACATGTCAAAACATGACAGGTTGATATGGTAACAGCTCACGAATTGTCAGGTTTTCAAGTAATTTGTGATATGTGAAATGTCGGATCAGAAAATAATCGATTTGGTTAAGGAGGTTGATTACGATTGCGTCAACATTTTCAGTTTGTCCATGAGCAAAGGCAAGCAGGGAAAGATTAAATTTAAAAAATGACGCCGGATGGACATATCCGAAAATTGTCTTTACTTAATATTAGACTTAATAAGAAAGAGTTTTTGGCCAATTACCCTACCACAATTGATAAAAATTCTTCTTAAAATATTATATTTTCACGATTATACAATTTTCGCACATGTGGCGTCCTTTCAACGAAGTCATAGAAAAAATAATTTTATAGATGATATGTTTTAGGTTATTACCACTTAGGTACTGCGATAATATAAAATATAAATATAATTTTCGACTCCAGATACTAATATCTACAGCCTGTATGTTTGACGAATATCTACAGCTCATATGTTGAACTAATATCTACGAACTTCAGAGTGTTGACTAATATCTACAGAGCGTAGGTTGAACTAATATCTACAGAGCGTAGGTTGGACTAATCAGCTAAATGTGTCCAATAGTCCGATATTAGGGATTTTTACATACATACTTACATAAATTAAGTTTTTTAAACTGCATACGCAATATTACGTTATTCCAATATGCTATACATAATTGCAAATCCAACCTCTGACAGTACTGTAGATATTCGTCAACACTTTGGTTCTCATAGATATTAATCAACAGTTTGAGCTGTAGATATTCGTCAACACTTTGATTCCCATAGATATTAGTTCGATTTTTTCAGTTTTTGGAATTCCTGTAGATATTAGTAGACGCCTCCTAATTTTCACCTGCATACCATTATTTAACCGAGCCTCATTCTGTTAACTGTGCCTTTTGGTATATCATCTGTCTGTTTAATTTGTTTTATATATATTCAGAGTTCGGTTCAAAAAGGTTGCCATGTTAACCCTTTCTCATCCAAATTAATTCCTACAGATACAGGATGGCGCAAAATTAATCATCCAATTTTGTTTTTGAATAACTTTTTTACTAAATAAAAAAAAATGATTTTGAGTAAAAGAAATCTTTATTTGGACTTTTACAATTTTTTTCTGTTAAGTGGAAAATATGATATCCGTCAAGTGGCTGCCGCCAGTGTTGATACAAATTTGTGCCCGTTTTATCGCAATTTCCACGACTTTCCCGCAAGATTTTCGTTGATAACTGTTCGCATTCCTCTCGAATATTCTCCTTACGGGCTGCAATTGTCTGAGGCTTGTTGGGATAAGCCCGCGACTTTAAATAGCCCCAAAGAAAGAAGTCTGGGATGGTTAAATCGGGCGATCTTGCTGGCCATACCAAATCGCCAAAACGAGAGATTACGCGACCAGGAAACGCTTCCTTCATATTATCCATTGTGGCTCGTGCTGTGTGCGCGTTTGCACCGTCTTGTTAAAACCACAAGTTCACAAAGCCCCGTTCATTCAATTCCGGAAGAAAGAAATCGTTTATCATGGCCCTGTAGCGTTCGCCAGTAACAGTGACCGTAATGCCAATGGCGTCCTCAAAAAATACGGCCTAATCACTCCTCCCGCGTGAACGCCGCACCGCACAGTGGCTTTGAGTGGATGTAATGGCTTTTCGTGCATCATACGCGGATTTTCAGTGCCGCAGAAACGAATGTTTTGCTTATTGGCGTAACCGTTTAAGTGGAAATGCGCCTCGACGCTTATGACGACTTTCGACACAAAATCGCTAAAAGCGTTAAAGCTTAAATCGTCACAATTATTCCACGCTCTTGCAGAGTATAGCGCTCCATTGCTTGTCTGTTTGTATTCTTCAGCTGTCTAGTTCACAAATGTCAAATATGATTGACGTATGACGCCATTTGCAAAAATTATAACATCTTCTAATAGGGTGATTAATTTTGCGCCACCTTGTATATAAAAAAATAAATAACATATGATTACGGGACGTACCCATACTACGTGACCCGTTTAGGGAAAGGGGGATCTTCAAAATACCACGCTTGGTCACAATGGGGGGGAGGGGGGGGGGGGGGGGGTGCTTAGGTTTTTTATCAAGTAGTCAATCTAGAATATATTTTTTCCACTAACTTTTTAATATTTTTTCCACTTGTAATTATAGGTACACATGCAGTCTTGCCGTCACGCAGCAAGCGCCGTATGAATAACGACAAATTTAAGCCAAATATATATTTTTTAACTTTTTGTTATCAAGAAATGATTGAAAACCATATTTATGATTAACTACGTGAAATTTGTAGGGGGGGGTCTTGGAATATACTATACGTGGTCACCGGGGTAAGTGAGGAGGGGGAGGGGGGGGGGGGGGGGGTGTTCAAAATTGCAAAAAGTGGGTCACGTAGTATGGGTACAATCCCTTATGTGTAATTGAAATAATATTTGTTTTTTTTTTTTTTTTGACTGATAGTTTCGGAAATATTCAACATCATTTTAAAACGACAGTGGTTCTGAGAGGTAGATAATGTATTACTATAAAAATAGACCATGTTCTGCAAAGATTATTAAAAAAAATACATCAATTTAAGACAATAGCATGTCTATTTATCATTTGAAAGTATTGTTGATGTGTTCTTCTCATCAAAACACATACAGCCTTACTAAAAAAAAACACAGCACGACGATTACCCGCGTTGCTGCAGCAACATGAATAAAACAAAAATACACTAAAACACGATAACATTACCAATAAGGTTTGTTCTTAAAATGCATTTTATAAGTTTGGCAACAATGTAATTTTTCATAGTTTCATAGTAATTTAATTGTTTGTTTTCCTACAGAACCGCTAGATGGCAGCGCCTTCGCATTCGTCATTCGCGTTAAAACCGTCAAAAAAATCTCACTTCGCGGGTGTGTGTGAAATATTACACAATTCTGATCGTAATATCTATTAATATGACTAATTCACTATTACATTCGCATAATTGATATATTTACCGTGTTTTTTGCGGTTTTTAATAAGTTTTAGTCAAGTTATAATAACCATAATCATACTTTGAAAATTGAAATGTCAATAAGTATTTTATGTGAAACATGAAAATTCAAATTTACATCTAAAGTATTTTATTTTATGTGAATTTATTATTTTTATAACGGTATTATTTTTTAGGTTAGTTTTTTGGCAATAAAAAAACTTTGAATTTTTTTATTATTTTTTTATTGTATGCACGAGGAAAAAGTGAGGTGGCAGTTACGTTTCAAATTCATTATATAAAAGGTCAGTATTTTTTAAATTTTGTTTTCTTATAAATTTCTGTACACTTTCATCAAATATGTTTTGGTAAAAAAAAATTTTTTTTTCGCGTTTGAATCTTAATATATGGCAGTTTTTAAAAACTAAAGTGTAATTCAATTACACAAATCTAAAAGTTAATTTTATCTAGTTTTCATAAATGGTATTTGTTTTTACGACACCTTCAAAAATAAGAAATATATAGAACATTCAAAATACTTTGCAAAAATTTCAAATTTCGTTCAAATATCATTGATAAAACAGAGATAAACTTCCCCCTCAGGCCGTGTAAACCAAGTGTATTTTTTTCCATGAACAATTTTTTAATTAGTAATGTTTTCACATCCGCGGCCGTTTGTCAGTTGAATAAAATTTTCACTGGGTTATGGATAATATATAAATATGTCATTAGATAAAATAGTCAAATAGTATATTAAACTGTATTCGAAAACGAGACAGAATTCACAAACAAATTAAGCATACGCCGTATGACATACAACAACTTAATTACTACAAAAGATATAGAAACATCTGCACGAAAATTATTAGAGTAGCTAAGGAGTTGTATTTTAGAGAAAAACTTAAAAAAAAAGAAAACAATAACCCAAAGGAAATATGGAAAATATTAAAATAAGTTACATACACACAAAAATTCAAACAAGAAAATACAATCGAACATCTAAACATTAACTCAAAAAAAGTAGACGCCAACACAAATAAAGAAACTGTAGCAAATCATGTAAATAAATTCTTCGCAAGTATAGGAAAAGTCTTAGCGAACCGTAAAACTCTCAACACAAACACACTAACACAAACAAACAGTTCAAACATCAAAACACAACCGACACAACACAGATTTGCAATAAAAACAACTTCGGAAGAGGAAATTGACAAAATAATAAACACATTAAAAAACCGAATAGCTCCTGGATTAGATGAGATAACGACGGATTGCATTAAGATAATAAAAACCGAAATTTTAAAACCCGTAACACACTTAATAAACCTAAGTATAACACACTCCTGCTTCCCTAGTACTCTTAAAAAAGGACTGGTGATTCCTATTTACAAATCCGGAGACAAAATGCAAATAACTAACTATAGACCCATCACATTGTTAAACTCGCTTTCAAAAATTTTCGAAAGAGTAATAAAAAACCAAATTATAATATACCTGGAAGAAAATAAATTAATCTCGGAAAAACAATATGGATTTAGAGAAAAAATAGGCACAAAAGAAGCTTTGGCGTGTACAATAGACTACATACATAGCAATTTAGATCAAGGGTATAAATGCATAGCGATATATCTAGATTTAGCTAAAGCTTTCGATTCAATCTGCCACCAAACGCTTTTTAAAAAATTAGAAAACATAGGTATCAAAGGCAAGGAACTCCAACTATTAAAAAGTTATATGAGTAACAGAACACAGCAAGTAAAAATTAACAACCATATTAGCAACCCACTACCAATTACATATGGAGTTCCACAAGGAAGCATACTAGGGCCCGTTCTCTTCACTATTTACATTAATGAACTTTGCAGCATGAAAATAGACGGTGAAATAGTTAGTTATGCAGACGACACAGTGTTACTATTTAAATCTAAGGATTGGAAAAATGCATTCAACATAGCGAATTTAGGAATCACGCGAGTGAAATCATGGCTAGACTCAAACACACTTACACTAAACATATCGAAAACAAAATTCACAACGTACAGTATAAATAGCACAGGACAGCCAAAAAATAACACAAACACCATAAAAATACACGAATGTTTAAACACCAACATCTGCGTTTGCCCTCCTCTAGAAAAAAAAGAACAAATAAAGTATCTAGGAATCATAATTGACCATAACCTCAGATGGACACATCACATCAAACAAGTCACAAATAAACTCCTCAAAACGATACACATTTTCCTAAGCATAAGAAACATATACAAAATAAAACAAATGAAAACAATATACTTTGCTCTATGTCAGTCTATAATAGAATACGGAATAATTGCTTGGGGAGGAGCAACAAACTCAGCTATCGAACACCTGGAAATTGCGCAGAAAACAATATTAAAGGTAATACTTAAAAAACATAGACTTACTGATACAGACCAAATATTCAACTGTTGTGACGTACTAGACATACGACAATTATACATTAAATCGCTACTAAATTACATTTTTGACCAAAAAAACAATCTTCAACAAACACAAAATATTACAAACAGACCAGTTAGACAAGCATACAAAGAAAACTTAAAAACTCCGACGGTAAATACAAGCTTTGGACAAAGACACTACCAATACCACGCTATAAAAGCATTCAACAGTCTAACACTTGAAAATAAAAGTGAGGAAAACAAAAATAAATTCCGACACAAAATTACAAAATGGATTAAAGACAAAAATAGACAATACTACCAAAATATCATAGCATAAAATAATAAAACATACAAGCAACACACACAACTAATATAAAACACAATCACCCACAAATACAACACTTATTAAAAATATCGTTTTTAACCTTATATAATATTATTTACTTTTAATTTTACGTTAATTTTAAATCTCTAATTTTGAAGTTTAATTTATCTTTATCATATGTTTTTATCTACTTTTTTTTCACCAATATTATATAATGTATATATTTATATGTATTTTGTATAATTTTGTATATGAAATGGAGGCCTCAGCACGGGTATACCACCCAGTGAGGTCAACATCATTGAATTTATGTATAAAATGTAAATATATTGCATCAAATAAAATAAAATAAAATAAAAAAATAAATAGTATAACCTTCGTAGTCCCTTTGACAACCTCCGTAGTCCAGTGGGTAAGACTCTTGACTCACAATCCGGAGGTCGCGGGTTCGAACCCGGCATGCGCAAATAAATTTTATTTGATTAATTTGTGTTATTTTACAATTAATTCATTAAAAATAATATATAGTATATTTGCGGCATGCTCCAGAGTGGAAGATACTATTAGTATCGCCCTGGCGTAAGACGACCATTCAGAATTGAAACGTTGCTTGAAAATGGCTTTTAGCCGTGTTTGGTGACCAGATCTGAATAGCCAGGTACTTCCCAACCTTCCTCTCCCCAGCTCCTTCCCCTCTCCACTACCTTCAGCCTCACAGCATTCCCCGATTGGGGATGCCATAGTCTCACTGGCTCCAGACGGGAGCCGTTGAGATTCTTGTGCGGTATTACTGTTAAAAAAAAAAAAACCTCGAACGACCAGTGTCGTTTTGAAATGACACGATATTTTAGGATGCTAAAAAAAATAAATTACCTATATCAATGTTTTTGTTGTATTTTTATTATAATATGAAAGAATGTACGTTTTACTGTCAATAAAAATGGAAAAATATATTGTAATAGACGGATCAGCGTCTTCACAAGACTGTAAAAAAGTACCGTGTCTCGTGCACGCCTTTCCACTGGTTCACGCTGATGGTGATGAAGAAGCTGGCTGGCCTCCCTACATCCAGTGGTATAGGTCCTGGATGCGCCTAGTTTCTGCCTGAGCGGTGCCTTGGCAGTGCCCAGAGTCAGGGCCGACTGCAGCGGTAGGCACCGGGTTCTTGTTCAGGCAGAACTTCGGCAGGAGGCAGCAGCTGGCAGCAGGTCGCAGACTTCCAGAGGTAGGTAGAAAGGACCACTTGTAGAGTAAATAATAAGACGAGTTTGGACTTGAGAGATGAACTTTGAACAGTTTTTGGGAATGATTACATTTTGTTGGTAGGTATTTGCTATTTTGTAAAGTATGTGAGGTTTTATAAGAAAGTTAACATTTTTCCCAGGTCCCTCGCAAGACTGGCTACCGAAACCTTTTTGTCCCGTCGTCTTGCGAGGTACCGGGATTTTTAAAATGGGAAAATAATGATTTTAATCGAAAATATTTCTAAGTCCTTTTTTTGGACGAAAACGCATATGGCGTTGGTAGCTTAGGAGTTAGAGGCTCAGGCTCTGTTTCTTTGAATGCCCGGTAGGACTCTGCGATGAAACGTCTTTGTTTCATCGTCCTACGGGGTGTGTAACTGAAGTTATGTTAAGAAAAATGTTTTTGTATGGGCAGTCCGCTTGGCGGAGCTGCCGCTTCCTGCTGTGCCATAACAGCAGAACGGCAAGGGAGGAAGGGCAAATGGCCCTCCTTAGGGCTTCAGCCTAAGGCCAGAAATTAAGGCCCTCAAAAGGGGCGTAATTAAAAAATAAAAGTAAAAAGCAGTCTGCTTGCAAATGGCCCTTCTTAGGGCCTAAGCCTAAGGCCAGAAATTAAGGCCCTCAAAAGTGGCGTAATTAAAAAGTAAAGGTAAAAGGCAGTCTGCTTGCAAATGGCCCTTTTTAGGGCCTAAGCCTAAGGCCAGAAATTAAGGCCCTCAAAAGGGGCGTAATTAAAAAGTAAAGTTAAAAGGAGGCAAGGTAGCCTGGTCGCCTTCGCGGCAAAAATCATGATTTTGTAATAATGTAAAAATGTCTCCCGGTGGCAACCTGGCACGCAAGCTTTATTTGGTTGCACCGGGGCATTGTACATAAAAAGGCATAATTTTACATAATTATAAAAATAGGTAATAATTTGAACCTAAACAAATATCTTTTCACCAAATTCAGTCGTTGGCGGCACGGTACATTAGCATTTCGAGGCCAGAAATTTCAGCAAAATTTCCAAGAAATGACCTCGAAATGTAAAGGATGCCACCAACGATGAATCTTGATGAAAGATGTTTGGAGGGTGCGAATACGTCCGTTACATATATGATTAAAACATAAATACCTTGTCTTTTTTAATACTGCAATTCCCTCGGATCATAGCTTTTTAAAAGGTACGATCAATGATTCTTGTTTACGATATGAAGTGTGTACGCAATGAAAAAAACCGACGTTGCTAAGAAGGATTCACTAAATTATTTGTAAAAAACCGCAAATAAATTGGTTCAGAAGTTATTTAGTAAAAAAATTCCAATTTCACGTCATTTTAAAATGAGTCTGGTTGAGAAAAGGTTAAATACTTTTTATTATCCCGTCAAAATTCGTATGAGCATTGTGATCGAAATTTAATTATTATTACCTATCCAAGGTTTGTATAAAATGTATTTAACAAAGTGCTTATCGAGGGGGTAGAGCGGTGATTGGCTGATGCTATTATTTTTAATTGTCATTGGTAGTTGATTAAATATTTTGGGTGAGTTAAATAATTTGTAGGATGGTGTTTTTTATTTCATGTTTAGGAAGGGTTGTGATTGGAAAAATACCTGAAGCTAAATAGTCCCTGTCATGAGGGTACCGTGGAAGTCCAAAAACATTTCTGAGAGCTAGGATTTGAATCACCTGCAGATCAGCTATCAATTTCTTTGAAGTCCCAGATACAACTAACAGAGATATGAAAGGTGTGAATGTACCACGGCATAGTACCTACACTGGAGTTAGTAAAGGAATGCGTAGTCCGAAGTTATCCTTGAAGCCTATATAGTATACCGAGGATCCTGGGCGATCGATAAAGATTTATAGAATACCTTTAGTCAACTTCTCATAATTCCCTAGCACGATTGCAGATCGTTAACGAAAAAGTAAAAGTTTACAATGACTGGATGTTCTTAATATCGACGGCAGAAAGGCTATTTGACGTAACCAACATTTTGTCGATTTTCACTTTTTGATGCCATTTTACTTTTAAAAAAAACTGCGTCGATCTGTATACTCGAAGTTTATATAGGTATTATGAAAATTTGAAAGTTTACCCCCTTAAAATACCTACTTTTTTCCCAGAAGTCCGACCAGTTACGTCAATTAACCTTTCTGCCGACGATATTTATTTTATCGTCGGGGGAAAGGCTAATTGACGCAACCAGCAATCCTCTACTTTCGGGAAAGTCGAAAAAACAAAAACAAAAATCAGAAAATAGTAATAGTAACCCCTATCTCGTTGATTTTTACATTAAACAACAGAATAATGTTTATGTTTCTACCAATATAATTAGATCTATGAAATTATTTAAAAAAATGATGATTTTGATGGTAACATCCATTCTTTTTTGTGAAAATTTTACGATTGCTTGGCTGTAACCAACAATATCTAGTATGAGAAGCTCGGTGTGCGATTAATTTACGGAAAGGCAAAAGGGCGTTATCTCTTTTGTGTTATTTGTAGCTCCTAAAACTATGGTGTAACCCTCTTCGAAGGGAATCAGACTTACAATTAGTTGATGTAACCAAATTAACATAAAAAATATTTTTGTAATGGGAGGTACGGTGAAATATTCTTTTAACAACCGTTTTTTTTCACATCGAAGGCAATAAGTTGACAGTTCGCAACTGACATTTTTCAGAAATAGAGTTATGCACATCATTTTTTAAAATATTTTTAAGCTCTATTTAAATAGCGTCGTCATTATATCATTATATATCATAACTTTTTACATGCATCACTTATTTTTTTTTTAAATATGGCCATCGAAGTTTTTAAAAACATCAATAAATAAAAAATATATAAGAATTTTTTTTTAAAAACATCGAAAAAATAAAAAAAATAATAAAATTGTACAACAAAAGCTGGTAGCCGGCCGATCTAAGAACTCTTCAATGGAGTGTGATCTAGACTACAGTAATTTGTTGGTTTCATTCATGTATTTGATTTAGTCGTTGTTAACGGGGCACGCGAAAGCACTGTGGAACGGACGGGTTTCGGAAGATTCCGTCGTTTTCCAGGCTGCCGGTCGGCAGACCTGCTTTTTTCTCATTTACTAATCGACCCCTATCGTATGAGACCATTCTCATTGACCATGAGCACAAATATTCACCCACGAATTTACGTCTTCACGTTCACCCTGCATCGGTCGGATGCGCACTGAACGCCGAAACAGGATGCAATAAAACGATGTTTGAGCGTGACGCATTTTCGATTAAAACAGTGTAACGTTCTCCACAAAATAAAAGTCTTCAAATCTGTGGTAGTATTCAACTTTTAATAAAGTTTTTAAACTTACAAAATGATGTTACTAAAAACTTTCGATGCGCCACAACTTATAGGATTAATGTAACCAAATAAAACTTAAAACTTTAGTCAGCCGTTTACCGTAAGCGAAAATGTTTCCTAAAACACGGAAAGGCTATTTGACGTAACCATATAATTTTTCATAGTAAATAAAAACTAAAACATTGGATACGCCCGGGATAAAGGAAGTAACCCGCATTTTATTAAAAAACGTCGGATTTTCCATCACTTACATCAATTTTTGGTCGGACTTCCGGGAAAAACAGTAGGTATTTTAAGGGGGTAAACTTGGGGGTAAAAAAAAAAATGGCATCAAAAAGTGAAAATCGACAAAATGTTGGTTACGTCAATTAGCCTTTCTGCCGTCGATATATTCGACGTCATGGGGGGAGCCAGATTTTGATTTAGGGTGGGCAAAAAATAAATATCTGGAGTAGGTACCGAAAAAAGCGGACTTCTACAACATGCTTTAGGCGCTTCGGTCGACAATCCCAGAGGTCATGCATCGGCCAGCCAGGGTGGGGCAAACGCCCTACCTAGCCCCACTGTGCCTACACCCATGGCGTCAACTGTTGTTTGTACGTTAGTGATCTGCAGTTGTCCTAGAGAACGATGAGAAGTTACCGAAAGTAAGACTTAGTTACGGGGGTAATTTTCTTAGTTAATGTTTACAAATTTTAAACACTCAGAGTTCACCATTATGAATAAAAACCTTCACGGGCGTGGGCACAACAAATCACCAAAGGTGAAGAGATGAAGTTATAGCATCGCATACGGAACGAACAAAGACACATTAACATTTTTACAGATTTTATACACTCCCGGCATGCCATAAATACATTTGGACAGTTTTGACGGGCGATGAAAAATTAAAACTTAATTGATTATTTTTAACATGAAAAGTAACATTAAAAAATACTAGTACGTAAGATATATATATTTTTGTATTTGCCTTTTATAGGAAATAAACAGTTCAATACACAATCTATATACCTATGGAAATAAAATCAAAATATGCTCGTTTCTGTCTAAACGTGATTCTTTTGTCTATTTCTATACTTCTGTCTATTTAAGTAGGTATATGTGAATATTTGAGATTTTTTTGCTAAACCATTCATCCAATTGCGATGAAATTCTGGGGATTTGACGTGCGCATGCCCGCGATAGTTTCTATATACAATAGCGGCCTCTGGCGTCATGAGAATGTGTTACTAAACCGTTCATCCGATTGCGAGGAAACTTCGTTGAGTTGATGTGAGCTCGCCCGCAAAGGGTTCTACTTATATTGGAGAGTTATCGCATTATAAAATTTGTATAAAAAAATGCAATAGGCGCGCGGCACGCATTTGAAAACTGAATGCATTGTGATGAATGAATTGAATGCGGGAGGGGGAGGGGATGTTGGAAGGCCAACCCGGGAAGGGGTAAGGGAACTCGGGAGGGGGGAGGGGAATTCAGGAAGGAGGTGCACGGGATGGGAGAAGCGGGCGAGGGGAGTGGGAGAGGGAACTCGTAGTGTGAACGCGTGAGGGGAAGGAGACGCGGGAGAGGAAGGTGAGGCGGAAGGCGAATGGGACGAATGGAAAGGACAAGCAACAATTTTTTAAGTGCCATTGCAACGCATGCCGGGATCTCGATAGTTATTTATTAAACAAAACTCAAATCTGTGGGTTGCACATATATACATATTGCACACAAAAAATGCGTAAGAAGGTCAATATTGATTATTATACCTTTCCCATACCATACTAAAAATATGGTCGACGTGCCGTCTTGTAGCGCAGCGTTACTGTATGGGGTTTTGGAGTTTATTATGCTTTTTTCAAAAAATATGGTTGTAAATAATATTTCATATGCTTAAATTAATTTAATTTATAAACAAAAAAAATGTTATGTGCAAAAAACTTCAAATATTTTAATAAAGAATAATTCATTAAATTATTCTATTTTATTCGCAATTCGATGATCGTGCTGCTGGCGTCAAGCGCTCAGCAAGCCACACGTGTTAGTGGAATGCGGTAGTTGGGAATATGACGGAGGGTGGATTCGAGCTGTAGACTATTTCATAAACAGAAGGGGTCAAAAGTACATTCTCTCTTGAAAAACAAAACTCTTTATATGTAAGTTTTTATTATTATTTTGTTGCTCCACTGTTAACAGATAATGATTGTAACTAGGAGATATATTTATTTCGTAAGCCTTTTTGGATAGAAAATTAGGAAGTAAAAAGTTAAAAGAAATGCAAACTGATACTTTGATAAAAATCTAATTAAATTATTCAATCAATCTTACGTACTGACACGTAATTTTGTTTAATTTTTGTTTATAAGCAGCACTCAAAACACGGAAAAAATACGGTAATAATAATAGTTCACGCATGTTACAAAAATGTTTCTCCCTTAATTGTTTATTACAGAGAAAATTAAAACGATTGTTGAATTTTATATTTGGCCAATGAAGGAAACAACAAACTAGAAATTATTCAAAACAATGCTATGAGATGTATACTGTACACAAAAGAAAGGCAAATATGCAAAAAATAATCAAATGAGAGAATATCTAATTTGGATTGCGATAAAAAACAGACTGCTATTATTTAATGTGTTTATTTTCGAACGTTAAATTTTGAATAAGCAAATGCCAAAACGCTTTTCTAATTAATCGTTTTATTGTTAAAATATACCTACAAATATTTATTATAAGAAATAATTGTCAGCCTGAAACACTCATTTACATTGAAAAATCTTCCGAGAAAAGATACTTGCCGCCAACAGGACTTGAACCCGTGTCCTTCTGATTGCCGGTCGGATGCTCTGACCACTGAGCTATGGCGGCTTATCAAATACCTGCCAAATAATTCAATATATACTAGTGTTTCATTCAACAATTACTGCTTATTATATTTTTTCCACCTGAAAACAACCAACTTTATTTTTGCGAGAGAGACATTGTTAGTGTTAAATCCCTCGCTAGATGGCGTCGAGACAAATTATGTCTGCATTTATTGAGGAAATACTTTAACTTGTTAAATATTAAGATTTTTAAATGTAAATGAGTGTTTCAGGCTGACAATTATTTCTTATAATAATTGTTACCCTTTGTGCTATGCATAAAAATCTTGTGTAAACGTTAGTTTATAAATTAAAAAAATAATAATTACTTACTAATATAATTATCGAACCAGAAATGTTAATAGAAATTTATTAAAAATTATGCCTATGGCCAAGATATATTTTCATAAACAATGAGCGTTATTCATACATGGCGGGTGCGGCGAGCGGAAATTCCATCTCGCGAGGATGCCACGCCGAGACTACGTGGTGGGCATTTGGCGAAGGGGAATCAGGCTAAACGCCAGTACTCCTGGATCGCACGTAAAATCGTTCCTCGCGACCATACCACCTTGGAGACGTTGTTTTACGGACAGCTCTCTTATATTACTACATTATTGGTAATCTTATTGCAACATACAATAAATTACAAAATAAATAACATAGCTTAAAAATAAATACATGAAAGTTAACAATTACATATTTCACAGGTTTTTAATTTTTATTTTATATGTGAATATTTGAAGAGTGCAATCTGCCCCCAACGCCTGGAGTCAGTGAGACTTGTCATCCCCAAATTGGGAACGTAGTGAGGCCGAAGGTAAGTGGGTGGGGAAGGAAATGAGGAAGCGGAAATTGGAGAAGTGCCAAGCTATTCAGGTTTAGTCACCAAACACGGCTTAAGGCATTTCAAGTACCATTCCGGTTCTGAATGTTGGTCTTACACCAGGGTGATACTGAGAGTAACTTCCATTCTAGAGCGCGCCGCAAATGTACCGTGTATTATTTTAAATGATTTAATATGTGAAAACACAAATCAAACAGATAAAATTTACCTGCGCACGCCAAGATTTGAACCAGCGACCTCTGGATCGCTAGTCGATAGCCTTGCACCTCGACCATAGAGGCCGCCGAAGGAGGTCTTGCCTAAGATATCTCTTGAAATTAAGCCTTCAAGAAATTGTAAAAAGACCTAGAGATATCTTCGTTATTTGTTTTTGGGGTGTTATGCCGTGTCGCGCTACCTCCTTCTTTAGCCAACGTTTCGGACATCGTTGCAGTGTCCATCATCAGGGCAGATCCGGCAGATCCGGTAGATGTGTAATTTTTAGTCGTGAAGTGTGTGCTTATTTACTTCGAAGCGATACCGTGTCGCCAGCACCACTAACTTTCACCAGTACAAAATAATCGTGACAAGCAGTGGCGTCATCGCCGCGGAATGGAATAGAAAGTTCATTAAAACGTGGTATTTATGCTAGCCAGGGCAAGTCCGTTTGCGAGATGCCGACGGAAGTGGCTCCATCTCTTAATGAAATCTAAAATGAGAAATCACAATGGTAAGAATTTAAAAAAAATTACAATGGTTAACTTTCATTAGTACAAAATACTAGAGATATCATTTCGTCATGATTTGCAGGATCAGCACATCAGTTCGGTCAATCGTGGAATTAAGAGGTAATAGCACCGGTGAGAAATCTCGACGGTAGGTATTTTAAAAAATTCTCGCTATCGCACCGCGCTCAAAAAAGAACTAGCTATTGATGTGTTGGTGAGACCACGTGAGTGTTTGGCTTGTACACCCTCTCGCCCCCTTTGCGTCTCATGCCTACCGTCTTTCGCCTCATACCGCCATATCCAATATTCTGTTTAGATAAAGCATGTTTCGACTTATTTCGTCGCTAATGAAGTTTTTGAATCGGCCTTGCGGTGTGACAGAAAAAGGGCCCATTATTTTTAAACGCACGAGGTCTGCTATTGTCGGTTATTTATAAATATCGTCGATAGGTATTGTAACAATGTCTTCTGTTCACGCTTATTACCGACAAATTACGAATTATTTTACTAGAACTCTATGTAGGTTAGTAGTTTTAAAGTTTTCACTGTATTTGCGTTTATAAATATGCAGTCAAACCAACTACATCGAATTATTATATACATACATATGATTATTCTCTATGATACATTAGTTATTATTGAAAATTAGTATTAACCTCTCAGGCCTCGGGCCTGTTTTTCGAAAAGTCAAAATATTTCCGCTTTCCAATAAATTCCAAATAACTTTAATATTTGTGAACGCATCCGAAAACTAAAAACTGTTTTTGAAAGATGATGAAATACGCTTTCAAATTTTATAATTCGAAATAAACATATAATTTTGTTTTTATTTTATTAATAACTAGCAGACCCGGCCACACGTTGCTGTGGCTAACGAAACACAACGCCATTTACCCAACCTTTATAAAATCCACACCATCCGCTCGCCAGCTGCCCGCTGCGCGCTGCCCTTTGCCTAAATTGAATATTTGAATTTCTTGGCTTTTCTCTACTATAATAAGCATTTATTATACACATAAACCTTCCTCTTAAATCACTCTATCTATTGGTGAAAACCGCATGAAAATCTGTTGCGTAGTTTAAAAGATTTATGCGCACATACATTTTGAGCGACTTCATTTTATACTATGTAATGATAATGATACCACAAAACTTAAATTTCTACTCATATAATTTGGCACTTACCTATCTTATTAAAAAAAAAACTCAAAAATGCATATGCAACAAAAAAAAAAAGTATTTTTGACCGATTATCTCTATCTCTACATATTATAAAGTCCCCCGCGCCATCTGTCTGTCTATTCGCGATAAACTCGAAAACTACTGAACGGATTTTCCTGCGGTTTTCACCAATATACAGAGTATTTCGTGAGGAAGGTTTAAGTATGCAATTTGTCAATGATTTGTGTAAATTGGTTGAAACATAACGATAATTGTTAGAAGTGTCGGAAATAAGTCCAGCCGCCTGGTAGCTTTCATCGAAAACGCTGCACAATCCTTTTGGGATATAACAAAACAATTAATGGTGGGATATTCCTCTTTTATAGATCTACAAAAAAGTCGCCGAAGGCATATATCTATCTTTTACGGATAGCTTACTATACACATTATATCTAAAATGCAATTGATAAGAATAATAAGATAAGAAGATAGAATGCGTATAGTAAAAGATAGATATATGCCATCGCGGACTTTTTTGTAGATCTATAAAAGAGGAATATCCCACCAAGCGTTGTTTTGTTATATCCCAAAAGGATTAGGCAGCGTTTTCGATGAAAGCTACCAGGCGGCTGGAATTTTTCCGACACTTCTAACAATTATCGTTATGTTTCAACCAATTTACACAAATCCTTGACAAATTACATACGTAAACCTTCCTCACGAAACACTCTATCTATTGGTGAAAACCGCATGAAAATCCGTTCAGTAGTTTTCGAGTTTATCGCGAACAGACAGACAGACAGACAGACAGACAGAAAGACGGCGCGGGGGACTTTACTTTATAATATGTAGAGATAAAAAAGGTTTAAAAATAGCCCACCTTAAGTTTTTTTCTAATTAAAATTACGATAACGAAAAAGATAAAAGCACTTACATATTTTATTAGACAATTAAATCTAAATGGATTTATTGTGTTGTGTGTATCATACGTGTGAGTTGACATGTTTGTAAATAATAATGTTTAAAATGTTAGATATATCGCTTGCTGAGGTTTGATTTGTACTCCTGTATTTTTGAGTTTCTTTAAGCAGTAAATACAAAAAAGGATGTGTTAGTTCGTTCAAAATTCAATCAAAAATGTTGGTCTTTTACCTATAGATAGATTTACCTACACATTTTTTTTAAATATTTATTACAGTCAGTTTGAAATAAAGGAAACAAATATATAATTTTTTTAAACTTCAAAACTTTTTATTTTTATTTTCAACTTTATAAAACCTTAAATTGTAATATTTAATTACATGAAGACAATATTAGCGAAACTTCAACCCAAGGCTTCAGGCCCAACTTCATAGTACAAAAAAAAGTGCAAAAATCACTTACTTCGCAATTTTTGCAATAAAATAAAAGCACTTAGAAAAAAAACCAACAACGCTAAAGGCTTTGTACCAGTTCACATAAGGAAAAAGGTTGAAGCAAACGTTTTACGTATGAGAAAAGCTATAGTTTGAGCAGTAAATTACAGAAAAGAGCAAGAAAACACGGCACAAAGTGATAAAGTAAAAAATCTGAAAATGGACAAAAAAATGCCGCAAACCATGTTTTTGGTGATCATACAAAATGTTCGTCATACTATTGCAAGTCGGAGAAGTATACTAATGATCCAAATTTAGTAAGCGATCTTCAAGATTGTGGAACAGGACTGATATTCAACAATTATTGTCGTCTCTAATAGCAAATGCAGAAAGTCTTATTATTAACGTGACAAATAACACTGTGGAGCAATTCAACAACGTTATAGCCAAATTTATAGGCGGAAAAAGAGCAAATTTTACAAAAATGGGATAACTTCAGCAGTTGAGCTTCTTGAGCAGTAACTTCGTGGAATAGTGAAATGACAACCCATTCACGAATACAAAAAAAATCCAAGGCCACAGTTCTGGCAACTACACGAAGCATTTTATTGAAAGAAAACGACGTTCGAAGGAGACAATACAGAGGTGTCGAAAAATAAAACTAAGGTATTACGAAAACACGACAGAAAAGAGAAAAAAAGTTGCAGGGCCTGATGAAAATTATGGTCAATTGGAATTAGATCCAGATATGCCAGCTGAATTATTTGAAACGATAAAGAGGAATTTTTCAAAGAATTATCTCCATCGAATAAGGATGAACTCGAAAGGAATACGGTGGGCCAAAGCAATAATAATTTGTGGACAATTGAAAGGCGTAAGCGGCTTACAGCTTCTAACTTTGGACAAAAATATGTAAGCTACGGCCAAAAACTTCAGTTGCGAGAGTATTAAACTCGCTACTGTACTCGCCATTTAAAGGAAATATGGCCACAAATTATGGGAAAGAAAATGAAAACCAAGCAATTGAGCAATTTACAAAAGAAACAAAATTAGAGGTATTCGCCTGTGGACTATTTATCGATGAAAACAAAAACTTTTTAGCGGCAAGTCCGGATGGCCTTTTTGGCAAGGATTCTATAATTGAAGTGAAATGCCCATATAGTATAGTAAATATGTCACCAGAAGAAGGATTTGAACAAAAAAAAATTGATAACTGTAAAATTGAAGACAATGCTTCAACATTAAAACGGAATCACAATTACTTCTACCAAGTACAAGGCCAGTTACACATTACTCGTCGTAAATACTGTTATTTTGTCGTGTGGAGTCCTAAAGGTTTGCCGTATGAAAAAATTGAAAGGGACGATTCAATCTGGCAAAAAATTGAACCACTGTTAGAAAAACTTCTACCACCAATGCCTTTTACCAGAAACAATTGACGGTCGCATATCAAGAAATTTACCGGCGAGAGAAAGATCTAAATCATAAATTGTTTAAAATTCATTGTATAGTCGTCGCTCTAGTTCGTTTTACTCCAACAGACCATTTTTAGCAAAATTGAGTTAAGTATGCAGTAGTTCTCAGAAAGTCTTTATGTATACAATGCAAGTGAAAAAAAAAAAAAAAAAAAATTATTTAGGGGGTTTTCAAAACGCTCTTTGTCTTACGTCCTCCAAAATGAAACAACATTTCGAGCGTATTTATCCAACATCCACACGTTGGCCAAAAGGACTCACGTTTTTAAACCGGCCGTTCAGTCAAATTTCATAGGAATTTCTCCAACATCCAAGCTGTATCTTAGCCAACGTGCGAAATTCAAACTCTCGGTTCCGGGCGTATTGCTCTAACAGACCACACAGCCAATAGCAGCGCAGCGGAGAACCACGTGATTGCTTTCATTCCAAACATTCGTCCGTTTAGCGCCACGAAAGTAAATATCTTCACTTATAATTATGCTAGTTACCAAGTTACTTTAGTGGTTTTCTAGGAGATTTTTTCAGACAAAATGCATAAAGATGTAAACTGTTGAAAAGGATAAAAATTTTTAAGGAAAACATAACAGATAATTAATATTACAATATTTTCTCAGCAAATTGTTTCAACTTGTCGTCCGTTACAGGGTGGTTATAATAAAGTTGTGTATTTTTTGAGAAAATATTGTAATAAATGCCAAGTTCTATATTGTGGTGAAATATCGTACTAAAAATTTAAATAACCTTCGTCGCTGTTTTAATTTAATTTAACCAATTAAAATATTAAAACGAATTGACTGAAACTGAAGAAAAATCAATTAACGAAGAGTATAAGGACGACATTATACGGAATACACTCGGAATTTGATCCCTAAGGCGTATGTGTATAAAGAGGTATCGGTATGTTTATCTACCTATACGTAATTATTTAAGTCTTCGGGTAAAAATACCTATTTATGATATTTAAAACAATTATAAGAATAAGTACATTGAATGAGCTTTTGTTTTAAACAAATTTAATGCGTAGTATCGGTATGTTTATCAACCTTTACGTAATTATTTAAATCTTTGTTCAAAAATACCAACTTGTGATATTTAAAAAACGCAATTATTAGAATAAGGACTGATGTATTATAGTACCTAATATATGTGTCCATTCACCAAATCTTAGTGAAGGCATTATTCTACTTCAGATACTTAAAACAAGCCAACAATTAGAATAAGGAAATGAAGAAGTTTTAATTTTCAGTACAGTTCCTAAAATATTTATCAGCCAAATCTTCGTGTAAAAATTCTACTTATGATATTTAAACCAAGGCAATTTTTCGAATAAGTACAACGAAGGAGTTTTTGTTTTTGGCACATTTAGTGAGTAATAGCTTCATGTTTATCTACCTTTACCTAATTATTTAAATCTTTGTGTAAGAATACCTACTTGTAGGTAATACAAAACACAATTTACAATCACAATGCGAGTCCACAAAAACCCGAATGATAACAAACTAAAGCAAGATTACTTACTGTATAGAAACCTGTGTAATAAGTTAATTAAACAAGCCAAATACAAATATTACAAAAAAGAAATAAAAATCGCCAAAAATGATCCTAAAAAAATTTGGGAAATTGTGAGAAATATTACTTATTCCACTCCGAAGAAAGATTCACATATCAAAGAACTATTAATAAACGGAGACAAAGTCTTAACAAACAATGAACCTAATAAAATAGCTAATTTTATTAACACTGAATTCGCAAAAGTTGGCTCTACCCTAGCGGAAAAAATTCTTCAAAAAAACTGTACATCAGAAGACTCTTTATACAAACTTTGCTCTTCCATACGACCAAATCACTCGTTCAATGCTTATCAAGTAAATACAAAGGAAATCTCGGATCTTATTAAATCTCTCAAACCAAATTGCGCGATGGGACCGGATAACATTTCCAATCAAATACTGATAAATCTACGAGAATACATACTTATACCGCTTCAACACATTTTCAACCAAAGTTTTAGGCTCGGAATTGTCCCTGATCATTTAAAAATAGGATGTATCACTCCAATACATAAATCGGGAGACAAAACTCTGATATTAAACTACAGACCAATCACTCTGCTAAACTCACTATCTAAACTTCTAGAAAAAGCCATGAAAAAAAGATTACTTGCGTACCTTGAAAAACACAACCTGCTCTCAAGCCGCCAATTTGGATTTCGTGCCAAAATGGGTACAGAAGATGCTTTATCAGAATTAACCAACTACATAGTGAAAAGCATAGATGGCGGATCAAAGGTGATAGGGGTATTCTTAGACCTAGCAAAAGCTTTCGACACTATTTCGCATAACTTACTACTACAAAAACTCAAAAATATCGGTATAACTGGTCAACCGCTAAAATGGTTTGTCAGCTACATTGAAAAGAGACAACAAATAGTAAAAATAAATAAATACAGCAGTGACAAAGCAGATATCAGGTATGGAGTACCGCAAGGCAGCGTCTTGGGTCCCATACTATTCCTCATTTATATAAATAGTCTAACTGAGATAAACCTAGGAAAAATTGAGTACAAAGTAATCAGTTATGCAGACGACACTGTAATTTTGTTCAAGGCACAATCATGGGAAAAGGTATTCAAAAACACAGAAACAGGGATGACTGTAGTAAATAAATGGCTACAAAATAATCTACTAACACTGAACATTTCAAAAACAAAATATTTAACTTTTAGCAAAACAAAGGCTGGTCAACCACATAGCCAACCACAACTACATCTTAACCCCTGCACCAATATTTCGTCAAATAACACATGCTGTACTTGTGACAAAATTGTTTATGCAGACAATATTAAATATCTAGGTTTAACTGTTGACCATAAACTAAAATGGGATCTCCATATTAATATATTATCAAAAAAAATACGAAAATTATCATACATCTTCAAAACAATACGAAACATCATGTCATTAAATCAACTAAAAAATATATATTTCGCACTCTGTCAAAGTATTTTAACATATGGAATTTCAGTTTGGGGAGGAGCAGCAGATACTTACCTCAATTCTCTTAAAATAAATCACAAAACAATAATTAGAATTATGTTTTATAAACCTTACCAACATCCGACGGAACAGCTAATGATCAAAAACAAATTACTAGACGTAAATAAACTATTCATAAGGAAGATCATTTACAAAAACTGTATCAAAACTTCACATCTCCACATACCTCACTCGCAAAACACAAGAGCAAAAATTAATAAGCACTTTCAAGTTCCCCATATCAAATCAACTTTTGCAAAAAAACACGAATCTTACCTAGCACCACACATTTTCAATACCTTCCTAACACAAACAAAAACTTACGTCACCCCAAATAATTTGAATTGGCTTTTCAAAAGATTTGTAATATGGTTGAATGAAAAGGAAAGAACAGACATTCAAAATATTCTAAATAAATAACATTTCATACAAGTTCTCACGAAATTATATAATATTCAAATAAAACAAATACGAGAAACTGCAATTTTGCAATATTAATTATTATGATTAATTATTAATTATTACTTCTATTATGTAACCGCTATATTCAACTGTCACAAAATTTTAATTTACTTTTATCTAAAAAACAAAGTATGTATGTAAATATTTAATATACCAATATATAATTTATCTTTTTTTATCTTTTTACATACATATATATATTTGTTTAAATACACACATTTCTTTTGGAACAAACATAATATGTGATTTACTCGCCTCGGAACAGACTTTGTCTAGTGAGGCGGGTAAAAGAAAAGAAAACAATGTAAATAACCATGAAACTAAATAAACGCCCGGGTTGCCGGCACTGAAACTGAAAAAAAAAAAACAATTATTAAAATAAAGACGATGCAGGAGTTTTTTTTTACTTTTAGTACCTAATATTTATGTGTTTATCTACCAAATATTTGTGTCAGAATTCTACCTGAGATATTTAAAACATGTTAATTATTAGAATAAGGAAATAAAGAAGTTTTTGTTTTCGGTACATTTAATGCAGTATCTTATTATTTTAATCAACCAAATCTTAGTGTAACAATGAAAACATTTTTGATACATTTAGTGCCAAAGAACAGTTGTATTTGTGTACCTATAAATATCTTATTATTGAAATCTTCATGGGAGAATTGTACACCGAATGACAATGAAAGCATTTCTATTATTTTATACATTGAGTGCCTCATATTTCTTATATGTTTGTTTATTTCTTACCTATTCGAGTTTTATTTTGTTCGGGCTTTGGATTGTCAATAAAAACGTTATTACAATTCGCACATTTTTAATGGTTAGGTATCCCATTCATTGACTTTTTTTACCTAGATCAAGTTCCAGTTCTTTTATTTCAGCCCCTTTTGTAACCCTTCTAATAATTTGGCCCAACTAAGTGGTACCTCAAATACTGGAATACATTTGTTATGAAGCTAAAAATATGGTTAGTGGTTAGGATTGTTTTATGACCTCTTTTTTTATAAGTCTGTATTGTGTAATAGACGTAAGTCACATCCCATGTGTTCGAACGTAGGATCATTTTTATAAAGAACTCGTCGTCTATTGTTTTACACATTTATAAAGAACTTGTAGCTATCTATTGTGTTTCAAAATCCTTCGAGTTAACTTTTTATTTTAAAATGTTGGAAACTACACTTCTGTTATCTATCACAAGACGGCCTCCTGTGGTCGAGGGGTAACACTCTCAACTAGCGATCCGGATGTCGCAAATTTCAATCCCATCGTGCACAAGTAATTTTTATTTTGGTAGATTTGTTTATTTTGGGGGGCGGGTATGGGTACCGCCGTCCCGGGAACCATTTATTGGATAACACCATCTCTGCCATAGGTCACCCCGAGTGGTTCGCTACGTTTGGTGACTTTGCAAGGGTGCCCGGGTTCATGGGGTGAAGTTCGTCCAGGTCTTGGCGGCGGATACGACTGCCCACCTGTTGCGTGGCGAGAAAGAGACTGGTTAAGGGAGGCTTTTTGGCCTTTCCAGCCGGACTCTCCCGACTCTCGCCTTGCACCGCAATTGGAGAGATGGATTCATACGTCCGTCACTCCCGGACACACTGACCCCCAGATTCCTACCCACCCCTCATACCCTTTTTCTTCCCAAATTTCCTATCCTTACCTTCCTTATAAAGACTCCTCCAAAGTGAAATTATTTTCCTCAGGGCCATCTGTGTGGAGCTAATCTAAAAATATATATGCATATTTCACAACTTTAACCATTAAAAAAAACGAACGTGTGTATGTGTTTTTTTATGTTTAAATAGTGAAATAACACAAATCAATTGAAAAATATATACATATAAATATATATACATGCTGTATTTGCAACACGTTCCAGAGTGGAAGATACTCTCAGTATCACCCTGATGTAAGACCGCCATTTCGAATTGAAGCATTGCTTGAAATAGCTTTAGCCCTGGTTATTGACTCGATCTGAATAGTCAGGTACTTACCAACCTTCATAACTGCATCCCCTTCCCGCTACATCCAGCCTTACAAAATTGGGTATGCTATGTATAGCCTGACTTAGTCCAGGCGGTTGGGAGCGGTTGGGACTCTTGTGCAGTAGATATTAACATAAAAATTAAGGCACGCAAATCAATCCAACCTTTCGGGTCTGATCATACTAAATCTCCGATTTATATGCCGTAATAAGTAAATATGATAAAAATAATACGAGTATATAATATTATATGGATAATTTGAATAGCATTGTTTTAGTGCAAAAACGCTTTACAATATATGTTCTCAGGGTCTACGAGGGGATGCTGTGTGGAGGGTCTTTTTGAGGAAAGGAAGAATAGGAAATTCTTGGATGGAAATAGGAATGAGGGGTGGGTAGGAATCTGGGGGTTAGTGTGTATAGGAGTGACGGACGTAAGAAACTGTTCTTCCAACTGCGGTGCAAGGCAATGGGGTCGAGAGAGTCCGGCTGGAAAGGTCCAAAGGACTCCTTCACGCAGTCTCTCTTGATCCGGCCCACCACGCAGCTGGTGGGAAGACTCATCCGCCGTCAAGACCTGGACAAACCTCACCCCATGAACCCAGGCACTCCTGCTAAGTCACCAAACGTAGCGAACCACTTGGGGAGACCTTTTTACAGCTCCATACAGGAGGCCCTGAGGAAAATAATTCCCTTCAGGGCCTATGTCATTTTTGGAAAGGAAGTAGAGGAAGTTGTGGGAAGAAAAAGGTATGAGGGGTGGGTAGGAATCTGGGAGTCAGTGTGTCAAGGATGACGCACGTATGAATCAATCCCTCCCCACTGCGGGTAAAGCGATGTTCCGAGAGTCCTGCTGGAGAGGTCTACAGATCTTCCTCAACCAGTCTTTCCCGATCCGGCCTGCCACGCAGTTGGTGGACAGACGCATCCGTCACCAGGATCCAGACAAAACTCACACCACAAACCCGGCCACCCCTGCTAAGTCACCAAACGTAGCGAACCACCTGGGGTGACCTATGGCAGAGGTGTTGGTTATCCAATAAATGGTTCCCGGAGCGGCGGTACCCATACCCGCCTCTCAAGTAATAACTAATAAACGTAGGACCTATCTGATGACTAGCAGCCAACAATAAAACACGCCTGAAACATTATTTAATAAGTATAATTGTCTGAAAACGTACGTTTTCATTGATGATTTTACGATGTTATTATTTTACAAAAACTTACTCTTGAAACTTGTTTCCCAACCAAGAAACAAATTATTTCTAAAAAATTGTCGAATGTTATAAGAAACTATTTAAAAATCACACCCGAATATTTAGGTCTCACCGCGAAAACATAGGACACATAAGCTAAATCCATAAGTACCTATCAAAGTTCAATGAATTGAATTGCTTTCCGACCTCCCTGTAATACCAAGCACGTTAGATAAAGTAACTTCACGCAAGAGTACGCGCTCTTGTCTAACATCCATTGTCCTTTGTCCAATATCCAACTTTCGCAAACAAGAATTCGTCACTTTGGCCAACATCCAAATTAAAAACGTGTTCTCTGCGTAATTTTATACATTTAGAACATATTGTACTTAAAAAAAACAATTTGTAATACTTTAAAACATTTTAGTAGACTTACAATTTAGCTAATTTCATTTTATATGCCTTTTTCGTAAAAAAAAACTTTAAAGCGCTGTTTCTCACGATTTACGTTTTGGTCTGTTGGAGTAAAACGAACTAAAGCGACGTAGTGGTAAAAAATTTTGTACAATAAAGTGTTTACAAACAAAAAATTTCAATTAATCACTGAAGGCAATGTAAGCGACTCTCAACTAAAAATTTGAAACAGATTTTTTTTAAAAACATAAACCTCACATTGGAGGCACCGAGGAAAAATAATCGCTCAGGGACTTTGTTGGAGAAGTTGTTGGACATCATTGGAGAAGCTGTGTGGAGGGTATTTTTAGGATAAGGAAGGAAAGGAAGTTTTGGGTAGGGAAAAGGTAGGTAAAAGTATGAAATGATGGTGGAGAGTCCAGCTGTAGAGATCAAAAGATCTTCCTCTTCCAGTTTCTCCCAATCCGGCCCGCCACGCAGTAAGTGGACAAAATTATCCGCCACCAAAACCCATGCAGACCTCATCCGTGAACCCGGGAACCCAGGCTCTGTCACCAAACATAGAGGACCACTTGCGGTGACCAAGTGGCGGGGGTGTTGGTTATCCAATAAATGGTTCCCGGGGCGATGGTACCTAAAACGCCTCCCAAATTGAAAATTTATTATAGTACTTGACATAAAAAAATTTAATTTTGCACAATTTTAGTATGAAAGCTCGGTCAGTATTGGTATACCGCGATGAGTCACTAAACAGAAAAAAAACGAATAAAAAATATCGATTACTCGGGCAAGGACAACACTAGTCTACCGATAAAATTCTTTACATCACTACTTCGCATTATATGTATGTATTTGTCAAAACCCACGTTCCCCGGCCCCCCTCAGGAGAAATGAGCGAAAGGGACACCTGCACGTCGGGCCGAAAATACCTAAATAAAACTCTTCGAAATCGATGTTTTGTATTCCCCATTTTTCTTCTCCAAAACTGGACGGATTTAAAAATTTTTTTTCACTAACTGTATTAAAAGAAAATATTCTATGTCGGTACGTTTTGCTTTTTTTCAAAATACATTGTTTAGTTTGTATACTGAACGTTTTTTGACGGCGTTTAAATTAGGCAATTTTATTCATTTTTGGAAGGTCGTAACTTCTATGAGAAGTAAATTATCAAAAAAAACAAAACGTACCGACACGCTAGTGGTCAATATCTATATTATGTAAAAAAAAATTTTGCTCTAGGGTCAAAATCCAGAGAGATAAACGGGGAATACGTTTGTATAGAAAAGCGCAGCTAGTATTTCCTCTTAATCCTGGCGGTAGTTGTTCGATACCAACAATTAATAGTATTTCACAAGATATTCGCTACCTATCAATAAAAGTTATTATTTCGAAAGTCGTTATTTACTGGTGACTTACAACTATTAACTTTTTTAGGTACAATAAAATATTAAGGTAAAACAACAATATTATTTTTTGACGATTTGAGTTGTTAAGATCCTCGGCTACAATTACGGGGGTTAAGGGTTCAAATGCCAATAAAATTAAAATCTTACTTGAAATGGCTTCAGCCGTGTTTGGTGTCGAGAACCTAATACCTAGGTACTTCTCACCTTCCTCTTTTCCCTATCTCTATCTTTTCCTCACAACCTTCAGCATCAGAACACACCTTAATTGGGAAAGCCCAATGTGTCATTGGCTCCAGACGGTTAGGAGCAGCTGGTACTCTTGCGCGGTAATCACGTAAAAATAATTATTTAGACTTATTTGAACAAACTTGTCACATTTGGAACATGAACGTGGTTTTGCACCAGTGTGTCATAATGTGTTGGTTTAAACATGACCAAGAGAACAAACATATCTCTTTGAAAGAAAAAAATGTCGAGAACAATAAAACTATTTCAATCCATTCATCACAGTGTGAAAATAAAATGGAATGCAACGATGACAATTGCCTACCAATAACATGCAAAAATTGTATTAAGTATCTGGGTGTCATTGTAGACAGACACTTAAAATGGAACGAACAAGTCGAAAATACGGTAACCAGAGTAAGAAAACTTATTTACATATTCATTAGATTGAGAAACATTCTATCATCTAGTATGATTAAAACTATTTATTTCTCTCTTGCCCAATCTATTCTAGAATATGGTATAATCGGGTGGGGGGGAACTTTCAAAACTAACCTCCAACCCGTAGAAAGGGTACAGAGGTTGATTCTAAAAGTTATCACACGAAAACCATCTTTATTTCCAACAATACAACTATTTAATTCTTTTAGGGTACTCAGTTTAAATAAAATTTTCAAAAAGAACACACTGTTACAAACACACAAAGATCATTTTAATACTACAACAACAATCACAAACATAAGTAAGCGATCAAGATCACGTGGTAATCTAAAAATCCCTAAATTTAAAACGAGTGCTTTTCAACAACATTATACTTATCAAGGCATAAAATTTTTTAATGCCCTCCCATATAAAATCAAATCCGAAGAAAATTATAAAGTCTTTAAATCACTAATAAAACAACTGCTAGATCAACCAAACACTAATTATAAGTTTTAATTTCATAGAAAGAATTTCTACGTGTATTTTTTTGATAAAAATGTACTAATTAGTAAAAATTGATCAAGTCTTAATTATAATTTTATGTACTTTATTTCAAAATTAGTCATTTAACTCCATCATTCATTAATAAAAAATAAATTATAAATTAAGGTGGTCTTATCGATTGCACATATCCTCTTAAAATATTTCATCAGCTTTTGAAATGAAATGTAAGCGATTTTTTATTTATTTATAAAAATCAAAATATAAATTAAAAAATCATTTTAAATGAAATAATCATGTAATTTAGTAACAAAAATTATTGTAATAAGTAAGTAAAGGATACGTAAGAAAAGAACGCAATATTTATACAATAGTAGACTCAGAGATATAGAAACTAAGAAATGAAAGAAAAAGAAAGAATAAATGATTTATAAAATAGCAGACTCTAAGATACAAAGTAAACATATTTGGGACTTTTATAGCAGTTCAAGGAAATTTTTTTAAATTTGGGCTTAAATTCCTGCATATTTTCGATGGTTTTTAATTTTAATGGGAGGTTGTTATAATAGATTATGCCCAGATAAAGATAGGAATTTTGAATGTGCTTAGTATTAAATTTAGGGATTTTAATAGTTTTCTGGTATCTTGCTGATGTATTGAATTGGAAGTTACGAGTATTTTACTGTATTTCTTTGTAAATTTGAAGTATTTAATATTTTTTATAGATTTTGTCTATTGTAGGCACATTGAATATTGAAAAAAGAATTTCAGTAGGAAATTTAGACGGTTTTTTCAAGATTACCTTAATTATCAACCTTTGAACAATTTTGAGGGGATTTAAAATATTGTCATATGTTCCTCCCCAGCCAATAATACCATATTGCAATATAGATTGAACAGTTGCATAGTACACTCTTTTTAGGTTTTCTAAGCTAAGAATATTTCTAAGTCTAATAAATATGTAAATATATTTCCTAATCCTTTTGACGAGTTCACAAATATGTATTTTCCATTTAAAATGTTGATCTATGTATACACCAAGATATTTGATTTTGGGAGTTTGACTAAGTATAGCACAATCTTGATTGCAGTTAGTTTTATTACATTTACTTTGGTGTATTATGATGTTTAAATTTGGTTCTAATTTGAATTTATTGATAGAGAATGGGATAAATTTTGTTTTTTCAGTGTTTAGAGAGGGAGATTTTTGTTGAACCAATTTTTCAATATGTTAATATCAATGTTAGCTAGGTTATTAACAGTATTCCAATCCGTACCTTCAATTATTATGACAGTATCGTCAGCATAAGATATTATTTTTCCGTTTAGTTTTTGTATGAATATGTCATTAACATAGATAATAAACAGTAACGGTCCCAGGACTGTACCTTGAGGTATGCCGAAATGACTCATTTTTGGTGAACTAAGCACACCATTAATTTTTACAACTTGGGGACGTTTGAAAAGGTAGCTTTTGATCCATTCTAGAGCTGAACCATTTAATCCAATGTTTCTTAATTTACTTATAAGTTTGTCATGTGATATACTGTCAAATGCTTTTTTGAGATATATAAAAATTCCCAGGCATTTAAATGATTTATCTAATGAACTATTAAGGCTACTTAATTTTGCAATTGCATCTTGTGTGCTTCTACCTTCCATAAAACCAAACTGGTTTTCATTAATTATATCATTGCATTTTATAAATTGGCTCATTCTTTTTTTAACTAGTTTTTCAAAAATTTTTGCTAAATTTGAGATTACTGATATGGGACGGTAATTGTTTACTTCTTCTGGATTACCTGATTTAAATATTGGGGTAATAGTAGTTTGTTTGTAAATTGATGGAAATACTCCGCTTTGGAAACTTGTATTTATTATATGCATTAATGGCTTAGAAATTAGCTTTTTTTATGTTTTTTAAAATATCAACCGTGACTGCATCAAAGCCCGGAGCAGATCCTCCTTTCATATCGGTTATGATAGAAACTATTTCGTCCTCTGTGGTGACTTCAAATGTTGTCATTTTATTTTTAGCATTTATATTACAGTCTGGAGATGTTATAATATTTGGATCAATGTGAATGAGATTGGCGAGATTTTTCCCAACATTTGCAAAGAAAGTGTTAAATATATTTGCAGCTTTTGAGGGGGTTTTCGTTACAGCATGTTTTTGAGTTATCATGATTAATAGCATTGATTTCGTTATTATTGTTTTTTTTTCTTGTCAATTATTTCATTTACAACCGTCCATACTCTTTTACTTTCATTTTCAGCTAGATCCAACTTCCGTTTATAGTAACTTTCTTTAGTATGTTTTATGATACATGAAAGTTTATTTTTATACGCTTTAAAGTGATTAAGTTAGTTTTTATTATTAAGTTGTTGAATTGTTAATTTATAAAGAGCTTGCTTACGTCGTACAGATACTATTAATCCATGGTTTTATAGGTTTGAAGTTAGACAGTTTGTGTTTGGGAATTATATTTTTTGACGAGTCATTTATGTATTTAGATATTTTTTCTTAAAATATTTTACAGCAGATATTGACATTATTACATTGTAATAATTCGATCCAATTTTCTGATTGAAATTTGTTTTTTAATGTATCCATATTAAGTACTTTTTTGGAAGATTTTGTTTGTTTAAATGATGGCAATATTGGATTGCTGATTTGCTGGTTTTGTGGTTAAAAATACAAGAATAATGATCAGTGATAGTTGTGTGAATGACAGCTGCTGTTATATTTTGGATATCCGGTATATTTGTAAAAATATGATCTAAGCATGAAGGTCGTTGACCTCGAACTTCTCTAGTGTACGAATTTATGCACGATAAATAATTGAGTTCTGCTAACATGTTGAGATAGCTATCTTTATCCTTACTAGAATAGTCGCTTGCAATATTTAAATTCATATCTCCAACGACAACATTATTTTTATTTCTAAAATTTAATAAAATATTTTTTAATTCATCAATAAAGTGTGACACTATCGACCTATGCGTTCGATAAATGGCAATAATGTTATAATGTTTATTTAAGTCTTTAAATTCAATATTTAATATGTTAACATTACTAATACTGTGAATCTCTTTAACATTAAGTACATCGTATTGGTTAGATACAAATATTCCAATACCAAAGTTTTCGTTTAACTTTGTTGTCGTTGTGTAGTAAGAGTACCCCGGGATAGTGAAATTCAATTCACCGGCTGAGTGCGTTTCTGTTAAAACTATGCAGCCCGGGAAATAATTTAATTCTTTTAATGATATTATTAATTCATCCATGTTCCTTTCTATGTTTCTAATATTTACATGAAATAGGCTAAATCCTTTTCTGGACAAATTTAATTGAAATCTTTTATGGAGTGACACAAATTTTCTTCTATACAAATTTTTTTATCCAAGGAGTTACATAAAAAATCATTCATTTTGCAGTCTTAGGTTAGTTATTCTATGGATACATTTATGTAATTTGTAATGACAAATGGTAGAGGCAAAGAATTTTAAATATACACTATGTATACATAGATATGAAGGCTGAAATAACAACATATAAATATGTAATTTATTTACGTCTTTAAATTTTATATTTAAAATATAAACTATAAACATTAAAATATAAACATCATAATCATTCGTATTGAGAACATTATACTGGTTGGAAATAGGTATTTCAATATCAGAGTTTTTGTTTATTCTTATTATTGTTACATGAGGAGGCGTCTACTAATATCTAAAGGAATTCCAAAAACTGAAAAAATCGAACTAATATCTATGGGAATCAAAGTGTTGACGAATATCTACAACTCAAACTGTTGATTAATATCTATGAGAACCAAAGTGTTGACGAATATCTACAGTACTGTCAGAGGTTGGATTTGCAATTATGTATAGCATATTGGAATAACGTAATATTGCGTATGCAGTTTGAAAAACTTAATTTATGTAAGTATGTATGTAAAAATCCCTAATATCGGACTATTGGACACATTTAGCTGATTAGTCCAACCTACGCTCTGTAGATATTAGTTCAACCTACGCTTTGTAGATATTAATCAACACTCTGAAGTTCGTAGATATTAGTTCAACATATGAGCTGTAGATATTCGTCAAACATACGGGCTGTAGATATTAGTATCTGGAGTCTTACATGATACCCTGGAATGGAGTAATTAGTTTCGCCAGTAGAGTAGGTCTTTGTTAACCCAATCAAGCCCGGGAAAAATTATTTTTAAAGATATTATGAAATTGAGTAAATCCTTTTTCAGTGCAAATAAAATAGAAATCTCTTATAGAGTGATGTAAGTTTTCTTCAATACATATTTTTTTTACCTAATACGTTACATAAAGAATCATTCATTGTTAATTTATAGATAAGAGTTTGAGGAAATGAAAATTTACAATATTTATTCGTAGTCAATGCGCTCTTTAGCAATTTGAAGCATTTTTTGCCGGTAAAGGCATTTTATGCTATCGACTTTATGATCGGTGGAATAGTTCATATCAAACCTTTTGTTTTGGACACAGCAGTTGTTGCAGATTGGAGTTTGTTCTTTGTTTTCACATTTGGATAATACGTGTTCCTTAGTGCAATGAGGGCAAATGGAAGGCTGCGTCCTGGCGAGACATCTTTGAGCTGTGTGGCCGAACTTGAGGCAATGGTAACATTGTCTGAGCGGGCTGCAGTCGTCGACGTATACTCTTTGGAATTTGATTTTTTTTATCTATTAGTTTTTCCTTAACTTTCCAGTTGTTTCAATTTTTTTTATTTATTTATTTTACATTTTACAAATATAAGACAAAAAGTCCCGATAAACTACTTTTTAGTAGTTTGTCTAACGGGTTCTTTACATTAAAGATCCTATTATAGAGATTTAATGGTAACATTTTTACAATTAAACATATAAAATTAAATTAAATTTTTTTACAGAAATATACCTAGATACATTTTTACAATTATAGATATAAGATAAAGTTAATTTTTTTACAGAAATATACTTAAATAAAAAATAAAAAAATATGAAAACATGAATAACAATTTTAAAGTCTTTAGAATAAGTAATATGTTATTGTAAGCTAATACAAATGAATTCTTTCCGTAAGCCAAGTCTTCAGTAAGTTCACCAATTGTTTGTTTTGGGTACAGTTTTTAATTTCAGCTGGAAGCATATTTAAACAACTGGGAATCATGTAATTTAACGTTCTTTGTCCATATTTATTTGTATGTTTAGGTACAATTAGTCCTTCATTAAAATTAAAACGAGTATTATGGTTGTGTTCCAGCCTGTTTATATATAAAGGGTTATTTATGTGCTGAAATATAATTTTGTACCACATAATTGCTCTCACTGAAAGAATTTTGAGACTTTGATAAAAGTATGGAATATTATGCCTTTCTTTGTATAATTTTTTTTCAGCTAATAATTTAACCAATGAATTATATTAATAATGTAGTTAGTGGTGTCGTTTTATTTTCCTTCATTGTACTTATTTTTTAATTCCTTGATAAGCTTAATGTCTTTTTTATCTTTTAGGGTTAATCCTTCATTTTGTTGTACAATTCCGTCTATAGTTTCTTCTTCAGTCAATTGGCATTGCAGCCTTTTCAACATTAAGCACGGTTTCCTTTTTTTTATTTCTTCAGCCGATACTTCTTTTCCAATTACTTTATTTATCTCTTCGGTTAATTTTTCTGCATCTTCTTTTTTTTGGCAAGAAATCACTAATTTTTGTTCTCCGATCTTTTTAACTCCATTTACTCCAACTTTTATTTTTGTTAAATTAATATTTATTTGAATTTTTATTTTTATGTCCTCAGCCTTCAAGGTGTTTTTTGAGGTAATTAAAATGGCGTATTTCTGTTCTGCATTATACGAAGTTTCTGCGAAGTTTTTATTGTTACTTAGTGCACTTGCGTATGATTTTTTGTAAAATTATTATTATTGTATTATAACATTATGTACCTACTCCTGCAATATTATCAGCTAATCCCATTGTCAGAATCAACTATATGTACTTACCATCTTAACACCTACCTATTAAGAGAAATGCAATAATATAATTTTATTTTTACTACATCTATTGTATATTATTACTTTTAAAATATCTATACTACATGTATATCTAATTTTAGTAACTGCTACGTTAGTATATTTCTTTATTTAATATTTGTTATCATTCATAAGTTTAACTTGTTTCTTATTTTTTTTTTTTTTTTACAGTGAATGCCGCACAAGAATCTCAACTGCTCCCGTCTGGAGCCAGTGAGACTATGGCATCCCCAATTGGGGTATGTTGTGAGGCTGAAGGTAGTGGGGAGGGGAAGGAGGTGGGGAAGAGGAAGGTAGGAAAAAATAAAATAAAATAAATAAGTATATCTTATTTTTTATCTTTTTTCTGTAATGACACGACTCCCCAATTTAAACACGAGAAATGTTTTCTCTTTTAAATTGGGTAGATTCATTAAAAAGAAATTATTTTTATTTGTAATTATTTTAAAGAACCATGTTTTTTCCTTGTGTAAATCTGTTATATGTATGTATATTTCAAATAAAAAAATCTAAATTAGAAACACAGTACGTCTTTTCAAACATAAATTTTTGAAACATGAATAACTACATTCGGAACACGAAAAAGGTTAAAAGTTCGAGTGAACATTAATAACATCATTCGTAAAAAAACATGGTTTTGTGTAATAGTGCAGCATTACAGGTTTCTCAAAAACTGACTTGAGAGAACATGAAAAACTACAGTAGAAGTGAGAGTGGTCTTAAGTCGGAATGCATCATCATATGTTTTTTCAAATATGACATTTGAGAACATGAAAAACTACATTTAGAACAAGATAATCGTTTGCCAGAGTGCTTAAAAATGTGTTTCTTTAAACATGACTTGACAGAACATGAATAAGTACATTCGGAACATGAGAATGGTTTTTGGACAGAATGCTTAAAAAGGTGTTGTTTCAATCCCGACTTGAGAGAAGATGAAAATTTACACTCGGAACACGAGAATAATTTTAATCTAGTGTGCTTCGTCATATGCCGATTTAAATTTGACTTAAGGGAGCATGAATAACTGCATTTGGAACACGAAAATGGTTTACTGCCAGAATGTTTAAAAAAATGTCTGTTTAGATCCCCACGTTGTGAGCAGGAATAATTGCATTCGGAACATGAGAATGCTTTCACGCCAGAGTGCTTAAACATGTGTTTCTTTAAGTCCGTCGAGTTTGAACTCCGATAACTACATTCGATACACAAGAATGGTTTAACGCCAGAGTGCTTCATTATATGTAGCTTTAAATTTGACTTGTATAAACTCACATATGTACATTCGGAACACGAGAATGGTTTACTATTAGAGTGCTTCATCATATGTTGCTTTAAATACGACTTAGTGGAACATGAATAACAACATTCAGAACACGTAAATGGCTTTACGCAAGAGTGTGTCATTATATGTTCATTTAAATTTGTCTTGCGAGAACATGAATAAGTACATTCAGAACACGAGAATGGTTTTACACCAGTGTGTGTCATCATGTGGCGATTTAAATTTGTCTTAGTGAAACATGTGAAACTACATTCAGAACACGATAGTGGTTTTATGCCAGAGTGTATCATCATATGTAATTTCAAATTTTCCTTTCGAGAACATGAATACCTACAATCGGAACAAGAATATGGTTTTTCACCAGTGTGTGTCATCATATGTCGCTTTAAATTATACTTAGTGGAATATGAATAATTACATTCAGAACACGAAAATGGTTTAAAGCCAGAGTGCGTTAAAATGTGTCTCTTTAGACCTGATTTAATTGAACACGCATAACTGCATTCGGAACACGAAAATCGTTTCAGAGGGTTGCCAGAGTGCTTCCTCTCATGTCTTTTTAAAAATGACCTAATTGAATATGAAAAACTACAATCAGAACACGAAAACGGTTTTAAGCCAGAGTGTGTCATCATGTGTTGTTTTAAGCTTGAACTTTGAGAACATGAATATCTACATTCGGAACACGAGAACGGCTTCAAGCCAGAGTGAATCTTTATATGTCGTTTTAAAGTTGACTTTTGAAAACATGAATATCCGCATTCGGAACACGAAAATGGTTTAACGCCATGGTGCGTCATCAAATGTTGTTTCAAATTATGCTTATATGAAGTCGCAAAACTACATTTGGAACAAGAGAATGGCTTTAGGCAAGAATGCTTTATCATATGTTGCTTTAAACTTGACTTAGTAGAGCAAGAATAACTGCATTCTAAACATGAGAATGGTTTTTCTCCGGAGTGTTTCATCAGACGATGGCTCACGGGTTCTGAACAGGAAGAATAAGTCTCAATCTTCGTTTCAGGCATTTTATCTTCTCGGCTGGTTGGATGAGATGCATTCAGACTTTCTTCAACACATTTACCAAGTACTGCAAAAAATAAGCATTAAACACAACTTTATAATCAGGAATATTCTTCGGCAATTTATTTTAGAATAATCAATTTAAGATACGAGCCTCTTTTAAAATATTTCATAATAAATAACAAGTGTTTTTTTATACAACGAAATACTACAATCTAATTGCGACCAAGTTCTACAATTTATTAAATATTTAAAAAGGTAGGAAAGTTGCAACCTTTGGAAAAATTACGGATTCAGTCTCAAACAGTTGCATAAGAAAAAGCCTACAATAAGTAGACAATGATACAACGACCTCCATGGAAGAGCGATAAGTTTTTTGGCACTGAACACAAAAGCTACATTCCGCAACCTGACGGAGCAAAATAAATGGAATCAATGACGAATCAGTGGCATAGTGTGGGTGTCGGCCGCCCGGGGCCCATGTTTGGCCGCTCCCTTTTTGGGGACTTAAAGCGCCAGCGGGGGTTAGGAGAGGGAGGGGAGAGGGGGTATGTAGAAATCCATTTTTTTGAAAACGAGACGAGTATTCTTCCAACGAAATTCATGTTCATAAATTCTGCAACAAAGTTTATATCTACTGTCGGAACGAGAATGTTATCCATTTAAAACAATTTCGCATCTCGAACTTTTACACCATGTTAAGAACGCATGGCAGTTTTTAAGTTACGATTGATTCTGCGTTAGAGTCCCGAAATAATAGTTGCACACGGAACAATCAATTTCTCAGAATTTCAATAAATCTTCAATTGGTAAACGATGAATCTTAAACTCGTTATTTTATTTATCGTTGTATTCTGAACACAAAACCAGTTTGTATGCCATGAATTAAATCTACACTGAGACCATGAAAATCGTTTTTCGTTGAAACTGGCTTTAAATAAATAGTCTGCAACAAGAATTTAATAACTACACATCGAATAAGAGAATGTTTTCCTACGAAATGTGCCAGCAGATGAATCCAACTGGAATTTTACTTTTTTTAATTGAACATAAAACTGCTTTGAATTAAATCTGTACCTGGTGAAATAAAACTACACTCAGGACATGAAAATGGTTTTTCTTCGATTCTGGCAGCACATACATAGTCCGTAACTAGAATATTATAGCTGCACTTCAAATTACGTTCTCCGGCACTTCGCCTACTTCGATTTTTAATATTTTAACGTCATCGGAAAAGATTGAAAGCTTTCGCGCTAAGTTGGTTTTAGGGATCAACCACGCTACCAATGGTAGTAATGAAATGTTTCCAAATGTCATGGCTGCCAATTCAGACAAAATGAACTACGAAAGGACGTGGACTGGGTACGAAATCCATTATCAGATAGATTTCTCTTGGACATTTACCGATAAACGAGCGGGAAGAATTCGTGGAGCTAAAAACTGATTGAACATTAAAACAAAAATTTTCCGAAACAGAGCTAGCACATTTTTGTCTGCGTATAAAAAATGAGTATCCACTGCTTTCAAAGCTTGCTGTTGAAATTCTCTTACCATTTAATACGAATTGGGGTCTTAACTTGCAGTAGCTTAGCGAGTAATAAATTCTAATTGTATGCAATAATAATAATGAAAAAATTAATACTGAAACTCCGATTAAATTAAAAAAAGAGAACGTCTGAGGACGATCGACAAGGAAATGAGAGCAACATTAACAACGATTGCTCCAAATTTTGATCTTCTGTGCGCAGGCTCACATTTCCAAGCAGGGCAATCGATTTTCTCAAATTCCCCGAGCGCGCAAAAGAATTCGAACGCGCAACCTGTTTCCGACTCGCAAATGACTCGAACCGAGACGCTTGGGTTCCACCCTAGCTGGACCTCGGAGCCGGAGCTCGCAAAAGAATTCGAATGCCCGACCTACTCCGCCTGCTCCCGAATGGCTCGAATCGAGACGATGGGATTCCACTCTAGCCGGACCTCAAAGCCGGAGCCCACACCCAAAGAACTCGAACCACCTACTCCCGACTCCCACATGTGGCTCGGACCGTGACGCACGGGTTTGACGAGTGCGAACTGCCACCGCGCCGCGCCACGCCGCGCCGCGCCGCGCCGCGCCGCGCCGCCACCCTACTGTGGTCGGCCCGCCGAGTACAAGTACTGTACCGGGTTCTTTGGGAGTAGTCAATTTGAAAAGGGAATAGGTGTAGGCAAATATTGAAATATTTTTATAATATTTAATTCATTACCTGAAAATATTAAAAACGAGACATCATATTCAAAAATCAAAACTAAAATTAGATCATTCTACTTCAATAGAATATGAAAACTAAAATATTGTATAAAAATACCTAAATCTATGAAAAACAAATATTATTTTGATCGAATAAGTATAGATCTAGACCTAGTTCTTTTAACCATTGTTCAAAATAAAATTTATGTTACAATAAGCATTATAATGATAAGTTAAGTATTTTAATATTAAGTATTATATTATTAAATAATTACTAGATATGTAAAGCACCAAAATATCAAACATTTTATATGTTGTAAGTAAATAAATAGGAAAAATGAGAGATTTCTTACAATCAAACTGATTGATCAGTTTTGTAAGATTTAAGTAAGAGAAATTATTGTACAATTAATAACTAAATAAACATATTTAAAAAAAAAAAAAGGAGCAGCTTCGCGCGAAGAACCCGAGTTTAAGAGCCCACTCCAACTGAAAGAGATACGTGAACTCACTCTTAATGAATGGCAAAAACGTTGGGATAGATCGAATACGGGCAGATGGACTTTCTCCTTCTTCCCGTCAGTTAAAGCCAGAATGGAAGGGGCATTCATCAAATTGGATCACCACTTAACACAAATACTTTCAGGTCATGGTGAATTCAGGGGAAGACTGTACAGCCTGACCCTGTCTCCCCTTCCAAACTGTGCGTGTGGTGACACAAACCTAACAGCCGAGCACATTCTGTGGCACTGTGAGATTTTGACGGACGCAAGAGATGAAATGTTGGAAGGTCTGAAAGTAACAACGAAACCAGCATGGAATGCGAATCTCATGTCGAACAAGGAGAATCTCGAATGCCTGAGGAAATTTACAAGGATCTGGGTTGAGAGATGGCCCGAACTTGTCGATGATTAAATTTAACATCATTATGTGTTTAGGATCCAGGTGTAATTGCTCCTGGCATCCATGGTCACCCTTTTATTATACTTCTACTACTACTATTGCCCGGATTTTTATTATTTCACACTGTTTATTCATGTATTTATTTTTTTATTTTATTTTTTTGTTATTGAGTTAGTTTATACTACATAAATATAAACTAATAAACACAATGTAACATTTCATTTAATAAATTAAAATATTTTTACAGTAAGTACAACACTTCTTTTAAAATACATTCATTCTTTCTTCATTGTTCAAACTTTCAGGCATTTCATCATTCATCTTTAGTCCTCTGTACATTAAGCAGTTCTTTGATTTTGATTTCTTCATTTGTGGCAATCTAATTTATGTATCATGCTTTCTTAGGTACCATCTTCAACAGCCTCTTTAACCCTCCCGGATTCACGATGCGATTATAGTTTACAACTCTTTTTAAAACATCAATAACTCCCCAAATGCTTCAATCATTAAATCAAGATTTTAGGTATAAAAAATATTTAAAAAATTGTGACGATTCTGTATAAAATAATAAAAATGTTTTCCTAAAAGTCGACACATTTCTATGTCAGATGAGACAACAAATTTTAAATTTCTATGGGAATAACAGAGAAGACAAAACATTAATTCATTCCAACCTCATTAACCTACGTAAAATATTACGATCTCCTTTTAGTTATGTATGACAAAAAGAGATGAAAAACAAAAAGCTAAAACCTTTTGTCTATCTATAGAGACTATTTTACTTCTCAAAGTTGACATCATAATACGTTTGTCGTCGCTTTCTAGTGCATTAATTTGAAATGTCTGAAAACAGAGATGACAATATTAATTATCTTGATGCAAAAAAAACTTGGGTTGCTGGTCATTCTGTTTTCATTAAAAAAAGAGCCACAAAAAAATAAGGAACCACATCGGAAAGTTCGGCCGACCGACCACCTGATCCTCAAACCAGAGTCATTTTTTAATCCCTTTCTGCGTATTTCCTTAAAATTAACCACAAAATGTTACGATTTTAGAAAATCAGATGACGGGGGATGTTTTTTGTTTAGTTTTATGGGTTTTGGGTTATTTGCAGGGTCATGCCACATTAGTTCAGAAGTAATAAATGTTCATTTAATTTTATTTTATTTTTATCAAATAATCTTTTCGCGGAAGACTTGATTAAGACTAAGACAATGCAGTGCTGTTTTTACAATAGCTCCACACAGGAGGCCCTTAGGAAAATAATTCCCCTCAGGGCCTATGTTATCCTTGGGGATGATGTGTGGAGGGTTTTTTTAGGAAAGGAAGGTTAGGAAGTTCTGAGAAGGAAAAGGATATAAGGGGTGGGTAGGAATCTGGGTGTCATTGTGTCCAGGAGTGACGGACGTATGAATCCATCTCTTCCACTGCGGTGTAAGGCGATGTTCCGAAAGAGTGCAGCTGGAGAAGTCAAAGGGACTCCCTCAACCATTCTCTCCCAATCCGGCCTGCCATGCAGTTGGTAGGCAGATGCATCCGCCGCCAAAACCTTGACAAATCTCTACCCACGAACCCGGACACCCCTACTAAGTCACGAAACGTAGCTAACTACTTGGGGTGACCTTTGGCAGAAGTGTTGGTTATCCAATAAATGGTTCCCGGGGCGGCGGCACCCATGCCCGCCTTCCAAATTAAAAAGTAAGGCATTGACCTGCAAAGGAAGGATAATTGTTGACATGCTCTATAAATGAGATTCCTGATATGTATGTGTTGTAAAGCCACAGTTACATTATAGGAAGAGCCATGTTAATTTGAGGAGATCTAGAAGGGATACAAGGCCGATAAAATTTATAATAATTTCCACCTTTTTATAGCGCCGTTTAGTGATAAAGTCACTTCAAGTGTACTTGATGGAAGAGATTAAAAGGTAAGCTTATTTAGTTAGGGCATTCAAAAAGGAAGATATGACGCGAAGTGAATAATAGCCAAGGAAGTCATGGCATGGTCAAGTGAAACAAATACGTTCAGTCGGACCACGCCAAGAGACAGAATAATAGACGACCTCCGTAGTCCAGTGGGTAAGACTCTTGACTCACGATCCGGAGGTCGCGGGTTCGAACCCGGCATGCGCAAATAAATTTTATTTGGTTAATTTGTGTTATTTCACAATTAATTCATTTAAAATAATATATAGTATATTTGCTGCATGTTCCAGAGTGGAAGATACTATTAGTATCGCCCTGGTGTAAGACCACCATTCAGAATTGAAACGTTGCTTGAAAATGGCTTTAGCCGTGTTTGGTGACCAGATCTGAATAGCCAGGTACTTCAAAAACTTCCTCTTCCCCACTTCCTTCCCCTCCCCACTACCTTCAGCCTCACAACATACCCCAATTGGGGATGCCATAGTCTCACTGGCTCCAGACGGGAGCAGTTGAGATTCTTGTGCGGCATTCACTGTAAAAAAAAAAGAAAAAAGAAATATACAGATAAATCATTTTAAAAAGAGCACGTTTGAATGTATCTCTTAGTTCGCGGTAGTTCTACCTTAATTTGGTAGGCGGGTATGGGTACCGCCGCCCTGGGAACCATTTATTGGATGACCAACACCTGTGCCACAGGTCACCCCAAGTGGTTCGCTACGTTTGGTGACTTAGCAGGGGTGCCCGGGTTCTTGGGGTTATGTTTGTCTAGGTCTTGATGGTGGCTGCGTCGGCCCACCTTCTGCGTGGCGGGCCGGATTGGGAGATGCTGGTTGAGGAAGACCCTTTACAACCGTTTACCGCTGTCCGGGCCGCTCGGTAGTACAGGGGCCCGATCCTCAGGCTCACGACTGAGGGTGGGCTGCCCCATCAACGAGTGTAAAAACCCCGCCGCTGCTGTTGTGCCGGTTCGTGACCAGAGGGGATCCAGCAGTAGCGTTTGGGGCGCATTGGGCGACCTCTCCAGCCGGACTCTCCCTGCCCATAGCCTTGCACCGCAGTGGGTGGATTGGATTCATTCGTTCATCACTCTTGGACACTCTGATCCCCAGCTTCCTACCCACCCCTCATGCCTTTTCCTTCCCAGACCTCCCTCCCCCCACATCCTATCATAAAAAAAATCAAACAATAAAATCAAGACAATACAACCAACACAAATTAACTGCATTACAGCGGCGAGTAGTAGGAGACCCCGGCGCAGGCCAAAAATATTGGTGAATTACACCAACATTCGCGGCCTGCATACCAATTTAAACTCTGTCCACCACCTCCTTTTTTCTCAACGCCCCAACCTACTATTCCTGTCTGAAACATCATTGAATGAAAACATCAATACATATAAATTTAAATTCATTGAAAACATCAATACATATAAATTATGATTACAGAATTTCCTACCGACCTGCAGTTTGCTGAATGCTTTGGGAATACTCGTCGCATTCCTTCTTTACATCCTGTACGTCTATATCTATATCCGTGTACAACATTCCCTCTCCGTCTGGTCCTCGAATCCCAGACTCCGTCTTGATGGTCACACTGTATGTGTCAGGGAGATCCATGGCACCACTTGCAGACAAAACAAGTCAGGTAGACGGGTACTAATTTGATTTTTTGGATTCAGTTCAGAATGCCTGAAAAATTCAAAGACGTTATATATTGTAGACGAGTGGTAGAAATCACAATATGGGAAGCCAAAACCAAGGCAAATGCACTGTACCGTACCCCATTTCTAGTACTTTAGTAATAAACTGCCACGCATCGAGTAGGGTCGTGTCTTACCAGTATCTCTTACCAGTAAATTGCATTTAAATAGCGTCAATATGCCCTCGTGTGTGAGGATAAAATGTTTCCATCACACGGCAAACACTAGTAAAAGTGAAAAAAACAACAGCAATCGACGCCATTTTCAAACTATCGTTGTTCATCATAGCTTGAAAACTTGACACCTCAAAATTTGACTAGTACCCAGGTCTCCTTCTTTGGTCGGCCTTGAGGCAGTATTCGACAGAACTTTTGAATTTTGAATACGACAACGCTGCCCGCGAGATTGTTCATTCAAAATTGTCATTCTGAATGAACAATTTAATGAAACGCCGATAATTTAATGAAAAGCGAATCCGCGGTTAACAGAGAGCGATCAAATATTCAAAATGACAGCGGCTGGAGATATCCGACAACATCGAACGTAACGCGAGCAAATTCAATTGTAGAGGAATGCTATCACACATACATCAGAAAATTATCTTAAACAAGATATAGTTTCTGACTAAATACCTACCATAATTCGAAAAGATTCTTCCTAAAATATTATATTTTCACGATTACACGCTTTTCGCAAATGTGGACAATGTGGCGTCCTTCCTACAAAGTCATAGAAAAATATTTTTAAAGATGATTAAGTTTTCGATTTTAGTCGATGCACTTAGGTACGCTCATTGCACGTTCATGACAATAAAATTAACCGAGCCCAGCGAAAATCTGTTAACTCTACCTTTTGGTATATCATCTGTGATCTGTCTCTAAATTTGTTTGTGTAATCAGTTTTCGGTGCAAGAAGGTGGCCGTGTTGGATACTTTTTGATTATCCCGCCACTTTTCCTATTAGCTTTAATAATAACATTATATTTATATAGCGCAGTTTTGTGACATTTCACTTCAAGTGCGCTTAACAGTAATAAATTAAAAATAATCCTACAGTGCTCCTTATAGGTAATATTGAGAAAATAATAAATGAATATACAGTATTTACAAAACAATGATAGAAGAACAAAATTAACAAAGATAGAGCTGTTATAGCACACACATGACAATAATAACAATAGACAATAGCGGTGCTACTGTAATGCTACATCCAGACTGAAGCCAACCTTCCAACTCCGAACTTAGTTCGGAGTTGGAAGGTTGGCCGATCGTGTGGTCGCTGCGGCCAACCCTCCAACCCCGAATTCTGTACTCCAAAATGGCGGACATGAAACAGCTGTAGCTACGCTGTATCTTTTTCAGTTGCCTACAATTATTACGTGCGTATAATCATATACTTATATACACGACATGTTTTCAAACCATTGTTATACCACTCTCCGTAATAATATAGTCATTTTAATAGTACGCGGCACGGTGTGGACAGCTACGGCAGGCTGGTTCGTGTGAGTTGGCCGTCGGGATCGCCTCGAAGGCGATCCCGGGCCAACGCGAACTCCAACCTTCCAACTCGAACTTTCAACGCACGAACACCCCTCCACACGATCGTCCAAACGTTTGAAGTTGGAACGTTGGCCGCAGTGTGGGCTTACCATAACACACGACAAAACAAGAACTTTAAAACTAAAATCTAATATACTAACAGAAAGGCAGTTTGCATTCAGAAATAAGACATATTCTGACATAAATTCTGATATAAAAATACAATAGCATTGTGATCAAAATCGAATTAATATTTCCTACACAAAGTTAGTAGAAAATGTATTTAACATAGTAAGCTTATCAAGAGGGCAGAGCGAATGATTGGCTAAAATCGTGACGATGCTTGAAGTCCATTTACCACTGGAAGATTTTAATATATTTTTTATTGTTTTTATTTCTTGCTAGGGCAATACCGATGAGTTCCAAAACTCATTTTAGGATACCTTCAGCCTCACAATATACCCAAATTGGGAATGTAATTGTCTCACTGACTCCATACGGGAGCAGCTGAGACTCTTGTGAGGTATCACTATAAAAAAATCTCTGAATTTTTAATTTTGCTGGATGTCCTTGTACATGCCTAGAAGCGAATTACATAGTGTGCAGGCAATATCGTTCAGAGATTTAACCCATATTTTGTAGTATGTGTTTGAGGAATGCGATATTTTTTGCTATTTCCAGTACCTACTGTGGTTGTGCATGTCTTGATTGTAAAGAATCATCATTCCTAAAATCTTTGAGTCTATAATCACAAAGAAAATAACACCTATTTTCAAAAATGTGCTGATTGAGGAAAAGCATGGCTTTAGATCTGCTAAATCTACCACTACAAACCTCTCCTTCACTAATACCGTAGTCTATGGCCTAGAAGATAAATCACAAGTATATGTTAAAAATTATTAACTGCTTAATCGACTCGTCTACATTACTACAACTCATCACATTTAATATACCTCCTCGTAGACTCAGAAATAAAGACCTGCTTTTCATCAATCAGCACTCGATTAACTATGGTTATAACTTGATATACCTTTAGGTATTTTTATGCCAAAAATTCACGGAACTGAATAAATGTGTACCATTTACAATAAGGTCGCTATCATAGGAGTTGGCGGTAGACACAAGGAGCTTAAGCGAGCGGCGAAAGCAAAGAGGAACCGCAATAAAAAATGGATAGCCAGGATATTGTCGGCAGGAACAAACAAAATAATAAAATAAAACCCAATATCGCCGAGCTAAACGAAGGGCCATAAACCTTTTCGTTTAATACTCGATGCCGCCCGCCGCCGCCGATGGAAATAATTCCGAAGATGTAAGCCAGGGATTAAAAAAATTTCACTACGATGGTCAGTCACCATTTGCCCGGCCTAGGGGGTAGTGCTCCACTCCGCCCACGGAGTGTCCCGACCAGGGATAAAAAAAATAACACTAGTGTTGCAACCTGGCCAGGGCTTTGCAACGCTCTCCAAACTGCACGCGACCCGCGCAAGTTCCCGACCAGGGAAATTACTAGACACGCTCGAGAATTTCGACCAGGAACCGCCGATACATTCGCGAATTTCCGCCAGGAAGTCCAACCAAGTGACCGCGAAAATTCCGACCAAGGATTTGTGCAATTTCCACGTTGCACAAATTTTCACTACAAAGAACTCTTGCAACTCTACCTGTGCAATAATCAGTGAAAAAATTAGATAACTAAGTGTAAAGTGCCTAATGACAGTGTTCGTACGCGGAGACTCCATCATCAGCAACCAAAGGGAAGTGACTGAACATTTTATTTATATTAACCACCGAAGTGATTAGACTCTGAACAAAGACTTTACCATAGAATTAAGCAAACAGACTTTCTAATTTTATGACTAATTAATTAAGTAGTTTTAAGACTAACACTAGGTTAATAATTAACTAAATTAACACCTGCCTTTTGTGTCCTAATAGAATAAATGTGTCGTTTCTTAAACCAGTAGCTTTTTTAATTTTGTTCCTCCTTAATTTTAAGTTTATAGTTTTAGTTTGACCCCGCCATAAGGCGCGGGTGTATCAAACTCACCACTGTCCAGAATGCGTAGACTGGTCAACTCACGTCAAGACCTTGATTTTTTGGTATTAGCTTAAATGATTTCTGTCGCTCTCTAAACAAATGATGATATTTCATATTCACGCTAATTTTTGCAAGGTCTTGACGTGACTTGACACTTATTTTTCTTCTATTTTCACTGTTTGTCTTTGCTTTCATGTACCATCCGAATCCTTACATTGTTCTTTTCTAAATTTCGTGATACTTTGTTTTAAATTGGACGCAAGTCCGTAAATAAATAAGTAAATAAATTTTAGTGTGAGTAATTTGATTTCGTGTTTAGGAAGGATTTTAATTAGAAAAATACCTGAAGCTGAATACATGTCCCAGACATGAGTGTCCCATGAAAGTCTAAAAACATTTCTGAGATCTCGGTTTTGAACCATCTTCAGATTAGCTGTCAATTTGTTTCAAGCAAAGTCCCAGATGCAGTAGAGATAAAGTAAGTTTTGAATGTACCATGGTGAAGTACACTGATTTTAGTGTAGCCTATAGTAATCCTTGAAGTATATTGAGGTTTATTACAGGTAGTAATCCTTGAAGCCTATATAGTACACCGGGGTCCTGGGCGATCGATAAGGATTGATTAGATACTTTCGGCAAATATTAATGCACCCGGATATTGCAGATCACTAACTAATAAGTAACAGTTCACAATGATTATCTGGAGTTGTCCTAGACAACAATGAGAAGTTACCGATAGTTATCCTGTCAAACCTTTCGATCGCCCATGCTAGGACCCAGTTATGGGCTAATTTTCTCAAATAATGTATATAAATTTCATACAGCCAGAGTTCATCATTATAATTTATTTTTTTTTACATGAGCTCCACACAGGAGGCCCTGAGGAAAATAATTTCCCTGAGGGCATATGTCATCTTTGGGGATGCTGTGTGGAGGGTTTTTTGGGGAAAGGAAGGAGAGGAGAGGTCTGGGAAGGAAAAAGGTTTAAGGGGTGGGTAGGAATCTGGGGTTCAGTGTGTTCTGGTCATCCGCCTCCAATACCTAGATAAACCTCACCCCATGAACCCGGGCGCCCTTGCTAAATCACCAAACGTAGCGAACCACTTGGGGTGACCTATGGCAGAGGTGTTGGTTATCCAATAAAGATTCCCGGGGCGGCGGTACCCAATCTCGCATCCCAAATTAAATAAAAACCTTCGCAAGCGTGCGCACAACAAATCGAAGAGATGGATGTTAGAGCAACGCATATGGAACAAACAAATAAATGTTTATATTTTTTGTACAGATTTTATACGACACCCGGCATGCCATACATTTAGCGAGTTTTGGCGGGCCATGACAATTTGAATTAAAACTTAAAGGATTAATTTTACCACGAAAACAGACATTAAAAATATTGGCAAACAAGACATATTTTTTGTTTTGGGAAATTAACAGTTCAATACACAACCTTTATATATAAAAATCAAAAAATTCTTGCTCCTGTCTATATGTATACGTGAGTATATGAGATGTTATGTGGTGCTAAACCATTCACTATGGCGATGAAACTTTGTGGATTTGAGTTGAGGGTGCATGGCCGCTGTGGTTTCTATATACAATAGTGAGTTCTTGCATTATGAAATTATGCAATGCTAACCGTTCGTCCAATAGGCCACTTGCATAACATTTTTTTTAGTTTTTTCCGGTTAAGGCAAATATTCTAAGACAATCTGTATTAAAAAAAAAATCAGACCATTTTTTATATACCGGAAAGATGGAACATAATTTGGGTGCGAAAAAACAATAATTTCATAGCCGAAAATCATTTTAAAATAAAAAAGAACGTTTTCCACAAGAAAGGGCACAGGAGAATAACGAGGCATACCAAAAATATAACATCTCATAAATACTTTTTTCCTTGATCCACCTTATTGGTCATAAATCAAATATAATATACCTACTTGCAGTTGTAAATTAATAATATTATAAAATTTTATTTTGTAAAAATCAGCACCACAACCATTATATCTCTATAACTCGTACAGACAGCGTAAAATGTGCGGAGTTCTCTTCAAAACATCTATCAAAAAGTCAAACCAAATGATAAGTTCGCAGAGAACAAACAATACATCTAGTGAACGTTAAATGTCAAATTCAAAAATTCGCCTGAAAAAAAGAACGTTTTCCACAAGAAAGGGCACAGGAGAATAACGAGGCATACCAAAAATATTACATCTCATAAATATATTTTTCCTTGATCCACCTTATTGGTCATAAATCATTATAATGTTCAACGTTTATATTACAAATTCCAATATAATATACTTGCAGTTGTAAATTAATAATATTATAAAATTTGATTTTGTTAACCCTCCCGTTGCTGAAAGGGGTTCCCATAATTTATAAATTTACTATTCTCCATGTAGAATTTTTAATAGAGACTTTACGATTTCGATGTTTTTTGTATTCCTGCAAAACCAATAAACACATATTCGGCCATTGAAAAAAATATAAAATTGTGCTAGATTAAAGCGTAAAAAAATATTTTGTTACTGTGTAGGTATCATTCCTTGCCTCGTATGATATTTCTTGCTCGCTGGAACCACATCTACGACAAAATATATTATGAGAAATGCTCCATCTCTCTCCCGCATTAGTTCGCTTATGGATATGGTTCCCTGTTCTACTCGCACCTCGCCAATTTACGGCATCTCGTTCCAACGCACTACATCGAAAGCTGCATAAGGGTGTAACGACATAGTGTCCTTTACCTAAACCGTCGCCGGTCTGGCTGATCCAACCAGCTGTATTTATTGGGGTTTAGCTACAGTGCGTGTCGAAACACTACAGCGGACGGTAAAAAAATAATTTGAATATTGAAAAGTTTGAAGTGCGGTTTTTGTGGTATATCGTTCCATTCTTGTGATATTGCCTTTCAATAACTGTGTTCATAATGACAAGAAGGGGTCTAACTGATGAAGAATTTTTGAATTATAGATAACGTTCGACCAACAAAATGTAGGCATTCAAGACAGAAATATCAACTAACTCCATATATATTCGAAATAGCCATCTCCTGTTTGCCCTTACACATGGATATTGTATCACCGGTGGTGTCAACTATCGGGAGGTGACAATTCCTCCCTTTGTTTTGTTGTAATGTAAGATAATATTGGGTATTTCCATTGATTTCCATAAAATAATTATGCCATCTACGACAATAATGTATTTTTTTTCGTGAATCCAAATATTGTTGACAGTTCTTCCAATTTTTATTACTACCTTTGCACTTTTTCATCCATTTCTCTCAAACAATTTTATACTAAAAATAATTAAAAATATAACAATCTATGTATTTACCTTCACAGTTTAAAAAATCAATAAAAGTTGGGTTACTTTGTTTGAATTTTATAAGATACAATTTATCAACAAAATGCGAGAGGTTAGCGACAGGCAATTATTTTGTTTATTATTAGAATTTCCCACCATAGTTGGAAGGGTATTCCGAGTAATTGATAATACTTGTTATAGTTGTACCTATAACAAGTATTATTATTTTCCAGATATTCATGGATTTTCAGGAGCATTATTTGCATATCATTGCTCTGGTACTGCCTTCTCAGAAATTTATAATGATTATTGCGGAACATGGAACTAACATTTTTCCCGTTTCATGTAAGTGGCACTTTGGGGGTTATTTAAATTGTTTGATCTCAAAATGGGGTTCATAATAATTATTTTTAGATTTTTACAGGCTCAATTGTTCGATTTATAAAACAGTTTAAAACCGTTCTTCAACTAGTTTCTAGTGTAGGTAATTTTTTTATAGGGTACGTTCACATATAATAAATAATATTTTATTTAAAGTGTTCTACTTCTTTCTTTTAAACCACTGTATAGTTATTGTAATTAACAGTATTTGATTCTTTGCATTTCTTTTATGTGTTACTTTGCCTCTTCTTGCTAAATATCTGTTTTAGAAGATGATTCAAATAAATAATAAATATAATACTTTATTATTGTATGCTGAATTTAAATAAATGATTAAATTGTTAAGTTTTTTAAGTAATTGTTGTCATACCGACAAATTTGTATGTATATCTTGTGTAGTTAAATGTGTTATAATTTTTGATATCTGTTTATTTTCTTATGTATGTAAATCAATTATCATACCCCAAATAAAATTTTAAAAAAATCGATGTACGGTTTTTAATTTCATTTTTGTTATTTTGGAACCACCCGGTTACAATTCGCTCGGTCGGCCGCCGGCAGGTACCAAAGTACCGAATAGGAAGCTAGTCAAAGCCGTCATGGCCGGAGCGTTTGTTGATAAATGATTTTATATAAAATTAACTGAATAGGTTTTATATTATGAAATTAACTGTATAATAATATTTTTTTAACCGAAATACATTAAACATGTAGGCCATAAGAGTAATTTTCCATCAAATTTATGAATAACTGGGAAAAAAGGCATTGAAATGATAAAATCCCTGGGGTTGTAGCGTCACCCCTCATGGTACCCAACGTTTTGTTTTTCATGTTGGCATGCCGAAGGTTAAAATCAGCACCACAACCATTATATCTCTATCTAGTACAGACAGCGTAAAATGTGCGGAGTTCTCTTCAAAACATCTGTCAAAAAGTCAAACCAAATGATAAGTTCGCAGAGAACAAACATAGTGAACGTTAAATGTCAAATTCAAAATTTCGCCTGAAATCAAAGTGTTGCCACAAAAAATAAATAAATCAGAGTGGAATTTTACAAAATTAATAGGAACATTTTCGGAGACGGGACATTTTCATGTAGTGACGTCACGGGCCCTAATAATGGATTTATTTATTTAAAAATAAAAAGACCGTATATTTCTAAAAATTTTTACTAACATTTTCGTAATCTAAGTTAAAAAATCTATCCACATGATTTTTTCTAAGTCGTTATGAAATCCATGCAAGTGGCCTATTGCAATGAAACTTTGTGGATTTGATGTTAGAATGCCCGCCTTGCATGCCATTGCAATGGTAATGGCACGAGAGCTGTTTGAAAACTGAACGTACCGGGACTGAATGTATAAAATGCGGGAGTGGGGAGGGGAACTTGAAAGGGGTAAATGGAACTCTGGAGGGGGGTTTCGCGGGAGGGGGAAGCGGTCGAGGTCAGCGAGGAGAGGGAAGGCGGAGAAGGCGCAGTGGGATTGCGAGAGGCGAAGGGGACGCGGGAGAGGAAGGCGAGGCGGAAGGCGAATGGGAAAGGACAAGCAGGGAGAAATAATTTCTTTTTAAGTGGCATGGCAACGCATGCCGGGAACTCGATAGTTATTAAAAAAAGAAAACTTATGTCTGTGGGTTGCATAATCCATTGAACTTTTTGCAAAAATACATATTGCACACAAAAAATGAGTAAGACGGTCAATATTGATTAACCTTTCTCATACCATACTAAAAATACCCTCGACGTGCCGTCTTGTAACTTGTAACGCAGCGTTACCCTATGGGGTTTTGGATTGTATCATGCATTTTTCAAATAATATAGTTCTGAATAATTTTTAATATATTATTACATTAATTTAATGTATAAACAAAATATTGGTTTTGCGTTAAACTCCTGAAACATTAAAAAAATAATAATTCATTGAATAACAAAACATTATTCGCAATTCGATGATCGTGCTGCTGGCGTCAAGCGCTCAGCAAGCCACACGTGTTAGTGGAATGCGGTAGTTGGGAATATGACGGAGGTGGGTTCGAGCTGTAGACCATTTCATAATAATAATAAAAACGTTTTATAGCGCAGTTTTTTTACATTTCACTTCAAGTGGGCTTAATTATAATAAATTTAAAAGTAATCCTGCAGTTCTCCTTAAAGTATTAAGAAAATAATAAAAGAATACACACAAAACAATGACAAGAGAACAAAATTAACAAAGAAAGTGCTGTTATAGCACACACAGGACAATAATAATCATAGAAAATAACGGTGCTAACACATGGACAAAGCAAGATCTTTAAAACTAAAATATAATATACTAACAGAAAGGCAGTTTGCGTTCAAATGAGAAATATTCTAACATTAATTCGGATATTAAACATAAAAATACATTTATGAGGAAACCGAAACCAAACAATTACGGGAAACTTAAGAACATGGTTTATTATTATTACGTATACTTATTGAAAAGATGTTAGGATTCATGAATGGTTTAATTTTTTAAATAATTTTGTTTTTAAAGCACGTTTAAATTCAGCCAAATTCTGGATATTAGTAATAAAGAGCTGAGGGAAGTTTATTCCAAATGAGAGGGCCAGTTACACGAAAAGAGCAATCATAGTAAACAGCTCAATTTGACCTAGAAAGTTCGATTAGACGATTAGTAACATCTAGATCTGCTGACCTTAGAGTAAGCTGTCTCTCGCTTAACTTTTTCTCGAACACATAGTTCCGATATATAGGCTGGCGCCATTCCTTGCAATGCTTTGAAGGTCATTAAGCAGATGTTGAATTCTATTATATCAGGACATCAAAGCCAATGAAGACAATCCCTTAGAAGCGGGGTTATATGACAGTACTTAGATTCACCAAAAATCATTCTCGCCGTAGCATTGAAAACGGACTGTATTCTATTTAATTATGTCGTAGGTAGGTCAGCATATGCACTATTACAATAGTCCATTCGTGAGACAATGAACGAATTCATGAGGGACTTTGCTCCATCAGAGGGAAGGCATCTCCTGATTGACTTAATCTGCCGTAGATGGAAAAAGCCAGAACTCGCAGTTTTTGAAATTTGCGATTCAAGAGAAAGACTATTGTCTAGAGTGAAACCCAGAAATTTTATTCCTGTAGAAGGAATTATATCTGTGTCCTGAATACGTATTGGACTGAAATCGATGAAGGCTTGCCTTCCAGGAGAAGCTATCCAAATAAATTCCGTCTTTGTGGGATTAAGTTTGAGTTTATTGACAGACAACCAACTTGAGACAGTGTTAATAAAGCTAATCATCTCGTTTTTAAAGATGTCTTTTTCATCCAGGGGGGCAATACTTAAAAAATCATCCGCGTAGCCTTGTGATTCAAAGCCAGCTGAGCGAATGAGTTGTTCAAGACGATTCGTATATAGAATGAAGAGAATGGGACCCAGATCAGAACCCTGGGGAATTCCAAATTCGATGGGTGTTTCAGGTGATGTATATTGATTGAAAGTTACTAAAGCTACTCGTCCAGACAGGTACGATATCATCCATTGGACGACATCACCTCCAACGCCAAATTCGGTTTCAAGCACATTTAATAAAATACTATGATCTACCGTATCAAAAGCCGCATTCATGTCAAGAACAGATACCAAACCCAACATACCTGCTTCCATCCCGATGATCAGATCTGAAATTACCCGCAAAAGAACAGTTTCTGTTGAATGAAACTGTCGATAAGCGGATTGATTTTTGGCAAATAGACCGGCGGAGTTCAAATACCCCACCGATTTTTGGCAACGATTTTCGTAAGCAGTTTTGATAGAAATAGTAGGTTTCATTTACAGATAGTCAAAAAAGTACATTCTCTTTCGAAAAACAAAACTTTTTATGAGTAAGTTTTTATTATTATTATATAGCTCTACTGCTAACAGATAATGATTGTAACTAGGTAGACATATTTATTTCGTAAAACTATTTTGGATATAAAATTAGGAAATAAAAAAGTTAAAAGAAATACTAACCTAATAATTCAAAAATATTGTAATAAAAATGTTCAATAATGTCCCTGGAATATAACGTGCCAAAAATATTTAACATGTTACCAATTAATATAAAAAATTGCGATTCTACAAATAGATTCAGATATATGCTGAAACAATGGCTGCTAAATAGAGATAGTTTATATTAATTCACATGTGTTAATTGTTATAATATGTATGGTTATAGTAATAATATTATGTAATGTTTAAATTGTAACTGAACATTAACATCCTGTTGACAAACTGCTTTATTGCGGTTTAACGGGATTGTACCTTGAAAACCAATAAAAAAAATCAATCTTACGTAACACTGCTTCATTTTTGTTTATAAGCTGCTCTCCAAACACGGAAAAAATACGATAGTAATAATAGTTCGCATATGTTACAAAAATATTTCTCCCTAATTTATTTATTACAGAGAAAATTACAAAAAAGATAAATAAAACACATATTGGGTAAAAACTTATTTATACTTAATCATTCGCTGAATATAATATCAACAAATCTCTTAAAATGTAAGACAAACGTAAAATAAAATGGTAACGGTCGCAACTGTAAGTCGAACCCAGGATCTCTCTAGTCTCACCAGGACATATTTATACAACTACAATTACGAAGGTTAAGGGTTCAAATGCCAATTAAATTAAAATCTTACTTGAAATGGCTTTAGCCGTGTTTGGTGATGAGATCTGAATAGTAAGGTACTTCTCACCTTCCTCTTTTCCCCATTTATATCTTTACCTCACAACCTTCAGCATCACAACACACCTTAATTGGGAAAGCCAATGTGTCTTTGGCTCCAGACGGTTAGGAGTAGTTGGTACTCTTGCGCGGTATCACGTAAAAATAATTGTTTGGACTTATTTGAACAAACTTGCCACATTTGGAACACGAACGTGGTTTTACACCAGTGTGTCATAATGTGTTGGTTTAAACACGACAGAGAGAACAAACATATCTAAATTAGGAACACAGTACGTCGTATCAAACTTAACTTTTTAAAACACGAATAACTACATTTGGAACACGAGAAAGGTTTAGTGTTCGAGTGAACATAAATAACTACATTCGTAAAAAAACATGGTTTTGTGTCGTAGTGCAGCATTACAGGTTTCTTAAAAATGGACTTGAGAGAACATGAAAAACTACAGTATAAGTGAGAGTGGTCTTAAGTCAGAGTGCATCTTCATATGTTTTTTCAAATATTACATTTGAGAACATGAAAAAACTACATTTAGAACAAGATAATCATTTGCCAGAGTGCTTAAAAACGTGTTGCTTTAAACTTGACTTGACAGAACATGAATAACTACATTCGGAACATGAGAATGGTTTTTGGACAGAATGCTTCAAAAGGTGTTGTTTCAATCCCGAATTGAGAGAAGATGAAAAATTACACTCGGAACACGAGAATATTTTTAATCCAGTGTGCTTCGTCATATGCCGATTTAAATTTGACTTAAGGGAGCATGAATAACTACATTTGGAACACGAGAATGGTTTGACGCCAGAATGTTTAAAAAAATGTCTGTTTAGATCCCCACGTTGTGAGCAGGAATAATTACATTCGGAACATGAGAATGCTTTCACGCCAGAGTGCTTAAACATGTGTTTCTTTAAATCCGTCGAGTTTGAACTCCGATAACTACATTCGATACACAAGAATGGTTTAACGCCAGAGTGCTTCATTATGTGTTGCTTTAAATTTGACTTTTGTGAATTCACATATGAACATTCGGAACACGAGAATTGTTTAAAGTCGGAGTGCGTTTTCATATGTCGCTTTAAACTTGACTTAGTGGAACATGAATAACAACATTCAGAACACGATAATGGTTTTACGCAAGAGTGTGTCATAATATGTTCATTTAAAATAGACTTGCGAGAACATGAATAAGTACATTCAGAGCACGAGAATGGTTTTACACCAGTGTGTGTCATCATATGTCGATTTAAATTTGTCTTAGCGAAACATGAGAAACAACATTCAGAACAGGAAAGTGGTTTTTTGCCAGAGTGTGTCATCATATGTTGTTTTAAGCTTGACCTCTGAGAACAAATTCGATACCTTGTATGTCCCACATAACGTATCACTCCCGCGATTGTGGAATAAGTCAAAAGACACTCTTACTCTGGTGAAATGATCTCATCATCTATCTCCGTTTACTACCAGAACTGTGGTGGTATTAGGACCAAAACTCAGGGGCTATTAACTAATATATTATCGAATAATTATGACGTTATAGTGCTAGTTGAAACATGGCTTGTAGCAAGTGTAAATACGGCTGAATTCATAGATTCGCGATACACGGTGCTCAGACGAGATAGGGACCGTATACTTACTGGTAAGATGGACGGAGGCGGTGTGCTGATAGCAGTGCGCAAAGAGCTCGCAGCTTCCCGGCTCGATGAGTGGGAAAACAGTCAAATTGAACAAATCTTCGTATCTATTCCGGTAAGGTCTTTCAATCTCATCATATGTGCAGTATACATACCTCCTGTCTCGCCACCAACGATTTATGATATTTTCTCCAAAAACCTGGAATCTGTATTTTCATCTGAGCCAAATAATATGTTTTGCGTAATAGGAGATATGAACCTACCTTCTCTTACTTGGTCATTTTCTGAAGGCTGCAGTCAAGGTCTCGCCTCCTCAAACACGGCTGCATCGCAAAATTTGCTTCAAACAATGTCATTGATGAACTTGCACCAATATAATTGTATACCTAACCATAATGAAAAATACTTAGACCTCATATTCTATAGTCGCGAAACAAATGTTACACGTAGCAACGACCCTCTGCTTTCAGAGGACAGACACCACCCAGCCCTTGAATTTGACATATCCCCCGCTCAACCAAAAATCAATTACAAAAAAGAGCGTAGGCGCAATTTCAGGAAAGCTGATTATACTCAGATTAATAACGACATTAATTGTATTGATTGGTTATCTGAAACCGCAAATTTATCAGCCGAAGAAGCAGTTGATCGATTCTATTTAATAATGAACAATGTAATTGATAAGTTTATTCTCAATTTGGGAGGCGGGAATGGGTACCGCCGCCCCGGGAACCTTTATTGGATAACCAACACCTCTGCCACAGATCACCCCAAGTGGTTCGCTACGTTTGGTGATTTAGCAGGGGTGCCCGGGTTCATGGGGTGAGGTTTGTCTAGGTCTTGGAGGCGGATGACCAGGACATACTGAACCCCAGATTCCTACCCACCCCTTAAACCCTTTTCCTTCCCAGAACTCTCCTCTCCTTCCTTTCCTTAAAAAAACCCTACACACAGCATCCCCAAAGATGACATAGGCCCTGAGGAAAATTATTTTCCTCAGGGCCTCCTGTGTGGAGCTCATATAAAAAAAAAAAAAAAAAAAAAAAAATTCCAGTATTGGCACGACGAAATGACAAATTCCCCATATGGTTTACTCCCGAACTTATTAGTTTATCACGAAAAAAAGATAAAGTTTGGCTCAAATGGAAGACATATAAAGGCCTTTCTGACTATCGTAAATTTTCCTTCTTACGTGCTACATACAAAAAATTGGCTAGTGAATCTCGAAAGTTATTTTTCGACAACATCGAAAGTTCATTGCAAAATAATATTAAATGTTTTTGGTCATACATATCCTCATTAAAATCATCTGATGGATATCCTGCTACTATGTCCTACGAAGGGCGCAAATCTAATGATGCCCAAGAAATCTGTAATATGTTCTCTGAGTTCTTCAAGTCAACATTTGAACCCTCCTCTATCAATGACTCAATTAACATTGACCAACTTGAGGCCTCGTTTCGGGACTCTGGACTTACGTACATTCACACCATTGAACTAACGGAACAAGAAGTGCTATCAAGTTTAAAGTCGTTAGATATAAACAAAGGTGCGGGTCACGATGGAATACCGGCGTTTTTCCTCAGATCTGCTGCGTCGTCACTGTATGTTCCACTTACCATAATATATAATAAATGCCTGAGTAACGGGGTTTTCCCTGATAGGTGGAAGTTGGCTTATATTATACCAGTCCATAAGAGTGACTCACGTCAAAAAGTCGAAAACTATAGGCCAATATCCATTCTCTCGGCGATCCCTAAACTCTTAGAAAGACTTGTCCATGATAATATATATCCCCAGCTTGCCGCCAAAATTACAGAACAACAACACGGGTTTGTAAAAGGCAAATCTACCATGAGTAATTTACTAATTTACTCAAATTTCTTATTCACTAGCATGGATCGAGGCCACCAGGTAGATGCAATATACTGCGATTTCAAAAAAGCTTTCGACAAGGTTGACCACCTTATTCTTATTAAAAAAATTATGTTCAACGGAATTAGGGGAAACTTATTACGTTGGTTTGTCTCATATTTGACAAAAAGACAGCAAACTGTATCATTACGAGGACATACTTCTACGTGGGAACCAGTTACTTCTGGCGTACCACAGGGGTCAATCCTGGGTCCGCTGTTATTTATACTTTTTATTAACACTGTTACTAAATGTTTCATGCATTGTTTATTTCTTTTGTACGCCGATGATATAAAAATATTTGCCATTGTTAGGAATTTAAACGATTGTCTGCTCATCCAAAGCGACTTAGTAAGGTTCGAAGCATTTTGCAATGAAAACAAAATTTACCTAAGTTACAACAAATGTAAACAAATAAGCTTCACTAAAAATCACAACGCTATTATACACAATTATTGTATTGGTAACTATTTACTCGAGCGCGTTCACTGTATAAAAGATCTAGGCGTCCTTTTTGATTCTAAACTCCATTTCGATGCGCACATTGAGAATATTGTGAATAAAGCTTACCGCATGCTAGGGTTTGTCATCAGAAACAGCCGCGAATTTCGAAAACCTGAAACTTATCTTCTACTTTACTACACGCTGGTCCGTTCTCAACTTGAATACTGCACCTCCATATGGACACCACTTTACGGTGTCTATAAAGACAACATTGAAAGTATTCAAAAGAAATTTCTGCAATACCTAAATTACAGAATGAACGCACCTAAACGGGGGTACATAAATATGCTCTCGAATTATAACGTCTCCACTCTAACTAACCGGCGAACATACCTTGACCTCATGACGCTTTATAAAATCTGCAATAACGTTATCGACTGTCCTGACCTACTGAAACTAATAAACTTCAAAATACCACCCAGAGTAACAAGGCTTAACGACTTATTCCACATTAGCCGGACGCGTACAAATGCTGGTGTCAGGGATCCAATCAGAAGAATGTGCGAATCGTTTAATCTAAATCAAAACCTCAAGGATTCCGACTTATTTTTTGATACGCGCAGTACTTTTAGTAGAAAATTAAAGGCTGTTTTCCTACAAAGTACAATAACTTAGACATTACTTGGTTTATAATTTTAACTACCTTTCTTTTTTTAAATTTCTGTATGACATTATTTTTTATCTATATCTATATATATATTTGGTCTTACTATCAAAATTTTTCCAAAAACAATTTGTAAACTTTTAAAAGGATATTGCGCATTTTTTTTTTCATCTCTCTATTTGTAAAATAATATTTACTTATGTATATACATACGTCTTTTCCGTATTTAAAGGTTAAAATATTTGTATGTTTTTATCTGCTGTTAATGTTAATTCGTGAGAAATAGTTTGGATGCAGGTGAATTCTCTATTAATTGTTTTGCATATTCTTGTCAATTGACATCTGTATCTGTTTTTTCTCCTTAATAAAAATAAAAAAAAAAAAAAAAAAAAAAAAACATGAATATCTACATTCGGAACACGAAAATGGCTTCAAGCCGGAGTGAGTCATCGTATGCCGCTTTAAATGTGACTTACTGGAACATGAATAACTACATTCAGAACACGAAAATGGTTTAAAGCCATAGTGCGTCAAAATGTGTCTCTTTAGACCTGATTTAATTGCACACGCATAACTGCATTCGGAACACGAAAATGGTTTCAGCGTGTTGCCAGAGTGTATCATCACATGTCGCTTTAAAGATGACCTACTCGAACATGAAAAACTGCAATTTGAACACGAAAATGGTTTTAAGCCAGAGTGTGTCATCATATGTTGTTTTAAGCTTGAGCTTTCAATACACGAATATCTACATTCGGAACACGAGAATGGCTTCAAACCAGAGTGAGTTTTCATATGTTGTTTTAAATTTGACTTTCGAAGACATGAATATCCGCATTCGGAACACGAAAATGATTTAACGCCATAGTGTGTTATCAAATGTTGTTTAAAATTTTGCTTATATGAAGACGCAAAACCACACTTGGAACAAGAGAATGGTTTTAGGCAGGAATGCTTTATCATATGTTGCTTTAAACTTGACTTGGTGGAACATGAGTAACTACATTCTAAACATGAGAATGGTGTTTCTCCGGAGTGTTTCATCAGACGATGGCTCACGGGTTTTGAAAAGGAAGAATGAGCCTCAATCTTCGTTTCAGGCATTTTATCTTCTCGGCTGGTTGGATGAGATGCATTCAGACTTTCTTTAACACCTTTACCAAGAACTGCAAAAAAAAAGCATTAACAGCCTGTGTATAAGAAGGCTATAATATCATACCTCAATGACAATAATTAATGTTAAATAGTGTTCGTCTGCACGGCGTCTATATCATACTCTAATATAGATTCCAAACTGCTTGTTTTATTTATATTTACTATCAGATAGTTAAGTGATAGCTCACTGATAGCTAATAATGTATAACTTTTTTTCAAAATTATTATTTTTAAACCAAAGATTTATTATTGATTCTCTAACTGGCAGCCCTGATAAGCAGAACTAATTAGCAGTACCTGTAATCATTTCAAACTTCAGTAATTTCAACTGAAGGTAACAATAATATCATTACTAAGTTATGTACTCCATTTTAGCCAACAATATGTACAAATAAAAGTAAAGTAGGTATATTATACTTGATGTTGAGAATTTTTCTAAGAATTCACCTTAATTTACTTATGTTTATTCTGCATAAAAATGTGTATTTTGTACGAGCTCATACTATTTTTTTCTTGTTGTAAAACATATTTGTATCCTATAACTAAATACTAGTTGTTATCATACATATGTACTTTGTTTAATGTATATATTTATCATTGAAATTATCCTCCTATGTACCACTATGTATCACCGGATTGTAATAGCCATTTTATGGCGTTGAAATAAATAAATAAATAAATAAGTAAATTCAAATATTATTGCGGTTTTCGAGTAGGTATTCAAAGACAACAATTCAACATTATATTATTCTTAGTCTAATTATTCTTCATTAATTTGGTAGTCTTGTGGGGCTGCACACTTGTAGACCAGCCCTCGTAAATACATTTAAGTGGTGCATATTTCCAATAGAACCGACAAAACCGTTCATTCAGTATTATTTTCCCACAGAACTTTAAAATCAGGAATATTCTTCGGCAATTTACTTTAAAATACGATCCTCAATATGTCATAACATTTAATATGCATTTTTTTGAAGAAAAAACACCATAATCTAATTGCGACCAGAATATTCAATTTATTAAATATTTAAAAAACAACAAAAGTTGTAACCTTTGGAAAAATTACGGCTTCAGTCACAGACAGAACCATAAGAAAAAGCCTACAGAAAGTAGTCAATAATACAACGACCTCCATGGAAGAGCGATAAGCTGTTTGGCTCTGAACCCAAAAGCTTACATTTCGCAACCTGGCGGAGCAAAGCAAATTAAATCAATGATGAATCGGTGGCGTAGCGTTGGTTTCGGCATCCCCCTTATTTGGGTACTTATAGCGCCAGCCCTCCGCTGGCGCTAAGGAAGAGGCGGGGGTATGTAGAAATCCTATTTTTTATGTTTAGTATTCTTCCAACGAAAATCATGTTCATAAATTCTACTCCAAAGTTTATATCTGCTGTCGGATCAAGAATGGTATCCATGTAAAAGAACCTGGCATATCTAACTTTTACACCGTGTTTAAAACGCAAGGCAGTTTTTAACTTATGATTGATTCTGCGTTAGAGTCCCAAAATAATAGTTACAAACGGAACAATCAATTTCAATTAAGTAATTTCAATAAGAGAATTTTTTCCTTCGAAATATGTCACCAGATGAAACCACAACAGAAATTTTACATCTGAACACAAAACAGGTTTAAATTATATCTGTATGCGGCCAATTAAAACTACACTAAGAAAATTAAAATGGATTATCTTTGATTCTGGTACTAGGATTTCATAATTGCACTTCAAATGAGAGAAGGTTTTCCTTCGAAATGTGTCAGCAGATATATCCACAACTGGAAATTTACATTCTCAACACAAAATTGGTTTAAATTAAGTGGTGTGGCGAATTAAAAGTACACTCAGAACATGAAATTGGTTTTTCTTTGATTCTGGCAGCACATACAGAGTCTGTAATTAGAATTTCATTAAATTAATTTAATTAAATCTGCACCTCGAATAAGAAGATGTTTTCCTTCCAATTGTGAAAAAGTAGATGAATCCTCAATTGGAAGTGAAAACTGGTTTAACCCTTTGAATAATAAGAAAAAAATATCTTTAAACTTTTCCCTGTCAAGGTTTGCGCACAAAATTCCCGGTTCTTTCCACGCATGTTAAATGTTCCTTTTTATTGGTTATTTTTTTTTAACTTTTGCAAAAAAAACAAAATTTTTCGTAAATCTAGGTAAAATAAATTTTCCGACGTTCTTATTAGAACATTTTTGTTTATAAATATTAAAATTTTGATTGGAATATAAATTGGCTAAAGTACACACCTGCGTATATTCGAATAAAAGTACTTTAAAGAGAATAAATTTAAAAATTTAAAATTGCAGATTAAAAAAAAAAATTATTGACTGATGTTTTTAAATCTTCACGGCAAAATGTATTTTCGTTATTTGTTTTAGACACTTAAAATAAATAATAAAAGAAAAAGGTGTATTCCTAAATGAAAAAATCGTAGAAATTTTTCAAATAATTATTATTCTTTAAAAAAAAAACTTACTTTACTGAAATTTATTTATCTGATTATTATTTAGTAATAAATTAAAGGTGGGACAACGAATCAGATAGTCAATCATACAATTAAGTACATAAATAGCAAATGAAAATAAAATATTCATAACTTGCGTCGCTAATCACTCATGAACCCAGCAATGAATGAAACTTTCTTCGAATTGTCAATCACAACACATCGACCACGGACCTCTCTCAATCATTCTCACTGTTAATTAGTCATAAGCAATCCAAGCGCAAAACAAATTCTCGCAATTCACCAAATCGTGCGTTGCCAGTCGCTACAGTAATCAAGATGACATTATTAAAAAGAGCTTTTTTTTTTTACATGAACTCCACACAGGAGGCCCTGAGGAAAACAATTTCCCTCAGGGCCTATGTCATCTTTGAGGATGCTGTGTGGAGGGTTTTTTAAGGAAAGGAAGGAGAGGAGAGTTCTGGGAAGGAAAAGGGTTTAAGGGGTGGGTAGGAATCTGGGGTTCAGTGTGTCTTGGTAATCCGCCTCCAAGACCTAGACAAACCTCACCCCATGAACCCGGGCACCCCTGCTAAATCACCAAACGTAGCGAACCACTTGGGGTGACATATGGCAGAGGTGTTGGTTATCCAATAAAGGTGCCCGGGGCGGCGGTACCCATTCCCTCCTCCCAAATTGATGAAGATTAAGTAAGATTATTATTCTTTTTTTTACAATTTTATTTTTTCAGTAAGTATTTTAAACTGTTCGCCACCAATGATAAGTCTCATGTACTCTCCTGCCCTAATTGTATCTGTCGAGACAATAAGAGCTCGTTCACATTGAGCATATAAATATAAAAGATTATAGCACGCCACATATCGCTCTCCATACAATCCCTTCAGACCGTTCACACCTGAGCGCTTTATGCGCACATCGACCATAGACAATACACATCTTACGCCGTAATCGCTCCTGAGGCGATATGCCAACAGCTAAGCGCCCCCCACTCCGACGAAAACAGGAGAGGGGTCATTTTAATTATGGAGCTGCCAAGACCGGCGGGTGACAGATGTCAAGTTCATAGATTCAGTACAAAAAATGCGCACTCCGTGGCCGCTCGCTAATTCAACTGAACTGATCCCCTCTCCTAACATAGGAAGAAATATTTTATCTGCGCCGTGTGAACGGCACGAAACAAAAGCGCTCGCGGTTCAACAGATACCTGCTAGCGGTTATATTCGGTGTTCAGACATCTAATATATGACAATGCTCTGAATAGATACATATAAATTATGAATTAAAAATGTTTATTTGTTTATTGTCAAACCACAAAGTGATTGCTTTCTACAATAATAAAAATGTTTATTATAGAATTTCCCACGCACCTGCAGTTTGCTGAATGCTTTGGGAATACTCGTTGCATTCCTTCTTTACATCTTGTAGATCTATATCCATATCTGTGTACAACATTTCCTCATCGTCTGGCCCTCGAGTCCCTGACTCCGTCTTGATGGTCACACTGCCTGTGCCAGGGAGATCCATGACACGACTTTCAGACCAACAAAGTCAGGTAGATGGGTACCAAGTTGTTCGAGTCAGCTCACGAGTGACTGAAAAATCTTCGTAATTATTTAATTATTTATTAATAAAAATGTCAATTCACGCAGAATGCAAATTGTCAGCCCGTTTCAGTTTAGATCGAGTAACATGCTCTATCACGCTCATCATGCGGTCATGCTCTTCGTCTTTAATAAAACGCCGATAAGGAACGCGAATTTGCGGTTATGGGCATTTGCTCGTGGAGAAACTGAATAAAAAAACAGTTTTTGACACAATCGCAATCGCAACCTCCTGAACAAAATCGATATTTTTCTAATCTGACATGTCAAAACATGACAAAACTTGACAGGTTGTTATATAAGGTAGCAGCTCTCTCAACTGTAAAGTTTTCGAGAAATCTGTGATATGTCGGATCAGAAAAATATCAATTTTGTTAATTAGGTTGATTACGATTGCGTCGACATTTTCAGTTTCTCCATGAACGAAGGCCAACAGAGAACGATCAATATTATGTTCCGTTAAATATTAAAAAATATCGAACTAAGCTGGGGTATGACTCAGCTTTATCGAGAATGTGCCGTAATTTCAATGAGGCTTACAAAAAACATTCGATTAATTTGACAATGTCAACATTGGCCAACTTCAAATCAGCTCTTAACAAGCTTTAAAGCTCTCTATTACGTTGTTCTATAAACTTATGAACCTATAAACTCAATGATCTAAAAAATTGTTTCTTGTAAAACTTTTTAATTATTATTTTGTAATGTATAGTATGTGTTTGTGTGAATTAATGTAATATTATATTACTAATGTTGTGTTTGTCTTTAATTAGTGATAGCATCAACCATGTTCAGTGTAATTGTATCTGTGAAAGCTTTGATGTAAATCGCTGTTGACAAACCTAATAAAAAAAAAAATAAAATAAAAAAAAATAAAAAATAAAAAATAAAAAAAAATATCAATCGTAACGCGAGTTAATTCAATTGTGGAGGAATGCCATCACACATTCATCAGAAAATTGTCTTTACTTAATATCAGGCTTAATAAGAAAGAGTTTTTGGCCAATTACCTACCATAATTGATAAAGATTCTTCTTAAAATCTTACATTTTCACGATTATACACTTTTCGCAGATGCGGCGTCCTTTGTCCTTTCAACGAAGTCATAGAAAAAATATTTTTATAGATGATATGTTTTAGGTTTTTACTTTTTACCACTTAGATACTACGATAATATAAATATAATTTTCACGTGCATACCATTATTTAACCGAGCCTCATTCTGTTAACTGTGCCTTTTGGTATTTCATCTGTCTGTAAATTTGTTTGTATATTCAGTTGTCGGTTCAAAAAGGTGGCCGTGTTAACCCTTTCTCATACAAATTAATTCCTACTGATATATAAAAAATAAATAACATATGATTATGTGTAAGTACTTGAAATAATATTAGATTTTTATAAAGTTTTTTTCTTACCGAAAGTTTAGGAAATATTCAACGTCATTTTAAAACGTCAGTGATTTTGAGAGGTAAATAATGTATTACTATAAAAATGGACTATGTTCTGCAAAGAATATTTAAAATAATACATCAATAAATAAAGACAATAGCATGTCTACTTATCATTTGAAAGTATTATTGATATTGTGTTTTTCTCATCAAAACACATACCTAATGAATAATATATATTAGACTGGGCCGAAAAAACTCATTTTTTGATTTCGAAGTTGTAATAGCGCGGAAAAGTTGCGAATTATATAAACAAACAAAAAAAATCATAATCGGATGACTTCTTCCGTTCGCGCATAGGCCCTAAATATGAAAAAAATCTCATATTTGCGATTATTTTTTTAAATTTTTAATTAGATGTTTTCGTAATGTAATAGTTTGTAACGTCTTTAAATGGAGCCTAAAAACATTGTGTTTCAATTTGGTTTAGATCAATTGATATCTTCCGGTCACGCACTAGGCGTAAAATTTTCCAAAATATTGAAAATTTCACATTTTTACGAGATCTTTTTTATATCTTTAATATACTTTTTAATCGTAATCGTTAAAGTATTCTTATGTTTGAACCTTTGAGGTTTTTTATATTTTGTCAAACTTTAGGGCCTATGCGCGAACGGACGATGTCCTCCAATTTTGATATATTTTTTTCTTTGTTTTTTATCTATATAATTCGCAACTTTTCCGCGCTATTACAACTTCGAAACCAAAAAAAGAGTTTTTCCGGCCCAGTCTTATATATTTATTATCAGATAATCATAAGAGTCATACAAAACAGTCAAATAGTATAACCTCAAACGACCAGTGTCGTTTTGAAATGACACGATACTTTAGGATGCTAAAAAAAAAAAATTATAACAATGTTTTTGTTGTATTTTTATAATAATATCAAAAAATGTACGTTTTACTGTAAATAAAAATGGAAAAATAATATGAAAAAAACATAAATACCTTGTCCGTTTTAATACTGCAATTCATTTATTTATTTATTTGTTTACGCCTTGATGGCTTTTACATGTAAGGTAAATTGTACAGGAGCATTATAACAAGTATGTAGAAGCATAACAAGTATATAGTATATAAAATAATAAACAGCATGACAGACATATGTTGGCACAACACAAGGAGTAAAACCAGTATATTCGTATTGGTCTTAGGCTAGAGTAGTTTCAGAAATTATTGTCACAATATTACCCAAAACATTATTACAAACATACTCGAAGCAAACCGGTCGGCAGAGGTGTAAAACATTTTTTTTTTTGCGGTTAATATAAAAATCAGTAAATTTCTTGTAAGGGAACGTACCCATACTACGTGACACGTTTAGGGGGGGGGGTCTTCAAAATGTCACGCTCCATACAAATGAGCGGCGGTTTGCTTAGGTTTTTGGTCACCGGGGGGGGGGGGGGGGGGGGTTAAAAATTGCAAAAAGTTGGTCACGTAGTATGGGTACGTTCCCTAATTATTATTATTTTTTTTTTATTTGCTATTATAAAAGTACGTAAGTTTGTTATTAAAAGTTATTATTGGGAAAAATAAAAGGTACACAGCAATTACATATACAAAGAAGGAATTAGGTACTATGAAAGTAGTTACAGAGCAGTGTGTATTAAATTTTTTGCTGTTAACAATTTGAAACATTTAAAATTTTTTTATGTACGTTTGTTATTATTATGAAAAAATAAGATAAAAAATAAAAGGTACACAGCAATTACATATATAAATAAATAAGTAGGTATATACTATGAAAGTAGTTACAGAGTAGTGGGTATTAAATTTGTCACTGTTAACAATCAGGAACATTTGAGGATTCTTGCATCTGCATACATATACGTTTTTTAAAAGAAGCGATGTTTTTATAAAAAAATATGTCCACAGAACAAGTTTCATTCCCCACACGATGCAATCTCTGAAGACAAGAGTTATACATAAAATTAGTGCGAGAAGCAACTATGTTAAAAGGAGCATGGAGTCTAGTATTATGATTGTTGGGGACTTGATAATTTATCATATTCACTAGTTCAGGGCTATCCAAATACCCGTTGATGATTTTAAATAATAATAAAACATCACAGATTTTTCTTCGCTGTGATAATTCAGGTAGTTTAAGCAATTGCATCAAATAATTATAATTTAAATTTTGTATTGGAATGTGCAGTTTATAATTTACGTGCCTTAGAAATCTATGTTGTACTCTTTCAATTTTGTGTGAATGTACATTATATAAAGGCGACCAGAGAGAGGAAATATACTCAAGAATGCTTCGGACTAGTGTTACGTATAGCATTTTGAGTGTATTTGTATACATTAGATCTTTGGACGATCTTAACACAAAACCGAGACATTTAAGTGCTTTATTCGTCATTGCATCAATGTGGGGGACGAATGTCATCTTGTTATCAAAAACGACACCCAAATCTTTTATTAATGTTACTGTAGAAAGATTTACATTGTTAATATGATATTGAAAGAGTATTGGATTTTTATTTCGAGAAAAACTTATAGATTGACATTTGTTAATGTTTAAAAATAAATAATTTATGTTACACCAATTATGTAATCGATCCAAGTTATTTTGCAATATAAGACAGTCCATTAAATTTCTTATAATAGTGTAAATTTTCAAGTCATCAGCAAATAAAAGGAAATGGATACTTACCTTCAAATATTGAAGTTATGTCATTGATAAATAGCAAAAAAAGAATCGGACCTAGATGAGAACCTTGAGGCACCCCACTTAAAGCTTCAATTTCGTGAGATATGTGATTAGATAGTTTAACATATAGTTTTCTAGATGTTAAATAGGTCTCAAACCATTTTAGTAGATTTCCTTTTATCCCATATACTATCAGTTTGTTTAGTAAGATTTTTTGAGAGACTTTATCGAATGCTTTGCTAAAATCTGTGTAAACTGCATCCGTTTGCAATTTTGAATTTAGATTATCTGTTATATATTTTTCATATATAATTAAATTTGTAAGTGTGGATCTACCGGATATGAATCCATGTTGGTGAGGGGAAATGATTTTGCGAGCCTGTAACATAAATTTTGATAAAAATACGGATTCAAACAATTTAGGTATTGCTGATTGTATACAAATAGGTCTATAGTTAGAAGCATCCGTTTTATCACCTTTTTTATAAATGGGACTAAGGAAACTGGTCTTCCATTTTTGTGGGAAAAGGCCTGATGCTAATGATAGGTTAAATATATTGGTTAGGTGGCCTTTTAAGTTAGATACACAGTTTTTTAAATAAATTGCAGGTATGGTGTCCGGGCCAGCGGATTTCTGAGTATCTAATAGTGTAATTTTATGCTGAACATCGATTTCATCAATAACAAGGTCGTTGAAATCAATAGAAATATTTGATTTAAATTGAGGTATTTGGTTATTGGATGAGTTTACATCATATACTTCGCCAAAGCATTCGGCAAATAAGTCAGTAATTCCTTGAGGTGTATCCGCAATTTTACCATTGTGGTATATGATAGACGGAATACCAGATTCGTTACTATTAAGATTTTTTGCAAATTTGAATAAATTTTGAGGTTTCTTTTGTAACGATTTCTCTATATTTTCCAAGTATTCTTTGTAACAGGAGATCGATATGTTTTTCACCCTTTTGCGTAATTTAGAAAAAAAATAGATAGTCATTCGGAGCTCGAGATAATTTGAATGTTTTATGTGCAAGTTTTTTTGACTGGATAGTACAAATTAGCTCTTTGCTAAACCATTTGGGGTAATTAGATATTCTATGTTTTGTAATAGGGACGTAAAGTTCAATTGATTTGTTAATTATGCAGTAAAAAGATTCTATTATATCATTAACGTTATTACGATTACTAATGAAGTTCCAGTCTGATTTGGCGAGAAACTCGTTAATCTTAGGATAATCAGCTTTATAAAAATTGTTTTTTTCTTTAAAAGACTCTAAATTTAAATTTTGTATAGATGTATGCTTAACAAAAAGTGGTGGGTGGTAGTTATCAATTGTTGAAACATTGTCATTTACATGTTGTACACTTATATTGTTGGAATTGCTAAAAATTGAGTCCAATAGATTATTATTGCAGTTATATATAAAGTTCACTTGTCTAAGATTTAGGAAACATGACATTTCTATAAGTTCACAAGAACCATTACTGGACGTGGAGTTTGTACGAGTATTATTGTTGGTAATATCCCAATGAACAGTTGGTTGATTAAAGTCACCTGTAAGGATAAATTTAGCGTCCGGATATTTTCTTCGCAATATTTCTACTTCTTGACAGTAACTAGTATATAGCTGGATATCAGATGAGGGTGGAATGTATGCACAACCAACTATAATTTTTTCACTTTTATTTGTCACTAAAACAAACAGTTGTTCCACGTTGATGTTTACACATTTAAGTTTTCTTGTGGGTAATTTGGTATTAATTGAAATTAGACAACCACCTCCCCTACTTTTGTTACTAGTATTAGTATCACGGTCCATTCTATAGGTGTTATGGGAGTGAAATCCTAACTCACCATTTTTAATATCTGGGGTCAACCATGTCTCAGTGAAGCAGTAAATATCATATTCTAAGGTCGGTAGTTTAGTTCTTAAATTATTTAGTTTAGTTTTAAGTCCTCTTACATTTTGGTAATAAATGTTGAGAGTTAGTGGTGTGGATTTTCGGTTATGAGTCAGTTTTTTGGAGAAAATTTGACAATTGTTGGGATATTATTAATATATTTAATAGTTAATTAATATATTTAATCCCTCGGTTCATAGTTTTTCGAAAGGTGCGATAAACGATTCTTGTTTACGATATGAAGTGTGTACGCAATGCAGCCAACGCAATGAAAAAAATCGGTGTTGCTAAGAAGGATTCACTAAATTATTTGTAAAAAACCGGAAATAAATTGGTTCAGTAGTTACTTAGAAAAAAAAAATCAAATTTCACGTCATTTTAAAATGACTCAGGTTGTGAAAAGGGTTAAATTCTTTTTGTTATCCAGTCAGAATTCGTATGAGCATTGTGATCGAAATTTAATTATTATTACCTACCTAAGGTTCGTATAAAATAAATTTAACAAAGTGCTTATCGAGGGGGTAGAGCGGTGATTGACTGATGTTATTATTTTTAATTGTCATTGGTAGTTTATTAAATATTTTGGGTGAGTTAAATAATTTGTAGGATGGTGCTTTTTATTTCATGTTTAGGAAGTATTGTGATTGGAAAAGTACCTGAAGCTAAATAGATGTCCCTGACATGAGTGTACCGTGGAAGTCCAAAAACATTTCTGAGAGCTCGGATTTGAATCACCTGCAGATCAGCTATCAATTTCTTTGAAGTCCCAGATACAACTAACAGAGATATGAAAGGCGTGAACGTACCACGGCATAGTACATTGGAGTTAGTAAAGGAATGCGTAATCCGTAGTAATCCTTGAAGCCTATATAGTACACTAAGGATCCTGGGCGATCGATAAAGATTTATAGAATACCTTTAGGCAACTTCTCATAATTCCCTAGCATGATTGCAGATCGCTAATGAAAAAGTAAAAGTTCACAATGACTGGGTGTTCTTAATATATTCGACGTAATGGGGGGAGCCAGGTTTTGATTTAAGGCTTGATGACACACGGCGAGTTTACAAGCTGCTATCTACACACAAAACTGTCCACTCGCTCAGAAGCATAGGAAACTGAGGCCGCTGCTAGCGCCAGTAACAAGAATAACGACGCCTGCGTGAACTAATTCTTCAAATCTATGTTTGACAGTCGAAATCAGCTGTTTATCGGAAGGCATGTTGGAAACATAAATAAACTAATCACGAGCAAGCGTGTAGGCGAGTAAAGTTGACGACCTCTCAACTTTTTTTTCTAGTCGCTGCTAGTTAGCAAGTAACACGATGACACTGGACGAGTTTACTAACAGATTGTGAATTTCCCAGGTAGTAGCTTGTAAACTCGCCGTGTGTCATTGAGGCTTTAGGGTGGAGCAAAAAATAAATATCTGGAGTAGGTACCGAACAAAAGCGGACGTCTACAACGTATTCATGCTTTAGGCTCTATGAATGCAAAGAATATGAACGGAAGAAGGAAAAACCATCCTATGAAGTGCTGTTAATTTGAAATCGCGACTCGGGCGACAATCCGAGGTCAAGCATCGGCCAGCCAGGGTGGGGCAAACGCCCTACCTAGCCCCACTGTGCCTACACCCATGGCGTCAACTGTTGTTTGTAAAGCCCCGTTTATAATAGGAATAAGCCGTAAGAATAAGCCGGTGCCGTAATCTGTAAGCCGTAATATTTTAGAACCTCGTTTATAATTGGAATAGGAATAGAATAGAATACGCCCATAGAAGTGAGCCGCTGTCACTTGTGTATGTCAAATGTCAACTGTCAACCGAGAAGAGTATATTCGAATTCATATTTTTTTATTTAAATAATTATTAAAACGATAGATTCAGATGGATTCGTCAGACATTGTCGCGTGTGGAATGTTTTTGTCAATTCTGGGGCTGGCATATACTGCATATGGAGACGCACAGACGAAAAAAATAAGGAAAAAACGACGTTGGAGTGTCCGTCCCATTAATCAAAAAAGGAATAACACGGGACATTTCCATAATTTGGCCATTATTTTTTTGAATAGTAATAAATTTGGCTTAATTTCGGTTTACGGAAGGTCTTCCAAAATAATAAAACTTTTTTTTTTATACTAACTATTGGCTGGAGAATCCGAATCCGAAAGAATTTTTTTTCGGAAAGCAATATTAACAAAGTTACACGACTTTAAAATTTTCTATACGCATACATGAAAATCGACATATTGGAAGTATTAGGACAGTTTAAAGTCATAGAAACAGCCACATAAAATTAAGTGTTGCCATATCAATAACTAACTTAAGTAATTATTTTTTATAAATTTTACTCACTTTTGGCGTAAACGCTAAACTACTTGAAAACAGGGATATTTTTTTAAATTGACGCGAGCAGGCGGTATAAAGGGGCACAAACCATGTGACACAAACCTAGCGTAGCCGTTACACTACTTGAAAACGTAGGCTGTTTTTTAAAATTGACGCGAGCAGGCGGTATAAAGGGGCACAAACCATGTTACACAAACCTAGCGTAGCCGCTAAACTACTTGAAAACAGGGATGTTTTTTGCCGTGACGCGAGCAGGCGGTATAAAGGGGCACAAACCATGTTACACAAACCTAGCGTAGCCGCTAAACTACTTGAAAACAGGGATGTTTTTTTGCCGTGACGCGAGCAGGCGGTATAAAGGGGCACAAACCATGTTACACAAACCTAGCGTTAGGTTAGGTTAGGTTAGGTTAGGTTAGGTTAGGGACGCGAGCAGGCGGTATAAAGGGGCACAAACCATGTTACACAAACCTAGCGTTAGGTTAGGTTACGCATTTTTAAGACTACGAATTTTCATACTTCGTCGATTTATAAGGTATGTTTGATGATATTATTGCATGGTAACATTTAATTTTGTGTGGTAAAACATTTTTCTAGTTTATCTATGACTTTAAACTGTCATAATACTTCCAATATGTCGATTTTCATGTGTGCCTATAGAAAATTTTAAAGTCGTGTAACTTTGTTAATATTGCTTTCCGAAAAAAAATTCTTTCAGTTTTGGATTTTCCGGCCCATAATTAGTATAAAAAAATAAAAAAAAATTATTTTGGAAGACCTTCCGTAAACCGAAATTATTCCATAAATTTATTATACAATAAAATATATAAAAAATTTAGGAATAATAAAAAATTCTATATACATTAAAATAGTAAGTTAAATGTGTTAAAGACATGAAGAATGTCAATAGTAGATATACCATCAATACCATGCAGAATGCAGATACCACAGAGTATCGATCGAAAATACATAAATCTCAGCATATATCTAAGCTTTCTGTATGCCGTAACCGTAAAAGATAAAGTTGAACCATCTTTTCGGTTACGGAAACAGTTAACGGCTTATTGCCATCTATTATAAACGGATACACAGGTTTCCTATCTTCCAACTTCTACGGCTTACGGCTTACGGCATACGGCTTACGGCTTATTCCTATTATAAACGGGCCTTAAGTTAGCGATCTGCAGTTGTCCTAGAGAACGATGAGAAGTTACCGAAAGTTATACTGTCAAACCCTATAGATACCCCGCTAAGACCCAGTTACGAGGGTAATTTTCTTAGTTAATGTTTACAAATTTCAAACACCCAGAGTTCACCATTATAAACAAAAACATTCACGGGCGTGCGCACAACAAATCACCAAAGGTGAAGAGATGAAGTTATAGCATCACATACGGAACAAACAAAGAAACATTAACATTTTTACAGATTTTATTCACCATGAAAAATTAAAACTTAATAGAATAATTTTAACATGAAAACTAACATTAAAAAATACTGGAACGTAAGATATATATTTTTTGTATTTGCCTATTTTAGGAAATAAACAGTTCAATACACAATCTATATATGGAAATAAAATCAAAATATGCTCGTTTCTGTCTATACGTGATTCTTCTGTCTATTTCTATACTTCTGTCTATTTAAGTACCTATATAATAATAATAATATTTTTTTTTATTTTTGTAATTCGTACATTTAAGTTTACAAATTTCTAATTGATTATAATATTTCGTATTCACTATATTTTTTCAAGTTTTATGTAGCTCCTACAATACATCTTGAAATATGTGAATATTTGAGATTTTTTTGCTAAACTTTTCATCCAATTTCGATGAATCTCTGGGGATTTGATGTGCGCATGCCCTTGATGGTTTTTATATACAATAGCGGCCTCTGGCGTCATGAAAATGGGTTACTAAACCGTTCATCCGATTGCGATGAAACTTCGTTGAGTTGTTGTGAGCACGCACTAAAAGGGTTCTACATACTGGTGAGCTTTGTCATTATAAAATTTGTATAAAAAAATGCAATAGGCTGCACGCGAGCTGTTTGAAAACTGAATGTACCGGGACTGAATGTATGGAATTGCGGGAGGGGGAGGGGATGTTGGGAAGCCAACCCAGGAATGGGGAGGGGAACTCGGGAGGGGGAGGGGAATTCAGGAAGGGTGTGCACGGGATGGGAGAAGCGTTCGAGGGGAGTGGGAGAGGGAACTCGAAATAAAAACGCGTAAGCGGAAGGAGACGTGAGAGAGGAAGGTGAGGCGGAAGGCGAATGGGACGAATGGGAAAGGACAAGCAGGGAGAAAATTTTTTTAAGTGGCATTGCAACGCATGCCAGGAACTCGATAGTTATTTAGACATGATTCTTAGCCTCCCTCGGTGCAACACTAATTCTAAGCAGAACTCTTTCATCTATCGTGCATCCAACACTTCCAACACACACTATACACAATTTGACATTTTTAACTCTGCACCACACTTCTAAAAATCACACAGACACTCTCTCGATACTCTACAATAACAATACTTATAGATACTCTCTAAAAAACTACCACTCTATAAACTTCCTTTTTTTTCTCTTTTAATTTTTTGTCATGCATATTTTTATTACTATACCTCAACTTAACCGATCCCCCCCCCATCCTACCCCTTTCCTATTCACACCTAAATAACTCGTGTCTTGAAATGTAATTTTTTATTAGTAAATATCTCTGAATTCACAACACACTTGTATACAATACCTATGTGGAAACCTATAAATTATTGTACTTAATTATTGTAGTTAATTATTATATACTTAATTATTGTAGGTACTTAATTATTATATACTTTGTTGTTAATGTAAACTGTTGATCTCCCAAATAAATAAAAAATAAAGTTATATAACAAACTCCCACCTAGTATCAAACAAATAAAACAAAAAATAGCTACATTAAGGACATTAAATGTTGGCTGAAGGAACTATCGGAAAATGAACTTACTACTATACTTAAAACATCGTCATAGAAGTTTCTGGAAAACCTTATCCAAACATTGAAGTTAAACCATAGAAGTCGCTGAAAAACTTATTCAAAGCATAGTCCCCCTCAGCACAGGATCTCCTAGTGAGGAGGACTAAGAATATATTTTCTATTTTATATATACATCTAACTAACATGTTTCACATAAAATGTAAAAAATATTATATAAGTAGTTACGAAAAAAATAAAAATAAAATATATAAATAAATAAAAATAAAGAAAACTAATGTCCGTGGGTTGCACAATCCATTGAAGTCTTCGCAAAGATACATATCTCTAATATATAAAATTCTCGTGTGACCGTGTTTGTTGCCATACTCCTCCGAAACGGCTGGACCAATTTTGATGAAATTTTTTATGCTTATATGTTAGGTCTGAGAATCGACCAACATCTATTTTTCATACCCCTAAAAGTAAAGGGTGTTCCACTCCGAAGAAAATTATTCTCCCCATACATTTTGTATGGAACGAATTCTCCTATTTTGAAAGAACTGCAGCAATATTGTAAGGGGTATAATATTGAACTGTGAACCGGGGGAGGGGGGTGAGGGGAGGGAGGAGGGAGGAGGGAGGAGGGAGGAGGGAGGAGGGAGGAGGGAGGAGGGAGGAGGGAGGAGGGAGGAGGGAGGAGGGAGGAGGGAGGAGGGAGGAGGGAGGAGGGAGGAGGGAGGAGGGAGGAGGGAGGAGGGAGGAGGGAGGAGGGAGGAGGGAGGAGGGAGGAGGGGGGAGGGGGGAAAGGAACTCAGGAAGGGGGATAGTTCTGAATAATTTTTCAAATGCTTACATTAATTTAATGTATAAACAAAACATTTTATAGTTTCTATGCAAAAACACCTGAAATATCTTCTCTATAAATAAAAATGAATCCCCGAAATGTATGTACGCGCATAACTTCCGAACAACTGCACCAAATTGGATAATTCTTTTATTGTTGTGTTCGTTATTGTCAGGACAAGGTTTGTATAAAACTATTGGTGACCTCTGGCATTATGAAATTTGTATAAAAAAAATGCAGTAGGTGGCAAGCGAGCTGTTTTAAAACTAAATGTATCGGGACTGAATGTATGGAATGCTGCAGCGGGAAGGGGGGAGGGGAGAGGGGGAACTCGGGAGGGGGGTTCGCGGAACGGGTGAAAGAGGGAGTGGAGTGGGGAAAGGGAAGGTTTAGGAGGCGGAGTAGGAACGCGAGAGGGGATGGGGAGGCGGAAGGGGAATGTGACAAATGGTAAAGGACACGCAGGGAGAAACAATTTCTTTATTAAATAGCATAGCAACGCATGCCGGGAACCAGCTAGTTTAAAATAGAATCATTCATTTTATTTTTTATTTTTATTTATATAATACATGTTACATAATTGTGGCATTTACATAAAGTAGAATATATTAAATCACCATACTAGGCGGCTGCCTGTCTCATGGTGACCAATGGAGTATAGTTATTATGTATGAAATTTAAAGTTTAAAGTCTAGTGTAAACATACGGATTTAATATAAATGAATGCTAAACATTGGAAAAATTATAATAAAAAGTAGGAAAGAAGAAAGTAGAAAAGTAGAAAATACACAATAGAAAGGAAAATTAAAGTAAATTAGCACAAGATTATAAAAATGTACATAACCTTTATCTTTTATTAATATATGTGCATGTGCATGCAAGCAAACATGTACGTGAATAGATACACACATGCAAAAATACTAAATGTACACATACATACACACCCGTATACGTAGGTACACACTCACAATAAACACATCTATATATATATATATATATAGGTATATGTAGATGTATGTATGTATAGACATACATACATACATACATACACCTACATATACCTATATAACGCAATCCTCACACATATAAACAATTGAATAATAAAATATTACTCGCATTCGATGATCATGCTGCTGGCGTCAAGCGCTCAGTAAGCCACGCGTGTTAGTGGAATGCGGTAGTGGGGAATATGTCGGAGGGTGGATTCGAGCTGTGAACCATTTCATAAACAGATACAGTAATTCTCTTTTGAAAATCAAATAAAACCAAATTTTTATGCATAAGTTTATTATTATTATTCTGTAGCTCCACTGCTAACAGATAATGATTGTAACTAGGAGAGATATTTTTTTTGTAAAATTTTGGATGGAAAATAAGGAAATAAAAAGTTAAAAGAAATGCAAACCTAATACCTACATCAACAATATTCTAATTAAAATGTTCAATCAATCTATAATCGTACTGGCACGTAACATTGTTTAATTTTTGTTTATAAGCAGCACTCAAAACACGGAAAAAATACGATAATAATCATAATTCTCAGGCGAGGTAGAGCAGATGGAGAACTGCTTACATTAATAAAAGTCGGTAAAATTTCAGATCTGAGAAGTACCACTTCCTCCAATAAATATTGAACTGCAAGATAGAGGATCGCCGAGTGCCTGGTAGGACACAAATGTATTGGCTGCAAAATATACGAGAGTGGTCCGTCATTAGAAGTGAGAAGGAGCTATTCCGGGCAGCGCAAAATAGTGAAACATTTTTCAAAGTGATCGCAACGTCGGCGTCGGGGGAACCTGATATAAAAAAAAGATATAAGAAAAATAGATATTGAGTACTTATTAATACTAAATCATTCGCTAAACATAATATCAACAACTTTTCTACAAAATATGAAACAGTCAAAGAAAATAAAAAAGGCAACGGTCGCAACTGGGAGTCGAACCCAGAATCCCTATAATCTTATCGGGACTTATTTATACATTCATAGGATATCTCATTAAGATGTTTACAAAACACATGACAAGGAAAAATATTGTGATTATTTTATATTATTCTGAAATAAAAATGTTTAGCTAATTTATATATTAATTAAAAAATTATTTAGAAGGAGAATTTTCAACGCGAAATATTTTTTTGTTTAGCGGGAAGGAACATAAAGATAACGATACATATTTGATCATCGAATCTGCAAAACATGAATTTACAATTTTTTAAGAAATCTCATTACACGCATAACGGGTAAGAAAGAGCTAAATTTGACAATTATTATTAACGATGAAAATTTGAAAAAGTAAATTAATTAAAATTTCTAGCATTACACATTGGATTCAAAACTAACTTTCAATGCTTTTTTCAATAATATGTGCCAAAGGAGGTGTAAAATAAAGGTAACATTCTTGGAAGTTGATGAAATAAACTGAATATGAACAACAGAGAGCATAATTTGAAAGCTATTGTTGAATTTTATATTTGGACAATGAAGGAAACATCAAACAAGAAATTATTCAAGACAACGCTATGAGATGTATACTGTAAGTATACAAAAAAAGGCAAATATGCAAAAAATAATCAAATTAGAGAAGATCGAAATTTGTTTCCAATAAAAAAGACACTGCCATTAAAAGTGTTTATTTTCGTATGTAACTTTTCGAATAAGCAAATTAATGCCAAAACGCTTTAAAAATGTAATATTTTACATAAATATGAAACCAGAAATGTAAACAGAATTAAAAAAAAATGAATGAATTTAAAAAAATTTATACTTAAGACAAGGATATATTTTCATAAACAATGCGCGTTATTCACACCTGGCGGGTGCGGCCAGTGGAAATTCCATCGCGAACGGCTCGCCAAGACTACGTGGTAGGCATTTGGCGAAGGGGAATCAGGTTACACGCTACACGCCAGTGTTTCTGGATCGCACGTAAAATCGTTCCTCGCGATTGCAATGCTTTAGAGACCATATTTTACGGACAGCTTTCTTATATGAATACATTATTAGTAATCTTTTTGTAACAAACAATAAATTACATAATTAATAACACAACTTAAAAACAATTACATGGAAATTAAAAATTAGTATTTTTAAATTTTATATATGAATATTTGAAGAGCCTAAACTGCTCCCAACTGCCTGGAGTCAGTGAGACTTGGCATCCCCAATTTGGGTACGTTGTGAGGTTGAAGGAAAGTGGAAGCAAATGGATAAGTAGAAGGTATGCTTAGCGATTCAGGTCTAGTCACCAAACACGGCTTAAGACATTTTAAGCAACACTTCAGTTCTGAATGTTAGTCTTACACCAGGGTGATAATCAATATCTTCCACTCTGAAGCGCGCTGCAAATGTATTTTATGTATAAAATCTCCATGGGCACGCCGGGATTTCAACCCGCGACCTCTTGATCGCTAGTCGAGAGCCTTGCACCTCGACCACAGAGGCCGTTAAAGGAGGTCTTGCCTAACATTTCTCTTGAAACCAAGCGTTCAAGAAAATGTAAAAAGACCAAGATATATCATTTCGTCATGTTGCGCAGGATCAACACGTCAGTTCGGTCAATCGTGGTCAATGGTTTGACGTCCTCCGTAGTCCAGTGGGTAAGACTCTTGACTCACAATCCGGAGGTCGCGGGTTCGAACCCGGCATGCGCAAATAAATTTTATTTGATTAATTTGTGTTATTTCACAATAAATTCATTAAAAATAATACATAGTATATTTGCGGCACGTTCCAGAGTGGAAGTTACTATCAGTATCGACCTGGTGTAAGACCACCATTCAGAATTGAAACGTTGCTTGAAAATGGCTTAAGCCGTGTTTGGTGACCAGATCTGAATAACCAGGTACTTCCCAACCTTCCTCTTACCCACTTCCTTCCCCTCCCCACTACCTTCAGCCTCACAACATACCCCAATTGGGGATGCCATAGTCTCACTGGCTCTAGAAGGAGAAGTTGAGATTCTTGTGCGGTGTTCACTGTAAAAAAAAAATGGTGGGAACATGAAAAACTACATTACGAACAAGATAAAGGTTTTCCAGAGTGCTTAAAAATATGTTGCTTTAAAGATGACTTAAGGGAACATGAATAATTACATTCGGAACATGAGAATGGTTTTTGGGCAGAATGCTTCAAAAGGTGTTGTTTCAATCCCGACTTGAGAGAAGATGAAAAATTACACTCGGAACACGAGAATAATTTTAAACCAGTATGCTTCGTCATATGTCGATTTAAATTTGACTTATGAGAGCATGAATAACTACATTTGGAACACGAAAATGGTTTAACGTCAGAGTGTTTAAAAAAATGTCTCTTTAGATCCCCACGAAATGAAGAAGAATAATTACATTCTGAACATGAAAATGGTTTTACGCCAGAGTGCGTCTTCATGTGATTCTTCATATGCGCCTTGGTTGAACTCCGATAACTACATTCGATACACATGAATGGTTTAACGCCAGAATGCTTCATTATGTGTTGCTTTAAATTTGACTTTTGTGAACTCACATATGTACATTCGGAACACGAGAATGGTATAAAGTCGGAGTGCGTTTTCATATGTCGCTTTAAACTTGACTTAGTGGAACATGAATAACAACATTCAGAACACGATAATGGTTTTACGCAAGAGTGTGTCATAATATGTTCATTTAAATTTGTCTTGCGAGAACATGAATAAGTACATTCAGAACACGAGAATGGTTTTACACCAGTGTGTGTCATCGTGTGTCGATTTAAATTTGACTTAGTGAAACATGAGTAAGAACATTCAGAACACGATAGTGGTTTTATGCCAGAGTGCATTATCATATGTCGTTTCAAACTTCCCTTGTGAGAACATGAATAACTACAATCAGAACAATAATATGGTTTTTCACCAGTGTGTGTCATCATATGTCGCTTTAAATATGACTTATTGGAACAGGAATAACTACATTCAAAACACGAAAAAGGTTTTAAGCCAGAGTGCGTCAAAATGTGTCGCTTTAGATCTGATTTAATTGCACACGCATAGCTGCATTCGGAACACGAAAATGGTTTCAAGCCAGAGTGAGTCAAATAATGTTTCTTTAACGATGACCTACTTGAACATGAAAAACTACAATCAGAACACGAAAACGGTTTTAAGCCAGAGTGTGTCATCATATGTTGTTTTAAGCTTGACCTTTGAGAACATGAATATCTACATTCAGAACACGAGAATGGCTTCAAGCCAGAGTGAGTAAAATAATGTTTCTTTAACATCGACTTATAGAAACACGCATAACTGCATTCGGAACACGAAAATGGTTTAATGCCATAGTGCATAATCATATGTTGTTTCAAATTATGCTTATATGGAGACGCAAAACTACATTTGGAACAAGAGAATGGTTTTAGACGGGAATGCCTTATCATATGTTGCTTTAAACTTGACTTAGTGGAGCATGAATAACTGCATTCTAAACATGAGAATGGTTTTTCTCCGGAGTGTTTCATCAGATTATGGCTCACGGGTTCTGAACAGGAAGAATGAGTCGCAATCTTCGTTTCAGGCATTTTATATTCTCGGCTTGTTGGATGAGATGCATTCTGACTTTCTTCAACACCACCAAGTACTGTAAAAAATAAATATTTAACAGCTTGTGTAAATGAAACTATTATCGCAGTTGTCCAGTATTCAAGGACTACAATTCAACATAATATTATTCTTAGTAATAAATATTAAAAAATAATAATTAATATTTGACGAGTTATAGTATTTCACCAAAAAATGTAGACATAATTTGGCTCGACGCCATCTAGTGAGAAATTTAGCACCTACAGTGCCTTCCTCATATAAATAAAGTTGGTTGTTTCAGGTGGAAAAATGTAATAAGCAGTAATTGTTGAATGAAACACTAGTATATATTGAATAATTTGGCGGGTATGACATGATGGGAGAGCAAATGACCGGAAATCTGAAGAACGCGGGTTCAAGTCCAGTCGGCGACATGTATCTTTTCTCCGGAGATTTTTTTAATGTAGTGAGTATTTCAGGCTAATAATTATTGCTTATAATAATTGGCACCCTTTAATGATTTATCATTAATTTGGTCAATCTTGTGGGGCAGCACACTTTAAGACGCAGCCCTCGTAAATACATTTCACTGGTGCATATTTCCAGTAATGTTATGCGGAGTCAAATGTAATTACTTATAATACCAACAACATCGTTCATTCCGTATTATTTTCTCACAGAACTTTCTAATCGGGATTATACTTCGGCAATTTAGTACGAGCCTCCTTTAAATTATTTCATAATAAATAACAAGTGTTTTTTATAGAAACGAAATACAACAATCTATTTGCGACCAAGTTATACAATTTATTCAACATTTAAAAAGGTTCAAAAGTTGCAGCCTTCGGATAAATAACGGATTCAGTCACAGGCATTGGAGGACCCACCACTTACCCGCCCTGGTATAGGTAACAGATGGTTACCCCTTCAAGGCTCTTGCAAGGACTCTAATGTTTTTGGTAAAAACGACTCTACATTTGATAACGAAACTAGACCTCCAATGTCCCTACATACGTTATTAGCAAGCAGTATGCAAGTGCTTAGCGGGAAATACAGATACAATATGTGTAAGTATGACAAAATATAGACAAGACAATGGGACAGGTTGGTGAAAGTCCACGAGGTGGCAAGCGCTGGGTGATTGTATCCAGCGTATCCTACAAGCACCCGTTTGGGAAGAAGACACAGTAGGTAATTAATAAGGGAATGGCAAACGGTTGGGAGTCCTCTACAGTCGATTGGCAGTCCCAGCAAGAATGCGCATGACATTCGGTCTAGTCGTGAACCACACACAGCTTCCGCACCCCTTAGCCGGTTCCTCGGTGATGCCTCAAAGAAAAGTAAATGGGAGATTGGGGGGAAATACCCGACGACCCTAAGAAATTCAGCGTCGAGTAGCCGGAGGTAAGGCGAAGGAGAGCCAAGGTCACCCCCCCCCCCCAAACCTAAAGCCTGTACATGTTGCTGGGGGTGGCGCAAATAATTTTAGAGGGCACCGTGCCATTGTCAACCGACTCCTGTTGATGCAAGGACGAGGTCTGACGCACCCCCAGAAGGGGAAAAAGAAATATAACAAAATAAATAGACGCAGTTCAGCCTCCTGAGCGAAGCTAATTGTAGCATTGTGAGACTAAAAAGAAAAAGAGAACAAAGAAACCAAAACAAACTAAAAAAAAAAACAAAGTCGAGTATGTTAGTTGAATCAATAGTGTTCCTTGGAGTATGAAGCTGGAAAAAAAAAGAAAATCACAAAAAAATGATGAAAAATAATGAAAACAATAAACAGGTATCTCGATAAAACATCGTGTGGCATGGCATAGTGAAATCTAAAATAAACCATGTGAAAAGAAATAAAATAAGCAAAAAAAGGTAAGTCACAGAAAAACAAACAAAAAAATAGGAATAAAATGTATACAATAAAATAAGATAAAGATACCTAAGATAGAGATGATATAACAAAAAAAAATATATATACAGGTATAAAGCATAAAATTCTAGCAGTAGATGTAGTAAAATAAAGAGAATGTCCGTGGATTCAAGAGCAGATACACCTGGTACCTACATGATTTTACAGCTAGTCAGCGACTCTAAGTTCAGGCCATCTCTCAACCCAGACTTTCGTAAATTTCCTCAAACACTCAAAGTTCACCTTATTCGAAACGAGATCCGCATTCCAAGCTGGTCTCGTAGTAATTTGCAAGCCATCGAGCATTTCCTCTCGGGCATCCGTCAAAATCTCGCAGTGCCACAGAATGTGCTCGGCTGTTTGATCAGTATTACCGCAAGCGCAGTTAGAATGGGGTGATAGACAGAGACTATGAAGTCTCCCTCTGAACTTCCCATGATCGGACAGAAGTTGGGTCACATGATGATCCCTAGTGATGTACGCCCCTTCTATTCTGAGTTTAACTGACGGGAAGAAGGAGAAAGTCCACCTTCTCGTATTTGACGTATCCCAACGTTCCTGCCATTCTCTCAAAGTTCTTTCTCGCATCTCTCTAAGAAGTCCTGGGAGGGAAACCGCTCCACCTGGTATTAGCTCAATACCATGATGGGTGGCAGTTCTTCCTCTTGTTAGAAGCTTCTTTGTTAACGCCTCCCTAATTTCAAGATCGATAGGCAAAACGCCGGCCAAAACTGGCAAAGCGTCCGAAGCGACTGTTCTGTACGCACCCGAAAGCGAAAGCAAGGGGACTCGCTGGCCTCTCTAGAGCGCCGAGAGTATGAGTTCATTCTCTAGGCGGTGCTCCCACACAGATGCCGCATACGAGACTTGCGCCACGTAAGCCCCCCTGTATAGGAGACGGAGCGCTGGAGAGCGCAGTCCCCACTCGGCAGTAGAGATTCAGTCGCAGACAGTAGCATAAGAAAAACCTACAGTAGAGAATGCTACGATTGTGAATTAATATTTTATATGACATCTCACATGAGTTTCATATTAAGCCAACATCAACTGTAAACGGTTGTTCTGCTCGTGTCTGTCGAGATTCAAGTACCAAGCCCTTTCTAACACGCTCTTCTGCTTCTGTGCTTTAAGGACGGAAATCGGTATGATAAGAGTTTGACAATCAGACGATACACTCCCCCTTGCACAGAATCAAACAAGCTCATAAATATTTGGTAGCTCCAGCCCAGAGCTGGCTTCTCAATTAAACTGATGTACACACTTAAGATTTGTATAGGGTTTGCAGTTGGTCACAATTGAAGAACATGCTAGCCCCATACAACACGCCAAATTTCTTGAAATAAGAAACTAGCGAAATAATTGTGCCGAACTGAGTTACTTACGAGTATTCTAAGCATTTCAAAAGACTGGTCAAATTGCACCGGATAGCAAATGACCTTCTTTTTGCCTAGATTAGATAATAGCTGACCATAATAGCCCTAACTGGATGTGGCGGTCAACTTTTTATCTCAAAACTTTCTGATTCGCTCGGGCGCCAAAACTGGAATTAAAATAACGAGCAGAATATTCACTCCTCGTTCCGGAGAGGTAGATAATAGCATTGTTAACCTGGTGAAAGATCATAATTTATTAATGATAACACTAAAGTTTTTTCTCACACATGTTTTTGGCTATTTGCTGATGATAATAAGATTCTTAAGATTATTAAATCCCACCTTGACTGTTTACTATTTCAACTTGATATTGATTCATTTAACGATTGGTGCAAAATTAATTGCATGGAACTTAATGTTGATAAATGCAAAATTTTGTCATTTTATAGAACCGAAAAACCTATTCAGTTTGATTATAATCTAAAAAGTGTTTGTCTATCTACTGTCACATCTATCAAGGACCTTGGGGTCACTCTGGACTGCAAACTTTTTTTTTATTGAAAATTTTTGATACAATACATATAATACATACATAAAATAATGAAAAATATATAAAAAAGCTTAGTACAATAAATGTATGAACAAAAAAATCCCACAAAGGCAATGCCTGTGCGTTTATACCCACGCATATGATGTTTGATGTTTTACTTTTATTTTTATTTCTACGGTTATAGTGAATATTTCAAGTATACAAAAATTAGGGATTTAAAAAAAGTAACTGAATAAATGCAATTAAAAACTACAGCATAATAACAGTCTCCACTGTTATTATCGTATTTGTAAGCTTTATAAGAATAGATGTTACAAGTGCATTTAAAAACAAACAAAAAAAATAGTAAACAATATTATATATCTTCCCTAAAAGCTGTTTAATGATAGATATACTTAATCTGCTTTCCGTGATCACATTAATAATATCGTAAATAAATCACTTAAACTACTCGGCTTCATTCATGAAATTACCTCTGACTTCAAACATATACGTACACTTAAAACTCTTTACTGTTCGCTGGTTCGCCCTCACCTTGAATATGTTAGTGTCATTTGTTCTCCTTTCTATGCTGTCCACATTTGTCACATCGAAATCGTACAACATTGTTTTCTAAGAGGAATTGCTTGGAGGTTGGGTCTTGAAAGAGGCGAGTACTCATAATATGAAAATGAACACATTTTAAACATTACTTCTTTAGAAAAACGTAGAAAGGACTCTGATCTAATTTGCATACCTATTTAAAATTATCAACAGTATTACTGATACACCTGCTTTGTTACAACTCATCTAATTTAACATTCCTTCCCGTAGACTCCGAAATAATGAATTGCTGTTCCTCAATCAACATTCTACTAATTATGGATACCATTCTCCTTTATCCAGGATGTCGAGGCTTGTCAACGCAAGTCAAAACATTGATTTTTTTGGTGTAAAACTAAATGACTTTCGGCAGTTGATTCAAAATACTTAAATGCTTCTTCATGCTTTGACTTGTAGTGTCTTCAATATGTACTTTCTACATTTTATATTGTCATGGCTATTCATTTATATGTGCCCTCCCTTCACTGTCATCTCTGTTTTTTGTTTTTTTTTTTTTAATTCGTGTTATTATTATGATTTTAATAGACTAACGTCCGTAAATTAATATTTACCATTTCATCATTTTGTATGGTCTTACACCCCATCAAGGGGGTGGACTAGACCTATGACCGTGCATCAACTGAGGAGATGACTCCCAAGGCAGCGGGTGCATAACCCGCCCGCGCCTCCCCCGTCACCATGAGCGGGCCTGAAGACCAACCGTTGCGGACCGGTGCCCTTCCGCCCTGCCTCCGGTGACCCGATGCTCACTTCTATCACTAGGGTCTTCAGGTCTTTCCTTCTTTAATTCCAACACTTTCTTCGAGGGCGTACCGGGAAGCCGGTTTAGGGGCGCGGTCACCGAGTCCCGCTTGCGACTGGACTGATGGCTCCGCTATCCTCAGCGGGACTGCCGGACGACTGCAACTCAGTTGCTTTGGTTAAGTCGTACAATCTAGTAGTTTTTCCTCTTTTCTATTAATAAACATTGTTTTCAGCTATATCCAGTGGCAGAGATGAGACATGATACTGTGAAAAAAATAACTAACACCATGTACGCACTTGCATACTGCCTGCTAACAATGTATGCCCAGACATTGGAGGTCTAGAGTCATTTTAATAAAAAAATAGCTTCTTTATAAATAAAAATTAGAGTCCTGACGTGTACGGTGAAGGAGGAAACCATCTGTTTCCTTAGAACGCCGTGGGAAAGTGGTGGGCAACCTCCAGGCCTCCAGTGTCCGTAAATTAATAAATAAATAAATAAAACGTTGCTTGAAATGGCTTTAGTTGTGTTATTGCCAGGCATCATCACATCATACATATATGTATATGGTGGATAAGGCGCCTAATAGGGCACTTGCATGGATTTCATAACGACTTTACTTAGATTACGAAAAAGTTCGTAAAATTTTTTAGAAATGTACATGTAGTTTTTTTTTAAATAAATAAATCCATTATTTGCCTCGTGACGTCACTACATGAAAATATCCCATTAATTTTGTACAATTCCACACTGATTCATTTTTTTTAAATGGCAACACTTTGATTTCAGGTGAATTTTTGGTTTAACGGTCATTAGATTTATTGTTTGTCTCTGCGAACTTATCATTTGGTTTGACTTTTTGACAGATGTTTTGAAGAGAACCCCGTACATTTTACGCTCTCTGTACGTGTTTTAGAGGTATAATGGTGATGGTGCTGATTTTAACAAAATCAAATTTTATAATATTCTTATTATTATTATAATTAACAAGTACAAGTATATTATATTGGATTTAGTAATAAGTATAGACGTTGAAAATTTTAATGATTTATGATCAAGAAGATGGATCAAGGAAAAAAATATTTAAGAGATGTAATATTTTTGGTATGCCTCGTTATTCTCTTGTGCCATTCACGTGGAAAACGTTCTTTTTATTAAAAGATTTTCGGCAACGTAATTATAGTTTTTTCGCACACATAAAATTATGTCCCGTCTTTCCGGTTCATAAAAAATGGTCCGATTTTTTGGATTGAAATTTTCAAAAAATCGCCAGGGTTTCAAAAACACGATTAAAAAAAATACAGAATGTCTTAGAATATTTGCCTAAACCGTTTTTTTTTTAATGTGATGCAAGTGGCCTATTCGTAGTTAAGTATACATATAAATTATCAGTCATCATCGATCGCCGAGATGGTTCAAAGTATTATTTGTGAATACCGCACAAGACGCGAACGCTTTTCAACCGTCTGGAGGCAGTGGGATTATGGCATCCTCATTTAGGGCATGTTGTGAGGCTGACTGGAGAATAAAGATGGAGAAGTATTTGATATTCAAACCTGGTTACCAAATTCTTGGTTAAAGCGAATTCAAGCAAGGCTTCAATGCTCAATGATGGTGTTTCACAATGGTAATACTTTGAATAGATATACATATAAATTATGATTTAAAAATATTTATTATAGAATTTTTCACGCACCTGCAGTTTGCTGAATGCTTTGAGAATACTCGATGCATTCCTTCTTTACATCCTGTAGATCTATATCTATATCCGTGTACAACATTCCCTCTCCGTCTGGTCCTTGAGTTCCTGACTCCGTCTTGATGGTCACACTGCCTGTGTCAGGAAGATCCATGATACGACTTGCAGGCAAAACAAGTCAGATAGATGGGTACCGAGTTGTTGGAGTCAGTTCACGAATGCCTGAAAAATCTAAGTAATTATTATTATTTAAATATTAATTAATAAAAACGTCAATTCACGCAAAATGACAATTCTCCGCTCGTTTCAGTTTAGATCGAGTAATCTGCCATGGAGCGTAACAATCATGCGGTCATGCTGAATGAATAATTTAATAAAACGCCGTTAAGGGACGCGAATCTGCGGTTATGGGCCTTTCCTCGTGGAGAAACTGAAAAAACAGTTATCGACACAATCGCAATCAACCTCCTGAACAAAATCGAAATTTTTTTTTTCTAATCTGACATGTTAAAACTTGACAGGTTGATATGGTTGCAGCTCACGAACTGTGAAGTTTTCTAGTAATCTGTGATATGTCGGATCAGAAAATAATCGATTATGTTAAGGAGGTTGATTACGACTGCGTCGACATTTTCAGGTTCTCCATGAACGAATAACAGTGAACGATCAAATTTTCAAAATGAAATATCGATCGTAGGCGAGTAAATTTTATTGTGGAAGAATGCCACCACACATTCATTAGAAAATTGTCTTTACTTAATAACAGGCTTAATAAGAAAGAGTTTTAACCATAAACCTACCTTAATTGATAAAGATTCTTCTTAAATATTATATTTTCACGATTTATACACTTTTCGCAAATGTGATGTCCTTCGCACAAAGTCATAGAAAAATATTTTTATAGATGATTAAGTTTTAGGTTTGTACCACTTACTCCACTAAGGTACTACGATAATTTAAATATCATTTTTACGTGCATGACAATATTTAAAACCGAGCCTCATTCTGTTAACTGTGCCTTTTGGTATATCAGTTGTCTGTAAATTCGTTTGTATTTTCAGTTTTCGGTGCAAGACGGTGGCCGCGTTGGATACTTTTTTATTATCCCGCCACAATTCCTATTAGCATTGTGATCGAAATCGAATTAATATTACCTACCCAAAGTTCGTAGAAAATGTATTTAATAAAGGTAGCTTATCAAGGGGGCAGAGCAGTGATTGGCTAAAAATTGTGACGTTGGTTGAGGTCCATTTTCCCCTGGGAGATTTGAATTAACTTTTTTAATTGTTTTTATTTCTTAATAGGGCGATCCCGATGAGTTACAAAATTCATTTTATAATGGGAAGTAATTCATAAGTGAAGGAAATAGTTAAAATTTTACACAGGTATTTAGATACGAAAAATTTAAATTTCACATATAGTGCAGCACAAAAATAAAAGACAGGTAAGGCAGAACAAACAACAAGATAAACAAATAAAGAAAAAAAACACAAGGATGATTTCAAATGAAGAGAAAAAAAAGGAGAACAAAAGGAACAAGACCGAACAAAACATACTACTAGATTACTACTAGAATAAAATAAAACTAAAAAATATTCTTTTAACCTCTTGCGTCCTGAGGTACACTGTATTGTACCTGTGTTATTATTTTTTTCCTGACAATATTACTATTTTTTCTACGCTGACAACACTTTCCACATACAAATAATACACTTTTCTACCGCTAGGATCTGTCAGCTGTGGCATTTTTAACGAAATATTATTTAAAACGTGTTTCAAAGTCTTGACAAGCGCTTTATTTTAAAATGGCGTCCCGTTCTTCTTCACACCCGGGTAAGTTTGTGAATTTCTTTTGTTATGTGTAATAATTTAATGAAATTTAGATTGATAATTGTTAGGAAAGAATCAAATTTACTTTTAAGATTATTGAATAAGTATATATTGTTTGTAAAGTAATCCGATTTGTCAAAACAATGGTAGGTACTCTGTAGTGTACCTCAGGTCAGTATTGTGACGTTTCATATTTGTTCTGTTCTTTCAGTTCCGTCTCTGAATGACGAGGATATATCGATCATCCTCAATGAGAGTGATGCTGAAGTGCGTGATGGCTCCGAGTCGGATGATGACAGCCTCTACCTCTTTGAAATACCAGAAGCGACCTCTCCACTGCCTCTAAATGATGAACCAGAGGAGCTCTGCGAAGAGGAAAAAATAATGGATTCCCAGCCGAGACTTTTGCCATGGCTTTCAAAAGTGTAAGTCTTTTAGTAATAATTTATGTGCAGTTAATTAATAGCTTACATGTTTATTTTATTCTCGTACCCATTGACCTACGTGAAACCTATCTATCATATGTAAACCACGAGAATTCAAGTCTCACGAGTTGCTATTTGTGTTGATCCCTGATTCTTTGTTCAATGGATACAGCTATAATTTTGTTTTACTGTTACAGAATGCCAACTGTGGGACCAGCTTCTGAAGAAGTCCTATCAACAGAAGGAAGCTCTTCGCAAAATGTCTTGCAAATGATGTTCGAGTACCTGGACCTTCAGTTTTGGGAACAAGTGGCGGAGCAAACAAACTTGTATTCCGTACAAGAAAGGGAGCACAGGTCCGTAAATACAAATTCAAGGGAGTTAATTAACTTCACTGGGGTCCAGGTGCTGATGGGGAGTTTGAAGTTTCCCCAAACTAGGATGTATTGGTCGTTAGATTTAAGCATACCTGTTATTTCAAAATGTATGTCCAGGGATCGATATTTTGAGCTACGCAACTTTTTGCATTTTGCGGACAATTTGCAGGATAGGCTAAATGAGCCAGATAAGCTTTGGAAGGTCAGACCCTTCATTAACAATATCCTCAAAAAAATCCACACTTTGCCTAGAGCTTCTCATCTATCAATAGATGAGCAAATGATCCCCTTTTCTGGACGTTGCCAGCACCGACAATACGTTCCATCCAAGCCCAATCCTCTCGGCCTGAAAAATTTTGTTCTTGCTGCAAGGGATGGGCTTGTGTTGGATTTCCAAATCTATGTAGGAGCTGGTACGGTCAGCGAAGTGGACAAAAAAGCTTTAGGCCTAGGTGCAAGTGTGGTAAAACTGTTGTGTCGTACTGTACCTAAAAACAATTCATGTATCATATACACGGACAGATTTTTTACAAGTCTGAAGCTTGCGGATATGCTGTTATCAGAAAAAATATTCCTAACAGGTACAGTACAAGCCAACAGGATTGGAGATGTTGTGAAGAAGTTGAAACCTGACAAAGATCTGGCGCGGGGAACTTGGGATGAGAAGGTACGCCAAGATGACAAAGTCTGCGTCGTCAAATGGAAAGATAACAAGTCCGTACTTCTCCTCTCAACTTCTGCAGGGAGCTCCCCATTGGGGACTTGTAAACGATGGTCAAAGGAGGAATGTAGAAAAATTGACGTTCCTCAGCCGGCCATTGTAAAAAATTACAATACCTCAATGGGGGGAATAGATCTCTGCGATAGGCTCATTGCCTATTACCGTACGGCCATGCGTACCTGCAAATGGCCCGTAAGAGTATTTAATCATTTTGTAGATTTAACCATAGTCAATTGTTGGCTAATGTACCGAAGGAACTGTGCTTCTGAAGGGCTACTCGCTCGAGATAAGTTGGGACTTTTGGAATTTAGGATGCGAGTAGCCACAGCCATGATCCACTACCAAGGTGGTGATGTGGAGTTTACGCCACGATCGGGCAGAGGCAGTCCTGGATTTGCCAATAGGCCTTATAGGCCGCGGCCTAGGGGCGGCAGAGGTTGGGGGGCGGCGAGGCGGTGAGAGGTTGCCTTGGTAAGCCGTTAATTTTGTGTACAATTATAAACAACAACAAAAAAGTCACTGTGAATAGATAGAGTTTTCTATCTATTAACCTTTAGACGCTCAGTGGTTGACACCGCAGATTTGTGTCGTTTAATTCCCAACGGTCCAATATGGGACCGGTGTTTGTGATGCGAATATTTCACAAAAAATGCTTTGGAAGTGGACTACCTTTATTGCACGAGCGTTTAAGGGGAGAAATAGGTATAGGACCTAGTATTTTTAGTGATTTTCATGATTTTTTTTAACACATAAGGAACACATAATTTTTTATTTGTACATTGCCATCATTTTACACATATATATTCAAGAGTTAATTCTAAAATTTTCAATTATTTTCCCCAAAAATAACGGAGATATCAACTGCCGCGCATTGTTAGTCACCATCCGGCTGGACAACTTTGCTCTTCGGTTCTTCTATGCATAGAAGCAACAAGCAACTATGAAGCTAATATAAATGATTGTGTCAAATAAAAAATCCCGTAAAAAATTGTAATTCTTGTTTCATGTTATACTTTTATTTTACGAATAATTCATTCTTTATTTCATTTTTGAATACCTACTTAACCTATATTTGTTTATTTATTTTTAAAATTGTGTGTCACCTAATAAAAGCCTACAAGTGAGTGATTATGATAGGGGACAATTTCTAACAAGGAGGAAGGGGCGGCGCAAATGAAGTGGCCTATACTAATGAAAAGTGTAAATACGGCCCTGGGCAGAGGCCGACCTAGAAATGCCTCCCCATCATCTCAATGTGAGCCTGAACCTCCGAAGAAGTACAGAAAGGTTATTCCTCAACCTATTCCCGAGGTACGTCTTGATAACGTGGGACATCTTCCACGTTTTCAAGATGAAGCGAATGCCTCAAAATGTAGATTTCCTGGATGTAAATCTAGGTCTAAGTTTATTTGTATAAAATGTAATATGTTTTTATGTATTAAAAATTGTTTTGAGATGTACCACACAGTTAGATTTTAAGTTTTCCATAATTTTTGTAAATATTTTCGTAATTTCATGTAAATATACAACTTTTTTTCAAGTTATGTTTTTTTATTTTTTTAAAATGTGCCTTTAAAATATCTTAGGATATTTTATATGTCCTAACATAAGCTAAATGTTTGCTTTCCTTTGTAATTTTAGACTTTTTTAGTATAGAATTGCATACCAAGAAAAAAAACTATTTTTCTACGTTGTGACCTGAGGTACACTACAGTGTACCTTCTGCAATTAATAAACTAAGCATAAAAAAAATAAAAAATATTTTTTTTTATTCTTCTTTAACCCAGTTAATAAAGAGTAACACAAAAATTTTTTTTTCTGGTACTTGGTTTAGCCTCGGGTCTCAAGAGGTAGACGACAGGCGTGGCCTAGGGGTAAGGTTCTTGACTCACAATCCGAAGGTCGTGGGATCGAATTCCGGTGCAGACAAATACGTATTATTTGATTAATTTGTAATGTGTTATTTCACAATTAGTTACTTTTAAAAATAATATACCTGCACTATATTTGGGGCACATTCCAGAGTGGAAGAAAATCTCCGTATCGTCTTGGTGTAAGACTACCATTCAGAGTTGAAACGTTGCTTGAAATGGCTTTGGCTGTGTTTGGCAGATGTGAATAGCCAGGTACTTCCCCACCTTCCTCTCCCCCATCTCCTTCCCCTCCATACTACCTTCAGCGTCAAACCATACCCGACATGACATACCCAAATTAGGGATGTCATAGTCTCACTGGCTCCAGACGGGAGCAGCTGTTAGACTCTTGTGAGGTATCGCAATAAAAAAAATCTCTGAAAATTTTTATTTTGCTGGATTCCGTTGTATATACATGGAAGCGAATTATTTAGTTTGCAGACTATATAGTTAAGAGATTTTAATATTTAATTAAATGAAGACAATATTAGCGAAACTCAATCGAAATCTGGAGACAGAAAAATCAGAAAAGATATTGGCTCCGCTGGGACTCGAACCCAGAACCCTTTTCTTACATGGAAACAGCTCTACCGATTAAGCTACGGAACCCATATTAATTCGGTCATTTTTAACTGTATCATACTTCGACTAAGAACTACCAACATTATCTTCATTTACTTAACGCACATATTATTGGCTGCTATCTTTATATATGTTTACAAGATTCAACTCGAACTAAATGCAATCTAGATAGTGTCTGGATTAATTTAAAAAATTAATAATAAATATTCATCCTAGACTTGCAGAAAAAGTCAATAGATGTCGCGTATTACAAATAAAATGGATAAAAATTTATCCAGAGTCCCAGCGGAGCCAATATCTTTTCTGATTTTTCTGTCTCCAGATTTCGATTAAGTTTCGCTAATATTGTCTTCATTTAATTAAATATTATAATTTGAGATTTTACTCATAAAGTTTAAAAAATTAATAATAAATAAGAGATTTTATCTCATATTTTAGAGTATGGGTTTATGTAAAAGGGAATTTATTGCAATTTCGAATATTGTTATTGTGGATGTCTTGATACCTGACACAATACTTTTATTTCAATTTCTGTACATACAAAGAAGGAACTTATTGCCCGCTATCCTTAGGAGAAACTTTCGCTCTACCAGAAAATAAATAATCCGATAGTACAACAGATTATACTGTTAAAACATATTACAATGATGAGGCAAAAATTACAACAGAAGTCAGTCAGAAGCCTCAAAAATTATAATTTATTGTAGTACGTAAACATAGTAGCAAAAGCAGATAGTTGAGTTGGGGTAAATCCGGATTTGGGGGAAGATCGAAAACCTCGATTTTCGCAGTGCCCTGGCAACCTATTGTGCCAATACCTCTAGAGGAGCGCTATTTCATTACGCATAGAACCCCCTTCGGTTGGCTCTAGGAAGCTAAAGCGTTAGGTTGCGAGGCGCGTTTTTCGAACAGGTTAAGTTTTGCGGAAAATTGTGAGATAATTGATCTTACCCCCATCATAAATATCTACGGATACAGGTAAGCTATTGAATTGATTTCAAATCCATTGTGTATTTTTTTTAGATAAAAATTAGTTTGGGAAGGTTCCAGTGTCTAATCTGCCTTGGTTTCGGCTGTAGAAAATTATGACCTTGACATATTTCCCGGGGAAAGATCGGAATATGACCTTTTTTGCGGTTTCCATACAAATAGCCACGTATTCCCAAACTAAGAGGTCCGGGAGGGCGCATTGTGGTGGTGGTGGTGCTTAGTACAGGAACAGCGCTGTGCTATTCCCGTATGCGATAAACGTGAGTATCGATTACAGACGAAGATCATTCATATTAGACTGTTTGTATAAATAATAGTTAAAAGTTTTATAAAATGTGTAGCTTTTAATTTTTTTCAAGGTTGTTATATAAATAAAGAAGATCACACATGGAACATCAGTTTCTACTCTACATGACCTCGTTAAAGGGAAAACAGTTTCAAAGAGTGATACTCTTGGAAGACCAAATTATTTATTTTGTTCTGATAAAAAAAATGTATGTTCAAGTTACATGTGTACTGTATACGTTATAAGTATAAGCGCTACACACACTATACTTTAAAATTGATTCATTGAGTGTACGAAGGCATCATAAGGATGCAATATTTCTGTATAAATTAGTTAACAATAATATTCAATGCCCAGAATTGTTGAATAAAATTCAATTTAATGTACCTGCTCGTACAACACGCTCTTCTATCCTGTTCAGGGTGGATCAATGCAAAACAAACTGTAAGCAGAATTCTTGTCTGAACAGACTATGCAATAGTTACAATAGCGTATTATCCAAGGTGGACATTTTCAATTCTGAACTTACCAAATATAAGGGGTACATAAAAGAGTATTTCTCTGATGTTTCATGAATATGTTATGTGTCTATGTTTCTATCGTTTATCTTTAATTCTGTTATGATTTGATTTATATGTACAACCTGGCTTCTTATGGTTACCAATGTATTGATATTGTATGTTTTATGTAAATTTTAGTCTTATATACTTAATCTTTTGTTTTATAAAATTTTTGATCTCATACTCCTTTATTATAAATTTAATATATATATATATTTTTTAATTTTATTATTTTTTTTTTATTATGCTGTTAATCAGAGGTAAAGTCACAAGGAGGAAATCCATAATTGGTTTTATTTTGGCTATACAAACATGTACAAACTGGAAAAATGTAAACCGTCGATTTCCCGAAAATAAATAAATAAATAAATATATAGATACAATAGAAATCCACGGGACATTAAAAATAAAATCCCCCATACCTAATTCGAAATTTTATGAAAAAAAATTGAGTATCTCAATTTTCAAAAATGTATTGCACAAGCTACCGTTTTTGGCGTGTTATTTCGTAAAATTTATGAATGTTCGTTCCGCGCTGGTCACGACAAGAATGATGACGTCACATATTTTAGATTCAAGCGAGGTTCTCTCCCCTCCCCACGGAGCGAGCCGGCTCCAAGGCGGAGCTCTAGCCGACTCCATGGGGAGGGGGAAATAATACGTTTTTATTACTTAGGGCAGGTCCAGATATATTCATATGTCCGTGGTTTTTACCATTCGATACCCACCTGTCGCAGCAACGGTATTTTATAACGCTTTTAATTATTGTTACAATTAATCTTTTCTACTTGTATTAATAAAACACAATTCTGTGAACAGTACCTTGATTAGTGACATTCTGGCAATTTGCAAGGTTTTTACCATTCAATACCCATCCGTGGCAGCAATGGATTTTTTATAACGCTTTAAATTGTTGTTACAATCAAACTTTTATACGTGTACCAATGTAACACTAGTAGTTCCTTCTGTTAACAGTACCTTGAATAGTGACATTCTGGCAGTTTGCAAGGTTTTTACCATTCGAAACCCAACCGTTGCAGCAACGGTATTTTTATAACGCTTTTAATTATTGTTACAAGAACAAGATTTTCTACTTTTACCAATGGAACACAAAGCCTTGTTTCTAATTTCATTAATAAATCATAAGGTTTGTTAAGTAGATACTTATTATTACTATTAGGTATATTAGTCTTTGAATGGTTATCCTTTTCGTAAGCGATATTACATTTTTGTTTAATTGGTATGAATATGACGTGTCATGTTTTTTTTATAATGTGATTGCAATAAACCTACACATTTAGTTACATGTACCGTGTATTTGTTATTGCTACTACTTGTTCGTCTAAATATTTTTTACCATTTATCATTTGCTGTTTGTTTTCTATATGTGTAATATACTGGTAACTGTAAAAAATAAATGAATATCTGTTACTTTTCTTATAAATATACAAATCTAAAATATTACATTACATGCATACTTTTAGTTCCTTCCTTCAACCCCGATATAGACGACATGTTATAAAATGAATATTTCTACAATCGTTATGTCTTACCGATCTTCGCTTAAATTTTCCAAACCAAACTGTCTTTAATCACCATTATGAAATTCAAATGTAAGTGTAAGGAAGATAGAGCGTATGCTAAATGGGTTAGAATCAAAGGGTACTAAGTCAGTGGTGACGATGGTTTCCATTCAAATCTACGTGTAAGGCATTTGCGCAGTTTTTTTTTTCTGTGACTAGAACAGTCTGTAGAACAAGAATATGGTTTTACGCCAGTGTGTGTCACCATTTGTTGGTTTAAACTTGACTGACAACGCGAATAGCTAAATCAGGAACACAATAATGGTTGTATGCGAGAGTATGTCATAATATGACTTTTAAAAACATAGAGTAAATCCATTACAAACACGTCTTTTTAGTGCGTCATTACGTGTTTCTTTAAAATTGATTTGAGAGAACATGAAACATAATATGTTGGATTAAACTTGACTTGCGAGAGCATGTAAAAGAACATTCAGAACACGAAAATGGTTTAACGCCAGAGTGCGTCATCATATGTTGTTTCAAACTTGACTTGCGAGAACATGAATAAGTACATTGGGAACATGAGAATTGTTTTACGCCAGTGTGTGTCATCAGGTGTTGATTTAAATGTGACTGAGCGAAACATGAGTACCAACATTCTGAACACGATAGTGGTTTTACGCCTCTTAAAGAGTGCTTACTCTGTATATGTCGTTTCAAATTTCTCTTAAGTGAACAAGTAAAAGAACAATTGGAACACGAGAATGGTTTTACGCTAGAGTGTGTCGTCCTATGCTCCTTTAAATAATATAGCTTTGAACAAGTGTAACTACATTCGGAACACGCAAAAGGTTTTAGCCCCGGATTTCCTCGGTGTTTCATCACACGACGGCTCACGAGTTCAAAACAGGGAGAATAGGCCCCAGTCTTCTTTTCAGGTATTTCTTCTTCGCGGATGGTTGGACAAGATGTATTCAGGCTTTTTTCACCATCTTTGCCAAGAACTGCTAAAAAAATAAACATTCAACAGCATTAGAAAAATAAAACCGTTTTGCGGTTGTTCAATATCAAATGACTAAAATTCAACAATATATTATTCTGATCCAAATATTTTACATACGTTTGAAACTTTTTATAGGTCTGCACTTTTTGTATTAGGTTATCAGTTTTAACTCATCACAGATGCATCCCACAATATAGATCAGGGGCGGGGAACTTTTTTTTGTCGGGGGTCATTTGAACGTTTTGGGATACCCATAATATGTTAAGGGTATTACTCCGAAATTTGCAGCGTATGATGTGCAATTGGAAATATCTCTCAGAGATGAGAAAGGTTTCCTTCGTAACGTGTCAGCAGATGAATCCACCACTAAAATATTATGTTCAATACTGAACATAAAAGTGATTAACGTGGAACGAATCTGTTTTTCCGGCTTTAAAACTCAAACTGTGCAAATAGCTTTCCACGAAATTTTGCAGTAACCAGTATACACTCCACTCAGAATATGGAAATGGTGGTGACCAGACAACTCATAATGAAACCAACTCAGAAGCACCTCAGAAAGGTCATTAGGAGTGATGATAAAAAAAAAATTAAAAAATGGTCAAATAGGTTAAGTTAGGTTAGGGTTACCGGCTATTTTAAAATTATTTTGTTCATAGCTTTTAATGACCTTTTTGAGGTGTTTATGAGTTGGTTTCCTTATGAGTTGACATGGAACCGGAAACGGTATCCTTCGAAATGCCTCGGCGAATGAAACTCCAACTGGAATTTTAACTGAAGCTTATCTAATTGAACCCAAAATACAAAAATGCTTTTTTTTCATAATTTGCAGCATATATATAGTTTGCAACAAGATTTTTATGACTGCACTTGGAACACAAGAATGGTTTCCTTTGAAATTCGTCAAAAAAAGAATCCGCAACCCGATTTATTTGGTGCACTCGGAACACAATACTGGTTTGTAATGAATATGCGACACCAGTCCACCAGCTTATATTAGAATTGCACTTATTTTTATAACTGTAGAATAAACTCGAAGGCGACTTTATTTTAATTTATTTATTACTTCTTTAATAATTATTAATTACTTATTTATTTAATGAACTAAAGATGTAATTAATAAACCGTGAAAGAAAACGTTTTCGCGAACATTTTCGCAACATCGCGGGCTGCAGTTCCCCATCCCTGATATAGACAAATCACTTGTGCACTTTTCATTCGTTCTTCTTTTCTCATATAACCTTAAAATCACTGATATTCTTTAACTAATTGTAAACTTATTTTTTAAATTGACTCTCCACAGGAGACTCCGAAAAAAATAATTTTCCTGAGGGCCTGTGTCTACTGAGGTGCTGTGTGGAGGGTCCTTTTAAGGAGAGGAAAGAATGAACATTGGTATCGAAGAGACCAATGTTGTAGGAAAGAGGAAACACAGACGCCGGTTAATCGTTCGATTTGCAACGAGTCGAAGAAGGGACCCGTTCTCATGTGAAAAATGTCAACCGTGTACACATGTTGGGCGCGTGTTTGATGTTTCTATGAGTGACAATGCACCAGTGCCGAAGGTATCAATGACACTAGTTCTTCTCCTCGGAGCATCGTCCATTGAAATACCGGTAGAACAAGGATAGCATTACCACCCAACGCCTGTTTTTCGAAGATTGTAATCCGTTTGTGAAGCTGGGAGAATCTATCAAACGGACAGCCCGTTTCTGCACATAGTCGAGGGTTTTTCAGATTGAGCTCCAGACCATAAGTGGCTGCCAAATTCAACCGTGGGGCGCACTTGCGATTTGTACAGGGTTAGAAATTTGTTACTATTAAAGTATTTGCGGGCCTTATACAGTACGCCTAGTTTTGGGAGGCTAATTTAACTCTGGCTTCGATGGAGTCCCCATACCCGAGCTGGTCACTTAGAGTTACACCATGCGTGTCAATGGAGGGCCTGTTCGGAAGATTACTAGTAATCAGACATGATTGGGTCTTTGAAACATTAAATTCGAAGAGGTTATTCTTACCCCAAGAGAAAACACTCTCGAGGTAACCGTCTATTCTTTGCTTCAAAGCCCACCGAGTCGTTGATATTTGTGAGCCCTTTGGGGGCTTGTCGAAAAAAGCTATCATGGACTTAAGTTTCATCCGCACAACAGTGAATTGGTGAACATGACAAAAGGTCGTTGGAACGCCAACATTTATTGAATGCGAGGAAGAGGTGAAATCATCAGCAACCGTCTGAATCGACTTCTCCCTCAAAAAGTCGGCAATAATGTGGAATTTGGATTCCAAATAATGCTTTTATATTCAAGTTTACTTCTAACTAATGCAGCGATTATTGACAGTGGCAATATTCTTAAACTTACTTCCCTCAAAAAGTCGACTATCCACATAACTAAGGATATGGAAAGTTCGTAAGATGGCAGTTTGTTGACAAGTTCTTGGTGTCAAAGGCATTAGAAATGTCCAGTGCAACCGTTTGGGTCTCAACGAAACGTTCCAGGCACCGCCCTAAACATGCGTAACATACGCGAGAAGATCGCCGCACGAGCGGTTCCGCCGGAATCCATATTGGCAGTCATTAATATTTTTTATTTTATTTAAACTTTATGAGTTAAAACCTCAAACTGTAATATTCAATTAAATGAAGACAATATAAGCGAAACTCAAACGAAAATCTGAAAACAGAAAAATCAATAAAGGATATTGGCACCTCTGGGACTCGAACCCAGGACCTCTCGCTTTCCGGGCAGGCTCGCTACCACTGCGCCAAGGTATCGATATCAAATTCGGTCATTTTTAACCATATCATACTTCGCAAAGAACCATCCACATTATCTTCACTTTCTTAAAGCATATTTTATTGGCTGCTATATTTATATACGATTGCAAGTTTCAAACAGACAACAAGCGACTTACAATTAAGACGATAAAAATAAGTGCATTTCATTTAAAAAACGAATGTGGTTTTACGTCAGTGTGTGTCAGCAAATGTTGGTTTAAACTTGATTGACAAAATGAATATCTAAATCACACAAAACCAAATTATGGTTTTACGCAAGAATGTGTCATAATACGAATTTTTAAAACATGAGTAACTACATTCCGATCACGTCTTTTAACATGATACATACTATGTTGGTTTAAACTTGACTGGCGAGAGCATGTCAAAGAACATTCAGAACACGATAATCGGTTTACACTAGAGTGTAATGTTCTCGAAAGTCAGAACCGATTGTAGAACTACAATCGGAACAAGATAATGGTTTTTCGCCGTTATGTGTCGCTTTAAATCAAAAATAATGTAAAATTAATAACTACATTTGGAACACGCAAATGGCTTTAGGCCCGGGTTTCCTCCGTGGTGTTTCATCACACGATGGCTCGCGGGTTTGGAACAGGAAGAATAAGCCTCAGTCTTCTTTTCAGGTATTTCTTCTTTGCGGTTGGTTGGATGAGAGGTATTCAGGCTTTCTTCACCATCTTTACAAAGAACTGCTAAAAAAAACATTAACAGCATAAGACAAAAACCGTTTAGCGATTGTTCAATATTCAATGACTAAATTTCAATATACACGTATTTTTTTTCTTATCCAATTATTTCATATAGGGTAGGGTGGGGCAAAGATCCGCAGTGGGAAATGATCCGCACCGTCAATTTAAAATGATCGCTTAATATTGTCGTGGTTTTAGACACATTTTTATGCTGGCAACATTGATAGAAGACGACTCACAAAAGTTACATGGCGTCCGACCGGCACAACAAAAACAATGAGGTTAGAATTATTTTTACTTGTTTTGATGTAATAATCCGTAGGTCATCTTCAGTTGAAAATGTAATTTACTATACGCTTTGCTTACTTTTTTACTGGTTCAATTCCATAATTCAGGTTTTGAAAGGCGATCTATGGACAATAATTTGGCCAAATGCGCATTTCTTGTTTTTAGATTAGTTTGTGTTTACAAAATGACGAAAATGACTGCGGACGTTTACCCCAAACAGTGGGGCAAAGGTCCGCAAAGGCAAGGTTGTCTACCTTTCCTTTTTTTCCTAAATGGTGCTTATTTCGCTAGTAATAAAATGGTATATTGTAGCACATAAATTACGATTTCCAGTGAAGCCAAAACCTGCAGGACCTTTTACTTATTGGGTGAGAAAAAAGGTTGAAACCTAAAATTGCGGATCTTTGCCCCACCCTACCCTAAATATGGAACTTTTTGTAGGTCTGCACTTTTTGAATTAGATTGTTAGTTTTATCTCAGCACAGACGCAGCTCACAGTATAGACCAGGGGGAGGGAACCTTTTTGCTGTCGGGAGTCATTTGAAAGTTTCTTCTATTAACTTCGGTTAACATGGAAACGAATCTGTAAGCGTTTTTCCGGGTTTAAAACTCAGAATGTGCAAATAACTTTCCTCGAAATTTTGCAGCATATAACTTTTTTGATAGTTTCTGATCAGCATGGGAACCCTTTCCTTCAAAATGCCTCAGCGGATGAAATTTCAACTGGAATTTTAACTGCGCATTCGGAAAATTGGTTTTAATTTCAGTGAATCTTCGGATGAGTCTCCAGTTCTATCTATTAATTAACCCAAAATACAAAAATGCTTTTTCAAATTTTGCAGTAAACATATAGTATCCAAAAAGATATTTATGACTGTACTTGGAACACGAGAATTTCCTTCGAAATACGTCAAAAAATGAATCCACGGCATGATTTTTTTGTGCATTCTGAACACAAGACTGGTTAGTAATGAATATGCGCCTACCAGTCCCCCAGCTTTTATTATAATTGCACTTATTTTTATAATTAAGCAATGAACAAGAAGACGATATTATTTTTATTTAAATTACCTAAAAATGTATCTAACATACCATGAAAGAGAACATTTTTTACGTTCTGAATATACAAAATTGCTGAAATCACCAAAAGTGTTCGCAGGCTGCAGGATCCCCATCCCTGGTATAGACAAATCATTTTATAGTAGCGAACCATTTGGGGTGACCTATGGTAGAGGTGTTGGTTATCCAATAAATGGTTCCCGGAGCGGCGGCACCCATACCCGCCTCCCAAATTATAGACTAATCACTTGTGCATATTTCACTCTTCATCACTTAATATGTTTTCCTCACTATTTATATGGATTCAAATGGAATAATAACTTAAAACCAGCAACACCTTTCATTTGTTCTTCTTTTCTTTCTCACATAACCTTAAGACCACTAATATCCTTCAACTATTTGTCAACTACCTTAATTACTTCAGATGGAACCGTTTTACCTTTAATTTCAGCATTTTTTTCAACTTCAGTTAACCCATAGCCTTCGATATCTACTTCTACTTTGATGATTGATATTGGTTTGAATGGTTTCTGTCGGGAGTGTGTGCGCTTGTGAGACATTAGCGCCCAGCTTTTCAGAAATGTCCTTTCGCACTCATCACATTTTAACATATTCTTCATCGATACACTTTCAATCTTTACCGGTAGATTGTTAACTTCAATTTCATCAGATTCAATAATTTCAGCTTTGATACTGACTTCTCGTTTAATGGTCGATTGAGTCTCCATAACTTCGCCCACCACGGAGGTTTGTGAAGTATAATGAATTGAAGGTGGCAGTATCCAAGGCTGAAAGGAAATAAATAATATAGGTAATAAGATCATTTGACTCGTTTAAGTATTAACAGAAGGCAGAAGCATAGAGGGTTTCCAGAAGCTACCTAAAAACTTTCCAAGAGTTATAGATTACGGGGAAGAAAATGTGTGCACTGTTTTTGAAAAGTAAATCGCTCGTACCGATGATGTTTTTGATAAAAAAATAAATCATTGTTAAGCACGAAAACTTACTTATAATAATATTAATACGCGGAGATCACATAACTTTCCTTAAACGTCACTAACATCAAATATCACCTTACACCTCACTCACCTTAACGTTAATTTCATCAGATTCAATAAATTCAGTTTTGATACTGACTTCTTGTTTAATGGTCGATTGAGTCTCCATCATTTCGCCCACCACGGATGTTTGTAAAGTATAATGAATTGAAGGAGGCAGTTTCCAAGGCTGAAAGGAAATAAATAATATAATAATATCAACTGATTCGTTGATAACTACTAACAGAAGGCACGCAGAAGCGTAGAGGGTTTCCAAAAGCTGCCTAAAAACTTTCCAATAGTTATAGATTACGGCAATAGTTATTTGAAAATTAAATCCCTCCCACCCGTAATGTTTTTGATAAAAAAATAAATCATTGTAAAGCACGAAAACTTACTTATAATAATATTAACACATGGAGATCACATAACCTTCCTTAAACGTCATTCGTGCCCTTCACCATAATCACCATATATAATCACCATCCACGAAGTCATAGAAAAATATTCATATAGATGATAATTTATTTTTTATTTTATACATTCTACATAGGTGGGACTCCAGTCACTCCAGATACTAATATCTACAGCCTGTATGTCTGACGAATATCTACAGCTCATATGTTGAACTAATATCTACGAACTTCAGAGTGTTGACTAATATCTACAGAGCGTAGGTTAGACTTATCGGCTAAATGTGTCCAATAGTCCGATATTAGGGATTTTTACGTACATTCTTACATAAGTTAAGTTTTTTAAACTGCATACGCAATATTACGTTATTCCAATATGCTATACATAATTGCAAATCCAACCTCTGCCAGTGCTGTAGATATTCGTCAACACTTTGGTTCCCATAGATATTAGTCAACAGTTTGAGCTGTAGATATTCGTCAACACTTTGATTCTCATAGATATTAGTTCGATTTTTTCAGTTTTTGGAATTCCTGTAGATATTAGTAGACGCCTCCCACAGGTGGTACCTGTAGTGAACGTATGTCTTGCAGTATGAAAGAGACATGCGTGTATGAGTGAGACAGCATGCGGAACGTATAAAAGGCGTGAATGTTGTCCATTCGTCCTCTCTTGTTGTCAGCTTCCTAAGAAGAACCTTGTACCCTAAGATATTGAAATATAAGTAGATGTGCTATCTGCTGTTTTTACTATGTGGGTCTGCGCTTCCGGGTGTCGCCGATATTGTTTACCAATTAACAAATAAACTAAAAGAACAAATAATTAACGAATAAACCAAACGAACGTTAAACTAAATGAACGAATTTTTTCCTTATTCAAAATATATTGTTAACCAATATTAATGCACATTTTCAAAAAATCAACGAAATGAACAAATTCTTTTTGTATGAAAACTACGCTAATTAGCGCGTAGTCCGGCGACAGTTGCGCGGACACCATAGCATATCTTTCTGTATTTGAATATCTTTGCTTGTACCGTATTCTCGGATTAAATACACATAGTCTACCCACGTCTATTATTGGCAAACACCCCATACTGAGATCATCATATCTAAGGAATCTGGATCCATCATAAAGGAGTCCAGAGGTAAAAGGGATAACCGGCCACGGTCATCACAGAACCTACCACCATAAATAATTTTTTAAAAAAAACGAGTGTGCTTTAAAACACACGACTGAAGTAAAACTACTCGTACAAGACAAACCTCGCCCCATGAACCCAGGTATCCCTGTAAAAGTTATCAAATGTAGTGAACGGGGTGACCTGTGACCAAGGGGTGACATATGACATTGGGGTGAAATATGACCATGGGGTGACCTATGACCTTGGGGTGACCTTCGGCCTTGGGGTGACCTACGACCTTGGGGTGACCTATGACCTTGGGGTGACCTACGACCTTGGGGTGACCTACGGCCTTGGGGTGACCATCCTTATCCTTATCACTCTCCAAGTCAATCGTGCGTAAAGGCCCGACCGTTCGCCTCGCCATCAATCACCTTTCGCATAGATTACCGTTCACATCACTCTTTTCGTAACAATCATCGCTTTTCGTAACGCATTCACCAGCTTATCCCCCCCCCCCCCCCCAAGTTGAACGTGCGTAAAAATGTTTTACTTCAAAAAAATCGGTTTTCGTTGTAATTCTCGTTCGATGAAGTAGTATTCAAAATATTATGAAACTTTTACAAAGTTGGAATCGATTGTTTGATGAATTTAAACAAGAAGTGTTATGTGAAGAATTTAAATAAGTATTATATTAAACATTGAAGAAGAAGATAACAATAAAAATCTAAACGATAATATGAAAGAGAACAAGGCACAGAAAAATAGAAAAAGATAATGGTCACAACCGTGACTCGAACCCAGAACCTCTCGCCTGACCGGTTTGTACGTGTTTACCAATTACGCCATTACCACCTTCTGTCTAATCTTGGATTGCTCTCATGCTGTCCAAAAAATATTTCTTTAGATTTTTTATTAATTATGAAAACTAACATTAAAAATATTGATATACATATACTGGTGCGTACCTTAGCCTTTTTTAGTATTTTACTTTATTTAGAACACAAAATTCGATATAAGAACATTGTTTTATATAAAAAGAAAACGAGAGTGCTTTAGACCACACGACTGAAGTAAAACTTTTAGAGCTCCATCTATATGATAGGAAGAGAGAAAGAAAATGTGCGCGCGCACTGCTCTCTTTTGCTCCTAGAGTGTAATACAGACATTAAGCCTGCACTGTGTCTTAGATATACGAAACGTAACTGGCTATGAGAGAAAGAAAGAAAGAAATGTTTGCTCGCACTTCTCTCTCTTGCCCCTTACAGTAATATATGAAACGTAACTCTCTCTCTTTCTATCTTCACTAACTTATATCTACCTCTCAACTACCGTTCATCTCGCTTTTAGTAACGCTCTCGTCACGCATATACCAGCTTACTCCTCAAGTCAAGCGTGCGTAAAGAAGTTTTACATAAAAAATACGTATTTATTAGGTTGCGCAATCCAGTAAGAAAACATAAATATATTAAAAGTTAGAAGGTTTTACTAAAAACAGACACTTGGATCTTGGATTGGAATAGTAGGTACTAGGTACATTCACAGTTTTACAACCATAGAAAACTCATAATGCTGCAGCCACACTCACAACTCACATTGATCTATTCAGAAAGTTTGTCTATGTATATCAATTAGTCGATAGTGACGTTTAGGTGGGTTACGTGACGTCCACGTGTTAATATTATTGTAAGTAAGTTTTAGTGCTTTAGAATGATATAATTTTTAACGAAAATATCATCGGTGTGAGGGAGGTAATTTCCAAAAACATTACACACGTTTTCTGTGCAATTTACTACATTATTTATTTTCCTTTCAGTCTTGGATACTACCACCTTCAATTCATTACCTTTTATAAACCTCCGTGATGGAAGAAGTGATGGAGGCTCCATCGATCATTAAAGAAGAAGTCGGTATCAAATGTGAAATTATTGAATCAGATGAAATTGATGTTAACAATCTACCGGTAAAGGTTGAAAGTGTATCGATGAAGAATATGTTAAAATGTGATGAGTGCGAAATGACATTTCTTAAAACTTGGGCGCTCATGTCTCACAAGCGCACACACTCCCGACAGAAACCATTCAAACCAACATCAATCGTCAAAGAAGAAGTAGTTATCGAAGGCTGTGGGCTAACTGAAGTTGAAGAAAATTCTGAAATTAAAGGTGAAATGGTTTCATCTGATGCAATTGACGCTATTGACAATCTGGTGGAATACGATGAAAGTGTATCGTTGAGGCATAGATTCAAATGCGATGTGTGTGGAAAGGCGTTTCCCAAAATCTCGAGGCTTATTGCACACATACGCGTGCATAATGGAGAGAAGCCATATAAATGCTCTGTGTGTGACTTTGTTTCAAGTTGGTCCGCCAGCTTACGTCAGCACAAGCTAATCCACTCTGGTGAGAAACCTTTCGCGTGTGACGAATGTAACTTCGCCTCTTCTAGATCCACCAATCTCAAAAAACATAAAATTATTCACAGTGGGGTAAAACCATACTCCTGCGATGTTTGTGATTATTCTACAACGCAATCTGGATCGCTGAAACTTCATAAAATGATACATACAGGCGAGCGGCCTCACAGTTGCGATCTTTGCGATAAAAAATTTCAAAGAAAGCAGCATTTAAAAGTGCATATGCGCACGCATACCGAGAATAACATTGCGCCTAGTAGAGTGTTCTCTTGTTTGAAGTGCGGTTTTACTACTAACAGTCAGTGGAATTTAAAATCTCACGAAATAACGCACTCCGAGTCGAAGCCGTTTCAATGTGCTCAGTGTAGCTTCAAGTGCAAGCATTCTGCGACGTTAAAGAGACATGAGCGCACTCATAGCGGTGAGAGGCCGTACAAATGTGAGGAGTGCGGTATGAAATTCACTCAGTCCGGAGTCTTGCACATACACAGGCGACAAGCCCATTTAAAAAGCAAAAAGTAGTTCCTCCCCAAACAAATGAACGAAGCTGATCTTTTTTGAAGTTTTAATAATTTTCAGAGAATTATTATAATAATTGAAAAAAACAAAATTGTATCAACTAGATGAAAGTGAGGTGACAGTTTTATTGCAGATTCCTTTAAAAAAACGTGTTTTCAGAATTTGGTATGGTCTACAACTTTTCGACGTTTGGAGTAAAAATATATGTTTCAATTTATAAATATTGAAGTACATTTCGATTACAAAAATCTATACAAGTAATTTTATCTAGTTTTTAAAAATGATGTTTGCTTTTACATCTTCAAAAAGAAGAAATATATAGCATATTCAAAATATCTTGGAAATATTCCGAAATTCAATGAGAAATTTCGAGTTTATGCAACAGATAAATAACCCTCTTTGGCAGTGTAAACCATGATATATTTTATGTCAGTTTCTATCTCACCAAGTATATATTTGTAAGGTTTTAACATACATGGTTGTTTATCAATTGTATACAATTCAAGACGTTATTGGTAAGACTGTTATTTATAAAAACAAATTATTCCACTGTATCTACACAACACTAATGTTTAGAAAGTACTTTTGATTGTTTAATAGTGAGCTGCTCAGATAAATCGGTTTGGATCGGATTGTAAAACAGTCTGGAGTAATCGAATCGGTTTTTCTAAACAAAATTAACGACGCTATGGAATATACTGCAGGTTTTGTTTTTTTTTTACTATTTCGAATTTTTTGTTGGTGACTTTGAAAATTATATGAATCAGCCTGAATTAGGCACAAAAATTGTTTTCTAGACATAAATATTATGCACCTGTTATATTTGTAGAAGTTAAGAGATTTTTTTCGATTTTTAAACACATGTTTACTAATAAAAGGTTTAATTTTATCTTGGAAAACTTTAAAATACTTATTTGTAAACTGCTTACAATAAATCATAAGGCATAGTTTAAATTTAAGGTTTAATATTGTTTATTTTTCTTCGTATCAATAAACTACCTGCTTTCTAAAATGCAATAAATGTTTCCTTTTATTTAAATCACCAGTACCTTTGCTAAACTCAAGAATTTGTACATGTCGTGGCTGCCAGTAGCCAAACTCTCTGAATTAGCGAAAAAATCGATGTCGTGGCTGCTCAGTATTGCCATCTTTACGGGTTTCCCGTCATTTATGGCGGATTGGACCGTCGTCGAAACGAGAGAATTTTTGTGAATTTATAGGATGACGCATTTCCTGGGGTAATCGAATAAAAAAGCAAAGGGCTTTATTTACCGCCCAAAATAGCCTGTATCTTCCAGCAAACCCCAGGATACGAAAATTTATGGGGAAAATCTAATCTCTGAACTTCTAGCCACTTCCCTCCCCCAAGAAGCGAAAATTTTCAGTATTGTAAGTATTGTTGTCAACACCGGGTGCACCGGGTGCAGGGGGGTATAACTCCGATCCAAATTTTCAACCAAGTCCAAAGATAGATAATATCTATGACTGTGTGACGACAAGGTCTCTCGACCAATGGGAAAACTTTGAATTTCTATGGAAAAGCTTTTGACAGCTGGGTGAAATAATAAATCAAAATGGTTGCTCGCAACGGTTTATTTACATGCGACGCGAATTCAAAATTTGCTTCCTAAACAAGTAAAATAGGCGCGATGTGAATTTAGCAGCCTTGAATAGGTTGATTATCCGATTTTGAGAACTCGTGCATATGTTTGTGGCTACTACTATCGCAAAACGTCTCATTTCGCGATATAATGATGCTCCTCGTGAAAACCATTATAATCTGCAGGTACAAATATTTATATGAAACATTTCTGCATTTATCTTGTTTTGTTTTTATCTGTCGGTCTGTCTTGACGTATCTCATGAGATATTTTCTTCAATATTTTCAGCTCGAAACACCAAATCCTACCCTTACAGCTGACAGCCTGGTGGAGATTACTAGTGTCATTCCCCTAAAGTAGAGAGCACGTTCCACGAGCGACGGCCCGCACCTACAGGTCTCAGAGTTTGTTTGAATTTTACCGTATTATAATAATACATATAAAAGCATTAATTTAGCACCTTAATGATGACATATGATTGTTTGTTGTAGGTATTGCAGTAGGACAGTAACGTTGTGATGTCATGTCAGGAGATGGGGGCTGACGTGTTCCACCACTCTCTTGCACCGCTGTTCTTGAGAGGACATAAGAAGGAGGAAGAGTACTCCATGGACTGGACCAGGATGCAACAGGACCAATATATTCTCAGTACGCTTAGCTTTTCTAAATTTGTTCTATTTTTATCAGGAGAGTACACACATTGTGCAATATAGTTGTGAACTTGGAGCAGGTGGATGAGTTTGTATATCGTGGGAAGTATGTGTATGAGAGACGGGAAGGCTGATAGAGATATTGAAAGAAGGGTAAATGTAAGTAAATCTATTAATAAAGGACTGAATGCCATTGGCGCTAACAAAAAACTGTTTAAAGAAGCGAAACTAGCAGTCCGCAACGGAATGCTGGTATCTACCCTGATGTATGGCAGTGAGGCATGGAACTGGCAGAGGAAAGTGGACTGAATGTCCTGTATATTTTCTGCCTGTACAGAGTATAAATAAAATAATATATGTACATTTTATATGCAGCAAAGCGTTCATTGGTCAAATCGTTGTACATATAGTTTCATATCAATGATCGATGAACCGGTGGATGCAAGTTTTAGCCATAAGTTTGTTATAATGGATTGTCTACTTTGTAGTTGGAATTAGATTGTAGAAATATAAGTCTGTGCAGAGCACCTTTGAGATAACTTTTTACAAAAATGGCGCTATACAAATCATCCAAATATTATTATTATTTATGATCAAGCAATGCAATGCAAGGCTGATCATAATGAGTAAGATTAAGAAAGGGACCCTCAGATGGTGTGGGCATGTAGAGCGAATGAACGAAGCGTGGGGTGTAAGTAGAATATATGACACAGATGTGAGTGGTAGATGAAGTCAGGGACGCCAGAGGAAAACCTGACACGATCAAGGGAATCCGATACTTGCGTCGGGCCACGTCAAGAGTCAGAAATAGTATGTATGAGTTGATGTGCGAGTGTGAATGAGGCAAAGAGTGTGTGCCAAGAACGAGTTGTTTGACGGTCCGTCCTATCGGCCTACCCCTGCGGGGAAACGGCGTGATGTTAGTTTTTCTTGTATTTACTGTTTTTAATAAAATACTAAAATGTTTAATTGAGTTTTTCATTTTTCTGTTGTAACCAGAGAAATGTCAAAGTCGATACTATCGTAGGAAAGCTAAATCTTATTTGAAATTGTTCTTCCCCTTTTGAAGGGATAGAAATTTCAAGTAATTTTAGGTTATTTTTACGACAGTTGGTTTCTTCATAGGGCAACGGGTTTCAATCTGATAAAGCTCTGTCCGGAGAAAATGAGCCGTAAAGAAGAGTAAGCTCATTTTCTCAAGGCAGTAATCTGTCAGATGCAGCTCTGTTGCCCTGGGGAACATTTTGACATTTAATTTTATTTTTAAAATAATATTTTGGGCTAATAAATTGGGTAGGTACCGAAAGATAATTATATTGTCTATGGTCGAGCCTTTTATTTTGTTTCCTCTATCCTTTGTTTATGGTATGTGTGACGACAAAGTCTCAAATCGAATAAAAAGTCGTTAAATATAGGTATGTATATGATCAAATAGCGTTGACATTTGGCCCATGCAAAAAGCACGAAGTTATCAATCTAATGACTGGTTTATTTATGACCGGGTGTTTGACACGTTCTATCGGATATTCCTGTAGGTTTCAGGGGAAATGTAGATTCCAGAATGGCAACACTGTGAGTCAGAGTGGTTTGTTTGGTTTTATTTGTTTTTTGTACACGTCAAAAAAGATGGCCTCGTGTTTCTTTCACTCTGTTAAAACTTTACTGCAAATTGCAAAAAAGTGAGTTAAAGTATATTATTTTGGTTTTATTTTGATTGTCAAGTTGACTTTATTCTATTGTAAGAACATTTTATACTTTATTTGGCGTTTTGGTCGCATTTTTGGATGTTTTCGCTTTCAGGGTTCCGTACCCTCATTACCGAAAACAATGTGCAATATAGTTGTGAATGACGAATACTTGGAGCAGGTGGATGAGTTTGTGTATCTGGGCAGTATGTTTACGAGAGATGGGAAGGCTGCTAGAGATATTGAGAGAAGGGTAAATGCAGATAACTTCAAATGGAGGACTGAATGCCGTTGGCGATAATAAAAAAAAACTGTCAAAGAAGCGAAGCTAGCAGTCCACAATGGAGTCCTGGTACCTACCGCGATGTATAGCAGTGAGGCATGGAACTGGCTGAAGAAGGATGAAAGTAGACTGAATGCTGTTGAAACGAGATCGCTGAGGCATACGTGTGGTAAAACCTTGTACGATCCTGTGAGAAACGTGGAGATCTAGGAAAAAATTCGGTTTAGGGGCGGCGTTCCTAGATAATTTATTTTTATTTTTTTATACTAATTATGGGCCGGAAAATCCGAATCTGAAAGAATTAGGCGTCGGCAAGCAATATTAACTGAATTACAGGACTTTAAAATTTTCTATCAACACAAAGGAAAACCAGCCATTTTTAATGAATTGACACAACAAGTCATAGAAAAACAAGAAAGATGTTACACCACATAAAATTAAGTGTTGCCATTATCAATAATATAAGCAGTACACCGGTCACCAATATCAATGTACATGGTTTGTGATAGAAAAGAAAGTGCCCCCTTCGTAGCGCCTACTCGCGTCACGGCAGAAAAACATCCCAGTTTTCAAGTAGTTTAGCGGCTACGCTAGGTTTGTGTAACATGGTTTGTGATAGAAAAGAAAGTGTTATTGATATTATTGCTTAATGGCAACACTTAATTTTATGTGGTGTAACATCTTTCTTGTTTTTCTATGACTTGTAATGTCAATGTATTCAAAATGACTGGTTTTCCTTTGTGTTTATAGAAAATTTTAAAGTCGTGTAATTCAGTTAATATTGCTTGCCGACGCCTAATTCTTTCAGATTCGCATTTTCCGGCCCATAGTTTGTATAAAAATAACTAGTTTTATTATCTAGGAACGCCGCCCCTAAACCGAACTTTAGCCGAGATCTATAAAGAATGCAAGGCTGATGTAACCGTAATGAGTAAGATTAAGAAAGGGATGCTCAGATGGTTTGAGCAAATAAACAAGGAAAGTTGTCTAAGAAGAATACCTATATGCAGGGCCGGATTAACCATGTCGGGGCCCCTAGGCAATGCAATTCTCGGGGCCCCTTTACCAATGGCGGACTAACGGGGTGGGGGGGGGTTGAAGGGGCTTCCAAATGCCTCCTTGTTCCTTTGATCAAATCCTTAACAAGGCTTTAATGGGGGGGGGGGGGGGGGGTAAGGTTTTAAAACTTTTTTTTTTTTTTCTGAATGTAAAACATGTCAGTATATTGAGTACTGTGTCAAAATTTCAAGTAAATCGGAGCAAAACTAACGATGGTACAGCATTTCAAGCGACCGGCCCTCACTTTTATTTCCCCAAGCAGATAGGTAGTGCATACTGAAGTTTGTGCAACATTTATATTTTAAACATATGTATATCGGAGCAGCCTGACGCATTCTGGCCGGTCTCGTTATCCCTTATTAAATAAGAGGGATAATTAACATTTTGAGACCTTAAAAGTGTCAAATAATGTTTATTACTCAGTGAACATTACATATGTGAACTCAAAATAATTTTATCGTAAGCAGTGTGGACGTATAATGAGTTTTAAGAATATGTGCAGATATTATCGTGATTCATTAGATGCGAAGTGTTTAAAACCCAGGATCGGTAGCGAACATTTACCAGATGTGGTCATTTGTTCGGTTGTCGGGTGTCATAGCCGTACCCCTGCGCACCCCCCGCACCTTTACTGCAACCCCGCTGCTCGCTGTTACGCCCGCAGTCGCTGTATTTACGACTGTGGACCATATGACCCGTTCGGTGTGTGGGCCACTGAAGCGGCCTTCTAAGAAACGCACCAGAGAAGAAAACCAACTGATGACCTCTGCAATCTCTGCATCCCTAGCTGCCCCCGCTGCCAACCTCCCGCGCCTGCCCCCCGCCCCTAAGCACATGGACTAGGAAGTCATGGGACTGAGCCCGCGCCCTTCGGTTTCTACCTGTGCCGTACGTATGGAGTGATAAATGAAAAATTAAAAAACTTTATTAATTAACAGTTCACAGTGACAATTTATTATCACAGTGTATTACGAGTATATATACATTTTCGTTAGCGTTGATTACGTGTTATTTTTATGGTTTCTTTGCAATTGTTTTTATGAACTGCGATTTATTAAATACATAATATATGTTTTGAATATGCGTGAGTAAGATTAAGTTAGGTTAAGTTAGATTAAGTAGATTAAGTTAGATTAAGTTAGACTAAGGATGTTAAGTAGATTATTAAATACAGAAGGTAAATGTATTATTGGGGGGCAAGAATTCCAATAATCCATGCGCTTGATAGCTGCAAGACGAGTTGATACCTAGCCTCCTACATAGTTAAGTAAATTAGAATACGTACGTATAAAAAGATATTTTATTTAATTTATTGGGGGGCTAGAATTCCAACAGTCCATGCGCTTGATAGCTGCAAGACGAGTGGGTATCTAGCCCCCTACATAGTTAAGTAAATTGAAATACGTACGTATAAAAAGATATTTTATTTAATTTATCGGGGGGCTAGAATTTCAATAATCCATGCGCTTGATAGCTGCAAGACGAGTTGTTATCTAGCCTCCTAAGTTAAGTAAATTCTAATGTAAAATCCTTGTTAATTTGTACAGCGCTCTTGAGGCGATTTTTCGCAAAAACAGCGCTATATAAGTTGTCCAAATTTATTATTATTATTATATATATAATTACCACACACAGCACCTTCAATCACTTCAGATACTAAGAAATGTTGCAACAGATGGAAGGAAAGAAAAGTAAAATACAACTATGTGTACATATTTGTTTTAATTATGGACTTTTTATTTATTATTTGTGCATGATGTGAACATTAGTTATTAATTGGGTTATAACCTAATTATTATAATTTGTTGTTTTCTTTAATGGGTGTACCTAATGTACCCGTGTAACCAGTAAATGTTCCTAATAAAAAAACATCTTGAAAGCTGACTTTTTCCGAAACTTCGTTGCTCATTAATTGAAGCAAGTCATTTTTTCCCGAGACACGGGGCCCCTAGCCGATGCGGGGCCCCTAGCCGATGCGGGGCCCCTAGGCAGTTGCCTACTCTGCCTTAGGGATAATCCGGTACTGCCTATATGACGCAAATGTGAATGAAGTAAAGAAGTCTGGGACGCCCAAGAATGACATGACACAACCAAGTGAATCAGATACTTGAGTCGGGCCATGTCAAGAGTCAGAATAATAGAAGAGTATGTATGAGACGATGTATGAATGTGAACGAGGCAAGGAGTGTGTGCCATGATCGAGTTGTTTAGCGTGATAGTTAGGTATTACCACTCTTTGACAAAATCTTAGGATCTGTCAGTGAAACCAGAGATGTTTCAATATTCATACTCTCTAGTAAACTCATACTGTGTGGAGCTAATGTAGATACTTTTTTTTTTTAATGGCTCTTCACCCCAAAAGAGTGTTCTGGCCATAATGTAGATACTTGAGTCAGGCCATGTCGAGAGCAAGGGCGGCTGGTCGCACAGTGTGTTTGTGTGCAGCACTGACAAATTATAATGTCTAAATTTACTTACTGAAGACTATAAAATCTCTAATTTAACTAACTAAGGGAACGTACCCATACTACGTGACCAACTTTTTGCAATTTTTAACCCCCCTCTCCCCCCCCCCCCGGTGACCAAAATCCTAAGCAACCCGCCGCTCATTTGTATGGAGCGTGACATTTTGAAGACCCCCCCCCCCCTAAACGTGTCATGTAGTATGGGTACGTTCCCTAACCATCACGCCGTTTCTCCGCAGGGGTAGGCAGAGAGGACGGACCGCCAAACATCCCGGTCTTGGCACACATTCCTTGCCTCGTTTACATTCATACAACATCTCATACATTCTCTTCTATTATTCTGACTCTTGACATGGCCCGACTCAAGTATCTGATTCACTTGGTCGTGCCATGTCTTTCTTGGGCGTCCTCGACTTCTTCTACCATTCACATCTGCGTCATATATTCTCCTTACACTCCTTTCCTCGTTCATTTGCTCTACATGCCCAAACCATCGGAGCGTTCCTTTCTTGATCTTACTCATCACACTTACATCAGCCCTGCATTCTTTGCGGATTTCCACATTTCTCACACGATCGTACATGCTTTTACCACACATACGCCTCAGGGATCTCATTTCTACAGCGTTCAGTCTACTTTCATCCTTCCTCTGCCAGTTCCATGCCTCACTGCCATACATCAGGGTAGGTACCAGTACTCCATTATGGACGGCTAGTTTCGCGTCTTTGGACAGTTTTTTAATGGTGCCAACGGCGTTCAGTCCTCCGTTAATAGAGTTACCTGCATTCACCCTTCTTTCAATATCTCTATCAACCCACGCGGCCGCCGAGCGCCCTCGTATCGGCCGTATTGGTGTGCATTCGGTTTGCAAAACGAAATCATATTTTTGTATGAAATATTTAAAACATCGAAAGCGCGTCGATTTCGCTATTTGTATCAGAATTTGGCTTCAATTGCAACATATTCCGATCCTTGCCGAAGTTTACCGATTGACACGAATACAATCCAATTTCGGCGAAGATCATATTATATAGATCAGTTTTGAGTTTGCGTCTAGCGCAGTCTAGCAACGCGCGCTTGACGTGACGTGATAATTGTCATTGTTTTGTTTTTTTTTTATATTGATTATATTAAATACCAATAACCTAATTTATTAATATTTAATTTTATTACAAACATGAGTGCAAACCAGTGTTGAATATATAAGAGGAAATAACAGTTTGTTTGAAAATAAATTAATTATTAAAAATTCCTAATTAATAATTTTTTTTTTCCATAAGTAGATATGGATTGTCAGTGAACTACCACATTCTCAAGGCAGCGGCCGCCACTGGTCAAGAGTCGGAATAATAGAAAAGCATGTATGAGACGATGTATGAATGTAAATGAGGAGTGTGTGCCAAGATAGAGTTGTTTGGCGGTCCGTCCTCTCTGCCTACCCCTGCGGAGAAATGGCGTGATGGTTAGTTAGTTAGTTAGATGAAGCCTGAGATGTTTCAATATTTGTGCTCTCTAGTAACACATACTTAAATAACATTGCAGGTGCAAGAAGTTGGTTTAGTGGAGGAGTACAGAGCGAGTATCTTGAATTTTGAAGACGACATCTTCATTATCCAGCTAATGACTGCGTTCATGTTCTCCGAGACGGTGCTCGCAGTCTTCCTGGACCTGACAGATACAGAACTGTACATCACGGAGACCAGCCCAAGCAGTGTGAGCAAGGTGGTTGTCTTATTGGATAATTTATTTATTTTAACGCCCGCAGGGCTTTTATATATAATGCAGTACTGCATGTTTTTATTTTATTTTTTATTACAAGTTGACAAAATACAGGTAACGTAAAATAGGTACCTATAATTTCTTTTTTATAAAGAAAGACAAACATTCCCGGGTTACGAATAACCCAATAATGTTTTAAAATCTCCTACTACCACCACAGAAAGCCGAAAATGTTGCTTGTGTTGTGATGGAGGACTTAGCCAGCCGAGGAATCGAACATCCGACGCTCGGGTGGGACCCAAGCGCTATGCCCACTCAACCACTGACCAGTCGAAAGGTAAGAGTAGATACAAAGTAAGAAGTTAAAATAGATAATTCAATCTCTACATATTATAAATTAAAGTCCTCCGCCACGTCTGTCATTTCACGATAAACTCTCGTCACTCCACTCCCCCATTCTCCCCCCCTCCTAATAAAATAAATAAGTAAATTTAATTTTTCAGTTTTGGGTGAGTTATTTTCACCTCAAATCCGAATTTAAATTTTGAAAGAAAAAGTTATGCACTTTTTTTTTTTAATGTATGAACCTTTTATGCTGAAAATAAATATATACTTTATAATAAAAGAACATCCATTTTCCCAGATTTGCTCGTCCTCCAGAGGTCTGCTGTGTGGAGTCGACCTGTTCCAGAGGTCTGCTGTGTGGAGTCGACCTGTCTCCCTCTGTCCTCCAGAGGTTTGCTGTGTGGAGTCGACCTGTCTCCCTCTGTCCTCCAGAGGTCTGCTGTGTGGAGTCGACCTGTCTCCCTCTGTCCTCCAGAGGTCTGCTGTGTGGAGTCGACCTGTCTCCCTCTGTCCTCCAGAGGTCTGCTGTGTGGAGTCGACCTGTCTCCCTCTGTCCTCCAGAGGTCTGCTGTGTGGAGTCGACCTGTCTCCCTCTGTCGTCTTTCCCTCTCAGCCAGCGGAAGATGGGTTCAAAGGCCAATGACTGTAAGTTGCTTTGCACTGCATTCATTGTATATTTAAGACACCAGCCCACTGTGAAAAAAAAACTGTCATTTTTTAGTTTTATTTTCTGAAAGATACATTTGTTAAGAATGCTCTCCCCAAATATTTTATAGAAATTCTTAAAATTGATGGAGATACAGCATTTTATGTGACAAAATTTGAAACCGTTTATATATTGAATTATCATTCAGCAAAAATTTTAACGCGTTTTTCTCGAAACTACTTTTTTCAACATGCCGAGCGATTCTATATATTTTGTGGGTTGAATATGAGATAACGGACGTGATCTCCTGTTAGATTTGTGTGATTTTTACATATTTACTGTCACATTATTTAGTTTAGATAGTTTTTTTTTTATTTTTATTTATTTTATTTTTTTATTATTTTATTTGTAAGAAACAAACAGCTTATATACATACAAAAGACATAAAAATATACATGTTAACTGCAGTGAAGCCAAAAGAGTTTCTTATGCTAATATATTTTCTAGATGGAGTTTTAACTTATCTTAAGCTAAATTTTAGACTTAGGAAGGGGCGAGGAAGGGGAGAGGAGGGGGAGGGGAGGGAGAATATAGGATAAGGATATGAGATGCTCTCGATACCTTCCACACCCCGTATCAATCCAATATCGCACGCGTTACTTCTATTCGATACTTCTGAAGGTTTAAATTAAAAATGTCTACGTTGTGAAACAATTCGTTGTATTGCGCACATATTCGAGGAATCGGGGAATTTTTTCTAAAGTTTGTTCTACAAGTGGGCAAATGAAGTAAATTCGATTGTCGGGTTAATCTTGAAGGAATATGGAGTTTTATTAAATTGGTAAGCTCTGGTGAGTCCAGGCCATTGTTTAAAATTTTAAATAATAAAATTTGATCAAAAATTAATCGTCGTGTATGAAGGGAGTTGAAGTGATGAAATTTAATAGAATCGGTGTAATTTAGAAAGTGTAGGTTAAGTTTATAATTTAAGTGTTTAAAAATTTTTTTTTGAATTCTTTCGATCCAGTATGCAATTAATGTACGTTGTACATAGAAAAGGCAAATAAAAGCCATAAAAATCACATAAATCTGACAGGAGATCACGTCCATTATCTAATAACGATCCCACAAAAGATATAGAATCACTCGGCTGATTGACAACATGTTAAAAAAAACTATACATTCGATTTGCATGCACTAAGTCTTAAACTGTTCGAAAATCCAGTCTATGGGACTCCAGATACTAATATCTACAGTCTGTATGTCGGACGAATATCTACAGCTCATATGTTGTCCTAATATCTACGAACTTCAGAGTGTGGACTAATATCTACAGAGCTAAGGTCGGACGAATATCTATGACGGTCCCTTAAAGTATGTACATGAAGCTTTTGCATAATATTACGTATTTTGCTGTTTACAAGGACAATAATTCATTGAACAAACATGGAAGTCATAATACAATGATATTTATTTATTTATTTATTTCGAAATACACGGCACCGCAACCTAACCTAACCTAACTGACAGAAATGGTCATGGTAACAGACTAAATAATTTAGAAGCACTCGAAATAAAGAAAGCTGTTAAAACAAAAACCCAAATCCTTAATAATCAGCTAAATTTTATTTTTTTTTTTTTTTTTTTTTTTTTTTTTTTTTTTTTTTTTTTTTTTTTATTAGATTAAATATACATTTAGTACAAAAATTTGAGTAGACCCACAAAGCTGTCATATGACAGCTTGTCTGCAGGTTCTAACAATTTAAACATTCTTAATATAATATCTGAGAAAATATTTGTAAATACATTTATAGTTTTAAGGAAACATTAGAATAGATCACATAGTAATATTGGATATTTTAACTTACAATCATAATATATAAGATATTTCAATATATCTGCCTAATAACAAGATATGTAGGCAGCTATATTAAGATATTCAAAGATACATGGAGTTTTCGTTCATTAACCATAGTTTTATCATTTTAGGACTTAGTCTCTCATTTTTTTCAAATTTTATGTTTTTATTGATTTTATTGAAAATCACTGGTATTAGATATTCAAGAGTACGGCTTCCATATTTATTTAATATTCGAGGAGTTTTTAGGCCCTTTCCTTCTCTAAATCTTGTGGTATGTTTGTGTACAAGGAGGTGTTTGTAAGGGCTTTCCCCCATATTATCCATAATAGTAGTGAACCAGTGGAGACCTTTTATTGTAAGTAGGCTCTCTGAGCCATACAGTAGTTTTAAGTTATGTCTCTGTTTGTAAATATTTGTTGTGACAATTTTTTTTATTATGGCAGTTTGTAAATTTTCAATATATTTAATGTAAGTAGTGCTTGCATGTCCCCAAGTTCGAATACCATATCTAAGGATGGATTCGACCATAGAAAAATATATGAGTTTAAGAGTACAATGAGGCAAAATAAATTTTAATTTGTAAAAGTTACTAGCTAAGGATCTGAGCTGGTTACAAATTTTAGCCACTTGTTTATCCCACTTAAAATTGTTATCAACAATTATTCCCAGATAAGTATATTCATTTGTGAAATCTATTTTTTCACAGTCACAAACATTAACAATTCCTCTATGTATACAGTCAAAGCTATGAGCGGTTATTTTAGGAACATTCCACATTTTCAAACTTGGAGATTTTATGTACATGCATTTGGTTTTTTTCACATTAATAATTAATCCTACATCATGAGCCCATTTGAGAAGCTCGTTAAAATCTCTTTGTAATTCTTGTATAGCTATTTCAGGATTTTCATGTGATACAACAAGAGCAGTATCATCAGCAAAAATGAATCGACGAGCTTTTTTGAAAATCTTACACATAGCAATTACATATATAATATATAATTTTGGACCTAGAATTGACCCTTGCGGTACTCCCGATTTGATGTATCTTGATTTACTAATTATATTTAAAATCTTAACACTCATTTTTCTATTTTTCAAATAGTTTTTGAAGAATAAGAGGAGTTTACCCCGGATACCTATAAATTCAAGTACTTTAATTATTTGTAAATGGCTAAGTGTGTCGAAAGCTTTCGAGAAATCAATAAATAGAACCAATACATGTAGTTTACAGTTTAGTTGTGAATTTATATGATTAGAAAATTTTTCGAGCAATTTATCGCAACTTTTATTTTTTTGAAAGCCATACTGGCATTCATCAATAATACTCAGATTATTTAAGTATTTATCTAAATTTATTGATATATATTTTTCTAAGATTTTTTCTAATGCAGGAAGTAAGGAAATCGGCCTGTAATTGTTTATTAAAGAGTGATTTCCATTTTTAAAGATAGGCCTTACAATGCTATATTTTAGTTCATCGGGAATATGGCCCGTATCAATTATTCTGTTAATTAAGTGAGCGATTATAGGACTAAGTAATTTAACATGTGTTTTCAAATCATACATACGAATTAAATCTATGCCTGGTGTCTTGGAATTTTTCATACCTCCGATAATTAATTCGATTTGCTTTGTATTTGCTCGTGGTAGATACATTGTGTGATTTAAATATTCCGGCGTGTATTCTGACGCTCGGACATCACATACATGTAATAACTTATTTACCCCCTCATCAAAAAAGTCTGCAAAATTTTCTGCCACTGCATCTTTCGACTCGGATTTTAAGAAATATTTTGATATGACTTCATCACAACCGGATTTATCTTTCCTACCTAAAATTTTATTAATTTCATTCCATGTTTTTTTAATGTCTTTGAAACAGTGTTTAAATTTATAATTAAAGTATATTTTTTTTGTGTTTATTATTTGTTTATTTAATTTATTTCTGTATTTTTTGAAATCGATTTCATATTTTTTGTTGTTAGGTGAGTTTTTCCATTTCCTCCAAAGAGTATCTCGTGTTTGTATATTTTCAATGAGGCTATCATTCATCCAAGTTTTTTGATAATTGCGATATTTTTTATTAAATTTTGTGATGTTACTTAGTTCATAAATATTTTTAAATTTCGATTTCATTTCTTCGTACAATACATTTGGTTCAGATAATTTTAGCATTTCATTCCAATCGGTGATTGAGATAAATAGATTAACTTTTTTTTCAGAGAGTGCAGTATAGTACTCAGTGTGCGATTTGTCTAAAGTGTGTTTGTCGTAGTTAGAGAAATAAATCGTCGTTGCAATTAGGTAGTGGTCAGCTATTATTGTTTCACATACGCACGAACTGATTTCTATGGTCTCCCTCTCTCTTATATAAATATGGTCTAGACAAGTAGCCGTTATATAGTTTGACAATACTGCTTCTCGTGTCACATCGTGAATAGTTTTGACAAATCCGAAGTTGGCCATTAGGTTTTCGTATTGGATTACAATCGGTTCGAGTTCATGTAAAATGTTTACGTTCGAATCGCCAAGAATTAAAAAGGATTCTTTAATGTCAATACTGCCCAATATAGTTTCCAGTTCATGGAGAAATAATTTTTTATTTGTGTTTGGAGGTCTGTACATTGCCAATAGATGTAAACGTTTATGTTTGTAAATAGAAATAGTGCCGTAAACGCATTCAAAATTAGTTGTTACTATATTTATTTTTTCGAATGTAAGATGATCCTTCACGTATACAATAATTCCGCCACCCGATCTTTTTGTACGACAAAAATAGTAAGAGTTGAAACCCGATATTTTGTATAGGTTTACATTATTTTCATTTATCGACGTTTCACATAGCGTTATTATGTCAATATTTCGCAAGGAACTAGAAATAGTTAGGAGGAAAGTATCAAAATGTTTTGATAAGGATCGAATGTTAAGGTTAATGGCAGTTATATTATTAATTCCTAATACATGTTTATTTGACCAATTTTCAAAATTGTGAGTACGTTCATAATCAATTTCTGATATGTCAAAATCTCCGTTCAAATCACCCATACTGAATAATATTTAAATATTTAAATATGCGGGAGTAGTATGTCAACATGTATGAAGATTTATAAAGGCAAATTATACAAATCAATGTTTTTATAGCAGTAAGCATTAACAATATATTCATAGTTAGATTTTGATTTTGATCAGAACATATTTGGTTTAATAATTGACAACAATAAATATTTTTTCTGCATGTACGAGTGAACAAAGGATAGACTAACATCAACATACATTTCAATATTAGCGTGTTAACACTGTGGTTACCGGACAATAATTCAGAATATAATATAGTTGGAGAAGAAAAAAATTGTAAGGATATGAGATACTCATATTTCGTAAGTAGAAGACGTATATTATTGAGCTTAACAGAAAAAGAGGTTAAGTGTTTAAATAGAGTTTTGGTTAAAAGCATTGAATGTTGTTTTTTAGAATAAAAATACATACAAAACATACCTAATCATAATAGATGCGACTTTGCGCGATATACATCATCTTTTTAAGGTAAGTGTGTCTCAAAAAATTGTATACGTTAAGATGCATGAATGAAAATGATAATATGAAGTTAAATAAAAAAAAAATGATTAGCATTTTAATTGTTTTTTAGAATTATAATACATACCTAACCATAGTCTATACGACTTTGAGCGATATGCATCATCTTTTTGTAGTAAGAACAATTTGTATTATTAGCTTTATGATTTGTATTTAGGTTCATCTTGAATATAGTGTTCTGATGAACACAATTACTACATTTTTCTTCAGTGTTTTTGTTAGGGCATTCCTTCCATTCGTGATCCTTTGCGCAATGTAAACACGTCGCACTTTTATCCTTATTTAAACATTTTAATGCAGTGTGACCAAATTTGAGACAATGGTAGCATTGCGTCACGGGGACGGCGTCTTCCACTCGTACTCTGCTAAAACCAATGTTGATTTTTTCCTTTTCCATGAGGTATGACCTTACTGCTCCGCTAGTTTCAAGTATATAATTAGTGAGTCCATTTTGGTTTTTTGGTTTAAACATTTTTATTAATTTAATCGTGTTTTTGATATCGTTATTTATGATATCTTTTATTCCATCGTTTTGCGTTTTTAAAGCCTCAATTATGTCCTCTTCAGTTAAATCTACTTGAAGATTTCTTAAGAATATTTTTGGATTTTTCTTTCTTAATTCCTCTGCAACCATGTTTTTTTTAAGGGTTTTATTGATTTCATCAGTCAATTTCTCTGCATGTAATTTTGAGGGGCAAGATATAATTAATTTATTTTGCGAGGCTTTTCGTATTCCATTTACTGCGATACCCAAGTTTGCTATTTTAATTTTCTTTACGATTTGTTCTTTAATAGCATCCGATGTCATGTTCGCATCTTCACCTTTGATGATCAATGAGAATTTGGATTCCGGGATTACTTTGAGACAACTTGCGTATGTTTTTTTTTCAAACTTACTCGTATTCTCGATTTTTTTTTCTAATTTTTCGATTAGTTTTGACTGGAGACAAACAATCTCGTTTTGTAAAGATATTTTTTCCTGAGTCCATTTTTCTTCTAGTAGTTTTATATTTAATTCCAGATTACTTTTTGCCTTCGAGTCCTTTACCGTAGAAATATTTGAAATTTCTGATTTTATGTTTTCTATTATCGACAGCACGTCCATAATGGGTTAAGCTTGTGGCCGCCCCGCGGACCACCTCACTCCCGGCAAAACTTGCTACTGCTCTCTATCTCACTCCCGCCAAATAATTTGAAGGACGTAACACTTTCAGTAATATAATTTCTCGATACAATACGTCCACTCGCTACCGCTGACAGCGGTTGATGGATGTGGATGTGTCCAATAGTCCGATATTGGGGATTTTTACATACATATACATACATAAATTAAGTTTTTTTAACTGCATACGCAATATTACGTTATTCCAATATGCTATACATAATTGCAAATCCAACCTCTGCCAGTGCTGTAGATATTCCTCAACACTTTGGTTCTCATAGATATTAGTCAGCAGTTTGAGCTGTAGATATTCATCCACACTCTGGTTCTCACAGATATTAGTCCGATTTTTTCAGTTTTTGGAATTCCTGTAGATAGTAGTCTATGGCACCACATGAGAATTTTTTTATAAATGGCCCCTTTTTATTTATTTTTGTTTCTATGAGCGATGAAAATTTTCCATAAAAACTGGAAACAAAATTCGCTGGTCCGAGGGAAACAGGGTTTCATTTTTATATATATAGATTAGCGGCCGATGGTGTTATTTAAAATTTTTTTCAATGCCCAAAATTAATTTAACATGTTCCAAAACTTGTAACTCCCTAACGTTGAGATTCCGTTATACTGTTAGGATCTTTGTTTATTCTTTTTTAAGATTTCGCATCAATGTTGGTATTACTACATTCAATTAGATACGGTTATATTTAATTCTTTGTTGGCGTTTTATCAAATTATCGTCACCGCCTTGAATTAACCCTAAAAAGATAATCTACGTCTTTGCGATGTAAGCGAGACACAAGTATTGCTGTCTTTTTTTTATTTTGCAACGCAGCGCGCTGTTTATCTCAGTTAGCTCAGTTGCCGAGCAGAGCTTGTGCGGGGCAGCTGTGTCACCATGGTAAGTACTGTAATTATGGAGACATACGTACACCACACGTTTGAAAGACGTATGACTATCTTTTGTGTAACTTTCGGACTTTTTATAAATGTGATTTAGCGTAAAAAATGATATTATTTTTTAGTATAATGATTGATTAGCATTTAAACTTTTATAGCATATTAAAAAAATACAATTTAGACACAAAATAAAACATTCATTTCATTAAAAAAAAAACTGTTTATGGTTGATTTGTAAGTGGTTTACTACAGCATTTTGTTATTTTTTGTTAAGGTTAAACGTCACATTCGTTATAATCTATGCATTCACAGATGGCGCCAATAGATAGCCCATTTCTCTTGGGATGCTATGATTTATATATACCAGACAACTACAGCCGAAGTCGACATCATGACTTATTTAAAGTACCGAACGGCAGAACGGATGTCTTGGCAAAGCATAGCATGACGAGGGGAGTGGTGCTGTTAAATGAAATTGCAAACCATTCGGATGTAAGTGACTGTTCTTTATTTGCCTTAAAAATATTATTGAAGAGTCACTTGCCTAAATGCTGATAGGGTAACTAAATTGTACTGTAATTGGAATTATTCTGTTGTACAATAATAATAAAAATAAAATAAATTAAATTATTTTCTGTTTTTAATACTTTTTGCATGTTAGGATTTAAAATATTAAGGTAAATTAATCATTTTCGCCCATACATATTTAATATGAATATAAATAAATAGTTTTTGTCCATAAACAAACCCAAATATGTATTTCAAGAAAGGCTGAAAAATACAATATTGAATTGAGTGACCGATACAAAATTGAATTTTTCATTTTTTGAAAGATTTGGGTTTGTTTATGGACAAAACTATTTATTTATATTCATATTAATTATGTAGGTACGAGCGCAAACAATCTTAATATTTTAAAGTGTAATGTGCAAAAAGTATTACAAACCTAAAATAATTTAATTGGCGCCATCTGTGAATGTGTATTACAATATATTTATAATTATTTTGGTTTTTTTGAAGTACAAAACCCTTAAGAGGACATAGGTAGAGAAAACCAGAAATATGTCATTTTCAAAAAAGTTTTTAGACGTATTGACTCTTTTCCACAAAAAATTATAAATGTATTTCGAAAGATTGTTCTTTTATCTAGCATTCGTAGGTAAAAAAAAAAAAAAAAATTTAAGATTTTTGTGTTGTCAGAGGATTGGCATACTATTTTTTCATCCTTGGCCTTTTTTTAAATAATAAAAAAAAAACATATTTTAAAATAATAAGATATTTTTTTTAATAATATTTGTTTTTTAAATAAAAAGATATATATAAACATATATATTTTTTAAATAACCAGATTTTATTTGAGTCCCATTTGTAAAAATCGGAGTGTCACCCTAGTTGTTTTGAACTACCTTTGTTTCTTGGTGGGTATAGTAATTTATTAAGGATTTGTTTTATGGTCTATATTGTTACAAATTACCCATCTGGTCACCAATATAATATTGTTATTTCTTACTTTCCGCATATAATATTTTAGTGTTTTGGATGTAGTGTTTTGTATTTTAGTGATTTTTTTGTATTTTTGTGATTTGTGTGTAAATGCACCACTCAAATTTATGAATTTAACCTCAATACAGGCTGCTAGCCTAGTGAGGTTAATATTTTTGTAAAAAAAAATAAGATAATTGTATGGTGAGAAATTATAAATAAATAAATAAATAAATTTTGAGAATTTTTTAAAATTTTTAGTATAATAAGATTATTCCATAGGTCGTTGGCAGATTTGTTAAATTTTCAAAAAAGTTTTTGTATTATACCACACCCATTTCAAATAATATAATCATGCAGTAAAATAAATCAATACATTATCTAGCAAAGTTATGTCTTAGAATTTTAATTTTAGTTTCAATAAAATCATTAAAAAATATGTACGTGCATGTGTTTCTTGACGAAAATTGGTCCATTTGTTTATTTATTTGCGCACTTACAAACTAATATATCTCAGATTTTTTTACATACTTATTTTGCTAAGACGTTATTGACAAATAATAAATAATTTTGATCGCAAAACAATTTTAGTGAGTATTTAATATTAATTAATTTACAGCTCCGCATTCCAACATTTTTCTTATCGAAAGAAACACAAAATTCAGACCTCAGTCGGCCCGCAATCGTGGCCTAGACAAGACGTGTCCGCGACGGTCTTGGTCGTCACATTTTAAAATGACAAATTGAAAACGAAACTTTAAAAATAAATTTACTATTTCTTGTTTCACGTTTGTAAAGATCTACAGGGTTGCCAGAACGCAAAATTTCATGTTCATTGAATATTTTTGTGCTAAAATTTTTATAATTTTGAAATTTTTTGATTGTAAATTATTGTTATGTGAATACCGCACAAGAGTCCCAACTGCTCAAAAAAAATGTTTTTTTCTAAATAATATAATATTTTAAATTATGTATTGTTAAGTGAATACCACACAAGAGTACCAACTGCACCAAAAAAATAAATATAATATTTTTTATTATAAATTACCGCACAAGCGTCCTAACTGCTCCGAAAAAAAGATTTTTTTTTATTCCAAATTATTGTTATGCGAATACCGCACAAGAGTCCCAACTGCTCAAAACCTTGTTTTTTTTTGCGTGAGTGAGCCATTCATATATTGTGAATACCGCACAAGCGTCCCAATTGTTGTAAAAATTTTTTTTTGAAGTAAAACTTCTTTACGCACGCTCGACTTGGGGGGTAAGCTGGTGAATGCGTTACAAAAAATGATGATTGTTACATTTTTTAATTTTAAATAGGTATTCCAGCAATTATGTTAAACTACAACACCCTTTTAAATCGTTCCCAGATCCCTCACAGCATCGCGCATGGCTGCAAAATCAACTACCGCTGGCACTCCAGTGAAATCCTAAACAAAAACACACAAACAATTTATTACAGTACTAGCAGACACCGCCACACATTGCTGTGGCTAACGAAACACAACGCCATTACCAAACCTTTATAACAAACGCCATCTATTTATTTTAATGCATATCAAATTCACACCGCCTGCTTGCCAGCCCGCTCCCTTTATCATTACATCATCTTTATCTTTACTTTGTATAAAATGAAGTCGCTCATGCTGTATGTGCGCTTAGATCTTTTAAACTACGCAACGGATTTTCATGCAGTTTTCACCAATAGATAGAGTGATTGATGAAGGTTTTTAGATATATATATAATTTTTCAAGGTTTTGTGTAAATTGGTTGAAATACATAATATATCTGTCCAAGCGGCAGCGGGCAGCGTGGTGTAGATTTGATTTAACAGATAGCGTTGGTTATAAAGGTTTCGTTAGCCACAGCAACGTGTGGCCGTCTGCTAGTTACATAGTATAAAATGAAGTCGCTCAAAATGTATCTTTTAAACTGCGCAATGAATTTTCATGCGGTTTTCACCAATAGATAGAGTGATTCAAGAGGAACGTTTATGTGTATAATACATGCTTATTATAGTAGAGAAAAGCCGAGAAATTCAAATATTCAATTCAGGCAGCGGGCAGCTGGCAAGCAGTTGGTGTGGATTTTTTAAAAGTTGGGTAATGGCATTGTGTTTCGTTAGCCACAGCAACGTGTTGCCGGGTCTGCTAGTATATTATATATTTCAACCAAGTTACACAAACCTTGATATATTATATTCCAATTAATAATAATACCTTCCTCATGAATCACTCTATCTATTGATAACATGAAAATCCGTTGCGTAGTTTAAAAGATCTAAGCGTACAGTCAGCTTGAGTGACTTTGCTTTATACTATGTAAAGATGATGTATTCTGATTGTTTGCAGATTGTTTTTTTTTTTTATTTTTTTTTTATTGTACAACAGTCAGGTTAGTCCAATTATAGTACAATTTTATACAACTAACAATACATGTACATAGTTTTTTTAAAAGATGGTATGGTGATATCAAACACATCTATATCCGGTGGTAGGACATTAAGCAATGCCATACCTCTTGTCATGCTGTGTTGAGCCATGACATCTGTCCGACCCTGCGGTATGTAGAATAGGTCATGGCTACGAGTTCGACAGTATTTGTCAGGAACGAATAAGCCACAGCATGACAGGAGATATGGACAATCAATAAGGTTTTTTATTAACTTTAATTCGAATACCATGAGTCCGGCATTACGCCTGGTCTCCAGGCTTTGATAATTTGTCTCCTTTAGCAGTTCCACGTGATGCATGAATTTCGGATATATTCCGTATGATCGCATGTAAACATACCTTAGGAATTTTTTTTGAATTTGTTCAATCATATTTATATATTTAAGTTGATAAGGTATCCAGACAGTACTAGCGTACTCCAGCTTGCTTCTGACCACTCCGTTGAACATGGCGGTCATTGCTTCTATGTTACTGAATTGTTTGCAAGTTCTAATTACAAAACCAAGCATTTTGGAGCAAGCCGAAGTAAGCTGCACTATATGATTTGAAAATGTCAGCCTGGAATCAAAGGTCACCCCAAGATCCTTGATGATATTTACGCGTGTTAATACTTCTCCATTCATTCTATATGGGTATAATAACGTTGTGTTGTTAATTGTGTTGATCTAGCAGAGATACTGTACCAGTGCAGCAGAACGGGTCCAGCTGGAGTAGGGGGGACTCTGCGGACCCGAGCCAGAGAAACACAAGTACTGGGTGGCCCCCTTCTAAAGTCAGTCACTCGGAGATCAGCGCTACATGAGTCAATATACTTAACAAACATAAATAATAAACATGATAAATTGAGATATGATTTTAGATTTTCACAGCCAAAATATTTTTGTTGTTTGTTTTTGGGGTGTTATGCCGTGTTACGCTACCTCCTCCCTTAGCCAACGTTTCAGACAGCGTTACAGTGTCCATCATCAGGGCAGATGTGTAAATGTTAGTGGTAAAATATTTGCTTAAGTACTTCGAAGCAATACCGTATTGCCAGCTCCACTCCACTGCGAGCTGGCATAACAGTATACTTGAAGATGGTTTTCTATATAAAGGATATCGGAACACTTTCGAGCGTGTAAACTTGGCCACCCTTACAAATCGGCAATCGCCGAGCATTTAATTGAAACCGGCCATTACTTTGGATTTGTTCCTGAAGTCCTGGGAAGACCCAAAACTTATAGAGCACACCTAATTACAGAGGCAATTGAAATTCATAAAAATCCTATTAACATTAATAGAGACAACGGAGCTTAGCTCAATAGTTCTTGGTGTCCGGTAATTGACGGCTACATCAAAGCTAAATGCAGAAAACCATCTTCAAGTATACTGTAATGCCAGCTCGCAGTGGAGTGGAGCTGGCAACACGGTATTGCTTCGAAGTACTTAAGCACACATTTCACCACTAACATTTACACATCTGCCCTGATGATGGACACTGTAACGCTGTCCGAAACGTTGGCTAAATGAGGAGGTAGCGTAACACGGCATAACACCCCAAAAACAAACAACAAAAATGATAAATGGAGTTTGTCTCTGGAAGCCTGTAGTAGTTTATAAGGGGAGCTCCTTGTTTGAATTTTTGTTTCCAAACCAGTAGTTCTTCACTCAGTGAGAGATTAAGGACATATTCTAAATTAAACGCCTGCGTTCATTTACTGGTATATTTTAGATCTTTTTTTTTACATTAGCTTCACACAAGAGGCCCTGAGGAAAATAATTCCCCTCAGGGCCTATGTCATCTTTGGGGATTCTGTATGGAAGGTATTTTTAGGGAAACGCCACGCAGTAGGTGGGCAGACCCATCCGCCGCCAAGACCATGAAGCAAAACACCCCTGCTAACTCACCAAGCGTTGCGAAATCCACTTGGTGTGACCTATGTTATCCAATAAATGCTTGAAATAAATCATGCATAAAACAATGACAAATTAACTTAACATTTATATTGAACACTATTATATTGAAAATGCAACCATGTTTTTAAAAAGGGCAAATTTTGTTAGTTTTGTGTTTCGACCCGTGACAAAATATCCCTGACAAAATATCCTACCGACGAAACATCCCCTAACAAAATATCTACTAAAACTTAACCTAACCTAACCTAACAAAAAAATGGGACGAAAATAATACAGACATCCTGTAAAGATAATAAATTGTTCAAAAATAGTAAAATGGGACAAAAATAATACAGACATCCTGTAAACATAATAAATTATTGTTCAAAAATAGTAAAATGGGACAAAAATAATACAGACATCCTGTAAACATAATAAATTATTGTTCAAAAATAGTAAAATGGGACAAAAATAATACAGACATCCTGTAAACATAATAAATTATTGTTCAAAAATAGTAAAATGGGACAAAAATAATACAGACATCCTGTAAACATAATAAATTATTGTTCAAAAATAGTATAATGGGACAAAAATAATACAGACATCCTGTAAACATAATAAATTATTGTTCAAAAATAGTATAATGGGACAAAAATAATACAGACATCCTGTAAAGTTAGGTTAGGTACGGTTAGATTAGGTTTTAGTAGATATTTTTTTGGGGATGTTTTGTCCATAGGATATTTTGTCGTGGATATTTTTTCGGGGATATTTTGTCGTGGATATATTTTCGGGGATATTTTGTCGGGGATATTTTGTCGTGGATATTTTGTCGTGGATATTTTGTCGTGGATATTTTTTCGGGGATATTTTGCCAGGGATATTTAATCAGGGATATTTTGTCGTGGATAATTTGTCGTGGATATTTTGTCGTGGATATTTTTTCGGGGATATTTTGCCAGGGATATTTAATCAGGGATATTTTGTCAGGGATATTTTGTCGTGGATATTTTTTTGGGGATATTTTGCCAGGGATATTTAATCAGGGATATTTTGTCGTGGATATTTTTTCGGGGATATTTTGCCAGGGATATTTAATCAGGGATATTTTGTCGGGGATATTTTGTCGGTTTTATTTTGTGGGGGATGTTTTGTCGCTGATGAAAATGCGCATTACCACTTCCAATAAAATGTTAATAATTCTGTCGATTGATTACAGGTGGCCTTCTGAGGATATCTCCTCCCCTTCAAATGTGGTATTCTCCCTCAGCAGGACAGAGCCCCGTCCCCACTACATCTCCAGGAACAACACTACAGGAACTAATGATATACTTCTTGTGGAGATGGACACTATGGACAGGCCCTAAACATCAAGCACCAAAAATAAATGACTTATTTTTATAAATTAATAAATGAATGTAGATATAGGAATGTATTGAAGTTTTGTACATTAGACATTAGAAAACGAAAGATGATTTGTTAGTAAAGAATTTGTTGCAGATTTATTTATTTATTTCACTTGAGGGGTTATATGCAGTCAAAAAGCGATTTTTCAAGAATTTTCCTGAAAAGACATTTTAAAAGAGGAACGTTTGCGCGGCTCGTTTGGGCCCGTTTCATACAAATCTTAATTTTGGATTGAGATCAAAATACCCAACCGAACTGAAAAATTATTTTTGTAATCAAAAGGTACCTATATTAAATTTCTAGTACGGAGATGAACTACATTATTTATTTAAATGAAGACAATATTAGCGAAACTCAATCGAAAATCTGGAGACAAAAAAATCAGAAAATGATATTGGCACCTCTGGGACACGAACCTCCAAATTTTTCTGGTGACTCCAGGTTTTCGATTGAGTTTCGTTAGTATTGTCTTTATTTAATTAAATATTACAATTTGAGGATGTACTCATAAAGTTAAAAATAAAAATAAATATTTTATTTAATTGTAAGATATACGCCATTAAAGATTTCAATGATTCATGATTTTGGAGGCAACTTGGCAAATTATTTATGATTAAATGAAAAACATTAAAAAAATAATTTTACTTCATTTATTTTAAAAATATGATAAAATAAAAATAGACATCATTTTGATGGGTATAAATTTAAACTACAAATTCACAATTTGGGAAGCGGGAATGGGCACCGCCACCCCGGGAATCTTAACTGGATAACCAACACCTCTGCCATAGGTCACCCCAAGTGGTTCGCTACGTTTGGTGATTTAGCAGGGGTGCCCGGGTTCATAGGGTGAGGTGTTGGAGGCGGATGACCAGGACACACTGAACCCCAGATTCCTACCCACCCCTTGAACCTTTTTCCTTCCTTTCCTTGAAAAACCCTCCACACAGCATCCCCAAAGATGACATAGGCCCTGAGGGAAATTATTTTCCTCAGGGCCTCCTGTGTGGAGTTCAATAAAAAAAAAACCTATTTACGTCGGAACATAAATTTGTCTTTTATATATTAGAATTATTAGATGTTTCATTTTATATTTTATCGTGTTTTTGTAATAAATATAGTAACATTATTTTTTCAATTGCCCAAGTTACCTCTAAAATCATGAAACATTAAACCCTTGCGCCGCACATGTGCAGTCACGCGCGGTCTGTGATTCCGCCATGTATGCAAGAATTGAAATCTGGGGGATTGGGCGCGGAATTGAATGGTCTGAAAGTATGTTGCCTGTTATACGCGGATGATGCGGTGCTGATTTCTAACAGTATGGAAGATCTACAGTCTCTCGTGTCTAGGATGAACCAAGTATGTATGAGGAATGAGTTAATGATGAATGTAAGTAAGTCTAAAGTCATGCTGTTTGAAAGAGAGAGTACGAAAACAGTGTGCGATATTGTTGTGAATGATGAATACTTGGAGCAGGTGGATGAGTTTGTTTATCTGGGTAGTATGTTTACGAGAGATGGGAAGGCTGATAGAGATATTGAAAGAAGGGTAAATGCCGGTAACTCCATTAATGGAGGACTGAATGCCGTTGGCGCCATTAAAAAACTGTCAAAAGAAGCGAAACTAGCAGTCCACTATGGAGTCCTGGTACCTACCCTGATGTATGGCAGTGAGGCATGGAACTGGCAGAGGAAGGATGAAAGTAAACTGAATGCTGTTGAAATGAGATCCCTGAGACGTATGTGTGATAAAACCATGTATGATCGTGTTAGAAATGTGGATATCCGCAAAGAATGTAAGGCTGATGTAAGTATAATGAGCAAAATTAAGAAAGGGACCCTCAGATGGTTTGGGCATGTAGAGCGAATGAACGAAGAAAGTAGTGTACAAAGAATATATGGCGCAATTGTGAATGGTAGAAGAAGTCGGGGACACCCGAGGAAGACATGGCACGATCAAGTGAATCAGATACTTGAGACGGGTCATGTCAAAAGTCAGAATAATAGAAGAGTATTTATGAGACGATGTATGAATGTGAGTGAGGCAAAGAGTGTGTGCCAAGATCGAGTTGTTTGGCGGTCCGTCCTCTCTGCCTACCCCTGCGAGAAACTGCGTGATGGTTAGTTAGTTAGTTAGTTAGACTTTAGACTAGGTTTTAGAAGACGACTGAATATTCATGATATGGTATGCAGCAAATAATAAAAAAGTCTTATCAGTATAAATAAAGAAAAAAACATTAATTGGTAATCTCTTTGTAATTTGTACGTAATAGTTTAAGTCTGTGATATCTCAATTTTTTAGACATCTTGTACCGTAATAAGAATACGTTGTTCGCCAAAATGTACCGTAATTACACGGAGGGTGCCAAAATGTTACTTAAAAGCATTCAAGAGGTATATGAGTGTAATGTGTGAGATTTAAAAAGATGTGTTACATGTAATTGTGTAACCTGAAAAATAATACATGAATAAAGATGTGCCCAAAAGAAATGAAACATGTGGCTAGCTCAGATAAAATATCATATCCATTTATTACAAAAAGGTTACAAGAATTAATACTTTAAAATTGGCAATAAGCATGTGACTCTATATTAAAATGTAATTCATAAAATATCTCAAGGTCGCCTAAGGCTCCAAGATAACCTTAGCAAGAGTATATTGTTAAATACTAAACTATAATATGTTACGTGTTAAATTCTAGGAATAATCTAATCGGTAATTAAGAGAAGTGTGGACGCCATCTCATTGCAATTTTACATCCCAACGAGAAAGGATGGTGATTTTAAATTAAAGAGTAAACCATGATAAAAAAATAAACTAAGATGTAATATTACGTGGTTATCGCTCGCCATCTCGCGTACGTAAATCGTCGGCCGATGTTGGAATTCTGGATTGAATGGGAGATCCGTCTCGTGGCTCGCTCCCATAAATAAATCTCGCTCCTAGCCTGACTGTCTTGAATTTCTTCTCCCTCTCCTCGCCTGCCGGTGTCGTTGAAATCATTTCAGTGTGGCCGCACCCATTATATTTCTGTGTAAATTGAATATTGCCATTTGTAGCGGTAGAAACTGCTACATTCTGACACAAAACAACGCTATAAATCAATATAATAACGAAACAAGATAAAATTGTTCAACTGCATATTTGTGCATAATGTATTTACGTAAAATAAAACTAAGTTCTAAATAATATTATACAAATATCATTAAATACTCACCCAACTCTCAATTTTATTCAAGAGATTTTTCAAGCACACAACCAGTTGCACGCGGAATCTGAGACCGCAAATATAAACAAAAGAACACGTTCGTTTGCGACGAATGTTACTGGGGTACTGAGGGGACGTACCTCACCCCCCCCCACCGATGATATCATGGAAGTGCAATTGTCTATTGTTTATAGTTGGCGCATAATCAGTAAAATAAGTTCGCTGCGGTCATATGCAGGAATGTTGGTTATTCAATAAATGGTTCCCGGGGCGGCAGTACTCATATCCGCCTCCCAAACTACCATATTAACTGATCCATATTGTGATCCGTCAAAAAGCTAGCTTACACATTCAATATATTATATCACAATACTTGATAAATATTGATGCATCACCATGAATACTAAACGTGTAGGGTTCATTCTGATCCCAATCATGGATCACAATCCATCAATATGGATCATGATAAATAATATTGAACGTGCGGCCTTCGCCTAAGGCTTGGAATAAACTCCCTCTGGAACTAAGATGCATAACAAGCCCAACAGAATTAAGGTCCAAACTAAAAACCTACCTTTTTAGGCTCTCATACCCTTAAATTAAATATATCTATCTGAGTGTATTATTCTTGTATTGTCTATAATATGTCTTAATCACACTTTTCTTATTGGATTTACATTATTCTAATCCTTACACATCAATCTGTCTCTTACAGAGGTACGAATTACATTTGGAAGATAAATATTCTATTTTTTATAATAAAAACTCTCTTTTTATAACTTTTAAAGGTTATTCCTATCAATGTAATATAGATAGCAATAATAACCTAAATGAAAATATTAAAGAGAACAAAACAAAGGAAAACAGAAAAAGATAATGGTTGCAAATGGGACTCGAACCCAGAACCTCTCGCCTAACCGGGATGTGCGCGTTTACCAATTCCGCCATTGCCACCTTCTGTCAAACTCAAATGTCTCTGTTTCAAATTTTAGAATTAACAATAATGGCAGCCACCTCTGGTCTGGAGCTCCAAAATACCTGAAAAATATCCTCTACTCAATGCAGAAACGGGCGGTCCTTCTGATAAATTTTCCCATCTTAACAGACGGATTGTAATCTTTAGAGCACAGGTGTCGGGTGGGAACGCTATCCTTGTTCTACCGGTATTACAATGGAAGATGCTCCGAGGAACTAGCATCATTGATCCCTTCGGAACTGGTGCATAGTCGGGAAACACGCCAAACGCTTGCCCAAAATTTGTACACGGTTGACATTAGACACATGAGAACGGGTCGTTTCTTCGACTCGTTCTTGTGTTCAACAGCTCGGCTGTGGAATGATTTTCCGGCCTCTATGTTTCCTCCTTCCTACAACACGGGTCTCTTTAAGACCAATGTTCATTCCTACCTCTCAAAAAACAAAAAATAATAATATCTTCAACATTTTTTTTTCTTTTTTTCCATATTATAGGAAACAACCCTTTTTATTGGAAACAATCATTCAAAGAATTGGTTTGTAACCTGGATAGTGTCTTGGATAAATTTATCAGATTTTATTTTATATGAAACTATTGACTTTTTATAAAAGTCTAAACGAATATTCTATTTTTATAAGAAAAACTCCATTTTTATAACTTTTGAAGGTAATTCCCATCAATTTAATGTACCTATCATTGAAAAACGAAAATATGAAAGAGAACAAGACACAGAAAAAGACAATGGTCGCAACTGGTTGGATTCGAGTCCCAGGTGCGACCATTACCTTTTTCTGTTTACTGTGTCTTATTCTCTTTCATATTTTCATTTAGATTATGATTGTTATCTTTGTCTTCATTAATAAATATTCTGATCAAATCATTGTACCTCCCATTGTTAAATTTTGCTTTAGATTTCCTATATTATTATTTAAATATAAACCAGGTTTAAATAAAAGCATTTCCACTAACATGTGTTCCCAATAATGTCCTCTGCAAACTGTATCTAAATGTCTCTAATAAACAATAAACAGTGTTAATCTCTAGTGACCTCCCAGGGAAGTATGCTCCTCTTTATTTTATACATTTTAATGCTACATCACATTCATTGGTCAAATGCATTGTACATATAGTTGTGTATTAGTGACCGACGAACCGGTGGATGCAATCTCGATGACTTTTTACAAAAATGGTGCTATACAAATCATCCAAATATCAATATTATTATACTTGCCTTTATACCTTTCCGACATAGTCACAGCGGAGTACACATGTAGAGCTTGGAGAGCCCTGCCCTGGAGGGAAGCTGCCATCCTTACAGCAGGGAGATGGACAAGAGGAAGGTTGAGAAGTACTTTCCTGATCAGATCTGCTCATTTCAAGCAATGTTTCAATTTTGAATAGTTGTCTCTCACTAGGGCGATACTGAAAGTATCTACCAATTCAGAACGTTGAGTAAATACACAACATATAGAGAAATAACTCATGTAAAATAATAGTATTGAATCTGTCCAGTCCGGGATTTGAAGCCGTGATCTCTGGTCCTGGGCCAAAGAGCTAACGTCTCTGCCGCGGGAGTGCCTCAAATCAACTTGCTATTATTTTATTGACGTAGGTCTAACTACAATTTCGAAGTAGAAACGAAAATTTAAAAAAATAATTTCTTGTTCCAAATCCTTAACCAGAGCTAGAGGGAGTGGTGACCTCACAGTTGATCCCTGACAATTATCTCCCAGAAACAACATTTATAATAAACTTATAATTTTTGTGCATTATTTACTAATTTCAAAGCTTTGATCGATCTCAAAAATGCATTAAATATAATAAGTTGGTATGGATATCAAACGAAGAGAGTGTCAATATTTTATACTTCCTACTCTGCTCTGGTATATACAGTATATAGACAAGTAGTTTTATACTTGATGCTTTTGAATGAAAATATGTTTTATACTTTTGTTATTTAGTGTACATCCTCTCTGCACACTCCTTCGGAGACACTTAGTTATATATTATGTAAGTAGGTATTCTGTATTTTCTCTAGACCGACTGCATATTGTACATAAGTATGTCTGGGGGACAACTGTGGGGGTATCAACTGTAATGGAAGCAGAGGAAGTCATTAGTAATAAGGCAATCTTTTTGTAGAAAAATACAATTTATTGAAATGTATAGTAATTTAGTCAATCAATACATAATGTACATTGGGGAACTATTTCCTTTTAGAGGTTACACACATAATGTTACATTGATATACAGTATTTTAAATTTTCCGATAAATAAGAGCAGGAAAAGCAAAAAAAATACCAATTAAGGGTACCGCCTCCCTGGTAACCATTTAATGGATAACCAACACCCCTGTCATAGGTCACCCCAAGTGATTCGCTAAGTTTGATTTGTGACTTAATAGGTGTTCATGGGGTGAGGTTTATCTAGGTCTTAGTTGCAAACGCGTTTGCTCACCATCTGCATGGCGGGCCGGATCTGGAGAGTCTGCTTGAGAGAGACCCTTTGACCTCTTCAGCCTGACTCTCTCGACCTATCGCCTGGCATCGCAGTGGGAGGGATGGATTCATGCATCCATCACTCCTGTACACACTGACCTCAGGATTCCTTCCATACATCTTATACCGTTTTGCTTCCCAGAACATCCTCTCCTTCATTTCCTTAAAAATAACCTCCACACAGCATCCTCAAAAATGACATAGGCCATGAGAGTATGGTTTTTTTCTCATGGCCTCCTGTGTGGACGTTTTATTAAAAGAAAATTAGAAATATTTTATAGATGCTTTTTCAAAACAAATATATCTCTTCTCTCTCTGGCGTTTATTTAATTGTTTTATTTAGATACAAAATTAGAAAAAATCGAAAAGATTAAACAAAGTGTTAAGGAAATACCAGCAAAAAGAAAAAACAGTAAATACAAAAAAGAGACAAAATATTGGTATTTGTCTACAGTAAATAGGTAGCAAAAGTCAAACATTAAAAGGCAAAGTAAGGTATTTTGAAAATATCAATTTAGAAGTAAATACAACAATTACAAAGAAGAGAAAAAACTATTGTCTATAGAAAACAGCAAAGCCAAACATTAAAAGACAAAGTATGGTATTTAGTAAATATTATTAAAGGAAATGACAGATTAAAATTTAAAATAATATTAGCGAAACATAAAATTAGAAAATTCTAGAAAATTTAAGTTTGAAAATATCGATAGAACTAAATATATTACCAAGTCTTTGTAGCCTTTGTACTGGGGAAGTATTTAAATATTTTGTTTTCGACGAACAAACAAAGAACAACTCTGGAAGTCTCGTTTTACGACAAATGATATTACGACAAAATTTGTAAATAATTCATTATAGAACAGATCTTTAGTTAAAAGTACTTATTGAATTAATAGAGATTATGAAAACATGTTTCATTTTGACGAATTAAATTTTCATTCAATATAAACATTATTTAGTTGTAAAATCAAACAAAATAACAAAAATTGTAATAATGCAATAAAAAAATTCTTTCTTAAACACCAAAGGCAGTATGTACATAAAACAGTAATAATATTAAACACTCCAAGTAAAACATATTTCACCCTATAGTACTTACTCAAGTTAAAACTATATTCTTATCATAAAACATGATCATTTTCATTAATAGCAAAACATCTAAACTATAAAACAATGAATGAATGATTGGTTTAAATCTGAGACAGACCACCTGTAGATGAGTGCATCAATAGACCAGAACCAATAATTAAATTTAGGTACTTAAATCATTTTAAAATCAAAAACAATCAGTTAAAGAAAAAAATCGCAAAATATGTTACGAAAATTATTATAAACACGTTTTTTCAGTTATTTTACAAGTTATATATGAACGAAAAAATAAAAAGTATTTCTTTAAATGTTATTTTAGACATTCACAAAAAGACTTTTGATATACTTTCAACTAGTCGTGTTTTATTAAACATTTTCAGAATTTTCACTTTAATATTATCGCTTTTAAAATTAGCGCGCTCTCTCTAACATTTATATTTACATATCTCTCCTTCTTCATCTTTTTGAGCAGGCCTTAAACAGGAAACAGTGCTTATAAATGCAGAAAATAAACATAAATAAATAATCTTCAAAATCACAGATAATATTGTGTAATAATAAAATAGTATAAACTTATTGTTAACAGTAATTAGTGGGGTAATGACTACAACTAGGTAACTCTGAAATCAGCGTTTTAGAGTTACCCACTAAAAGCATAACTCTCTTTCCTCGTCTATGAATGCTACAACCAGAAAAGTCGTAACGCATTGGAATCATCTACTTATTTAAAAATGTTTTTTGTGAGTATCTTCAAACAACGGTATCGTTTCATTCTATAATTAGATAACTCTAGTTACCACAAGTGTTTTTCCTTGTTTCAATTAGGCAACTAGACTTAGCTAGTTGTAGCACTAAAATTTGTGGAATTGCTGAAGTTGCATTTTTGTATGTTGTAACAACTAGGTAAATCATTCAATTTTTGTTAATAAATACATTAAAAAATGATTAGCCATTTTCTTATTTCAAAAATCTGCGTATTACAGTTCCCAACACATCAATCTATGATTTAACAATACTTATCAGTATAAATATACAACAGTTGATTTATCAGATTGATTACCATCTTATTATTCTATTTCACAACAAAGCTGATTTTATAGTTATCTAGTTGTAGTAATTAGGTACACCACGAGTTTATAATCTAGTTATAAATAGTTGACACATACAGCCTTTGAAGTTAACGATGTTCAAATTATTATTGTCAAATACATACATCCATATTGTTTAAAAATTTGTTACAAAGATTGTGTAAACATTGTATTGGGGAATACAAACCATACATTATTACATAAAATGTTAATGTTATATTAAAATTTATTAAATTCATATTGTTTTGTCTCGCAGCAAATTTTAAATTTCAGTTCCGGATCTTACAAACAATATGAGGATGAATTCTATGATGATATCGTCTCTGTTTAGTTTTAGTAAATAGTTTAGTATGCGCCACTAGACTGTTTGGACAGGTTGGACATCTTACGGTACTTTGAATTATATTTTTTTGGTTTGACTGACGGTTGAACCTTCCTACTCAGGATCTGGTGTCGATAACTCTACCAACCAAGCGAAATTCTGATTGTATAGTAAGGTGGGTCACGAGTGTACGGGAAAAAATCTTGTTTTGATTTGTCTAATAGTGATAAAAGGGTGTTAAATGGAGATATAAAATCACGTAATTTTTTGAATAATATTTGGATAACATCTTCTTCCTCCGGATTGACTTTGAAATTTCAGATAATAGAGAAAAACCCACCCTTGTTAAAACTTAAAAAAAGTGTTAGATAAACCATTAATTTTTTTTTTGATAAAACACGAAATAGAGGGAATATTTTTATTTATTTATTAAAAATATATATTAATATAATTCAAATTATCTCACGGCGGTATATTCAAATACCAGCAAATCCTTTTTACTCTCAAATATCGGCATTATTTTGCGAGACTCAATCTTGGGGACCTTTTGTAAATAATTTCGTAAAAATATACTATATTTGCTATGGATGATTACAAAAAATATGGTGTAAAGGATTCAAAATAACTTTTATATACACTAGAAATAACCCCTTAAAATGAAAATTTTCAAAACTTGAAGTGAATCCGGAGGAAGAAGATCGTATCAGAAATTTGAAAAATTTTAAACACGTCATTTTGAACCCATTTGGCACCTTTTATCGCTCTTAGAATTTATAAATAATATTTTTTTAAATAACCCACCTTACTGTATAGTCCGACATTTATTGCGTGTAATATTGTAGTTTCAGAAAAATGCGTATATATCCGCGGGTGTGTGCGCGATTGCCACGAAATTGTCAACGAGTCTGTCTGCCGAGTTTCAGCTCGATCAGATGTCGAGAAGTGTATGTTCATTTATACAATAATTTAATCTAACAAAATTAAAATTCTAAAATATTTAAAAAGTCACAGCAATGATAGCAGTTTAAGGCCGGGTAATAAATAATCAAAAATCATAAGAAGAAGAGATATGTAAATACTAATGTTAGAGAGAGCGCGCTAATATTAAAAACGATATTAACTAAGCTAAAATTGTGAAAATGTTTAATAAAACACGACTCATAAAATAGAGCAAAAATCGATTCCGCGCGTTTTCATCTCACTACAAAATATCTTCTAAAACTTAACCTAACCTAACGTAACATAACATAACCTAACCTACTAAAAAAATGGGTTAAAAATAATACAGACATCCTGTAAAGACAACAAATTATTGTTCAAAAATACTTATAAGAAATTATGTCGAGGGATATTTTTTCAGGAATATTTTGTCTTGGAATTAAAACGCGCTTAACCGCGAAAATCTCTGGACAAATGCTTATATTGCATTTAAAGATACACTGGTATTTTTTTATACCCATAACATTTTAAATAACCGAATAAAATGTGTTTTAAATCATTTTCGCAGCACACTTTGCGATGTTTTTCTATCGAGGGAATTTCATATAATTTCAGATTCGACTCTACAAGTGTATAGATATTATCTTCAAACATTTCATATATTTTATGCGAAACTTAAAAACTGAAAGTGTTCAAGAGAAATATCTTATAAAACGGTAGAAATTCGGAATTCGTGAGCTCAAAAATCCAATGTTCAAATTTAATATGTTTATGAAGGAGTGCCTAAACAAGCACCACTTACTAAAGCGTAAGTTTCCAGACATGAATTGGAGCTCTGTGAAGTGTTCCTAGACTGAAAATATATATGGTTACTCTACTTTTAATTATATAAAACTAAATCAAGCAAACTTGCTTTGTTAAATAAATAGATTCTGGAGGTCTGCAGGACGGTCGATAAAACCCTATATCAATACGATATTGTCTAAATCCCTCATCTATGCTCACTTATCAGTATTTGCGAGCACGGTCAACTAATTATTTTAATTTATTATAATATTTAAACGTCCATAAGGCTTTTACATACAATGCAGAATATGTTATTACGTATTAAATTACAGCGAAAATGAAAAGTTGATTAAATATACTTTACCAAAAATATAAGAGTTGACACAAAGTAGGTAACATAGATTGTATGTTAAGTAATAAAATATAATCTGCCAATATCCTCCAAAGGGGAGAGGATCTGAATAGACACATACTTCCCCACCTTCCTCTTTCTTATCTCCTCCCCCTCCCTACTTCCTTCAGCCTCACAACATACCGCAATTGGGGATGCCATAGTTTCACTGGTTCCAGACGGGAGCAGCTTGGACCCTTGTGAGGCATTCACATAAAAAAATCAGAGTGTGCAATTGACACGCGGTAGAATTGAAATCTTCAGAAAACTAAAGTTGTCAAGAGTGAGAGGGCTACGAAGCATCATACAAAGAAGAGATCGATTATACTATCTCATTCTCTGGCAGGCTACAGATATTTGTGTTTATTTCTTTTTAGTGTCGCAATCGAGTTTCAAATCACGACGGTGCTAAAGAAGTTTTCAATAAATTTTTTTTTTTTAAATCTGGCGTGTTTTCATTTAATTAGTTACTAGCGGGTACTCGGCATGCGTTGCAATACTTTTAGCAGTGTGGTTATTGAGCGCTCGCTTTCAGCCTAGTAGTCATCTGTTAGCAAATATGGGAGGGTTTGGCGTGTTTTCATTTTATTAGTAACTAGCGGGTATCCGGCATGCGTTGCAATACTTTTAGCAGTGTGGTTATTGAGCGCTCGCTTTCAGCCTAGTAGTCATCTGTTAGCAAATATGGGAGGGTTTGGCGTGTTTTCATTTTATTAGTAACTAGCGGGTATCCGGCATGCGTTGCAATACTTTTAGCAGTGTGGTTATTGAGCGCTCGCTTTCAGCCTAGTAGTCATCTGTTAGCAAATATGGGAGGGTTTGGCGTGTTTTCATTTAATTAGTAACTAGCGGGTATCCGGCATGCGTTGCAATACTTTTAGCAGTGTGGTTATTGAGCGCTCGCTTTCAGCCTAGTAGTCATCTGTTAGCAAATATGGGAGGGTTTGGCGTGTTTTCATTTAATTAGTAACTAGCGGGTATCCGGCATGCGTTGCAATACTTTTAGCAGTGTGGTTATTGAGCGCTCGCTTTCAGCCTAGTAGTCATCTGTTAGCAAATATGGGAGGGTTTGGCGTGTTTTCATTTTATTAGTAACTAGCGGGTATCCGGCATGCGTTGCAATACTTTTAGCAGTGTGGTTATTGAGCGCTCGCTTTCAGCCTAGTAGTCATCTGTTAGCAAATATGGGAGGGTTTGGCGTGTTTTCATTTTATTAGTAACTAGCGGGTACCCGGCATGCATTGCAATACTTTTAGCAGTGTGGTTATTGAGCGCTCGCTTTCAGCCTAGTAGTCATCTGTTAGCAAATATGGGAGGGTTTGGCGTGTTTTCATTTTATTAGTAACTAGCGGGTATCCGGCATGCGTTGCAATACTTTTAGCAGTGTGGTTATTGAGCGCTCGCTTTCAGCCTAGTAGTCATCTGTTAGCAAATATGGGAGGGTTTGGCGTGTTTTCATTTTATTAGTAACTAGCGGGTATCCGGCATGCGTTGCAATACTTTTAGCAGTGTGGTTATTGAGCGCTCGCTTTCAGCCTAGTAGTCATCTGTTAGCAAATATGGGAGGGTTTGGCGTGTTTTCATTTTATTAGTAACTAGCGGGTATCCGGCATGCGTTGCAATACTTTTAGCAGTGTGGTTATTGAGCGCTCGCTTTCAGCCTAGTAGTCATCTGTTAGCAAATATGGGAGGGTTTGGCGTGTTTCCATTTTATTAGTAACTAGCGGGTACCCGGCATGCGTTGCAATACTTTTCAAATAAATAAATTGGATATCCTTTCTCATGCGTTCCCCGTCCTCCCGCCAACCACACCTCCTTCGTTACCCTCCCCCTCCTGCCTTCCCTCCCTGCCGCTAAAATATATGAAATACACATTTTAAAACTATTCGCGCACCTTCTGTAATATTTTTTTTATATAAATATTATAACATCAGAGTTTACCATTATATATAGCCTATAACCTGCGCAGATGTGCGCACAATAAATTACCAAAGTTTCATCACAATTAGCAGGGTTGCCCGGGTTCATAGGTGAGATTTGTCTGGGTTATTGTTTTTGGCGGCGAAGGCTTCTGCCCACCAGCTGCATGGCAGGCTGGATCGGGAGAGAGTGAGAGCCACTTTGACTTCTCCAGCCGTACTCTCTCGGAACATCGCCTTGCACCACCCCTTATACACTTTTCCTTCACAAAACTTCCTCTCCTTCCTTTTCTAAAAAAGTCTCTCTACACAGCATACCCAAAGATGACATAGGCCCTGAAGGGATTTTTTTCCTCAGGGCCTCCTGTGTGGAGCTAATGTAAAAAAAACGGTTGAACCATATGGCCGCTCGTGAAATACGAACAAACAAACAAGCAAACAAATATTGATTTTTATATATAAGTTAAGATTTGTAAACAAATTAGTTAATAAATACATAACCAGTGAAATAATACCAACTTCTTGTTCACATATCATTCTGTTCTAAATTCATAATTAGGGAATTTGTTTTTAAACTCGGATAAATTTTTCCAAATATCGCTTTCTTTAACGGAAGCTTGTTTATCTACAAGAGACTTCACTATGGACCATTCTCCCCTATTTATAGCACAACCGAGAGCTTCACCACCATCCGCGTTAACATCAGCTCCCTCGTCTATCAGGGCTTGCATCACATCCCATTTTCCCTCCCACGATGCCCATGTCAGTGGGGTCCTAAAGTATTTATCTAGTCTGTCAGGGTTTGCCCCGTGCTGCAAAAGATATTTCACTATTGGAAGATAGCCCGCTGCCGCCGCTGAGTGTAATAGTGTCTCACCTCGATTATTTGTGGATTTTATGTCGGAACCATTTTTAACAAGATACTCTACAACAGAAAGGTTGCCCCCCCTTACCTCGCGATGTAGAACAGTTTCACCGTATTTATCTGTGAATTTTAAATCACCACCATTTTTAACGAGAAATTCTACAATTAGTAACTGTCCATTAGCGGCCGCGAGCATAAGAGCGGTATCGTCTAGTACACAGCGGATATTAATATCTGCACCGCGTTCTTTTAAGAACTTGACAATATCCAGGTGACCGTACTGTGCAGCTATAACTAAAGGAGTTCTTCCATAATAATCGCACCGTGTCATTAATACATTAAACAGAGGGACAGAGGATTGCTCCGCAAGCAGACGGACCACATCGAGGTGGCCCCGCTCTGCAGCGAGATAAAGGACAGTAAAATAGCCGAAATACTCCTCGTCGACATCTCTGTCAACCTTATGTTCGAACAATAGAACACAATAACGTTCGATGTTATTGTGTAATCGCTCAGATAATATTTGTTTTACAACGTTAACATCATTGTAACGTACAGCATTGATAAACGAATAAGTTAGTGAATAAACATCTCTTAACCTCTCAGATGCTCTTGAGAAATTACTCGACTCCCTTTCCCGGAAATAATTAGAAATGGCTTTTTTATTTAAGTCTCGATTATTTGAATTAAATAATAAACCGAAAAAAAACATTATCTGTGTTTCATGACTACACGTTTCTATAGATTGTATAATATTTGTTACTATTCGGTTCGATGTTGAGTTACTCTTAACATTTAAACTATTCGGCTCATCCAGTATATCTAGTGCTGCGCGACACTTAATGTCTTGTTGTATAAAGAAAGAAACGTAATCTTCTGGAGAACTTTCTTTGAGAGGAGAAAATTCACTGACTAAAAATGCTACAATATGTTCATTTTGTTCTTGGACGGCGATGTGAAGCGCGGTTTGGTGTTCATGGTCTCTAAAAACGGCACTGTCCTCGCGCCACAGTTGACTAATAATATGTTGGGTGTTTAATATCGGTATTTCGCCTAATTCAACATTCATAAATATTCTTATGACCTTGCTGTCCGGGTGTAGCAATATTTGCGGCAAAAGTACGTTTTTAATCAATTGATCCTTAAATGTGATGTCCGGTCGATTAATCCATTGGACGACCATCTTCGCACAGAAATATTCTGCATACGTCCGATGGATAAAACGAAATTCCCCATTACCCGACGATTGTATTAAACCAACCCTACTCAATTTAACTAGCTTCTGATCCGTTTTGGCTACAAAGTTCTTATTATAAAATTCAGAAAAAAATAATTTTAAACCAAGTTCTCCGTGATCTTTGTTTAAGGACTCGGTATATTCCGATATTTCATCTTCATCCAACGCTATTCCTTTTAATGTCTTGTCATGTAAATAAATGTTATATTTCAGACTTATAAACTGTTTGAACAAATTTGGTGCACTAACGATATCTATTTTTTTATATAAATCTTCTAAGGACTGAATCAACAAATCACTTTGTGGCCTGAATACTTCGGCCAACATCCTCAGCTGCAGGGGTATCCCCATGAAGCAGTCCATGTCTGGCCCCAGTACTAGCTTCGCTCGTTGGAGCACCTTTGCTGCATATTCCTCGAGTCGCTTTTCAAATCTTTCAAGATTGATTCCCAGCTCAATGGGAAGAAAGGACCTCCAAAACTTAAACAAAAAATCTTTTTGCTCTTGTAAGGTGAGCATTACGAATGACGTAGAGAATTGACCTAATTCTGTTTCCAATGAATCTTTTAAATATTTTCGCGAAGTCAGAAATATTTGAATGGCTGGTTTACTTTGCAAAAAGGCAAAGACTTTTATTAGTTTATCTTTAGAGCTCTCTTTATCTTTAGTGTAGTCGTCCATCTCGTCAAAGCCGTCAAACAACAGAACAACCCGCCTGGAACCCGTCTTACTTTGTATCACATTCTCTAACAAGCCTCGAGCCAGATTGCGATATGCCGAATCAACACCATTGCAACACTCACTTAATATAAAACTTGCAACCTCTTTAGGATCTAATTTATCCGGTAATCTATCTATATGAGCTTTGAATTGTTTTACTTCTATATAAATTACCCACGCTGCTTCAATGAGCCTTGACAAACTTGCCAGGGATGTGGTTTTCCCCATCCCTGGCTCGTCTGTTATAATTACCAATCTACGATCTGTTAGACTCAATATTCGTTCATCTAGTGGCTTAAATGAATCCGTGGACATGTGAGGTCTAAGACTTTTCACAGAGCCGTGAGAATATCGCCACTCTAATACACCCCTTTTATCACTCGCTTCAAGTGTATCTCTCTCATCGCTTTCATCACTCCTTTCAAATGTATCACTATCATCGCTTTCATCACTCCTTTCAAATTTATCACTATCATCGCCTTCATCACTCGCTTCAAGTGTATCTCTCTCATCGCTTTCATCACTCCTTTCAAATGTATCACTATCATCGCTTTCATCACTCCTTTCAAATGTATCACTATCATCGCCTTCATCACTCGCTTCAAATGTATCATTCTCATCACTTTTATTCAGTTTATCTCTTTCAGCCAGTCTTACGAAGTGAATATTCTTATCAGAATTTTTCTGTATTATATCCGCCTCCTTTTCTTTCGTAGCAACAAATAAAACCTTTTCGAAAGCTTTTTCGTTCGTATATTCTTCTATCATTCCCAAGAGTGAGGTCTTTTGATCCTCACTACAAATAACAAACATGTCATTAGCAAGCATATCTTTCATAAAATATTGTATGTTAATCATCATTCGATGTTCAAACTTCCTGGTTACGTAAAACGAGTAATTAAATATGTGTGTGCATCTGATGTCTGTTCTGGCATCCCCAGATACTTCAAACAGATAAATAGTGTTACGTTGGTTCTTATCGCAGATATCTTTAAAGATCTGCTCTGTATCTCCCTCGGCGAGAATGATCTTCTCCTCGAGCTGCTCCCCGGCAGCCCAAGTCTCCAGATCTTCGCGGTTCAATCCGCTGATCACCACCAGAGTATCAAGTAAATTTGCGCAATATAAGACGTGTTCCTTGCTTGTTTCAATATTTGTTGTTATGAATGGCATTTGAAGATCTTTAATGAGTGGTCGAGTGTCTTTTATGTCAAAAATATAATCTTTGTCACATGCAATTTTCTTAAAGATATCCGAATGAATGAATTGATTTATTTCTTCAGTCGAACAGTTTTTATCCAATAAATTATTAAAGCTGTATAATTCGTTCCCTGTTGATATGCAATTTCTATTAAGAACACATTCTTGAGACCGATCACTCAAGTTTAGTAGATTAATTTGATGTTCGGCAATAAATGCATGTACATAAATATTTTCAAAAGAATTGAACACGTCTATTGCGTGCGACGATATAAAAACAAGTTTTTTGAAGTTATTGGGATAGTATTGTACGTTGTAATAGTTTAAGAAAGAGCGAAGGTCTGAACATACAGTTGAAGTTGATGTACCATCAACGATCATCAGATTATCTTGATTAATTGGTGAACCGTTATTTTGCAAAAGTGTCTGTAGCCGTGGCCAATCTACGACAGTGTAATGATTCTCATTTATGTATTTATTAAGTGACTGAGAAATAACAAAGCTTTCTTTGATTTGGGAGAATATATTTAGAAGGCGGATAATTTCAAACGCACCGTCTAGAGTTATAATGGAGAGGACTCGGGCAGTGTCCGAAAGCAAGAATTCCCGGAGCCCTATTGAGTCGATGAAATTTACCGACGACTTCGATAATGAGTTTAGAAAGCTTTGTCCCGCAGTGCGGTAAAACATGTCAAAAGTTTGAGTCAAATCCACAATCTGCTTCCTCACTATCTCCGTGAAATCTGTCTCGAACCACCGCATTACCTGCTTCAGTCTGTTAGCAAATTCATTTATCAAATGATTAGGCTTGCAGGTTATTGTTTGATTAGCATTATCGATTTCAAAATCTGGAAAGAATAATTTACCTTTTTCAAATTTTAATTTTTTATCTGAAACAAATTTGTTTAGAACGTTGTTAGTACTTGGGTGCCCTTGAATTCTCGCCAGCTGATTAAGAACATACAATTCATTGTCAGAAAATATTTTTAAATAACATTTTTGAATTACTTCTCTGTCTGATTGAAGCCTGGAAGAGTCCGTATTGTACCGTTGAATTTTTTTATATAATAATTCATTCGTTTCTTTTCCTAAATCTTTGTGATATTTAATGCCGTGTTTCAACGCGCCTTTTCCAAAAAGTAATACAAATTCATTGGTGTTTTTTGCCCAGTCCAATACTTCGTGTATATCCAAATTGTCTCTAAATGCAGTCACAAAATTATCGATCCCGTGAGTCGTCTTATTATAGAGGACAGTTCTCCTTTGCAACATTTTAAAGTTTTCAATGTCAATTATTACCCGATGTAGAGTCCCGAGATGCGCGCCTAAAGTGTTAATACGGTTTGGCGCCGACACATAAATCTTAATGTCCAACCTGTCCAAAATGTTTGTGGTATATCTATCATAATAGTCATTCCGTATTTTGTTCAACATGGTCTTAACCCCCGGACTGTCAAATACTACGATCTTAGCGTGAATTCCGCCGCTGGTGTTCTTCACTAGCTTACCGCCCGACTCCATCAGACACTGGACGGTGAAGGCAGTAATCTGAGCCAACCAGCCCCCGAGGGAGTGGCCCGTTATGACTAGATTGTACCTTCTCCCATGTTGAGTGTTCACTATAAAAATCACTTGCCTGATGAGTTCCACAAAGGTAACTGCGGAGTTTGTACAAGGCATGTATTTTTTCAAGCAGATGCCGAAAATATCGGTGATCAGCGCTCCCGGCGAAAGTATTTTTGTTCCCCGGTGTGACACCACTACTTTTTGCAAAGCAGTGTTCACGTAGGCTGCTCCAAAGTATCCGTTGTCGCTGTCAGAGTTGGATCCAGTGGTCAGGAGACGCCAGCCCCCCTCGGGTTCATCCAACATCTCCCAGTCAGATAGAATTTTAGCTTCAGTTGTAAATGACTTCTCCTGGGTATATACTTTGGCTGAAAACAGCGCCAGGGTGAGGTCACTGGGGTGAGGGTCTGTATTCAAGATGTCCAGAGGGTGCTTCGGCGACTCCAGCAGGAGGGATTCTACTAACGGTTCTAACGGCGAGCTTTTCAGCCTTCTGTCGATCTCCATGGCTGGGGAGATGTGAGGTGTGATTTACCTGAAACAATAATTCTTCATGATGTCGCATAATACCACATGATGCAAAATGGAAGTATTTTTTTACATGAGCTCTTCAGGGCCTATGTCATCTTTGGGGATTCTGTGTGGAGGGTTTTTAAGGAAAGTAAGGGGAGGAGAGTTGTGAGAAGGAAAAAAAGGCTTAAGGGGTGGGTAGGAATCTGGGGATTAGTGTGTCCAGGTCACCTGCCACGAAGACCTAGACAAACCTCACCAAGACATGGCAGAGGTGTTGATTATCCAAAAAATTGTTCCCGGGGAGGCGGTACCCATTCTCGCCTCCCAAATTGTGTCTACGATAAAACCCTGTATCAACACGATATTGACTAAACCCGTCATCTATGTTCAGTAATAAATATTTGCGAGCACGGTCAACAATTGATATGAAATATTTCAACCGATAATTGACAAATTTTGGCGCAGCCTCCTGAGTATCAGATAAGCTGCCAACATACAAAACATTTTCATTAATGTCGTTAGTTATGCAAAATAACCGGTTTATTGATGAATGGGGTGAACTAACGAAGCTCTTAGAATAGAAAGAAATGGTATACGCGATCCATAGACATAAATAATTCATCAAAGACGCGATCAATTTATTCCATTTGATCTTGGAGAAACGAAAGTGTTCTAAATATGACTAAAGATCTCATTAAACAATTAACACCAATTTAATCTCATAAAGTTGATGCTTAGCGCCAATATAATTAAAGTTAGTCTTTCAAACCGAACTTTTTTTTTCAGAACCGTTTGTAATTTGCATATGTAAATCCATAGACAGATCCGCCGATGTCGCCATTGTACATCGATTTTTATTTATTTATTTACACATATACTGCACAATATGTAGGTACCATTAACACAATTGACATAACGAATAAATATTACAGCAACAAAAAACAGTAATGAAAAACTAGCAGTTAAAAGGTATAAAGTATTAGTATAAAGTGTAAAGTATGAAGTACAAACTATAAAGTAAAAAGAAAAAAATTATAAGATAGTAAAAAGTAAAATGTAGAAATATAAAATATTTACAAAGCGTGAAATATAAAATGTAAGAAATCCTCATAAGAGCATGAGAAAAAATGATATAAATTAATAAATAAACAAAAATTTTAACAAAACAAAAAAAGACTTCAAAAAATGCACTAAAAAGTAAAAAAATAATTTCGTGTTCTTCTACAACTTCATAATCAACTTACTTTTTCTAATCATCAATATGTAGGTACGATTGTTACTTTTGGAGTCGCTGTCAGTCAAGGTAGGTTTGTAACTACATACATAGTTATAGGTGAGGTGTGCTTGTATCGCACAAGCGACTTGACGAGGCGAGAGGCAAGAGCGGAGCCGCGGCGGCGCGGGGAGCTGTCAAGTGAACCCTTTACCTTTGGCCGGGTACCTTTGCTGACACCGACTCCAAAAATAACAATCGTACCTACATATTGATGATTAGAAAAAGTAAGTTGATTATGAAGTTGTAGAAGAATACGAAATTATTTTTTTACTTTTTAGTGCATTTTTTGAAGTCGTTTTTTGTTTTGTTAAAATTTTTGTTTATTTTTTGATTTTTAGTGAATCTGAAGTACGCTAACTAATTTGTCTGAATATGGGTAAACCTACTAAACGTACTGCTCATATGAGACAGACATAATTTGACCATAGCGACGTTAAGGTCAAATTAAGAGATTCGGCCGAGTTTCGTTAATTTGTCATGGATCCGATAATCAGAACCTAACCAAACTCTCAATAAATTACCCTTGAAGTACATCCTTTCCAATAAAAAAGAATCATCGAAATCGGTTGGCGTGATATTGAGTTATTCGTCCATTTGTCGCGCACATACTTATGCAAATTTAAGACTTATATGGTTTTCTCATAGATGCTATTGTCAGAAATGGACCAAATTAAAATGGGACCACACGGAAAGCATCAGCTTTCAAATAAAAAAGAATCATTAATATCGGTTCACCCAGTCAAAAGTTCTGGCGTAACAAACATAAAAATAAAAAAAAAAATAAAAAAATAAATAAATAAATAAAAAATAAAAAATACAGTCGAATTGAGAACCTCCTCCTTTTTGAAGTCGTTTAAAAATAAAATAATGAATAGGTAGGTATTATGGATTATGCCAACCGACGCGATAAATTTAACATGGACCTATGATTTCTAGTGAATTAATAATTTTAGAGTGCAAGTACTGGTAGGCATATTATGTTTACATTATATATTATATTTACGTGGTACTAGCAGACAAAATTTGTTTAATGCATCTTTTGTATGAGGCCAGATTAACGGCGAGATCGATATTAGCATTTTTATTGCCTAAAGTATGCAAGCGATTTATTGTTGAATAGCCAACGTCCGTTGAACGGACAGGGCAGGAGAAGAAGAAGAAGAATCAAAAGGTGTATCAAATCTCTAGAACGGATTTGAGCTACTTTAATTAGTTTTGCTTTAAATTACAAGATTTAATTAAGCCAATTAAGATTTTAATATTTCATGATTTTAGAGGCAACTTGGGCGAATTATTTGCGAGTGTTTTAAAAAATAATTTAAGAAAAATGGAGTATTTGAGTAATGGTGAATAATCTAATTTCTCTCAGGACCTATGTCATTTTATGGAATGCTGTGTGAAGAGTTTTATAGAGAGATGGGGGGGGGGGGGTTGATGGAGAGAGTGGAGTGGAGAGAGGGAAGGTGGAGGAGGCGGAGTGGGATGGGAGAGGGGGGACGGAAGGAAGGGGGTGGGATGGAGGAAGGTGGGTGGAGGTGGAGTGCGAAGGGGTATGGGGAAGGGTGATGGGGGAGGGAAGGAAGGGGGATGGGCAGGGGTGGAGGAGGGTGAGGGAGGAGGAGGGGAGTGGAGTGGTGAGAGGGAAGGTGGACCATGCGAGCGAAGCCGCGGAAAAAAGCTAGTATTATAATAGTGGTAAAATGATCATTGTGCCACTATTTTTGCTTGAGTTCTAGTAAAACGTTATTTTATAGAAATGACATATTCGCCACAATAACATTTTTAAGAATTGTGCCGTTTTTATAGTAAATAGAATAGATATCCAGAAACATTTCTGCATACTTAACTCAAAAATGCATTTTTTGGACTTGTGCCACTTTTATTCCCCGGATGCGAAATACGAGTTTATGGTTGTGTGTGTGAACACAGCTAATTGCCGATTTCAGAAAGTATAAAACAATCGAGAGAATTACGTAAAACGGGTGGTTAAATTGATTGAAAAGCGCATATTTAACAGAAGCAATTTCTTTCACTCTTGTTTTTACTATAGCAACAGTAGAAACATATGGCCCTGAATAAATCAATTATAATAAACTAGCAGACCCGGCCACACGTTGCTGTGGCTAACGAAACACAACGCCATTTACCCAACCTTTATAAAATCCACACCATCCGCTCGCCAGCTGCCCGCTGCCCGCTGCCCGTTGCCTAAATTGAATATTTGAATTTCTCGGCTTTTCTCTACTATAATAAGCATTTATTATACATATAAACCTTCCTCTTAAATCACTCTATCTATCCTTGACAAATTACATACGTAAACCTTCCTCGCGAAACACTATCTATTGGTGAAAACCGCATGAAAATCCGTTTAGTAGTTTTCGAGTTTATCGCAAACAGACAGACAGACAGACAGAAAGACGGCGCGGGGGACTTTACTTTATAATATGTAGAGAAGAGATAGAGATATAGCAACACCTTGCTTAACTCGCCCCCGTGCAGAATGTCGGCAGATGCTATTTTGAACGTATTGAGCCATGCTGCGTTATATTATTAATTATTACTGACTAAATGTAAACAAAAAACGTCTGTTTAAATAACAAAATGAAATATAAAGTTGAGAGCGTCTGTTGATGACGTGGGCCAGAAGAAATGTGCACATGTCTTTACAGATTATTTTTAATTTTTATTATGTTTAGAAATCAAACAGTTATTTATTTATGAGACCTTTAAATAATAAAATGAGTAAATTAATAAAGAAGAATTAAGTTCAGTTAATTATGTTATATATTTTATACAGGGTACACCGATCGTCTAGGTCCGTGGTCGTCAAACTGCGGCCCGTGACGGATATTTGTGCGGCCCGCACAAATATCCGTCGTCTGTCGTCTTCTTTTTAAATATATATTTTTGAAGTATAATTATACTATCCGTTTTTATTCACAAATATCTGCCGTTTAATTACAAATATTATTTTTTTCATGTACAATTGTACTATCCGATTTTTTACGGCCCGCACATATATCAGCGGTTTTCTTTTTAAATATATATATTTTTTTCATGTACAATTATATTATCCGTTTTTTTGCGGCCCCCACAAATCTGCGTTTTCTTTATAAATATATATGTTTTTTTTCATGTACAATTAATTATATTATCCGTTTTTTTATACAATTAATTATATTGTCAGATAACTTATAAGATTTTCTCGGCCAAAAGCATTTTCGTTATTTGTTTTTGGGGTATTATGCCGTGTTGCGCTACCTCCTTCTTCAGCCAATGTTTCGGACATCGTTGCAGTGTCCATCATCAGGGCAGATCCAAAAATAAATAACGAAAATTATATTGTAGTTTGAGACTTTCAGGGGGGCAGTAGAAGACCCAGAGAAAATTAGAGGGCGTAGAGATGGCACAGTGAGGGTGTAAGGTAAAAACAATGGTCTAAAAAAGACAAAAAAATACGCTTATCACGTACTAATAAAGCAAAATAAACTAATTTTTGATATTGTGTATATGTAATCATTTTTATCACGTGTGCGAAAATTCACACATTTCGATAGTTCGGGAAGTGGTTAAGAATTGAGCTGAAAGATTCTATTACAGATACACACAATTAAAAAAATATAAATATATTGACACTTTACCATTAACACAAGAAGGAAGGAAGCAGCAATCCAGTACTTAAATACAAAATAATTTCTTTGTTAACTTGCTAAACAAAAAGGTACAACACCCCCCCCCCCCCGAAATCATAAGTGTGCGGCCCGCGGTGATTGTCATTGTCCTCACATTGTCCTACCGCTGGTCTAGGTGATTAGGCAGACATATTAAATAATCTAAATTTTAATTGAGTATGCATTTATTAGTAAAAGTGTACCCTCTATCTGATACAATTATTCAATTATAATGCAAAAAACTTGTTGTGAAATAAAAAAATGATGTTTTTTGGGTTACTAGTAGTAAATTTTAAAATGTCATACTAATGTACCGGAGCGTCACGCTTACCAGTGTTATTTTATAGCATATTTAATGTATAAAACACAGTCACGTGTAATATATTTCGTTTATTGTGAGTTTACGAATATTAGTTTCCTTATAATCTCAACACTTAATACTTGGAGATGTCTGACTAATACATGAGGTAATTAACAAACTTATACCTATATAATTATTATATTAAAATAAATCCGATACAGACGTGACTTATTTTGTCAGTGATTTCTGACATTATTTGGAGTAAAAAATATAAATTAAATTTCGGTAAACTTTCATATGATTTGACACGCTAAAGCCGTGGTCGTCAAACTGCGGCCCGCGACGGATATTTGTTTGCGTTTTCTTATAAAATATATTTTTTTTCGTGTACAATAATTATACTATCCGGTTTTTTGCGGCCCGCAATATCTGCCGTTATCTTTCTAAATATTTTTTTTTCATGTACAATTAAATATATTATCCGTTTTCTTACAATTAATTATATTGTCGTTTGTGACTTTCAGGGGGGCAGTAGAAGACCCAAATAAAATTAGAGGGCGTAGAGATGGCACAGTGAGGGTGTAGGTAGGTAAAAAAAAATATGGCCATAAAAGACCAAAAAAAAAACAAGCTTATCACGTACTAATACAGCAAAATAAACTTTAATATTGGTAATTTTTGTTATTGTATGTATTGTTATCATTTTTTCACGTGTGCGAAAATACACATTTTTTAATATAATATTATGATTTTACGTGAATTATTATTAAGAATTGACACTATTTCATGAACACAAGAAGGAAGGAAGTGGCAACCCGGTATTAACACAAAATAAAAGCTTTTTTAATTTGCTAAACAAAAAGGTAAAACACCACCCCCCCCCCCCCGAAATCATAAGATACCTTACATTGTCCAATGTGGCCATTGACCAGAAAAGTGTGACGACCGCTGCGCTAGAGGCTTGATTTAAAAAGAAGAAGATGGAGAGATACGAAATTAGGCATGTTAGAGGAGAGCGCTAACATTTACAGCGACAAAATCGATGCGAAAATTGCGAAAATGTTTAATTTAACGACTCGTTTAAAACAGAGCAAAATTTTTGTTGGGACTGTCTCAAGTATAATTTATAGAAACATTGTGAATTTTTTCGTACATATAACTTTTAAAATAATCGAAACAGACTGGAAAAAAATAATTTTCGGAGCATACTTTGCGATTTTTTTCTATCGAGGGAATTTCATATAATTTGCGTTTCGGCGCGGTGAATGTATAGATATTATTCTGACCGGTCAGTGGTTGAGTGGACATAGCGCTTGGATCCCATCCGGGCGTCGCGTGTTCAATTCCTCGGCTGATTTTCGGCTTTCTGTGGTGGTAGTAGGAGATTTTCAAACATTGTTGGGTTATTCGTAACCCGTTTGCTTTTTTTTTTTTAATTATCTTTGGAAATAACATATATTTTTTAAGAGCTTAAAAACTTTAAATATTTAAGGGGGATTTGCAAGAAATCGGTAGAAATTCGGGTAGCGGACCCTTAAGAGAAAAAATGGTGGCGTTTTGTCAATACAATTTCCATTAAGGGTTTTGACTCTAGTGCAAATATAATATTATATATAAAGTAAAGTTATCGACCATTAACTTGATTTTTTGAAATTTGCGTAAAAAAAGCTTTTCTATACAAACGTATTCCCCGTTTATCTCTCTGGATTTTGACCCTAGAGCAAATTTTTTTTTTACATAATATAGATATTGACCACTAGCGTGTCGGTACGTTTTGTTTTTTTTTGATAATTTACTTCTCATAGAAGTTACGACCTTCCAAAAATGAATAAAATTGCCTAATTTAAACGCCGTCAAAAAACGTTCAGTATACAAACTAAACAATGTATTTTGAAAAAAAGCAAAACGTACCGACATAGAATATTTTCTTTTAATACAGTTAGTGAAAAAAAATTTTTAAATCCGTCTAGTTTTGGAGAAGAAAAATGGGGAATACAAAACATCGATTTCGAAGATTTTATTTAGGTATTTTCGGCCCGACGTGCAGGTGTCCCTTTCGCTCATTTCTCCTGAGGGGGGCCGGGGAACGTGGGTTTTGACAAATACATACATATAATGCGAAGTAGTGATGTAAAGAATTTTATCGGTAGACTAGTGTTGTCCTTGCCCGAGTAATCGATATTTTTTATTCGTTTTTTTTCTGTTTAGTGACTCATCGCGGTATACCAATACTGACCGAGCTTTCATACTAAAATTGTGCAAAATTAAATTTTTTTATGTCAAGTACTATAATAAATTTTCAATTTGGGAGGCGTTTTAGGTACCATCGCCCCGGGAACCATTTATTGGATAACCAACACCCCCGCCACTTGGTCACCGCAAGTGGTCCTCTATGTTTGGTGACAGAGCCTGGGTTCCCGGGTTCACGGATGAGGTCTGCATGGGTTTTGGTGGCGGATAATTTTGTCCACTTACTGCGTGGCGGGCCGGATTGGGAGAAACTGGAAGAGGAAGATCTTTTGATCTCTACAGCTGGACTCTCCACCATCATTTCATACTTTTACCTACCTTTTCCCTACCCAAAACTTCCTTTCCTTCCTTATCCTAAAAATACCCTCCACACAGCTTCTCCAATGATGTCCAACAACTTCTCCAACAAAGTCCCTGAGCGATTATTTTTCCTCGGTGCCTCCAATGTGAGGTTTATGTTTTTAAAAAAAATCTGTTTCAAATTTTTAGTTGAGAGTCGCTTACATTGCCTTCAGTGATTAATTGAAATTTTTTGTTTGTAAACACTTTATTGTACAAAATTTTTTACCACTATACAATGAATTTTAAACAATTTATGATTTAGATCTTTCTCTCGCCGGTAAATTTCTTGATATGCGACCGTCAATTGTTTCTGGTAAAAGGCATTGGTGGTAGAAGTTTTTCTAACAGTGGTTCAATTTTTTGCCAGATTGAATCGTCCCTTTCAATTTTTTCATACGGCAAACCTTTAGGACTCCACACGACAAAATAACAGTATTTACGACGAGTAATGTGTAACTGGCCTTGTACTTGGTAGAAGTAATTGTGATTCCGTTTTAATGTTGAAGCATTGTCTTCAATTTTACAGTTATCAATTTTTTTTGTTCAAATCCTTCTTCTGGTGACATATTTACTATACTATATGGGCATTTCACTTCAATTATAGAATCCTTGCCAAAAAGGCCATCCGGACTTGCCGCTAAAAAGTTTTTGTTTTCATCGATAAATAGTCCACAGGCGAATACCTCTAATTTTGTTTCTTTTGTAAATTGCTCAATTGCTTGGTTTTCATTTTCTTTCCCATAATTTGTGGCCATATTTCCTTTAAATGGCGAGTACAGTAGCGAGTTTAATACTCTCGCAACTGAAGTTTTTGGCCGTAGCTTACATATTTTTGTCCAAAGTTAGAAGCTGTAAGCCGCTTACGCCTTTCAATTGTCCACAAATTATTATTGCTTTGGCCCACCGTATTCCTTTCGAGTTCATCCTTATTCGATGGAGATAATTCTTTGAAAAATTCCTCTTTATCGTTTCAAATAATTCAGCTGGCATATCTGGATCTAATTCCAATTGACCATAATTTTCATCAGGCCCTGTAACTTTTTTTCTCTTTTCTGTCGTGTTTTCGTAATACCTTAGTTTTATTTTTCGACACCTCTGTATTGTCTCCTTCGAACGTCGTTTTCTTTCAATAAAATGCTTCGTGTAGTTGCCAGGACTGTGGCCTTGGATTTTTTTTGTATTCGTGAATGGGTTGTCATTTCACTATTCCACGAAGTTACTGCTCAAGAAGCTCAACTGCTGAAGTTATCCCATTTTTGTAAAATTTGCTCTTTTTCCGCCTATAAATTTGGCTATAACGTTGTTGAATTGCTCCACAGTGTTATTTGTCACGTTAATAATAAGACTTTCTGCATTTGCTATTAGAGACGACAATAATTGTTGAATATCAGTCCTGTTCCACAATCTTGAAGATCGCTTACTAAATTTGGATCATTAGTATACTTCTCCGACTTGCAATAGTATGACGAACATTTTGTATGATCACCAAAAACATGGTTTGCGGCATTTTTTTGTCCATTTTCAGATTTTTTACTTTATCACTTTGTGCCGTGTTTTCTTGCTCTTTTCTGTAATTTACTGCTCAAACTATAGCTTTTCTCATACGTAAAACGTTTGCTTCAACCTTTTTCCTTATGTGAACTGGTACAAAGCCTTTAGCGTTGTTGGTTTTTTTTCTAAGTGCTTTTATTTTATTGCAAAAATTGCGAAGTAAGTGATTTTTGCACTTTTTTTTGTACTATGAAGTTGGGCCTGAAGCCTTGGGTTGAAGTTTCGCTAATATTGTCTTCATGTAATTAAATATTACAATTTAAGGTTTTATAAAGTTGAAAATAAAAATAAAAAGTTTTGAAGTTTAAAAAAATTATATATTTGTTTCCTTTATTTCAAACTGACTGTAATAAATATTTAAAAAAAATGTGTAGGTAAATCTATCTATAGGTAAAAGACCAACATTTTTTATTGAATTTTGAACGAACTAACACATCCTTTTTTGTATTTACTGCTTAAAGAAACTCAAACATACAGGAGTACAAATCAAACCTCAGCAAGCGATATATCTAACATTTTAAACATTATTATTTACAAACATGTCAACTCACACGTATGATACACACAACACAATAAATCCATTTAGATTTAATTGTCTAATAAAATATGTAAGTGCTTTTATCTTTTTCGTTATGTAATTTGTCAAGGATTTGTGTAAATTGGTTGAAACATAACGATAATTGTTAGAAGTGTCGGAAAAATTCCAGCCGCCTGGTAGCTTTCATCGAAAACGCTGCCTAATCCTTTTGGGATATAACAAAACCACGCTTGGTGGGATATTCCTCTTTGATAGATCTACAAAAAAGTCCGCGATGGCATATATCTATCTTTTACTATACGCATTCTATCTTCTTATCTTATTATTCTTATCAATTGCATTTTAGATATAATGTGTATAGTAAGCTATCCGTAAAAGATAGATATACGCCTTCGCGGACTTTTTTGTAGATCTATAAAAGAGGAATATCCCACCATTAATTGTTTTGTTATATCCCAAAAGGATTGTGCAGCGTTTTCGATGAAAGCTACCAGGCGGCTGGACTTATTTCCGACACTTCTAACAATTATCGTTATGTTTCAACCAATTTACACAAATCATTGACAAATTGCATACTTAAACCTTCCTCACGAAATACTCTGTATATTGGTGAAAACCGCAGGAAAATCCGTTCAGTAGTTTTCGAGTTTATCGCGAATAGACAGACAGACGGCGCGGGGGACTTTATAATATGTAGAGATAGAGATAATCGGTCAAAAATACATTTTTGTTGCATATGCATTTTTGAGTTTTTTTTTTAATAAGATAGGTAAGTGCCAAATTATATGAGTAGAAATTTAAGTTTTGTGGTATCATCATCATTACATAGTATAAAATGAAGTCGCTCAAAATGTATGTGCGCATAAATCTTTTAAACTACGCAACAGATTTTCATGCGGTTTTCACCAATAGATAGAGTGATTTAAGAGGAAGGTTTATGTGTATAATAAATGCTTATTATAGTAGAGAAAAGCCAAGAAATTCAAATATTCAATTTAGGCAAAGGGCAGCGCGCAGCGGGCAGCTGGCGAGCGGATGGTGTGGATTTTATAAAGGTTGGGTAAATGGCGTTGTGTTTCGTTAGCCACAGCAACGTGTGGCCGGGTCTGCTAGTTATTAATAAAATAAAAACAAAATTATATGTTTATTTCGAATTATAAAATTTGAAAGCGTATTTCATCATCTTTCAAAAACAGTTTTTAGTTTTCGGATGCGTTCACAAATATTAAAGTTATTTGGAATTTATTGGAAAGCGGAAATATTTTGACTTTTCGAAAAACAGGCCCGAGGCCTGAGAGGTTAATACTAATTTTCAATAATAACTAATGTATCATAGAGAATAATCATATGTATGTATATAATAATTCGATGTAGTTGGTTTGACTGCATATTTATAAACGCAAATACAGTGAAAACTTTAAAACTACTAACCTACATAGAGTTCTAGTAAAATAATTCGTAATTTGTCGGTAATAAGCGTGAACAGAAGACATTGTTACAATACCTATCGACGATATTTATAAATAACCGACAATAGCAGACCTCGTGCGTTTAAAAATAATGGGCCCTTTTTCTGTCACACCGCAAGGCCGATTCAAAAACTTCATTAGCGACGAAATAAGTCGAAACATGCTTTATCTAAACAGAATATTGGATATGGCGGTATGAGGCGAAAGACGGTAGGCATGAGACGCAGAGGGGGCGAGAGGGTGTACAAGCCAAACACTCACGTGGTCTCACCAACACATCGATAGCTAGTTCTTTTTTGAGCGCGGTGCGATAGCGAGAATTTTTTAAAATACCTACCGTCGAGATTTCTCACCGGTGCTATTACCTCTTAAAGTCAGACATGTTCAGAACGTACCACGCCCCATGTTCCAAGTGCTACGTGCCACCCACAACGCCGCACGCTGCCACGCCCAAAGTACAAAGTCTAAAACGGGCCGCCAAAACAATACCTAATTATGAATAAAATGAAAAGATCAACTTACTGGTTGAGTTGAATGTGAACTCTTGCCACTCGGTTCCAGAACTGCTTCCAAATTACAAATCTAATTATAACTGATCACTGCAAGCTAGATTCAATTATTCTAATAAACGTGTCTCGGTTTGCTGTTGGTTCAAGAGCTACTGAGGACTGGGCACTGAGCACTGAGGACTGGACTCCTGGACTGACTAGCGACTATTGCCAATCCAATGATACTGGAGCCGTTTAACAAGAAGAATCGCGAATCGCGATGGTAACAATGACGTCAACACATTATAAATATATTCACGTATTCCAAATATAAGGACAGGGGTGTATTGGAAGGCTTCATTTTGTCTTCTGGCAGACAGTCAAATGGGCCACAGTTATAATGATACGCAGGATATGTGACATGCACATTCACAATATATAATTTCGCGAGTTTTTTGTTTTTTACATTGGTTCCACGTAGGAGGCTCTGAGTAAAATAATTCCCTTCAGGGACCATGTCATATAGGGGCATGCTGTGTAGAGAGTCTTTTAAGAAAAGGAAGGAGATGAAATTCTGGGGAGGAAAAAAGGATGAAGGGTGGGTGAGACTCTGGGGGTCAGTGTCTCCAAAAGTGACGGGCGCATCCTTTCCCCTCACTGCGGTGCAAAGCGATGGTCTGAGAGAGTCCGGCTGGAGAGGTCAAAAGGCCTCCCTCAACCGGTCTCTCCCGATCCGGTCTGCCACGTATTAGGTGGGTAGACGCGTCCGCCGCCAAGATCGGACCCAACCCGGCACCTCTGCTAAGCCAACAAACATAGCGAACTGATAACAATACGCTCTGTTTTTTTGTAAAATTCAATTTTTATAAGTAATCCTTCAAAAATCGACGTATTTTGTGAGATGGTAAAAATATTTCCGTTTTGCAATAAAATACAAACATATTGAATATTATATATAACATATCCGAAACCTAAAAATTGTTCTTAAAGGTGATAAAATACGTTTTAAAATTCTAATATTAGAAATAAAAATATGATTTTTTAAATGATTTTTAATATAAAAATTACAAAAAAGGGTAAAAAACGGCTCACCTCTTTTTTTAATTAAAATCACTGATACAAAAAAAAAATAAAAACATACTTTATTGGACAACTTTATTACAAACTTTATTGTCATCTCCCTTTTTTGTCGTTCCATGTAAAAATAATTAATAAAAAATTCCCAAAGTTTCATTTTTTTTTTTCAAAATACTTTAAATTTTTAATTAAATTTAATTTTTAATTTTTAAAAAAATTAAATTTTAGTTTCATAAAGGAATACATTTTACTTCTTTTGTAGTTAAATTTTATATTTGAATACAAAGTGTGGAATATAATTTTCTGTTTCTGAAATAATTGTTTGTCATTGTTTTCTAACTGATTTTGCCATAGACATCCAAATGGATAGACAAGAAGTTACAGATGAGGGGTAAAACCAAACTATGGAGGGCGAAGAGGGGAAAGGTGACTGTGATTCGTTATACAATCAATCTGACAGTATATAGGCATCTCGCATTACAATATCACCATTTAGTTCTTAAAAGCAAAATCTGCCTTGAATGAATAGACCTTTTTACATGGGAGCGCGAATTGCTTGCCACGTTAATAACATATTTGCTAAGGCAAAAAGCTCGCCCCAAAAAGACTCGCCCCAATACACATAGCAATATTTTGTTGCCGTGTTTAGTTAAAACACTTTTACAAATGTTTCATAATTTTAACCAGCGACGAGCACACTGAAGAACCGCCCACATTCGCTATGTGCACATTGATATGTAGATATATTGTATAGCACAAGCTACCGTTTTGGCGTGATATTTCGTTAAATGTATGGATGTTAGCTAAGTTAGCTTCTCGCTGTTCACGGCAAGAATGATGACGTCACACATTTTAGATTCAAGCGAGGCTCTATCCCCTCCCCATGGAGCGAGCCGGTTCCAAGGAGGAGCTCCAGCCGGCGCCATGTGGAGGGGGAAATAATACGTTTTTATCACTTAGGGCAGGTCCAGATATATTCATATGTCCGTGGATTTTACTAAAAGTGGTTTTACTAAAAAATTGTAGGTACAGCTTTTCAATAGTCCAGTTGATTAGTCAGAAATCTTCATGTGTCCTATTTATATATGTGAAAATCAAAATATGCTTGCTTGTATTTGAGTATATGAGCTGTGTATGCGTTGCTAAACCATTCATCCGATTGCGATGAAACTTTGGAGATTTGATGTGTGCATGCCCTCGATGGTTTCTATACATAAAAGTGATCTCTGGCATTATGAAATTTGATTTGAAAAATTGCAATAGATTGTACGTGAGCTATTTGAAAACTGAATGTGCCAGAACTGATACATATAATGGGGTGGGGGAAGGGAACTCAGGAGGGGGGTTCGCGGGACAGGGGAACCGGATGCGGGAGTGGAAGGGAAGGCGGAAGGGGAACGGGACGAATTGGAAAGGACACGCAGGGAGGAACAATTTCTTTATAAAGTGGAATAGCAACGCATGCCGGGAACTCGCCAGTTACTCGTAAACACCACCAAATCAATTATAATGCACTAAAACTTGTAATAGTGAATTAAACTAAATCTTGATGTTTTCTGGGTCACTAGTAATAGGATGTTCAAAATTTTCATTCAAAATGACCGTTGTGTCTCCCGGTGTTATTTTATAGCTTGTTTAATTTGTAAAACACAGACACGTGAAAATAATATTTGATTTATGGCGAACATTAAAAACTGTCAAAAGAAGCGAAGCTAGCAGTCCACAATGGAGTCCTTGTACCTACCCTGATGTATGGCAGTGAGGCATGGAACTGGCAGAGGAAGGATAAAAGTAAACTGAATGCTGTTGAAATGAGATCCCTAAGACGTATGTGTGGTAAAACAATGTATGATCGTTTAAGAAATGTGGATATCCGCAAAGAATGTAAGCATAATGAGTAAGATTAAGAAAGGGACCCTCAGATGGTTTGGGCATGTAGAGCGAATGAACGAAGAAAGTAGAGTAAGAAGAATATATGACGCGAATGTGAATGGTAGAAGTCGGGGACGCCCGAGGAAGACATGGCACGATCAAGTGAATCAGATACTTGAGTCGGGCCATGTCAAAAGTCAGAATAATAGAAGAGTATGTATGAGACGATGTATGAATGTGAGTGAGGCAAAGAGTGTGTGCCAAGACCGAGTTGTTTGGCGGTCCGTCCTCTCTGCCTACCCCTGCGGAAAACGGCGTGATGTTTAGTTAGTTAGTTAGCGAACATTCGAATATTGTTTTTGCTATTATCTCAAAAGTTGGAATTTGGAGATGTCCGAGTATTATTATTATTTATGTTAAAAGAAATATAATATTTCGCTTTCTTTACTTAAGTACAGAGTATATATGTATACTACATATATAAAGTAGGTAGTGTATAGATAGTAGTCATATTTTTAATTTTGTTCCAACAACTTAAGTTTAAATGGTTGTTATAAAGATATTTATATTCTTCTCAATTTTTAGGTTCTCTGGATCATGTGTACGCCCTCGTGTCCAATGCTTCTCTTGCCACTTTCAATCTTGACAGTATTTGTCTATAATTAATTATGTTGTCTAGTATAATATTCGTGTACTTGCGACGTTTTTATAAATGTTGTGCTTGTGTGTATAAGTCCATTTTGTATTTTGTTGATTAAGTTATATTCTGTGATGTCTTGGGATCGGGTAGTAATAACATCTGTTAATGTTACAATGTTTATTGGTTGCCAGATTAATATGGAGAGAGCGCTCAATAGCGGTACATCCCTTTTATACTTCCCATACTCGCTATCTCGCTCTCATGCCGTCACCCTCATACACATACGTCACACCCCCACACTTAAAACCTAATTACATACATTTCTTTATTCACAAATTTATACAAAACAAAATATCTAAATATTTCCATTCCATAGTATATGTAATTATTCTTGTTCTTCACGTGTAGCGTGGGCGTTGACCTCGAGGGCCTAACCTCCCCTCCCATGGTGTAGGTGACCTGCAAAAATTAGAGGAATTAGGAAATTTGGTCATGTCCACATCCGAGAGTGGACCCAGGTCCAGCAAATCATCAGAACATTCACACTCCCCCCACCTAACCTTCCTCTCTGAAATCTGATCATGGTGGCGTTTCCAAATTTGTCCCGTAGACATAATTTTAACTAAATAAATCCTATTCCCCAATCTTTTAAAAATTTTTCCTAAAATCCATTTATTATCATTACTTCTTAAATCCCTGGTTAAAACTTTAGAACCAACCTCAAAGTACTTTTTAAATTTTCTTCCTCTATAATACTTTTTCTGTTTATGCTGGCTCAATAACATTTTGTTTTTAACCGTGTTGTCAATTCCTTTAAAACCTTGACTCTCAACATTATCCACTATTGGAATAATCGTATTAAAAATTGATCTAATCTTCCTACCCAACATTAATGTACTAGGCTCAATGCCCGTAGACATTGAAGGCGTATTTCTAATATCAACTAAAAACGTCAAAAGTTTATCTTCAAAATCAGTAGGAAATTTATTATTTACCATAATTTTTTTCAAAAAATTCTTCACTGTTTTAACCCCATTTTCAGCTAAACCGTTAGAAGCAGGATGCTGTACAGCTGAAGTCAATGATTCTATATTATAATTATGACAAAATTCCTTAAAAACTGACGATGTGAAAGCTGTACCATTGTCACTTACAATTTGTTCCGGGATTCCGAACATAGAAAATAATCTTTTCAAAACTTTTATTGTACAAAACGAATCTACCTTATTTACAACATGACAGTCTATCCATTTTGTAGTTGCATCAACAATAATTAAAAAATTATGACCTCCCAACGGCCCCATGAAGTCAATATGCAATCTACTCCAGATTAAACCATTTATTGGCCAAGGTGCCAACTCAACTTTACATGGAGTAGGTAAACATTCCATGCATCGAGCACACTGTTTCACAGTTACTTCTATATCATTGTTCATTCCGAGCCAAAAAAAATAATTTCGAGCAAGACTTTTCGATTTTACAATGCCTAAATGTGATTGATGTAAAAAATTCAATATAATTTCCCTTAATTCCCTTGGAACTACAAATTTATTATTATAAAATAAACATGAATTATAAGTCGATAATTTATCCCTAAAATACCAGAATTTCAATAAATCATCCTTTAAGAACTTTTTATCCGGCCAACCATTTGCTGTGAACTCGATAATGCTCGCTATATTTACATCATTAATCGAAAACTGTTTCATCGTTTCCGCATTTAATGTTGTTTCTGACTCGATTATGTTCACAAACTCTGACTCAACCGTATTCACGTTTAAAGAATCAATATAATTTAAAAAATAATCGCTAGCATCAATATCGTCGCTACACACATCTAAATTATCCTTATTATTAAACGGCATTCGTGATAAGAAATCCGCTTTGTTATCACCTGACTTAATATGCTCTATACTATAGTCAAAAGTCTGGAGTATTAGGGCGTACCTCTGCAGACGGTTAGCGGCCAAAACAGGTACTTGCTTATCCGTGTTCAAAATGTGTACTAACGATTTATTGTCGCAAGCCAAAACAAATTTATTGCCGTATAAATACTGAAAGAATTTCTTCAACCCAAAAATTATAGCACACGCTTCCTTATCTAAAATAGAGTACTTTAATTCTGTTTCTGACAATAATCGGCTAGCAAATGCGATAGGTCTCTCTAAACCATTATCATATACATGGCAAATCACCGCTGATAACGCTTTTTCAGATGCGTCTGAAATAAGTTTAATTGGTAAATTAGGATCAAAATGCACTAAAATATTATCTGACGTCAGCAGTTTCTTAACTCGCTCAAACGCAATATTACATTCCTCAGACCACACATATTTTACTCCCCTTTTTAACAAGTTATACAATGGAGACAAAATACCTGAAATATTATGAACAAAAGCTCTATAATATGAAATAACCCCAAGTAAACTCCTAAGTTCTGAAACATTTTTCGGTACTGCCATTTGAGTAATCGCACAGATTTTATTTTCTAAAGGCATAACTCCTTTCCGCGAAATTTTAAAACCTAAATATTCTATCTCAGTTTCTAGAAAAGAACACTTATTTTCATTAATAGTTAATCCACAATCACTTAACTTGCTAAGTACAGATTCACAAATAGAGAATAATTCCTCTTCAGAATTTCCAAACAACAAAATATCATCTAGAAATATACGAACGTTACGAAGTCTACCTACTACCGCCTGAATAACTTGCATAAATATAGCCGGGCTTGTGGTCAAACCGAAAGGCAACACTTTATACCTGAATAAACCTACATGCGTACTTATCACACATAATTTTCTCGACTTCTCGTTCAACGAAATCTGACCAAAAGCATTACGCAAATCTATTTTAGCAAAAAATTTCGCACCATTTAAAGATGAAATTAAATCTTCTATACGAGGCAATGGATATTTCAACTTCGCTAACATAGGGTTTAATGTGGTTTTAAAATCAGTACAAATTCTAATTGAACCGTCTTTCTTTTTTACAACAACAATCGGACCAGCCATATCACTTATTTCTACGTTTTCAATTATATCTTCACGTAATATCTTATTTAATTCCTCCTCTACCTTTCCACGTAAACTAAAAGGTAACGATCTTGGATTCACAAACTTTGGCCTGAACTCCGAAATAACTTCGATGTTAGCTTCATAACCTACCCGATTTTTCTGAAAACACATGAGCATATTTTTTCTTTAAACTATCACGAAAATTTAATTGATTATCACAACTAGTCTCACTGGTATTTACCGAATTTATTCCACTTAATCCGATACCGAAAACTTGTAAAAAATTTCTACCAACAATCGTAGAATTACCGTTTTTAATTATTATAAACTGCGTATCTACACTTTTATTTAAAAATAACACACTTAAATTAACTTTACCTACAATATTTAACCGTTTCCCGTCATATCCTGACAATTGAATATCGCATCTTTCCAATTTACAAGAAACAAAATCTTTTAAATACACTTCATATGGAATTGCATTAATCTCAGCGCCGGTGTCAACAATCGCTCGCAGAACAGTGTTACCAATAATGAGATCTACGAATATCGGTTCCGGCCCCGTGCCGTCATGCAACATAAAAACCGAATTTAATCGTTTATTCTTATTACCTACATTAATTTTACTGTTTTTACACACATTACTAGGATGACCCGATTTATTGCACCGATTACAAAAAATATTCTTCCAACAATCTTTCTGCAAATGATTCGTTTTTCCGCACAAAAAACATTTTTTTAATGCAATATTTACTGGCGTCTTACTACGCACTGCACTTTTAAATCTGATCGGACTATCCGACCTGGATTTACGGACAACATTACTATCCTTATGCACAACATTTAAATTCGTATCAACTTTCTTAAAATTAACAACATGTTCCCATGAAGCTGCTAACTGAATGCATTCCGAAAAAGAAGTATTTACCCCCTCAACGAACAACTTATGTTTCAATTTTTCATTGAAAATTCCAATAATGAATATGTCTTTTAAACAAGATTCCAGCCTTAATTCAAAATTGCACGTCAAACTCAGTCCTCTCAACCTAGCAGCGTAATCTTTAATAGATTCGTTAGCTAGCTGTTTACACTTATAAAATAACTCACGCGACTCGAAAATATTTTGAATAGGTTTGCAATGTGAATCAAATAATTTACATAAATCATCAAAAGAACAAACAGAAACCTTTTTAGGGAAACATAGATCACATAATAAAGAGAAAGTTTCTTCGGTGAGGCAACTCAGCAAAAATGCTCTTTTGCGTTCTTGTGATAACACTTTGTCATCATGTAAAATGAGGGCCTGATCCAGTCGTTCCTTGAACAATGACCAGTTTCCCGTTCTGTAACAGAACGTCCCCAAATTTTTACAAACACCCTCCATTGGGGGAAGAGCTGAAACAAAATAATCAATACTACTTATCTCAGCACTTCCTAGAAGGCTACACTCCGAGGTCCACGTTCCACGTTCCACGTGCACGCCACCCAGAGCCGTAGATCACCGTCCCCGTCTGGCTCCGTCTCCCGACAGCTGCGGATCCAATCCCTCTTCTCCGAGGTCTTCCTTCCCAGACTGCAGCGACGGAAACCAAGTCCTGGTTCCCGGCTAATCCACACGATGATCCAGTCCTTGACCCGATCCTTGATCCGGTCCTTTTGTACCCCGTTACACGGTGTACCCGAACGACAATAATTTTGTAATTTGTCGGTCCCACACACGCGAATAATTGCGTGTGGCTGCTCCAATTTCTTCTTAATGCGATCGCTTCCTGCGATCGCTTCCTGCAATCCTGACAACAATCCGTCAGATCCCGAAATCTACCGCGTAGATTCTTCCAATTTACGTAAAAATTTACGAACTACCGAGCTGCGCCAACTGTGATGTCTTGGGATCGGGTAGTAATAACATCTGTTAATGTTACAATGTTTATTGGTTGCCAGATTAATATGGAGAGAGCGCTCAATAGCGGTACATCCCTTTTAGTTCTTAAAAGCAAAATCTGCCTTGAATGAATAGACCTTTTTACATGGGAGCGCGAATTGCTTGCCACGTTAATAACATATTTGCTAAGGCAAAAAGCTCGCCCCAATACACATAGCAATATTTTGTTGCCGTGTTTAGTTAAAACACTTTTACAAATGTTTCATAATTTTAACCAGCGACGAGCACACTGAAGAACCGCCCACATTCGCTATGTGCACATTGATATGTAGATATATTGTATAGCACAAGCTACCGTTTTGGCGTGATATTTCGTTAAATGTATGGATGTTAGCTAAGTTAGCTTCTCGCTGTTCACGGCAAGAATGATGACGTCACACATTTTAGATTCAAGCGAGGCTCTATCCCCTCCCCATGGAGCGAGCCGGTTCCAAGGAGGAGCTCCAGCCGGCGCCATGTGGAGGGGGAAATAATACGTTTTTATCACTTAGGGCAGGTCCAGATATATTCATATGTCCGTGGATTTTACTAAAAGTGGTTTTACTAAAAAATTGTAGGTACAGCTTTTCAATAGTCCAGTTGATTAGTCAGAAATCTTCATGTGTCCTATTTATATATGTGAAAATCAAAATATGCTTGCTTGTATTTGAGTATATGAGCTGTGTATGCGTTGCTAAACCATTCATCCGATTGCGATGAAACTTTGGAGATTTGATGTGTGCATGCCCTCGATGGTTTCTATACATAAAAGTGATCTCTGGCATTATGAAATTTGATTTGAAAAATTGCAATAGATTGTACGTGAGCTATTTGAAAACTGAATGTGCCAGAACTGATACATATAATGGGGTGGGGGAAGGGAACTCAGGAGGGGGGTTCGCGGGACAGGGGAACCGGATGCGGGAGTGGAAGGGAAGGCGGAAGGGGAACGGGACGAATTGGAAAGGACACGCAGGGAGGAACAATTTCTTTATAAAGTGGAATAGCAACGCATGCCGGGAACTCGCCAGTTACTCGTAAACACCACCAAATCAATTATAATGCACTAAAACTTGTAATAGTGAATTAAACTAAATCTTGATGTTTTCTGGGTCACTAGTAATAGGATGTTCAAAATTTTCATTCAAAATGACCGTTGTGTCTCCCGGTGTTATTTTATAGCTTGTTTAATTTGTAAAACACAGACACGTGAAAATAATATTTGATTTATGGCGAACATTAAAAACTGTCAAAAGAAGCGAAGCTAGCAGTCCACAATGGAGTCCTTGTACCTACCCTGATGTATGGCAGTGAGGCATGGAACTGGCAGAGGAAGGATAAAAGTAAACTGAATGCTGTTGAAATGAGATCCCTAAGACGTATGTGTGGTAAAACAATGTATGATCGTTTAAGAAATGTGGATATCCGCAAAGAATGTAAGCATAATGAGTAAGATTAAGAAAGGGACCCTCAGATGGTTTGGGCATGTAGAGCGAATGAACGAAGAAAGTAGAGTAAGAAGAATATATGACGCGAATGTGAATGGTAGAAGTCGGGGACGCCCGAGGAAGACATGGCACGATCAAGTGAATCAGATACTTGAGTCGGGCCATGTCAAAAGTCAGAATAATAGAAGAGTATGTATGAGACGATGTATGAATGTGAGTGAGGCAAAGAGTGTGTGCCAAGACCGAGTTGTTTGGCGGTCCGTCCTCTCTGCCTACCCCTGCGGAAAACGGCGTGATGTTTAGTTAGTTAGTTAGCGAACATTCGAATATTGTTTTTGCTATTATCTCAAAAGTTGGAATTTGGAGATGTCCGAGTATTATTATTATTTATGTTAAAAGAAATATAATATTTCGCTTTCTTTACTTAAGTACAGAGTATATATGTATACTACATATATAGAGTAGGTAGTGTATAGATAGTAGTCATATTTTTAATTTTGTTCCAACAACTTAAGTTTAAATGGTTGTTATAAAGATATTTATATTCTTCTCAATTTTTAGGTTCTCTGGATCATGTGTACGCCCTCGTGTCCAATGCTTCTCTTGCCACTTTCAATCTTGACAGTATTTGTCTATAATTAATTATGTTGTCTAGTATAATATTCGTGTACTTGCGACGTTTTTATAAATGTTGTGCTTGTGTGTATAAGTCCATTTTGTATTTTGTTGATTAAGTTATATTCGTACAATGTTCTTATTTTCAGACGGTTCATCTCCTGTTATAGTTGTTTGTGGTTATAAGTGTTTGGGTTATAATTGAAGAGTTTTTTTAATAACTTTGTTCTGTACTATTTGTAAATCGTTTTAGTACGTAAGGTATGTGTTTTCCCGTAATTCTATTAAATAATTTAGGTGGGACTGGATTTAGCTAGTATAAGCCCCTCTTTACCTCTATTGGTAGAAGATGAGTAATTCTACCAAACATACCAATTAATGGGATGAGTTTTGCTTTTAGTTTTTCTACGTGTTGTTTAAATATCAAATATTTATCTAGAATATGTAGGTCGCTTTCTTCTATTTGTTATGGTTTAAGCGACGGTATTATTCTTTTAGGTGAGCTTAGGATCATGTAACCGATTTTATTAATATTTATTGTTAACATATTTTTTATTAGTCAACCGTTTGGTATATTAAGATCCATTTGAGATTTTTCTAATAGAATTTTTAAATTTTTTGCCAAAGTAAAATATTGCCGTGTCATCTGCGTATAAGAAGATTTCACCATGTAGTTTTAACTGACAGATGTAATTTATGTATGTATATTTGGAATAAAAGTGGCCTCAGTATGGATCCTTGTGGAACTCCATAGTTTATACTCTCGAGCTGACTGATTTTATCTCCTTTGTTAACATATTGTTTTCTGTTGGACAGATAGGATTTAATTAGTTTGATAGCTGGACCGGTAACGCCTATTTGTTCAAATTTTTTTATCAATATTTCATGACTCACAGTGTGACTTTTTGAAGGTCTACGAGAATTGCTACGACATAGTTTCTGTTATCTATCCTATTTCAAAGTTTATTTATAAGATCATTAGTTGCAGAAATAATATTAGATTTTTTCTGAAACCGTATTGTTTAGCATATAAAAAAGGTTTTTTCCAAAAAGTTGTTAAGCCTGTCGTACATTAATCTTTCGTGTTTTTTTAATAGAATTTGTAGGAGAGAAATTGGCCTATATTAGATGTTTGAGTTTTCAAGCTCCCTTTATATTTTGGGATAACCCAAAGATATTCAAATACAAAAGAGATATGCTATGGTGTCCGCGCAACTGTCGCCGGACTACCACCTAATTAGAGTAGTTTGCATACAAAAATAATTTCTTCATTTCGTTGATTTTTTTAATGTGTGCGTTAGTATTGGTTAACAATATAGTTTGAATACGGAAATAATTCGTTCATTTAGTTTAACGTTTGTTTGTTTTATTCATTAATTATTCGTTCATTAAGTTTATTTGTTAATTGGTAAACAATATCGGCGACACCCGGAAGCGCAGTCCCACTTAGTAAAAACTGCAGATAGCACATCTACTTATATTATATTTCAATATCTTTGGGATAACCCTTGAAATTTTACAACTGTCCGGAAATTGACCTTCTGTTAGTCTCAGGTTAATCAGTTTAATAATAGAATAACTAACAATATAATTTAATTTAATAATAACTAACTTAATTAATCAACTGGATGATCAATATATTATATTATACCCAAAGTTGTTTGCGTGCTAATTAATGCCCGTGCAGTGTTCCGGCCCTGTCCTAATAACCAGTTTTAACTAGAAGTAGAAGGCGCCGCGGCCGGTGCTTGGATTCGGCGAAATCATCAGTCATTGAGTTATTACACCGCTGACCCCAACACGTTGATAACATTTTATATGGTTGAGTTTGAATAAGACAAAAATAAAACAGACATCCTGTAACGACGATACATTATTGCTCAACAGTAGATAGATAAGAAAGAATTCAGCGTAGTGGAGATATATTTCAATAATAATATTAGTCAATCTTATTATATCTATCAAAAAATATGAAAAAGTTTATCATTTTTGTTTCGAATAACTATTATAGACTGGGAGGCGAGATAGGTAAACCCTACGTCATCGAGTACAAGGATGAAACTACTTTGAAGTGATAATGGACATCTAGAAAACCTTAAAAAAAGCTGGTCTGCCGGTGCGCCTCTTGGCAGGAGCCGCGCAGTCATGGAAATAGTCAGCGATTTTTTTCAAAAAAATTACGTCATCGAGTACACGAACGGGAATGGTCTCATATGAAGGTTCTCATACGAAAGGTCGATTAGAAAATGAGAAAAAAGCAGGTCTGCCAACCGTCAGCCTGGCACGTTCGCAGGCAGCCGGCGTCAAAGTGGGGTAAAAAATAGTAAATTTTACGTCATCGAGTACACGAATAAAACCAACGAATAATTATAGTCCAGATCATTCCATTTAAGAATTTCTTGGTCTGCCGACCAGCTGCCTGGCAGCTTTTTGTGTACGAGGTTTTAAAGTTTTTTTTTTTTATTTTTCTTAATTTTTCGTTTATCTTTATTATTATTTTTATTTTACTATATTTTTAAAAACTTTGAAAGCCATATTTTAAAAAAATAAGCAAAGAATATTTTTAAAAATAATTTGAGAGTTCCAAGTGTACCCATCCGTCAGGCGAGCCTTTCGACGCCAAACCACTTACGAAATCTGCCGCGGTGCCCCCCACCGCTGTCGCGTGTTATATTTTTGTACAAATTTATAATAATAATAGTCGTTTTAAGATTGCCTAATAGTCCATAGTAGTTGGAAGTTCGAACAACCAACCCACCGTCGCCGTAAGAGCTGCGTTCGTCCGAAAAACGAAGGAAATTTCCGAACCCCGTCCGTTTCATATCGGATTCGCTAGCCCTGCTGCATCTATTACATCGAATACAAGATCGAAACTAACGAAAACCTGTAGTCTAGATCATCTCATTTATGACTTCCTTGGTCTGCCGATCAGCAACCTGGCAGTTTTTTGTGTACGATCTTTTAAATTAAAGTTTTAAATTTTTTTTTAATTAAAAAAAAAATATTTTCAATATCTTTATTATTATTTTTATTTGAATATGGTTTTAAAAACTTTGAATGCAAGATTTTAAATAAAATAAGTTGTAATCATAAAAAAAAATTTGAGTGTTCCAAGTGTCCCCATCGGACGGGAGAGCCTTTCGACGCGAAACAACTTACTGGAAACTGGCCGCGGAGCCCTTCGCTGCCAACGCGAGCCTATATTATTAAACAAATTTATCATAATAATAGTCTTTTTAAGATAAACTAATAGTCTATAGTGGTTGGAAGTTCGAACAACCACCGCACCGTCGCCATGAGAGCTGCGTTCGTCTGAAAAACGACGGAAATTTCCGAACCCCGTCCGTTTCATATCGGTTTCGCTTGCCCTGCTGCATCGATTACATCGAATACAATATCAAAACTAACGAAAACCTGTAGTCCAGATCATCCCATTTATGACTTTCCTGGTTTACCGACCAGCAACCTGGCAGTTTTCTGTGTATGATCTTTTAAATTTAAATTAAAAAATGATATTTTTAATATCTTTATTATTATTTTTATTTCAATATTGTTTTAAAAACTTAGAATGCCAGATTTTAAATAAAATTAATTGTAATGATAAAAAAAAATATTTTTCCTTATTTTTTTTAAAATATGGCGTTCAAAGTTTTTAAAAATATAGTGAAATAAAAAAAATAATAAAGATAAACGAAAAATTAAGAAAAAAAAAAAAAAAACTTTAAATCATCGTACATAAAAAGTTGCCAGGCTGCTGGTCGGCAGACCAAGAAATTCTTAAATGGCATGATCTGGACTATAGTTATTCGTTGGTTTCATTCGTGTACTCGATGACGTAAAATTTACTATTTTTCACCCCACTTTGACGCCGGCTGCCTGCGAACTTGCCAGGCTGCCGGTTGGCAGACCTACTTTTTTCTCATTTTCTAATCAACCTTTATCATATGAGACCATTCCCGTTCGTGTACTCGATGACGAAATTTTTTCGAAAAAAATCACTGACTATTTCCATGACTGCGCGGCTCAATAACATGGGACGGTCGGTCTAAGAGCGAGGTCGACAGCCGTATACACCAGGCTAGGGTTGCATTCAATAAAAGGTCGAAAATAATAGAATCGAATAATATAGACCTGAAACTGAGAATACTCCTCATCAAGACCTATGTATGAAGTATCTTGATGTACGGCTGCGAAACATGGTGCCTATCCGAAAGAGATAAACGGAGACTAGAGGTTTTTGAGATGTGGTCCTATAGAAGACTACTAGGAATTTCCTGGAGAGACCACATCACAAATGAGGAGGTTCTTCAAAGAATCGAAGGAGGAAGGCACCTTCTCAAGAAGGCCTCTTGCATGCCATAATGGAGGGTATGACCGAGGGGACAAACGCTAGGGGACGCCCACGCCGAGAGTACCTGGAGGACCTGCTGGTGGACGTGCGCTGCTTATCATATGCAGACTTCAAAAGAGCCGCACAAGACAGGGAAGAGTGGAAGAAACAAATAGATGAAATTGCTGCAAACCAATCCCAGGATTGAAACCAGAGAGAGAGAGATGTCCATTATCACTTCAAAGTAGTTTCATCCGTGTACTCGATGACGTAGGGTTTACCTATCTCGCCTCCCAGTCAGAGGCGGCCGCTTCCTTGGTGCATATGTGCACTGCACTGCCGAAAATACGTCAGAAGTGTAAATTAGTATCTACATCCTCTCACGAAGAATCCCGCCAATTTTAACCAATTGTCTAAACTCCCTCCCATGAGAGAAAGGAATTCGTGCACATTTTGTTATGCCCAGGCGTGACGTCACACGAAGTTATATTTCTATTGGGATCATCCCCAGATGCTGGAGTGCTCGTGCCCGTGAAATGAGCAAGACAGGTAGGTATAGACCCATACGGACGATTTACGTGTGAAAGCAGAGAATACTTATGGTGCCTGGGTGCACTAGCGGAGCAAATGACTTAACATTAAACTTGCGTAAAGTGATACCGAACCTTTGGAATGGAATAGTTATGTTCGACGAATTTAAGACGAAATAACAATGTTATGTTTTAACGCCATCGGCCGCCAGCGCGGCGCTGTATTGTTTCGGTACTTATTGACAGCATTTTAACAGTTTTTGCAAGTTTTATTCTGTAAAAAAAAACTTATTTAAAAATGAGTGTTACTGAAAACATTGCGATTAACGTAGATTTTATCAAATGTAATTAGTGTAGTGTTTTAGTGGAACGGTTAAACTTTTAAAAATAATTTGTACTATTCCAATGACAACTGTTGAGTGCGAACGGTGTTTTTCTACATTAAAACGTTTAAAAACATTTCTGAGGAACACTATGTCTCAAGATCGGCTTAATGCTTTGTCGATGTTGAGCATCGAAAAAGGTTTGATATCTTCTATACCAGAATAATCGTGTCATTGAAGTATTTTCACTAATGAAAGAGCGACGAATGGATTTACTCTAGAAGTGAACGTTTGCATTAGGTATGTCACCCCCTAATCACTTTATTTTCCCATGTTAATGTTACCTTTTTTGTGAAATGCACTGCTCGCGAATTTGGCACGGGCCGCCTCTGCTCCCAGTCTACTATGACCGAATTATTTGGCGGTCCCTAACTTTGCCTACCTTAGCTGGAAGTTTATTTGATTGTTTTATAGTCCTCTGACATGAATGAAACAACAGGTACCTAAATTTGAATGTATTCCAGTGATTGAAGCAAGAATTGTACTATGACCGAATTATTTGGCGGTCCATAACTGAACTACAACACTATTTTCAATGATTTGAATATGCTCAAATGTCCGACAGAAGAATTTTCTTTGTTTAAGAATTTGATTGTTTTATAGTCCTCTGACATGATTGAAACAACCGTACCTAAATTTGCCTGTATTAATGTGAATGAAGCAAGAAGTGCGCTTCGATCAAATTATTTGGTGGTCCATCCACTCTGCATACCTCTACTGTAAATCTATTTGATGGTTTTATAGACCGCTAATGTGATTGAAACAACAGGGACCTAAACATGTGTGCATTAAAGTTAATGAAGCAAAAACTTTGCTCTGACTGAATTATTTGGTACATCCTCTTTGACTACCTCTATTGGCCGTCTATTTGATGGTTTTATAGTCCGCTGATGTATAAAAATAACAGGTACCTAAATTTGAATGTTTTAAAGTGATTGAAGCAAGGAATGTACTATGACCGAATTATTTGGTGGTTCATTCACTCTGCCTACCTCTACTGGAAGTCTACTTGATGATTTAATAGGCTCTGATGTGATAGGAACAACAAATACCTGAATGTGTACGTATTAAAGTGATTGAAATAAGGAGTGTGCAGTTAATAAACAAATATTTATTTGCTAGTTTCAATTATGTATCAAAATATATTGTAACTGTACCTCAAATAATCCCACAACGAATTTCTTAAGTGGAAGCAATTAAGAGGAACGTTTGCGTGGCCAATTAAGAGGAAAGTTTCATACAAATCTTAATTTAAGATTTTTTATCAAAATTCCCAACCATAATGAAAAATTATTTTTGTAATCAAAATGTGTATTTAATATCTAGTACGGACGTCAGCTACTTTATTTTTTTTAAATTATAAGTTTTGACCATTAAAGGATTTCAGTGTTTCATGGTTTTAGAGGCAACTTCGGCAATTATTTGCGAGTAAATGAAAATTAATAAAAAAACTTTACTATAATTATTTTAAAATTTTTTATAAAAATGAAAAAATAAAACCTTGTTAATAATGAATTTTTTGGGTTAATTTTAATATGCAAATGATAAATTTTTGTTCCGCCGTAAAAAGGTAATTTGTATTTTAAATTTACACCCATAGATATGTTTTAGGTCACACCAGTTTTACCATGTCTTAGTCACATTTTAACTATTGCTCAACTATCCTTTTCCTAACGAGAACCAAATAAGTTTCAAATTCTCCAAAACAGGGCAATGAGAATAATATTACGGCGGAATAGATTTTCAAAAGTAAACAAAATGTTAAAGGAACTGAATTGGCTAACCGTGAAACAGATGCTGACCTTGAATACGATGATATTTATGCATAAAATAATTAACAACATTTTACCAAAATACTTTTCAAATAAAATTGTATTCAACAAGGACATTCACAGACATAACACAAGAACATGCAAAGAAATCAGGCTTCAAAAAAAGGATAAGGCGAATACGCAGAACAGTTTGCTGTACAAGGGGATGAAGTTGTATAACAAGCTACCAGAGACTTTGAAGTCCAATTGGAAAGTTCAAGACGTATTGTAGGAGCTACATAAAATTTAGTTTCCAATATGAAATATTATAATTAATTAGAAATTAGTAAACTTAAATGTACAAATTACTAAAATAAAATTAATAAAATTAAAATTAAAATAAGTCACTAGCTATAAGTCTAAGATGTAAGTCACTAGTTAAAATTGTAAATCTTAGTTGTAAGCCAGTAAAATAAGTAGCTAAAGTCTTAGATGTATGTCACTAGTTGTTGTTGTCTTAGTTATAAGCCAATAATATTAATTATTTTATATATTTATTTGTACAGCGCTCTTGAGGTGATTTTCCACGAAAACGGCGCTATATAAATTAGCCAATTATTATAATAATTTTTTTTTAATAATTTTTATTTTATATTTAATTATATTTTTATGATAAATAGTAATATTATATTTTTAATGTATTTCATTTACTTACAAATAATTGCCAAAGTTGCCTGTACAGTATCATAGAATAGTACAGTACCTCTCAATCAGACCGCACGCAGAAATATCGCTCCACAGTAATTACCTAAACCTATACGTAAAAGTACACAATAACCAAGTAATTAATCGGTAAACGTGTTCCTTAAAATCAGGAAAGTAAATTTTCTACTTTTGTGAACTGAAAACAATCGGTTTTATTATTATTTCAGTGATTAATAAACTGTGTTGTGTCAAACAGTGTGTTGTTACCAAACAAAAATCATCACACACCAAGCAATAAATATACAAGAGCCGTGAGTCAATAATTAATATTATTATAATTTTGACGGGCAGCAGCATACGGTTCGTGGTGTAGCGGTAAGAACGTTCGGCTAGCAAACCTGTGCCTACTTGCACCGACATCCGAAGGACGCCGGGACGATCCCCACGGCCGCCAAAGATTTTTATTGTTTTCTTCATAATTAATAATAAGCAAGTAAGTGATCGGGATATATACTATTGATTTTGCCTACCATCAGGCGCAACATACAAAAGAATTTTTTTTTTTTTTTTTTTTTTATTTATTTACATTTAAACCCGCTAAACTACTTATGTAGTTTGTCAGCAGGTACATAATGACAACATTGGTACATTTTCAAACATTGTATACATATAATTTTATAATTTTGATGCTAAATATCAATTAAATAGATTATTTAAATTACGGACATAGTATATACATGTAAGTAGCACTAGAAGCCTTAAAAAGTACAAATGGATTTAGTATGATATGATATAATAAAAAATTTGTATGTTATGATATAATAAAAAAAAAGTACAAATGGATTTAGTATGAACAAATGAAATATAATCACAAGTAAATTAAAAGTTTCATATACAGTAGGTATTACAAAAATTGTAATGAAATTACCAATTCCTTCAATGTGAGTTTCAATAAAGAATACAAGGACTTCGGTAGGGCATCAATATAAATCATCCCTATCTAATAGCCATTTCCTTAGGTTATATTTGACTTTACCATTAAAAACGTTATTATTTTTGATTGTCATTGGTAGTTTATTGAATATTTTGGGTACAATATAGTTTAGGGTCCTTTCACCATATTTATTGGTACATTTCGGAACCACCAATCCTTCATTTTGAGTGAATCTTGTATTATGTTTATGGTAAACTCTTTCCCTGTACAAGGAATCGGACAATATAACATGTTGACTTATAATATTATAAAACAATAATCCTCTGACAGGTAAAACATTTAGAGACTTGTATATTAATTTAGTGTCACTTCTGTGTTCATTAGTGTACTTAGGGATTAATAATTTTGTCAGGGAGTTTTGCAATGTTTGGATATAATTTATATTAGTTTTACAAGAATGTCCCCAAGAAGTAAGTCCATAACGGATAGTTGATTCAGCCAGAGATACGTATATTAATTTTAAAGTACTTAAAGGCACAAAATATTTTATTTTATAAATCCTACCCACAATAGACCGCAGACGTTTACAAACATTAGTAATGTGTACGTCCCATTTCATGTAGCAGTCAATAGTAACACCCAAATATACATAATTTTTGACATAATCAATGGTTTCACATGAACAGGGCTGTGCAACATTTTTATGTAAGCAGTCAAATGTATGTGTGTATAACGAAGGAATTACACTATATCTGGCATGTGGAGATCTTATGTACATTATTTTAGTTTTTTTGGCATTTATTATGAGACCTGCGTCATGAGACCATTTCAAGAGGGCAATAAAATCAAGCTGCATAAGGTTCATTGCAGTAATCAGGTCTTCGTGCGATATTACGATATTATAATAATCCATAATATTATAATGGATCAAGAAAACTCTGCCCAACAATTCCTGGCTATGGCAACCTCTATTTTACACCTATTAAATATCATCATAATGGACACATCAAACAAATTCACCAAGGAACAAATAGCAAAACTCGCCCCCAAATTCACCGATCTTTTGGGTAATGTCGGTCAAATGGGTGTACAGTTAGGGAGCCTTGAAGGAGAATTGAAGACCTACAAATTTATGTCTTCAAATCAAACACTCAAAATGGGAACAGAACGTATAGTTCGATTACGTCCAACCAAGTCCTCTCGAAATATCCACCGAACCCAAGAAACAATGCCCCTATACTTCCTGCAAGACCAGCCGTACTTATCTTCCCCAAAGATGACAAGTCACTTCCTTCCAGCAGTACCCTTGAAACTCTCAAAACCTCAACTAACCCATCATCTTTGGGAATTACAATCACGGGGGTACGAGAAATAAGGAACGGAGGTGTAGTCGTTCATCCAAGTACCGATGCAGAGGCCATAAAACTGGCCAATGCACCGACCCTATCCGATGCTGGTCTGAAAGCGGCAGTTTCTTCGCATAAACTTTCTCGGATAGCTATTCATGGTCTACCTCAAGTTGTGCCCCTCGAGAACATCACCTTGGCAATCCACCAGCAGACACACGAAGAAACCGGTCTACAAATGAATGAATTGAAAGATAAGTTGCAGTTCTCTCACAAAGTAGGACCTCGTACCGGATCGTGCACTCATGTCTTCAGAGTTCCTCCGTCTGTTCGTCACTCCCTCATTCGCTTCTCTAAACTGGCTATGGACTGGCAAATACATACCGTAAGGGATTGGATCGACAGTCTAAAATGTGGACACTGTCAACTTTACGGCCACACGGCGTTGAAATGTAACGCAGACACGCCTACCTGTTCTCACTGTGGAAAACCTGGACACAATCGAGATGCTTGCCCGACTCCTGAAAAGCCACCAGCATGTGCTACCTGCAAGTTCTTCCGAAAACCGGCCACACACAACACTGGCTCCCCTGACTGTCCTGCCCGCCAAGCCGCTGAGAGACGCGAATTATCTCGAGTCAATTTTTTAGGCTGAATCAGAATCTGAACTTATTAATACAAACTTTTCCACCTATTATCAAAATATTCGTGGTCTCAATACTAAGCTAAACTCCTTTAGATGCTCCGTAAATTTATGCTCTTATGATTTTTTATGTTTTACTGAAACATAGCTGTCAGACAATATTGCTTCAACAGGACTTGGACTACATGACTACATTATTTTTCGCTGTGACCGCTCTTCCTCTTCTAACAAGTGTAGAGGAGGTGAGGTAATGATATGTATTAAAAAAAAAAACTCTTGCCACATTCTTGAATCGTCTAATAATGTATCTGAACAATTATTTATTTGTGTTCTACTTGGTTCCAAGAAACTTGTCATTGGTTGTGTATACATTCCCCCCTCATCTTCGATAGAAATCTATAAGTCACATACTGAAGCAGTTGAGCGTGTTTCCATAAAGGCCGATTCCTTACTTATTTGTGGTGATTATAATCTTCCTAAAATAGTGTGGCTTAATGATAGTCATGGTGTGAAAACTCCTAATAATGTTTCCCTTCATGCTTCTATAATAGTAAATTTCTTTGCCTTCTTGAATATGTACCAATTAAACTCGATCAATAACTGTGTAGGTTACTATCTTGATCTGATATTTACCAATATGCCTAGCGTTTGTGTATGTGAAGCTACTGACTCAATATTACCAATAGATAAATATCATCCACCACTCGATATTAAATATCCTTTCAAAAGTGATACTCTGAAATCAGCAGTTACATACCACTACAAATTTAACAAAGGTGATTATACTGGCATGAATAGGCACCTTGCCCAATATGACTGGGCAGGTATGTTATCAAACAAAAATATTAACGATGCTGTATTTAAATTCAACGAATGTATAACTCATGCTATAGATTTGTTTGTTCCAAGGGGAACTTATTCCCAGCCTAAATTTCCTATTTGGTTCAGTATGAAACTAAAGCATTTGATTATGGAAAAAAAGAAAACACACAAGTTATTCAAATTAACGAACAACTTAGCGCTTTATCAAAAATTTTCTCAGTTAAGAGAATTAGCCAAAATTGAATCTGCCTTGTGTTACAAATCTTATATTGAACTCACTGAGACAAAATTAAATCTTAACCCTAAACAATTTTGGAAATTTGTTTAACAAAAACGTATTGATAACGATCTCCCTATAAGTTTATTTTTTAATGAAACTCACACTACCAACGATTTCGATATTGCCAACCTTTTTGCTGAACATTTCTCCTCTGTCTATACTGATAACATATGCACCATCCCTCCACTTAAATATGCTAATACTATTGACCTTAATAATTGCGAAATCACACTTGTAGATGTTTTCAATTACTTAAAAAATCTTCCCAGCAAAACAAGCACTGGTCCTGATGGTATACCTGAAATATTATTGAAAGAATCTAAATCTGTTGTATCTAATCCAATTTGTTTATTATATAACTTATCACTATCATCTGCCATTTTTCCGGATTCCTGGAAGGTTTCCTATATACGACCTATTTTTAAATCGGGTAATAAGTCGAACGTAGAAAACTATAGACCTATATCGATGTTATATCATATTCCTAAAATCTTTGAGTCTATAATCACAAAAAAAATAACACCTATTTTCAAAAATGTGCTGATTGAGGAACAGCATGGCTTTAGATCTGCTAAATCTACCACTACAAACTTACTCTCCTTCACCAACACCGTAGTCAATGGCCTAGAAGATAAATCACAAGTAGATGTTCTATATACCGACTTTTCTAAAGCTTTTGACAAAGTAAAACACGCCATCCTCATGGCCAAGCTATATGCTATAGGTATACGAAACCCATTGCTATCTTTCTTTAATTCTTATTTAAGCAATAGAAAACAAAGAGTTAAAATAAATAACATTGAGTCTATTATTATCCGGCGTACCGCAAGGAGCACATTTAGCCCCGCTTCTCTTCAACTTGTTTATTAATGACATTTTTAGTATTTTCTCTCACACACGCTTTTGGCTTTTTGCTGATGATAATAAGACCCTAAAAATAATCAAAAACTACCATGACTGCCTTCTTTTCCAATCAGATATTGACTCTTTCAATGACTGGTGTAAAATTAATTGCTTGGAACTAAATGTCGATAAGTGCAAAATTATGTCCTTCTACAGATCTAAAAATCCGATTGTTTTCGAATACAAATTAAATAATAATTGCCTAACAACTGTTCAATCTATTAAAGACCTTGGTGTCTCTCTTGATAGCAAGCTTTCTTTCCGGGAATACCTATATAAATGTAATTGTTAATAAATCTCTCCAACTACTTGGTTTCATCACTAGAACCACTTCTGACTTCAAAAACATAAATACCCCAAGAACTCTTTACTGCTCCTTGGTTCGCCCTCATCTTGAATATGCTTGTGTTATATGGTCTCCTTTTTATGCTGTTCATATTCTTCATATTGAATCCGTTCAACATCGGTTCCTAAAGGGGATTGCTTGGAGGCTAGGATTAGAGCGAGGCAATAACTCGTATGCTGAAATTGAACAGACTCTTAACCTTTCTCCTTTAGAAGACCGTCGAATAAAATCTGATCTCATTTGTTTCTTCAAAATTATTAACTGTTTAATCGACTCGTCTACATTACTACAACTCATCACATTTAATATACCTTCTCGTAGACTCAGAAATAAAGACCTGCTTTTCATCAATCAGCACTCTACTAACTATGGTTATAACTCACCACTGTCCAGAATGTGTAGACTGGTCAACTCACGTCAAGACCTTAATTTTTTTGGTAATAGCTTAAATGATTTCTGTCGCTCTTTAAACAAATGATGATATTTCATATTCACCCTAATTTTTGCAAGGTCTTGACGTGACTTGACACTTATTTTTCTTCTATTTTCACTGTTTGTCTTTGCTTTTATGTACCATCCGAATCCTTACATTGTTCCTTTCTAAATTTCGTGATACTTTGTTTTAAATTGGACGCAAGTCCGTAAATAAATAAATAAATAAATGGAATACTAAAATCTATTTTATATGGTAAAGCAAAAATGAATACAGTAGCTCATATCTGTACTAGATATTTGTTATACCTTTTGATTAAAAAAATAATTGTTCATTTTGTTTGGGAATTTTGGTTTCAAATAAAAAAAAAAGATTATGTATGAAACGTTCCTCTTAATTGTTTAGAATATAATGCCAGCTGTCTATGTTGTTGTCATTAATATAAAAAATAAATACATTACAAAGGAAATGCATAAACAAAAGTTACTTTAAGACCAGTCTTTTTTTAAAAGTTCATTGAAAAAAAATTTCTTTTTGTAAGTTCATTAAAAAAAAGTTTGCGGATTTATTGCGCAACTGTGTCAACAACGGTTTTTCCGCTGTTCTTTTTATCAGAAAATTAACTTGTTGCAAGTACTAGTAAATAATATAACTTGTTTCAAGAAATATCTCTACGATTTGTGTACCTAAAATATGAAAAAGTGGTTTGTTGATTTATTATTTTTTAATAAATACTTCATTAATATTTTCTACTTATTATGTCTTTCAAATTTTGTAAATAAGTTTTTAAGATATGTATATAAATACTGACATTGTTTTTCATGTGTTTGCTTCTGTGAATATGCAAATGTGATTACTGCAGACACATTAGTCTAGGAATATTTATATTTGAATTTTAATTTGTTTTATATTACACACAAGAATGTTCTATAAATATCCTGTTTGTGTCTCAAATAAATAAAAAAGGATAAATTGTTTTTGAAATAATATGTTTAAAAAATAATAACAATTCACTAAATAAAAATATGATTATAAAGATTGTTTACTTTTTAATCAGCACATCATTTATTTTTATTTTTATAAGAAACAAAGAAGTTACAGATGAAATGAGACGATAATGAGCATTTGCAACCACGTGCCCCGTGCCGGCCGGGCCGCGTATTTCCAAAACCTTTACATCCATCCAAAATTGTTCTAAAATCTAAATAAAATAATCTTTCTGATGTGTATATTAGAAATTAATAATTTTATTTATAAATATTTAAATTTTAATATTATTCCCATATATTGTAAATACACCTCTGTATTGATAATTTTTTATCACTTTGCAAAAACCATAATTGTTCTAAAATTTAGATAAAATAATCTTTCCAATGTGTATGTTAGAAATTAATAATTGTATTTCTAAATATTTAAATTTTGAAATTGAAAATGTAAAGCGATTGAACCGGTATACGTTTTGTAAATAAGCCGCCCGAAGCTGCCTGCTTCAAATGCATTACACTGTACCAGCTCTGGGTTTTTCAATTAACGGCGATAATAACATTAATAAAAATAAATTCAGCCAAAGATTTCGCAATATTTTTTATATGAATTTTATCTTTAGTGCGGTGGCCGTAACAAACGAAAAAAATAACTCACCTCAAGTAATAAATGTGAAGAACACGTCACACAAGGTCACTGAACTGTCACAGAACTGTCTCCAAACTGGTTTGAAAGTATTTTAAACTGATGTACCAACAAATAGAAAAGAGTCACTTATATAAAGGCGCGTTGGTTTGACAAGACAATGATTACGTCACTTCTTATTTGGGGAAATCACAGATAAAATGAGTGTGTTTTCAATTGTTTAAATAATATACGTAATAATTATCCTCGCCGGGTGTGAAGTAGAGACACAAGGATCTGTACGATTTTACTAAGGAAGTCAAAATTACTATTTGAATTCACTAAACACTTTTTAATAACGTTCAACAATTTGTTTGGAATTAATTCCCCACGATTATAAAATCCGTGAAATAAGCAAGTTGAGAAGTGGAAGTGACTTGAGGTAGTCTGAAGATGAACTGGCCTTTAAACAGCCCAACATACATTTATATACCTTTTTTAATCAGATATTGATTTGGGTTACGTGGGAAATGTTATCAGTAGCTGGGTGGGATATTATCAGGTGTCTCTTGGAAAGTTTTGAAGGACAGAAGATAAGCGCACCTGGACGCACCCATATTGATTATAGATTACGAAATACGTTTTGATTAACGACTGTGGAAAAATAAAATGAATATTGATAAAATCTGTTTTAGCGAATCCTCTGTCAGCAGTTATATGACTAGTGTAGATAAAAAATGCCACTAAAACATATATTTTTGTCAAACTACATTTATTGTCTCATCACTTGAAATGTATTCAATGAAAAATACTGAACAAATAAACAGCTTTGTTGTTTAAAATTGTTGACTTTGAATTAGACTGTTGTGAACTTCTCCTGCATCTCATTCACTGCAAGGTACCTAATCGAGCAACTAGGAAAGATGTATTATTTTGCAACATTAATTCCGGAAGCAACTACCACATACATGCACCAATTTCTCGATTTCAGACACTTCACCTCGAATATATAGGAAGTACCTGACTATTGAGATTTAGTCACCAACCACGGCTAAAGCTGTATCAAGCAGCGTTTCAATTCTGAATGGTAGTATTACACCAGGGCAATACTGAGAGTATCGCTCACTCTGAAACGTGCCGCAAATATATATTTAAAAAAATTAAATGTTTAAATTATGAAAACACAAATCTAACAAATAAAATTTAACCCACAACCCCCGGATCGCTAGTCAAGAGCCTTACCCATCGACCACGGATGCCGATTTAATTATACAATTTTGTATTTAATTAAAAAAAGAACAATGGGAGAATAAAAAATGGCTGATTTGATGATACAATTTAATGTTTATTTTAAAATAAGAACGATAGGAGAATACAATACGTCTGATTTAATTACACAATTTAATTTTTATTTTAAAATTAGAACAGTAGGAGAATACAAAATGACTGACTTAATTATACAATTTAATATTTAATTTAAAATAAGAACAATAGGAGAAAATAGAATGTCTGATTTAATTATACAATTTAATGATTAATTTAAAATAAGAACGAAAGGAGAATACAAAATGTCTGATTTATACAATTTAATGTTTAATTTAAATTAAGAATAGTAGTAGTATAATACAAAATGACTGATTTATACAATTTAATTTTTAATTTAAATTAATAACAGTAGTATTAGAATACGAAATGAGGGATTTAATTATACAATTTAATGTTTAATTTTAAATAAGAACAATTTGACAATAGAAAATGGCTGTTTAGACTGTGAATCCAGAGATAGCGGGTTCGAATGCCGACCTGCATAAATGCACGTAACACATGTATTTAATTCAAGTATTATTTACGTAGCAAGATAATCAAATATTAAATCCTGGGAAAGTCAACAAGGCAGCTCGACAAGTTTAGTGCTAAATATGCATTATACTAGTATTATCAGAGAAGGGTCTACCAATACCAACGCGGCTTATCTATTCATTTTTATTGATTTAATACTGACTTGCTAGTTCCCGGTATGCGTTACTAAGCCACTTAATAAAGATTTTTTTCGCTTGCTTATCTTTACACATTCGTCCCGTTCCTCTCCCGTGTCCCTTTCCCCTCACGCGTTCTCACTCCGCCTTCGCCCTCCCCACTCCCCTCACCCACTTCCACCGTCCCGCGAACCCCACTCCCGCATTCCATACATTCATTCCCGGTTCATTCGGTTTTCAAACAGCTCGCGTACCATCTATTGCAATATTTTTAATACAAATTTCATAAAGCCAGAGCTCACCAGTATATTATATAGAAACCATCGCTGGCATATAATCCCCAAAGTTTCATCGCAATCGGATGAATGGTTAGCAACGCATAATTTCATGATGCCAGAACTCACTTATTACTTATTGTATATAGATACGATCGCGGGCACACGCACATCAAGTCCCCAAAGTTCCATTGCAATCGGATGAATGGTTTAGCAACGCATAGACAACTCATATACTCACATACTCTTACACTATTTAATATATATCCCCAAGCAAGCATATTTGTCCATATATTTGTCATACAAGTCCAAAGTCACATCTCCATTATAAAATTGTTAATCCATAAATACACTTTCTATCTTTTTCAAAGAAATATATTTTGTAGAAAACATTGGAACGATGCCTGTTTTGCCGTATTGGGTGACCGGATCTGAATAGCCAGGTACTTCCCCACCTTCCTCTTCCTATAATCCTATCATCCCATATTTCTATTAAAGTAAAAAAGTGATTGTGCCATGCCACTGTCTTCCTCGGGCGTCACCAACTTCTTCTATCATTTACGTTTGTGAAATTGTATTGGTGTATATATTCTATATATATATTTTTTACATGAATACCTCACAAGAGTCCCAACTGCTCCCTGGCATGTGGGACTATGGCATCCCCAATTGGGGTACGTTGTGAGGCTGAATGTATTTGGGAGGGGAAGTAGGTAGTAGTAGATTTGACGACCTCCGTAGTCCAGTGGGTAAGACTCTTGACTCACAATCCGGAGGTCGCGGGTTCGAACCCGGCATGTGCAAATAAATTTTATTTGATTAATTTGTGTTATTTCACAATTAATTCATTTAAAATAATATATATAGTATATTTGCGGCATGTTCCAGAGTGGAAGATACTATTAGTATCGCCCTGGTGTAAGACCACCATTCAGAATTGAAACGTTGCTTGAAAATGGCTTTAGCCGTGTTTGGTGACCAGATCTGAATAGCCAGGTACTTCCCAACCTTCATCTTCCCCACCTCCTTCCCCTCCCACTACCTTCAGCCTCACAACATACCCCAATTGGGGATGTCATAGTCTCACTGGCTCCAGACGGGAGCAGTTGAGACTCTTGTGCGGTATTCACTGTAAAAAAAAAAAAAAAGATAGGGAAGAGGAAGGTGGGGAAGTACCTGACTATTCAGATCTGGTCATCAAACAAGGCTAAAGCCATTTCAAGCAACGTTTCAATTCTGAATGGTGGTCTTACACCAGGGCGATACTTAGAGTATCTACCACTCTGGAACGTGCCGCAAATATACTATATATTATTTTAAATGAATTAATCGTGAAATAACACAAATTAATCAAATAAAATTTATTTATTACGCGCGCCGGGATTCGATCCTGCGACCTTCGGAGTGCTAGTCAAAAGCCTCACCGCTGCACTACGCCGGCCGTATGTAGGTATTATCGTGAAAAAATAATAATCAAAAGACAATTTTTTTAATGCGCATTCCTCACAAGAGTCCCAACTGCTCCCGTCTGAAACCTGAGACTCTGACATCCCCTATTGGGGTATGAATGACAAGAAAAAATGTATAAAAAATTGGTTTAATAGGATACGTTAGATTAGGGTTACGGGTTACTATAAAATGATTATTTTCATAGCTTTTAATGACTTTTCGGAGAGGTGTTGAGTTGACTTGATTCTGAGTCGGCATATGGATAATGGAATTTGAAAATACTTCTGTTAATCATTTTTAATCAATGATTGACGGTGTAAAATGTTTTCCTTCTGATAAGCACATCATGTGACGAAACCATTCTTTGCTTGATAATATTATTTATAATGGATTATTTGTGTTGGTTATTTCAGCAAAAAATCTTAAATTCGTTGCGTCACTTGTGTCAATTGCCGATATCCTTAATAATCTCAACACCATTCCATTAAACAACATTTTTCTACGACAATAATCCGTTAACTAAAAAAAATATGTAATAAACTAAAACTTTTTTCCTTCAAGTTAAATAATCTAAAAAAATTCTACTGCGCACTAATCCAATCATTACTTCAGTATGGAATCACAGAATGGGGAGATGCATATGAAAAAATTGCAAGTCCTGTGAAAGTGGTTAAAAAACTAATTAATAAAGTAATTTTGAAAAAAAAAAACAACCAACATTCTAATCGGCAACACGTTTCAAAATTACCAAAACTTGAAGACCTCTATATAAAGATTCTAACTAACTAACTAACCATCACACCGTTTCCCCGCAAGGGTAGGCAGAGATCTTGGTTTACACTCTCATTCACATTGATTCATACATCGACTCCATACATACTTTTCTATTATTCTGACTTTTGACAAGGTCCGACTCTAGTATCTGATTCACTTGATCGTGCCATGTCTTCCTCGGGCGTCCCCGACTTCTTTTACCATTCACATTTGCGTCATATATTCTTTTTACACTACTCTCTTCGTTCATTAGCTCTAAATGCCCAATCCATCTGAGGGTGCCTTTCTTAATCTTACTAATTATGCTTACATCAGCATTACATTCTTTGCGGTACCCACATTTCTCACACGATCATACATGGTTTTACACACATACGCCTCAGGAATCTCATTTCAACAGCATTCAGAAAAATTCAAAAAGATTCTTTATTTCAAACTAGCTGGCTCCCGGCATGCGTTGCTATGCCATTTAATAAAGAAATTGTTTCTCCTTGCGTGTCCTTTCCCATTTGTCCCGTTCCCTTTCCGCCTCCCCTTCCTTTCCCGCGTCCCCTTCCCCTCTCGCGTTCCCACTCCGCCTCCTTATCCTTCCCTCTCCCCCCTCCACTCCCCCTTTCTGTCGTCCCCCGAACCCCCCTCCCGAGTTCCCCCTTCTCCCCTCCCCCCTCCACACTCCCGCATTCCATAAATTCAGTCCCGATACATTCAGTTTTTAAACTGCTCGCGGGCGACCTGTTGCAATTTTTTAATACAAATTTCATATAGCCAGAGCTCACCAATAGTTTTATACAAACCTTGTCCTGGCAAGAACGAACACAACAATAAAAGAATTATTCAATTTGGTGCAGTTGTTCGGAAGTTATGCGCGTACATACATTTCGGGGATTCATTTTTATTTATAGAGAAGAAGAAGATATATTTCATATTATAAATTTAAAATTAATTCACCAAAGGCTTAAATATAACATCAAATTACCATATTTTCTACACAATAAATGCACAATAATTATATTAACAAAGGCATAATATATTTTAATAGTCTTCCCGAATAAGTAAAAAAAATAACAGATTTGGTATCATTCAAGAAAAAGGTCAAATTATTCTTAAAAATTAACAATCGTAATATCACCAATCAAGAGGCTGTAACTTCATTTCATACCATACTAGCTGACCCGGCGAACTTCGTACCACCTAAGAATCAATAACTGTTGTGTTAACTTATTAGCTGAATTAATTTTTTTTTTAAAGTTAAAATTAATACTCAAAATGAATTAAGAAATGTAATTCACGTGGCAGCAAGACATTTGCTTTATTACAGTGAATCGAAATGATTCACGTGGCATTATTGTAATACTTTCTGTTAAAACTATTTACTGGGTGGGTTGCACTTGGGTCGATTCCCTTCATTGAAGCACCTTGTGATATCCAACATTTTTCGTTTTGTTGTCGTTAGATATCTTCCCAGTTCCACCGGACGCATCGAGGAAAAATAAGCCACCAATTACATCATCAACTGCCTTCATTAACGTATCGTGCACTTCCTTCTGTTGGGGGTACAACAGTGGTACATTCGTTCAAACTGATTGGTTCAATGCATCTTGATCATATTCACGTTCACGTACCAATTCTTGATTGAAAGCATCATTCATTGCAAGTTTCATTGCATTCATGAAGCGTCCATCTGGCGTTGTTATTCCTAACTTGACTAACAAACTGCCGCACATGAGGTAACACATGTCTTCGATCAAAAACAAAGCCTGTTTATATATATCCTCATTCTCCTCGAGATCAGGATTCCCTGAACTGACATGAATTCGATGTAAAATGTTTTCTGACATGTCATCTTTGTACTTCTTCCATAGTTCATGTGGATTCGATGGGAAACATGTCGAAATAATGATGGAGATGCAGACATAATTGTTTCAGTGATTGTCATGTCCCAATGAGTATCATTTTCAAGCAAATTAATCTGCTGACATGCAACACGAATTGTTGGGCATACTACACCATTGACTTGTGATTCAAACAATGTCGGCCCACGAACATTCACCAGCAACAACCGAAAGTAGAAGCATTCGTTACTTTTACATGAACTGTGTAAATGCGACCAAGAGCATCAGTAGAACGCACAACCGGATGATCAGTAACCTCATCGCCGTGCTTCCGACGTGGAAATCTCTTCGACAGAGCGTTCGACAAAGTGTAATAACGTGGCATCTCAGAGTAGAGCTACGTCCGGGCAAACAGATTGCATTGGCAAATCGAAAAGAAACTGGTCAATGTTGTTGCTGTAGGTGTTTCAGCACGTTTGGCAACAATCGATGTAATGAAATAAACTCTTTGATCATTCTCCAGATGCATCGCCAAATATACAACAATGGAATGTCGTTCATGAATGGGGAATGAGAATATACGCCAAATCGCCTTATTGTGGTTCACAAACTTGATAGCGTGTGATTTCATCATTTTTTATTTGTAGTTTTAACGCCAAAAACTGCCATATCGCTGACTTTTGTGACAAATTTGCAGATGTATTTGATTGACTTCACCGAATTGAATAGGTACCCCTTGGGTACCCCACGTCACAATGCGCCTTCAATGTTTTGAAAAGAAGTGGCTGTTTTTCTGGAGTTGTGCAGACATACGTTCACCATTTGTCCCATTTACGACTGTTGACATTTAGTGTGTAAGAAAGAGAGGCAGCATTATATGTTTAAGAACAAAACAAAAACAATCAGCACATTGACATTTGACGTTTTTGAATTTTCGGAATTCAAGCAAACTGCAATATTATACCTACCTACTACAATATTCCTTCAGCTCTTTCAGAAGATGAAAATTCGTTGCATATTAAATGTATGAGGAAATGAATTATCGTCATAACTTTCTTTTTCGTGAATTTTTGCGATGTTTTAATAGTTATTATCCTATCCGCGGTGGAGACAAATCCAACAAATCAAAGATCATCAAAATCGGTTCAGCCGTTCTCGAGTTATAAATAGTGTAACTAACCCGACTTTGTTTTATATATTAATAAGATTATAATTTTAAACGTATCCTAGTACTTAAGATTATATTTTTTATACACTCTACTACATAATTTACTAGCTGGTTCCCGGCATGCGTTGCTATGCCCCCTCCCGCGAACCCCCCTACAGAGTTCCCCTCCCCCCTCCACCCTCCCAAGTTCCACTCCCCCTTTCAAATTCCCCTCCTCTCTCCCGTATTCGCCTCCTTACTCTCGCGAATCCCCCTCCCGAGTTCCCTCCCCCCCTCCCAAGTTTCCCTCCCCCTCCCGGGTTCCCCTCCCCCCTCCCGCATTTAAATACATTCATTCCCGGTACATTCAGTTTTCTCACAGCTCACTTTGCACCCAATTTTTATACAAATTTCATAATGCCAGAGCTCGTATGTGTTATTCTCTTGCATGCGCTATATTATTGCAAAGTTTCATTAAAATCCGTTCAGTAGTTTTTGCGTGGAAGAGTAACAAGCATACATCCTTACATCTATACAAACTTTCGCCTTTATAATATTAGTAAGGTGAAATAACTCCTACACCAAGCTCAAGAGCTAGCTCTCTTATTTGGTATAGAAATCCGTAAAAATATGTGTTTTATTGTTTTGAGTATTATGTTTATTACTGTAAAGTACAAAACACAAGAAATAACAACTAACGCATGTATTAGAAACCTCTCAGAAATCTCAGGGTCTAAACATATACAACAAATAACTACAAACACAACATTTGGGCAAAAAACCTTATTATTCTGTAGTACTACATAAACTATACAATAAAAAACCGTTTCTATCAAAAACCACAACAATATTATAACATCTCAAATAAAAGCTGGATACAAAATAAAGGGAGATCAGAAATAGAAAATATACAGGCGTTAAATACAAACTGAAACCTAAACCACTCAACAGCACTAAAACACAATGTACTTTATTTTATGTATATCGAATACCCGGCATGTGTGTTTCAAGGAAAGAAATTGTATCTCCTTGCGTGGCTTCACCCATGCGTCCTCTTTCCCGTCAGTTCCCTTCAAGAGTTTCCTTCATCTTCCGCGTTCCCCTTCCACACTCCGTTTTCGCTTCTCCTCCCGCGTACCTCCGCACCACAATCCTCCTCTCCCTCCCTACCGCTAAAATACTCCAATTTTTCAAATTTGAAATGTTTTTTGTTTTCCTCATTTTTCGTATCGAGTGAAAGATGGTTAAATGTTTTTATTGCGTTGTATTTGTGGTGCCTTTGTCCAAAGCGTGTATTTACCGTCAGAGTTTTTATATTTTATCTGTACGCTTGTCTTACTGTTCTATTAATGACGGCCGGCGTAGTCCAGCGGTAAGGCTCTTGACTCGCACACCAAAGGTCGCGGGATCGAATCCCGGCGTGGCAAATAAATTTTATTTGATTAATTTGCGTTATTTCACAATATATTTATTTAAAATAATTTACTGTATTTGGAGCACGTTCCAGAGTGGAAGATACTCTCAGTATCGCCCTGGTGTAAGATCACCATTCAGAATTGAAACGTTGCTTGAAATGGCATTAGCCATGTTTAGTGACCAGATCTGAATAGCCAGGTACTTCCCCACCTTCCTCTTTTCTATTTCCTTCCCCTCCCCACTACCTTCAGCCCCACAACATCCCCCAATTGGGGATGCTATAGTCTCACTGGCTTCAGACGGGAGCAGTTGGGACTCTTGTGCGGTATTCATATAAAAAATAAAAATTAAGTGAAATTCGTTTTAACTTACTCACCATCACGCCTTTTGCCGCAGGGGTAGGCAGAGAGGACGGACCGCCAAACAACTCGATCTTGTCACACACTCCTTGCCCAAACCATTTGAGCATCCCTTTCTTAATCTTACTCATCACGCTTACATCAGCCTTACATTCTTCGCGGATCTCCACATTTCTCACACGATCGTACATGGTTCCACACATACGCCTCAGGGATCTCATTTCTACAGCATTCAGTCTACTTTCATCCTTCCTCTGCCAGTTCCATGCCTCACTGCCATACATCAGGGTAGGTACCAGCACTCCATTATGGACAGCTAACTTTGCTTCTTTGGACAGTTTTTTGTTGGCACCAACGGCGTTCAGTCCTCCATTAATAGAGTTGCCTGCATTTGCCCTTCTTTCGATATCTCTGTCAGTCCTTCCATCTCTCGTAATTCTTTTTATTGATAAAAATGTAGTTTAGTAGTGTTTTATCGTATAATTGGCGGATAGCTAGTTAGTAAAACATGTTGAATATTTGGTCTGTGCCAGTCAGACTATATTTTTTAAGTATTACTTTGGTTTCCATGTGACTGGTAGCTGAGTTTGATGTTCCTCCTCAAACAATGGTTCCACAAATTGCAGAATATATTTTTTCCATTTCTTTTGCACTAAAACAAAGCGCTGATGACAATTTTTTTGCTAGGTTTAAGGTCAAACCAGTAAAGTCTTTTGATTTCTATCATTAGGAAAGTTCAACAAAATTTATTTATTAAAACTTTGGTATTTTATAAAATGGACAACTAAAATGCATCAAACAAAAAAAGCGCTGCGATTCAAAGGTGAACATTTTTCAACAAATGAGATTGAACCATGAAAGTCTGCATTTTTAAGAATCTGTAAATAAAAGATTGGTTGATTCAAAACTTTGAAGAAATACTACATGATTCAGCTAAACTGTTTGGTAAAACAGAACGGAAACCTTTTCTTTTTCCTTATTTGTTTTAGGGGTGTTATGCTATGTTGCGCTACCTCCTTCTTGAGCCAATGTTTCGGACAGTGTTGCAATATCCATCATCAGGGCAGATCCGGCAGATCCGGTAGGTCACATATACAAGAACATTTGTGAACGAAAATACTTTTGGCCGTGAAAATCTTAAAACGTATCAGAACAGAAACCGTTGAATATTATTTTAGGCCCACTTTTCGACATTTTATTTAGCCAAGTTGTTCGCGCTGCTTTTAGTGATAACTCGGTAAGAGACTTTTGTGTTCTTGAAATGGATTATTTATTCTATTTATGGCAACAAATGGATCCTTTCCCGTCTCCCCCCTTGCCAACCAAAAAGTCAGTGTGTTCACGCAGCTCCGCGAGTACGAGGTCCTCGTTAATATAAGTAGCTTAAAACAATCAGCATCGCATCGCATTCTTTGAAAACTATTCAAATTTGTAATAATTCAGTGTAAAAAAGTGAACTACATCTCAGATGGTGATTTCATCTTGAAAGGAACTACGTCCCAGATGAAACTGCTCCTTTCTATCTTCAGTCAGTATTACCTACCGAAACATTTTGTTACCATTGTATTTATACAGAAGTGGATTGCCGAATATTTAGTTATAAACCTCTTAGCGGGAACACAAGTCATAGAGTACGTGATATAAAAAAACAATTCGCACAACACTCTCGTTTGGGGAAAGCGTATTACCCCCTCCGGTGCGGGAGTGTTAAATGCGTTGTGTACGTGAGTCCAGTTAATGATTTCTACCTTTAAATAACATTCAAAGGGTTTTCAAAATGACATAATATGTTTTTCAATTTGTGAATTTTTTCCCACAATCGTTGCTCAAATGTATTTTTACACTTTAATCTGTGTGGGTGCGCCTATCTACTGATTGCGAGAATCGATAATTCCCAACATTTCATTATATTTATTCATGTACAGATAACAGGATCCGCGTTGCGAACTGAAGATAACACTCACTAAAATATTTAGTAATAATATTGTAAATTAATAATTCAGCATTCTTTTTTTAACGTTAGGATAATGTTTAAAAAAAATCACATTTTCCAATCCAATCTACATTAATGTGTTATTTGCTGTGTAATGTAAATATACATCAATCCGGGAAAGACAATATTTGTGAATTATTATTTGTAAAATTAACTTTGCAATATCGAATTTTAGAAGAATATTAAATTCCATTACACAATTTTTGTTATTATTTTTGGGATATTATGCCGTGTTGCGCTATCTCCTTCAGACAGAGCGGACGATCTCCAAAAGGATATCAGAACACTTTCGTGCCTGTAAACTTGGCCACCCTGACAAATCGGCAATCACCGAGCACTTTGGATTTGTCCCTGAGGTCCTGGGAAGAGCCAAAACTCATAGAGCACGCCTGATTACGGAGGCAATTGAAATTCACAAAAATCCTATAAATATTAATAGAGACGACGGAGCTAAGCTCAATAGTTCTTGGTATCCGTTAATTGACGGTTACATCAAAAACGGGAAAACATTTGTACAAACACTGACACCTCGAATCTCAAAGCAAGGTAGAGTGAAATTAGAACCCTACCTAAAAGAGTTGACGATGTAGTGGCAGCCCTAGTACACCAGTCCATCGATTAGATAAAAGAGGTGACGATGTAGTTGCAGCCCTAGTACATCAGTCCAGCGACTAGATAAAAGAGGTGACGATGTAGTTGCAGCCCTAGGACACCAGTCCAGCGACTAGATAAAAGAGGTGACGATGTAGTTGCAGCCCTAGTACATCAGTCCAGCGACTAGATAAAAGAGTTGACTATGTAATGGCAGCCCTAGGACACCAGTCCAGTGACTAGGTAAAAGAGGTGACGATGTAGTGGCAGCCCTAGTACACCAGTCCAGCGACTAGGTAAAAAACAAACAATAAAACGGTGGCGGTATCTAAACTCCTGTGTGATATCAAGTAAACAAAAATATCACATATTTATTGGTATTTATATTTTCTGACTAAAATGTTATATTTGGGAATTTATTGTCAGGGATATTAGCTATAACGTAAATTAAAGCAATAAGCGCCAAGATTTTTTTGTATCCTTGAAACATGGTGTTTTTATCCCTAAAATATGTTTTTTGTATCCTTGAAACATGGTGTTTTTATCCCTAAAACATGTTTTTTTATTGCTGAAACATGATTTTAATCCCTAAAACATGATTTTTTATTGCTGAAACATGAAATATGGTGTTTTAACCCTAAAACTGGTATTTTTATAACTGAAACGTGATGTTAATTTCCACGAAACATAATTTTTATCCCTGAAAATGGTTTTCATATTTTTGGGATAAAAACATCATATTTCAGTTATAAAAATATCAAAACCTGGTGTTTATATTCCTGAAACACAAGATGTTTTTGTCCCTGATATATGATTTTTTATCCCTGAAACATGATTTTTCATTTTTGGTACAATTGTGGCTGCCACCGCTCCCCTGGATCTTAGAACGCCCCCGTTGAGAATCACTTGTTTAAACGAACCAACGCGCAACGGTCAAATTTTTGTAAAAATATCGAGAAACATAATTCGATCGATGATTTATTGATACCCTAACTAAAATACACATTTCTATCGGCTACCTTGTTTAAATAAATATAGTCGCTAAATACATTCAAATAAAAACCTTAGTGATTGACAGAATTAAATAAATATTAAACCTCCTTAACTCTTTTCTGTGAATTTGGTCATTTTTTACAAGTTTAACGAGAAATGGATAATATTATTTAATACTATTTCCGTTTTACCTTTTTTGAAGGAAAAATAAATACATGAAGTGTTTTCCAGCTGATAGCAAAAGTAAATTCTTTGATTGATAACATTTATAAAAGATTCGCACAGTTTGTTATCTCAGTATACATTCTATTAATACATTCTTCGAAATGCGAAAATTGTGAAAATGATTACTTAAACACGACTCGTTTAAAATAGAGCAAAATTCTCGTGGAAGACATCTTAAGTATCATTTAACGAAACATTGAGAACTTTTTCACAACTAACTAAAATAACTGAAACAATCGTGTTTGTTATAATTTTCGGAGCATACTTCGCGATGTTTTTCAAAGATCTTTTTTAAATTCAGAAAATGAATTTGGGAGGTTTCGTTCTGCGATCGGACATGTTAAACCTCGATGACACAGGGCGAGTTTACAAGCTATTATCTACCAAGTTTAAAAGCGGATAAATCGGTGAGTGAGATTGTCATGATGACACACAAAACTGTCCACTCGCTTAGCAGCGTAGGAAACTGAGGTCGCTGCTAGCGCCAGTAACAAGAATAACGACGCCTGCGTGAACTAATTCTGTGATGTTTGACAGTCGAAAGAGGCTGTTGATTGGCAGCCATCTTGAAAAACATAAATAAACCAATCTCGAGCAAGCGGAACAAGCGTGTAGTGAGTAAAGTTGACCACCTTTAGCCTCGATGACACACGGTGAGTTTACAAGCTACTATCTGGGAAATTCACTATCTGTTAGTAAACTCGTCCAGTGTCATCGTGTTACTTGCTAACTAGCAGCGACTAGCAGATTGTTGACAATCTACGAAAAAAAGTTGAAAGGTCGTCAACTTTACTCGCCTACACGCTTGCTCCGCTTGCTCGTGATTGGTTTATTTATGTTTCCAACATGGCTTCCGATAAACAGCTGATTTCGACTGTCAAACATCTAAAGAATTAGTTCACGCAGGCGTCATTATTCTTGTTACTGGCGCTAGCAGCGGCCTCAGTTTCCTACGTTTCTGAGCGAGTGGACAGTTTTGTGTGTCATCATGACAATCTCACTCGCCGATTTATCCGCTTTTAAACTTAGTAGATAGTTGCTTGTTAACTCGCCGTGTGTCATCGAGGCTTTTCAATTTTTTTCGTAGATTGTCAACAATCTGCTAGTTAGCAAGTAATACGATGACACTGAGCGAGTTTACTAACAGATAGTGAATTTCCCAGATAGTAGCTTGTAAACTCGCCCTGTGTCATCGAGGCTTTTCAACTTTTTTCGTAGATTGTCAACAATCTGCTAGTTAGCAAGTAACACGATGACACTGAGCGAGTTTACTAACAGATAGTGAATTTCCCAGATAGTAGCTTGTAAATTCGCCCTGTGTCATCGAGGCTTTAGGTGCACTGAGCTGCAAGCCACGAAGTGTTATTTTGCTGCATCCGCGCTCATAGTCGTGTCAGGACTTGATTCACTTGTTTGAATTCGCTCCGCGAACTTTGCGGTAGTTTGGTTTATTTGCTGTGAAATTGCAATTGTTTGTAGGTATTTAGTACTTTACATTATTTCGAAATAGGTAAGTTTTATTTCGCTGTCGAAATGATTTAGTTCATGATAGGCTCTGAGGAAAATAATTCCCCTGAGGGCCTATGTCATCTTTGGGGATTCTGTGTGGATGATTTTTTAGGGAAAGGAAGGAGAGGAGAGTTCTGGGAAGGAAAAGGGGTGGGTGGGAATCTGGTGGTCAGTGTGTCCTGGTCATCCACCTTCAAGACCTAGACAAACCTCAACCCATGAACCCGGGCACCCCTGCTGAATCACCAAAACGAACCACTTGGGGTGATCTATGGCAGAAGTGTTGGTTATCAAATAAAGGTTCCCGGGGCGGCAGTACCCATTCCCACCTCCCAAATTATTTTGTTCTTAAGATGAAAGAGTATTTTTTGTTTAGTGTACCTAATCAAATTAGGTATAAAAAAAGTCATTTTGTTTTCTACCTTTTATTTTATGTTATTTGTTAATAATGTTCAAATAGTTAACATCTACTATTTATTTTTTTAATATTATTTAATTAGAGGTTTACGATTACGATTTCAAAAAGCATAAATAATTTATTTGAAATAAGGAGTGATAATTATGTTATGTTTATTTTAGTTCAAATATCAGAGACTGAATGATTAATACATACTTTAAAAATAAAGCCTGATTGATTAAGATTAACAATTTTTTTTCCACGAAAACATGACCTTATATGGAAGCTTCAGTTTCGGTATCGGCCGTATAAACTAGTTTCGGTCGGACACTATTACATTTTTTTATATTTGTGCACGCATCAATCATCTTTAATACTGGTAATAAAAAAAACTTTTTTTTTAGTAAAGAAAGACAAACACTCCCGGGTTACGAATAACCCAACAATATTTGAAAATCTCCTACTACCATCACAGTAAGCACAAGTAGGAAAAAGTTGCTTGAATCGTGATGGAGGACTTAGCCAGCCGAGGAATCGAACACGGAATGCCTGGGTGGGACCCAAACGCGATGCCCACTCAACCACTTATTTAAAAAGGTGACGGAATGGAATTTTAAGAAGACTTTGAATAAAAAAATCATAAAAAATAACTGTCACTGGCAGAATTCTCCATAGTCATTTGAGATCATCGATATATTAACTACAGATTAGCCCTCCCATACCCAATTGCCCAATTCCAATCCCAAAGTGACACCACCTACGAGAAATTTCAAAATACAACTACCCATCGAATTCCTTGCATCTCTTGCGTGACTTGGTTGTTTTACTAGGAAGAAATTAAACATTTTTTATCAAATGTTACTTTTCTAGATACGCTGCCCCGAATTCATATGTTATATAAATATATTTTTTTTTTATATTCATATAACTGATTAAATTGTTAATAATAAAGTCCGCGATAGTCCATACCTAAAATATTTCTAACTATAATATATAAAATACTAGCAGACCCGGCCACACGTTGCTGTGGCTAATGAAACACAACGCCATTACCCAATCTTTATAAAATCCACACCACCCGCTTGCCAGCTGCCCGCTGCCCGCTGCCTGAATTGAATAATTGAATTTATCGGCTTTTCTCTACTATAATCAGCATGTATTATACATATAAACTAATTAACTCGCAGTGGCGAGTGAATTATACAATGTTTGCAATGCAACACTGGATATTTGAAAAGGGAAAATCAAATACCTACTTACTCTAGGACATCTATTTTCCAATTTCTTCCGTCGAACGAATTTCAAAAGTGACTATAGTACGGCCCGCCGCGCCAGCCGTTTTAAATCGCACAAAAATATGTTTTCTTTGAATTTCTCGGCTTTTCTCTAATATAATTTACATGTATTATTCATATAAACATTCCTCTTCAATCACTCTATTTATTGGTGAAAACCGCATGTAAATCCGTTTCGTAGTTTAAAAGATTAACGCGCACATCCATTTTGAGCGACTTCATTTTATACTATGTAATAATTATACATATAAACTAATTAACTCGCAGTGGCGAGTGAATTATACAATGTTTGCAATGCAACACTGGATATTTGAAAAGGGAAAATCAAATACCTACTTACTCTAGGACATCTATTTTCCAATTTCTTCCGTCGAACGAATTTCAAAAGTGACTATAGTACGGCCCGCCGCGCCAGCCGTTTTAAATCGCACAAAAATATGTTTTCTTTGAATTTCTCGGCTTTTCTCTAATATAATTTACATGTATTATTCATATAAACATTCCTCTTCAATCACTCTATTTATTGGTGAAAACCGCATGTAAATCCGTTTCGTAGTTTAAAAGATTAACGCGCACATCCATTTTGAGCGACTTCATTTTATACTATGTAATAATGATAATGATGATTTCAGTTATAATATTCTCCTGAAGAAGGAAGGGTGCTTCTAAAACCGGTAGAGTGTTTATAAAATAAAAGTGGTCTACAACAAATTTATATGTGTCTTTGTTGTAAATTATGACGAGCCACAAAGTTAATGCTTTTTAGAAATATGTTTTTCTAACTGCCTTAAATTTGTGTTTTAATAAACAAAAATTTTAACAAAACAAAAAACGACTTCAAAAAATGCACTAAAAAGTAAAAAAATAATTTCGTATTCTTCTACAACTTCATAATCGACTTACTTTTTCTACTCATCAATATGTAGGTACGATTGTCATTTTTGGAATCGGTGTCAGTCATGGTAGGTTTGTAACTACATACATAGTTATAGGTGAGATGTGCTTGTGTCGCACAAGCGACTTGACGAGGCGAGAGCAGGGCCGCGGCGAGGGGAGCTGTCAAGTAAACACGCCGCGCCAAGCCGGGTACCTTTGCTGACACCGACTCCAAAAATAACAATCGTACCTACATATTGATGAGTAGAAAGGGTAAGTCGATTATGAAGTTGTAGAAGAATACGAAATTATTTTTTTACTTTTTAGTGCATTTTTTGAAGTCGTTTTTTGTTTTGTTAAAATTTTTGTTTATTTTTTGATTTTTAGTGAATCCGAAGTACACTAATTTGTCTGAATATGGGTAGATCTACTAAACGTGGTGCTCATATGAGACAGACATAATTTGACCATAACGACATTAGGGTCAAATTAAGAGATTCGGCCGAGTTTCGTTAATTTGCTTCTAAGAATTGAAGAGTTCCGTTACTTTGTCATGGATCCGATAATCAGAACCTAACCAAACTCTCATCAATTTATCCTTGAAGTACATCCTTTCCAATAAAAAAAGAATCATTGAAATCGGTTGGCGTGATATTGAGTTATTCGTCCATTTGTCGCGGACATACTTTATGCAAATTTAAGACTTATATGGTTTTCTCATGGATGCCATTGTCAGAACTAAACCAAATTAAAATGGGACCACATGGGAAGCACCAGCTTTCAAATAAAAAAAGAATCATCAAAATTGGTTCACCCAGTCGAAAGTTCTGAGGTAACAAACATAAAAAAAAAAAAAAAAATACAGTCGAATTGAGAACCTACTCCTTTTTGAAGTCGTTTAAAAATGATCTTCGCAAAGCTAGTGATTCCGTTACCGCGAACATGCTGGAAAACAAATTAGCTCCACGCAGACCAACTAAAGGTACAAACCAATGCTTCTTGCGATCTTTTGACTGCGAAATAAAGGACTTTCTTCTTGATAAATGTTTTCGTTAACCAATATTTTGGTTCCGGTGTCATTTTTAAGACCTACACGCCCTGTCTAGATATACTTGGTTGAAGTTTGAGATCAATCATCTGTGGTACTGGAAATATTATAAAAAATATATTGGAAAAGGCAACTTCAATGACAAAATTAAAAAGTAGCATTTTTTGGAAAATTATCATTCTTACAAATTTAAGACTTGAGGTCGACCTTTAAACGCCGTTTTCTTGGCATTAAACCGACCGATAAGTTAGAATCTTACTTGAACCCATGGTCTGAAAGAATTAAAAAATCTACACAAAGTATCTTTTTTGGAAAAATCATCATTCTTACAGGACATTTTTGGGGTCAAACTTCATACAGGCAACTTATGCAACTACCGAGGTTCTGCAGTGCCTCCACGATGTTCACCGATGGGAGGGTGCAATCATTTCCAACTTTACTTCACCACCAACTACCCAGCTAGACAGGACAAGGAAATCAACTAACATCATTGTCGTGGCTGCATCCGAGTGTCTCAGTTCCCCACTAAATGAGCGATGGATGCAGATGATGAGGCGACCTCCCTGATGGACAATCCTAAAATACCTTTGTATTTTTGATTCATTAAATAAGTGACTTATTGAAAAGACAAACCAGAAATGGAGAAATCTCATTGCAACACTTCTTTAATAACCACGTTGGAATAGGGTCAAGTGAGCACTGCTTGTTCGGTGAAGTGAGTATTAACTTCCTAACTTCTTCAAGGGATGTAGGTTTGAAGGCAGAAAAGTTTCCACTATTGCATTTAGTAAAAGATGGTGGTGAGGCGGAGGTTGTTTGAGCGCGTATTGACTTCATTGTATTGAGAAAAAAATTAGAGAAGATTTCCGGAGCTATGTCAGTTGTATTTCGTGCACGGACGTCGGCCCCGACCATCTTTATCGAGTTCCACAGACTTCGCGGGTTTTGACGTTCTGAGTCGATCCTACTTGTCCAATATTCAGACCTTTTCGAACGAATTAATAACGTATATTCTTTATCCCTGAAATATGTTTTTTTCTGTGTAACATGATTTTTCATCTCTGAAACATAATTGTATATCCCTGAAACATGGTTTTTTATCCCTTAAAAAAATCCCTGGAACAAAACATGGTGGTAGTTTTATCCTTGAAACGTGATTAATTTAATTTAATCCCTGAAAAATATTTTTTTTTACCTAAAACATGATTTTTTATCCCTGAAACATGATTTTTAATCCCTGAAACATGATTTTTATCCGTTTTAACTTGTTTTTTATCCCTAAAACATGGTATGATCAAAACTGAAACATGATGTTTCTTCCCTAAAACGTATTAATGATTTTTTTTCCTGAAAAACGAATTTTTATTTCTGAAACATGTTTTTTTTATGTAATATCTCCGAAACACGATTTTTCATCCCTGAAACATGATTTTTTATCCCTGAGCTATAATTTTTTTTCTGTGAAACATGATTTTTCATCTCTGAAACATGATTGTATATCCCTGAAACATGTTTTTTTAATCCCTTATTTTTTTTTCCTATCCCTGAAACATGGTGGCAGTTTTTTCCTCAAAACGTGATTAATTTAATTTAATCCCTGAAAAATTATTTTTTAACTTTAAACATGACTTTTTATCCCTGAAACATGTTTTTTTTCCCCTGAAATATGATTTTTTATCCCTGAAACATGAATTTTTATTCTTGAATAATATGTTTTTTTGTCCCTGAAAACTAGTGTTAATATCCCCGAAACATGATTGTATATCCCTAAATCGTGATTTTTTTATTCCGAAACTTGTTTTTTCCATGAAACATGATATTTTATCCCTGAACCGTAATTTTTTATCCCTGAAACATGATTTTTTATTCCGGAAACATGATTTTTTTAACCCTAAAACATGGTATTTTTATAACCGAAACATGATGTTAATTTCCCTGAAACATGATTTTTATCCCTGAAAAAGGTTTTCGTGTTTTAGGGATAAAAACATCATATTTCAGTTATAAAAATTTCAAAACCTGGTGTTTATATTCCTGAAATACAAGATTTTTTTTACCCTAAAATATATTTTTTTATCCCTGATACACGGTTTTTCTATTTTGGGACACTTCAGGCAACCACCGCCCCCTAGATCTTACTGACGCCCCAGTTGAGAATCACTGATTTAAACGAACCAACGATCAAATTGTTGCAAAAATATCGAGAAGCATAATTCAATCGATGGTTTATTGCTACCCTAACTAAAATACCCATTTCTATCGGCTACCATGTTTAAATAAATATAGTCGCTAAATGCATTCAAATAAACACCTTAGTGATTGACCGAATTAAATAAATATTATACCTTCTTAACTCTTTCGTGTGAATTTGGCATTGACGTATTAATCGAAGGAGTTTTGTCATTTTTTATAAGTTTAACGAGAAATGTAAAATAAATAACTGAAGTGTATCCAGCTGATAGCAACAAGTACATTCTTTGATTGATAACATTTATAAATAGATTCGCTACGTTTGTTATCTCAGTATATAATCTATAAATACATTATTCAGTTTCTTGTCATTGATTCCGGATTGTTTTTGGGTCAGGAAGAATTTCGAATACATTTTATTTATAAAATATTTGATATTTAATGAAGACATTTACATAGAATAGATATATTAAATGACCATACTAGGCGGCTGCCTGTTTCATGGTGACCAATGGAGTATAATTACTATGTATGTAGTTTAGTGTAAACATATGGTACTAGTAAATATAAACAAGCTGAAAATTGGAATAATCATAATGATATATATATAAAATATATTTATATATATATATAACTCTTTTTATATAGATGCATACATACATACACACATAAACATTGTTTTACACTCCCCAAATCAAAGCCAAATTAACGCAAGCAAATAACAGTTTTATTGATTCAGTTCATTTAATCTTTTACCAAAACACAGCCCCGGATCTAATGGGGGGCAAGCCGGGGCCCATGCCCCGGGCGGCAAGTTCAGAGGGCGGCCAAACTCAACTTTCACCACGGAATAAATAATAGTACAAGTAGAGAAATTTCACGGCCATATTAACTCGACTGATACCCAGAGCCCTGAGTGAGAAGTGCTGCACGAACATTTATTATTCGCGAGGCGCGTAGGCATAGTTCAAAATACGCACCCGACCCGCTCGCCCGCAGGAACCACAGATCGCGGCAGCACGCGTCTGCTCTGGTTACCGTGCGTGCGAAAGAGATGAAGCTATATTCGAAAACTCCCTCGTTGATCTCTCTCCACGACAGTGTTTTGTTTTAAAAATGTGTCAAAAGTGTGTTGTTTATTTTTACTCTTTAGTACTTGTTGATCAACCGAAGGTACAATACTGATGTCATTAGTGTCGCATCAATAAATCTATCACAGTTCATCGATCGCTTTTCTGGGTAAGTATTTTATATAACTATCTTATGCTTTTTAAGTTACTATATTTATTTTTTAAACTCAATTTAATACGTGCAATCACTTACGTCGTCAATTCGTCATTATTCAAACTTACTTAAAATTTTTACGTCGTTATGCGTGTCATGATTTGTTTATTACACGATGGCAGCCATCATATGACTGAGAAGTAAAACAGCCTTTTTATTTCAGCTTTTATTTAAATACAATGCAATGTAGCAGTTTAAAACGAATAAACAGCCAGCAAGATAAATTTCAGTTGTGATTTCATCTGCTGAAGCATTTTGATGGAAACCATTCTCGTGTTCAAAGTGCAGTTTTAAAATTCTGGTTGCAGACTATATGCAGCCAGAATTTAAGGAAAACCATTTGCATGTTCTGGATGTAGCTATAATTAAATTTCTTAATTAGTTACAGTAAAACCAGTTCTTTGATTCGAATATGGCCCACCCCCCCCCCCCCCCCCAGCAAGGTTAAAATAAATATAGATACCTAAGTGGGCGGGGGCGGCATTTTTCAGTTTTTGCCCCGCCTAAAAAAAAACGAAGATCCGGGGCTGCCAAAACACATTCAAATAACAGATAAAATATCACTTTACATAAAAGAATTAAAATTTTGGCTAAATGATGCAGATGTTGAAACACTTTTTCTATAAATTCTATGTAAACGTTCATGCTTCACTTTTCAATATAATTCTACTGTAACTTCAAGACTAACTTTATTTACCTTCTTGAAACATTTTTTTTTTTTATTTATGAATTTCTATTCTTGACATACACTTTACAAATTATTACATGCACAGATAATAAGTTTAGTAATAAGAAAAAAAAACAATGATCCGCAGCTGTGTGTTAATTGGTTAGTAGTAGTATTTTGTGAACACCTCACTAGGCGAACCTGTGCTGAGGTGTTCCCACGTTTGGGATTAAGTGCAATTCTGTCGACATAAGCAGAAACACAGTATCCTCCTTGATATTGGCACTGTGGGCCGACCCACGACGGCAGTATCGTATACATAAATTAAAGATTAGTTGCAGTAGGACAGTTGTTATAATATCTAGATTATGTAATATGAGATCTCTTATGCCGCAGAGTCGTTATTAATAGCTCACGTAGCTATGCATCAAATTTATCAACAGCTCGAGATCAGCTTACGTCTCATTGACTCGAGTTTTTGTAAGAATGGTTTATAATATGACTGTCAACACGTGTTTTTGATCTAATCCCAGCACAACAGTGGCCTATTAATGTAAGTCAAATACTCATTTTCCTTCTCGTAAGATAAACTAGTGTTTAAATTGATATCTACTACTATTAGTGATTGTGATACAACAGTCTAAAAATTCAATATTTTGTTATTTAAAGAAATCTTCTAGTTCGTCGTTTGTACCTTGTTTTTTATAAGCTATTCCTTCAATGCTGGACTTGGCAAGCTTACATTAAGAATCTTGGGTCTCTAGCTATCATTTGACCTAATTTTGGTGGTTTGGGAGTTTATTTTGAATCCGGTTATTTGTGAGTTATCTGGCTGGATCACTCCAGTTTCGCCGGCAAGATAGGCGGACCAATCAGGATGCCGGACCGAGAGGCGGGTCCGCCCCGCCCACACAGTTCCCCTCCGCCTCCGTCTTTCACGCCCCGCCCTTGTGGGATCCGCCGCCCTTCCAACATGAGCAACAGTAAGTAAACTTTGTGGTGTGACATTATATATTAAATGAAAAAACACACTTTGTAAAACACCACTTTTTATTGGAATTAATATTTTAACAGCCAACCAGGTTTCGCTTAGCTTAAACTTCATCAGGGCTTATTATATCAACTGAAGTAGATTAGATACAGAAACACATATAAAAGAAATTAAGAGAATTAGTGAAAGAGATAGCAATAGAATAGGCGACACCCCATTGGTGCCAGAAAGAGATAACACATAGAAAAGAGGGAGACAAACATAATAATTACAGTTTGGGTAAGTAACGGGGTGAAGGGAGAGGGAGGGAACTGTTTCAGAAGAGGTTAACGGAATAAATTAAAAATGGAAGATAAATTGATTTGGTTATTAATAATGTTTGATTTATTATTGACGGCTTTTTTGATTTCGAGAGCTTCTAGATTGTTTAACCTAACTCCAATTCCATTTTTATGTAATATTTTAGTCCCGGAGGTTTTATCGAATGAGTGGTTAGTTTCTAATAGATGGTTTGCGATTTCTGAAAAAGCATTAGGTACCTACTATTTAAACATCTTAGATGTTCTTTAATTCTTATGTTTACGTTCCGGGCCGTTTTTCCGATGTAAAATGCAGAACAATCGTTACAATTTAGTTTATATGTGCCCGCCCCCCCGTTACTTACCCAAACTGTAATTATTATGTTTGTCTCCCTTTTTTCTATTTGTTATCTCTTTCTAGCACCAATAGGGTGTCACCTATTCTATTGCTCTCTCTTTCACTAATTCTCTTAATTTCTTTTATATATGTTTCTGTATCTAATTTACTTCAGTTGATATAATAAGCCCCGATGAAGCTTGAGCTAAGCGAAACCTGGTTGGCTGTTAAAATATTAATTCCAATAAAAAGTGGTGTTTTACAAAGTCTGTTTTTTTCATTTAATATATAGTAAGTAAATTCTTTTTACAAGGCATTCAAACAAGTTATCATATCAATTTAAATAATTATTTTCTAGCCCTCGTGTTCTCGCCTTACCCTTTTCTTTTACGCTATATCTTTGGCAGTTTCTCTACTATAGGTACTTCTTATGACTGCATGTTGTGAAATAATATTGACCTTAAAATTATGCAGCGACCACACGTTTGTCGCATCGGTTGCAATAAGGGTGAAATTGATTCATCGCGACTGTCTCGAATGACGCAATTTTTTTCTCTCTTTGCCCAAACTGTTGAATTTGAATATCTTCATTTGTCACAATATACACAAAAAATGGAAAAACTGTTCGTAAGGAGAAAGCCAGAAGTTCAGCATTTTTGCAAGTCTATTATCTAATATATTTTCAATTTGGTAGGTGGGTATGGGTACCGCCGCCCTGGGAACCATTTATTGGATGACCAACACCTCTGCCACAGGTCACCCCAAGTGGTTCGCCACGTTTGGTGACTTAGCAGGGGTGCCCGGGTTCATGGGGTAATGTTTGTCTGGGTCTTGATGGCGAGTGCGTCGGCCCACCTTCTGCGTGGCGGGCCGGATTGGGAGATGCTGGTTGAGGGAGACCCTTTACAACCGGTTACCGTTGTCCGGGTCGCTCGGTAGTACAGGGGCCCGACCCTCAGGCTTGTTGTTTATTTTAATGGTATTATTTTAATTTGAAATATTTTTCTCTGACAAAGACTGCGCCTCAGCTATTTACGGATGAGATTAAAAATATTTATAGAATTTTTTTAGCATTTGGGGTCGGTCGTTGTAACACTTGGGGTCGGTCATAACTTAGGCCCGATTGCACCCATCCGGCTAAAATTTTGGATTATTACAAAAAGACATGGTCTGTACACGAATCAATCAACAAATCTGCCATAAGAAGAATTTTTGAAACAAATCTAGGCTTTTAAACTTGGGGTCGGTCGTTTTAGCACTTGGGTTCGGTGGTTTAAGCATTTGAGGTCGGTCGTTGGAACACTTGGGGTCGATTAGGCCGTATTGCACCCATCCGGCGGACATTTTGGATTTTTAGAAAAAAACATGGTTTTGTACACGAATAAATCAAAAAATCTGCAAAGGAAGAATTTTTCAAAAAAATCATGGCTTTAACACTTGGGGTGGGTCGTTTTAGCACTTGGGTTCGGTCGTTTTAGCACTTGGAGTCGGTCGTTGTAACACTTGAGGTCGGTCATAACTTAGGCCCTATGGTACCCATCCGGCTGAAATTTTGAATTATTACAAAAAAAAACACGGTTTGTACACAAATCAATCAAAAAATCTGCAAAATGATGAATTTTACAAAAAAATCTTGTCTTTAAAGCTTGGGGTCAGTCGTTTAAGCACTTGGGTTCGCTCTTACATTTAACCCTATGGCAAAGAGCCGACTGAAATTTTGGATTCTTTCTAATAATCATGGTCTGTACACAAATCAATCAAATCTGCCTTAAGAAGAATTTTTGAAATAAAATCTAGGCTTTTAAACTTGGGGTCGGTCGTTATAGCACTTGGGTTTGTTGGTTTAAGCATTTAGGGTCGGTCGTTGTAACATTTGGGGTCGGTCATTACTTAGGCCGTATTGCACCCATCCGGCTGAAATTTTAGATTTTTACCAAAAAAAAATATTCTGTACACGAATCATTCGAAAAATCGGCCTTAAGACGAATTTTAAAAAAATCATGGCTTTAGCACTTGGGGTCGATCGTTTTAGCACTTGGGTTCGGTGGTTTAAGCATTTAGGGTCGGTCGTTGTAAAATTTAGGGTCGGTCATTACTTAGGCCGTATTGCACACATTCGGCTGAAATTTTGGATTATTACAAAAAAAACATGACCTGTACACGTATCAATAAAAAATCTGCAAAATGAAGAATTTTTCAAAAAATTCTTGACTTTAAAACTTGGGGTCGGTTGTTTAAGCACTTGGAGTTGGTCATAACTTCGGCAAGATTGTCATATGACACCGATCCGGTTAAAATTTTTGATTCTAATAACGAAACACATAGACTCTACACGAAACAATCGAAACATCTTCCAAAGGATTTTTTTTTAAATTCAACGTTTTTGGCGCTTTGTAACAACACTTGTGTTCGGTCATACCTTTGACCTTATGGCAAAAAGCCGACTGAAATTTTGGATTCTTTCTAATAATCATGGTCTGTACACGAATCAATCAAAAAATCTGCCTTAAGAAGAATTTTTGAAAAAAAAAACAGGCTTTTAAACTTGGGGTCGGTCGTTTTAGCATTTGGGGTCGGTCATTACTTAGGCCGTTTTGCACCCATCCTGCTAAAATATTGGATTATTACAAAAAAACATGGTCTGTACACGAATCAATCAAAAAATCTGCCAAAGAAAGAATTTTTCAAAAAAATCTTGTCTTTAAAACTTGGGGTCGGTTGTTTTAGAACTTAAGTTCTTTACTTTGACCCAATGGCAAAGAGCCGACTGAATTTTTGGATTCTTTCTAATAATCATGGTCTGTACACAAATCAATCGAAAAATCTGCTCAAGACGCATTTAACAAAAAATCATGGCTAATCACATTTGGGGTCGGTAATTTTAGTACTTGAGTTCGGTCATGTTGGCACTTTGGGTCGGTCGTTGTTACACTTGGGGTCGGTCATAACTTAGGCCCTATTGCACCCATCCGGCTGAAATTTTGGATTATTATAAAAAGACATGATCTGTACACGAATCAATCAAAAAATCTGCCAAAAGAAGAATTTCTCAAAAAAATCTAGATTTTAAAACTTGGGGTTGGTCGTTTTAGCACTTGGGGTTGGTCATAACTTCGGTAATATGACACCGATCCGGCTGAAATTTTTGATTCTTACAACGAAACATAGACTTTACACGAAACAATCCAAAAATCTTCCAAAGGAATATTTTTTTTTAAATTCAACGTTTTTTTTGCGCTTTGTAACAACACTTGTGGTCGGTCATAACTTTGACCCTTTGGCAAAAAGCCGACTTAAATTTTGGATTCTTTCTAATCATAATGGTCTGTACACGAATCAATCGAAAAATCGGCCTTAAGATGAATTAAAAAAAATTATGGCTTTAACACTTGGGGTCGATCGTTTAAGCACTTGGGGTCGGTCGCTGTAACGCTTGGAGTCGGTCATAACTTAGGCCCTATGGCACCAATCTGGCTGAAATTTTGGATTATAACAATAAAAACATAGTTTGTACACGAATCAATCAAAATATCTGCCAAAAGAAGAATTTCTCCAAAAAATCTAGATTTTAAAACTTGGGGTCGGTCGTTTTAGCACTTGGGTTCGGTCATAACTTAGGCCCTATTGCATCCATCCGGCTGAAATTTTGTATTATTACAAAAAGACATTGTCTGTACACGAATCAATCATAAAATCTGCCTTAAGAAGAATTTTTGAAAAAAAAAACAGGCTTTTAAACTTGGGTTCGGTCGTTTTAGCACTTGGGTTCGGTGGTTTAAGCATTTAGGGTCGGTCGTTGTAACACTTGGAGTCGGTCATTACTTAAGCCGTTTTGCACCCATCCGGCTAAAATATTGGATTATTACAAAAACATGGTCTGTACACGAATCAATCAAAAAATCTGCCAAAGGAAAAATTTTTTCAAAAAAATCTTGTCTTTAAAGCTTGGGGTCAGTCGTTTTAGAACTTAAGTTCGCTCTTTACTTTGACCCAATGGCAAAGAGCCGACTGTAATTTTGGATTCTATCTTATAATCATGGTCTGTACACAAATCAATCGAAAAATCTGCTCAAGACGAATTTAAAAAAAATCATGGCTATAACATTTGGGGTCGGTCGTTTTAGTACTTGAGTTCGGTCATTTTTGCACTTTGGGTCGATCGTTGTAACACTAGTCTTGGGGTCAGTCATAACTTAGACACTATTGCACCCATCCGGCTGAAATTTTGGATTATTATAAAAAGACATGATCTGTAAACGAATCAACCAAAAAATCTGCCAAAAGAAGAATTTTTCAAAAAAATCTCATCTTTAAAGCTTGGGGTCAGTCATTTTAGCTCTTAAGTTCGCTCTTAACTTTGACCCTTTGGCAAAGAGCCGAATGAAATTTCGGATTCTTTCTATTAATCATGGTCTGTTCACGAATCAATCGAAAAATCTGCTAAACGAATTTAAAAAAAAATCTTGGCTTTAACACTTGGGTTCGGTCATTTTAGCACTTGGGGTCGGTCGTTGTTACACTTGGGGTCGGTCATAACTTAGGCCCTATTGCATCCATCCGGCTGAAATTTTGTACAAAAAGATATGGTCTGTACACGAATCAATCAATAAATCTGCCTTAAGAAGAATTTTTGAAAAAAATCCCGGCTTTTAAACTTGTGGTCTGTTGTTTTAACTCTTGGGTTCAGTGGTTTAAGCATTTAGGGTCGGTCGTTTTAACACTTGCGGTTGGTTATAAGTTAGACCCTATTGCAACCATCTGGCTGAAATTTTGGATTATTTCAAAAAAACAACTTGGTCTGTACACGAATTAATCAATAAATCTGCCACAAGAAGAATTTTCAAAAAAATCTTGACTTTAAAACTTGTGGTCGGACGTTTTAGCACTTGGGGTCGGTCATAACTTCGGAAATATGAGACCGATCCGTCTGAAATTTTTGATTCTTATAAAGAAACATAGACTGTATACGAAACAATCCAAACATCTTCCATAGAAATCATTTTTTGTAAATTCAACGTTTTTTTGGCGCTTTGCAACAACACTTGTGGTCGGTCATAACTTTGACCCAATAGCAAAAAGCCGACTGATATTTTGAATTCTTTCTAATAATCATGGTCTGTACTCAAATCAATAAAAAAATCTGCTTTAAGAAGAATTTTAGAAAAAATCTAGGCTTTTAAACTTGGGGTCGGTCGTTTTAGCACTTGGTTTCGGTGGTTTAAGCATTTAGGGTCGGTCGTTGTAACACTTGGGGTCGGCCGTTTTGCACCCATCCGGCTGAAATATTGGATTATTACAAAAAAAACATGGTCTGTACACGAATCAATCAAAAAATCTGCCAAAGGAAGAATTTTTCAAAAAAATCTTGTCTTTAAGGCTTGGGGTCAGTCGCTTTAGAACTTATGTTCGCTCTTAACTTTGACCCATTGGCGAAGAGCCGACTGAAATTTTTGATTCTTTCTAATAATCATGGTCTGTACACAAATCAATCGAAAAATCTGCTAAAGACGAATTAAAAAAAAAATCATGGCCTTAACATATGGGGTCGTTCGTTTTAGTACTTGAGTTTGGTCATTTTAGCACTTGGGGTCGGTCGTTTTAGCACTTGAGTTCGGTCATTTTAGCAATTGGGGTCGGTCGTTGTAACACTTGGGGTCGGTCATAACTTAGGCCCTATTGCACCCATCCGGCTGAAATTTTGATAATTACAAAAAGACATGGTCTGTACACGAATCAATCAAAAAATCTGCCGAAAGAAGAATTTTTCAAAAAAATCTCATCTTTAAAGCTAGGGATTCAGTCGTTTTAGCTCTTGGGTTCAGTGGTATAAGCATTTAGGGTCGGTCGTTTTAATACTTGGGGTCGGTCATAACTTAGATCCTATTGCAACTATCCGGCTGAAATTTTGGATTATTACAAAAAAACAACATGGTCTGTACACGAATCAATCAAAAAATCTGCCAAAGAAGAATTTTTCAAAAAAATCTTATCTTTAAAGCTTGGGGTCAGTCGTTTTAGCACTTAAGTTCGCTCTTAACTTTGATTCGCTCTTAAATTTTTGATGCTTACAAAGAAATATAGACTGTACACGAAACAATCCAAACATCTTCCAATGAAGTAATGTTTTGTAAATTCAACGTCTTTTTGGCGCTTTGTAAAAACACTTGTGGTCGGTCATAACTTTGACCCAATGGCAAAAACCGAATGAAATTTTTAATTCTTTCTAATCATCATCAATTTATCAATTTAAGAATCGATTTAATAGAATCAATTTAAGCCTTAAGACGAATTAAAAAAAATCATGGATTTAACACTTGGGGTCGATCGTTTTAGCACTTGGGTTTGGTCATTTTAGCACTTGGTGTCGGTCATAACTTAGGCCCTATGGCACTTATCCGGCTGAAATTATGGATTATTACTAAAAGATATGGTCTGTACACGAATCAATCAAAAAATCTGCCAAAAAAAAATATTTCATGGCTTTTATCAGAGGAGACCATATTTGTCCCCACTCACATAGGTCTCATAGAAATCGTTATATCTCCCTTACTATTATTGTAAGATATATGATATAAAAACATTGGAATGAGAAAACAAATACATATATATTCAAAACTTAAAATTTACAACAAAAGAATTAAAATGTTCGGCTTTATGAAACCAAAGTATCCGATCGAAAATTGAAAAAAATATGATGAAATTTTTTTTGAATTATTTTTACATGAAACAATAGAAAAGTGAGTTGTCAATAACGTCTTTAATTAATTTGTCTAATAAATGTGTATGTTTTTTTTTGTTGTTCAATGTTAGGTTGTTATTTTTTTGTTATTGTTGTTTTAAGTTAGAAAAAACGCAAGGGAGCCATTTTTAAAACTTTTTAAAGTTTGCATTCAAGTTTTATATTTTAAAAAAAATACATGGTTATTTCAAATAATACAATTTCAAAGCGTATTTAATCACCTTTCAAAAACTTTTTAGTTTTCAGAAATGTTCACAAATACTCCATTTATTAGGATTTTATTGCAGAGTCGAAATATTTTTACCTTCTGACAAAATACAAGCGATTGAAGGCCTAGATTTGTGAATTCCGTATCGTGAACCTACGAATGATGATAAATATTGACGGGTTGCAATAAATATTAAACGTGGAGCCTACGCATTAGGAATCTAGACATCTGTGATCCATATTGTGATCCGTCAATACGCCAGCCTACTCCTTCAATATAAATCACAATATTTGATAAGTATTGATGGATCATAATGAATATTGAACGTCTACTCTGACCACAATCATGGATCACAATCCATCAATATGGAACATGATAAATAATATTGAATGAGTGACCTACGTCCAACGCTTGGAATAAACTCCCTCCGTAACTAAGATGCATAACAAGCCCAACAGAATTTAGGTCCAAACTAAAAACCCACCTTTTTAGGCTATCATACCCTTAAAATAAATATATGTATCTGAGAGTATTATTCTTGTATTGCCTATAATATGTCTTAATCACACTTGTCTTATTGGATTTATATTATTCTAATCCTTACACATCAATCTGTCTCTTACAGAGGGACGAATTACATTTTAGAAGATAAATATTCTATTTTTTATAATAAAAACTCTTTTTATAACTTTTAAAGGTTATTCCCATCAACGTAATATATCATTGAAGAATGAGATAACAATAATAATCTAAAGAAAATATGAAAGAGAACAAGATACAGAAAAACAGAAAAAGATAATGGTTGCAACTGGGACTCGCACCCAGAACCTCTCGTCTAACCGGGATGTGCGCGTTTACCAATTCCGCCATTGCCACCTTCTGTCAAACTCAAATGTCTCTGTTTCAAATTTTAGAATTAACAATAATGGCAGCCACCTCTGGTCTGGAGTTCCAAAATACCTGAAAAATATCCTCTACTCAATGCAGAAACGGGCGGTCCTTCTGATAGATTTTCCCATCTTAACAGACGGATTGTAATCTTTAGAGCACAGGTGTCGGGTGGGAACGCTATCCTTGTTCTACCGGTATTACAATGGAAGATGCTCCGAGAAACTAGCATCATTGATCCCTTCGGAACCGGTGCATAGTCGGGAAACACGCCAAACGCTTGCCCAAAATTTGTACACGGTTGACATTAGTCACATGAGAACGGGCGTTTCTTCGACTCGTTCTTGTGTTCAACAGCTCGGCTGTGGAATGATTTGCCGGCCTCTGTGTTTCCTCCTTCCTACAACATGGGTCTCTTCAAGACCAATGTTCATTCCTACCTCTCAAAAAACAAAAAATAATAATATCTTCAACATTTTTTTTTCTTTTTTTCCATATTATAGGAAACAACCCTTTTTATTGGAAACAATCATTCTAAGAATTGGTTTGTAACTTGGATAGTGTCTCGGATAAATTTATCAGATTTTATTTTATATGAAACTATTGACTTTTTATAAAAGTCTAAGTGAATATTCTATTTTTATAAGAAAAACTCTATTTTTATAACTTTTGAAGGTAATTCCCATCAATTTAATGTACCTTTCATTGAAAAACGAAAATATGAAAGAGAACAAGACACAGAAAAAGACAATGGTCGCAACTGGTTGGGTTTGAGTCCCAGATGCGACCATTACCTTTTTCTGTTTTTCTGTGTCTTGTTCTCTTTCATATTTTCATTTAGATTATTATTTTTATATTCTTCTTCAATGATAAATAATAATCTAATCAAATCCTTTTACTATTGTATACCGCCCATTGTTAAATTTGGCTTTTACTTTCCTATATTATTATTAAAATACATAGCAGAAATAAATAAAAGCATTTCCAATAACATGTGTTCCCAATAATGTCCTCTGCAAACTGTATCTAAATGTCTCTAATAAACAATAAACAGTGTTAATCTCTAGTGACTTCCCAGGGAAGTATGCTCCTCTTTATTTTATACATTTTAATGCACCATCACATTCATTGGTCAAATGTATTGTACATATAGTTGTGTATTAGTGATCGACGAACCTGTGGATGCAATCTCGATGATTTTCTACAAAAAGGGTGCTATACAAATCATCCAAATATCAATATTAATATACTTGCCTTTATACCTTTCCGACATAGTCACAGCGGCCCTCGGCTTGTAGAGCTTGGAGAGCCCTGCTCTGGAGGGAAGCTGCCATCCTTACAGCAGGGAGATTGACAAGAGGAAGGTTGAGAAGTACTTGCCTGATCAGATCTGCTCATTTCAAGCAATATTTCAATTCTGAATATTTGTCTCTCACTAGGGCGATACTGAAAGTATCTACCAATTCAGAACGTTGAGTAAATACACAACATATAGAGAAATAACCCACGTAAAATAATAGTATTGAATCTGTCCACTCCGGGATTTGAAGCCGTGATCTCTGGTCCTGATCCAAGGAGCTAACGTCTCTGCCGCGGGAGTGCCTCAAACTAACAGTCTATTATTTTATTGAGGTAGGTCTAACTACAATCTCGGACTAGAAACGAAAATTTTAAAAAAATAACCTCTTTTTCCAAAGAGGGAGTGGTGACCTCACAGTTGATCCCTGTCAATTGTCCCCCCGAAACGACATTTATTATAAACTTATAATTTTTGTGCATTATTTACTAATTTCAAAGCTTTGATCGATCTCAAAAACACATTTAAAATAATAAGTTGGTATGGATATCAAACGAATTTATTTAGAGTGCCAATATTTTATACTTCCTACTCTGCTCTGGTATATACAGTATATAGACAAGCAGTTTTATACTTCCTACTCTGCTCTGGTATATACAGTATATAGACAAGCAGTTTTATACTTCCTACTCTGCTCTGGTATATACAGTATATAGACAAGCAGTTTTATACTTCCTACTCTGCTCTGGTATATACAGTATATAGACAAGCAGTTTTATACTTCCTACTCTGCTCTGGTATATACAGTATATAGACAAGCAGTTTTATACTTCCTACTCTGCTCTGGTATATACAGTATATAGACAAGTAGTTTTATACTTGATGCATTTGAATTAAAATATGTTTTACACTTTTGTTATTTAGTGTACATCCTCTCTGCACATCCCTTCGGAGACATCTAGTTATATTTTATGTAAGTAGGTATTGTGTATTTTCTCTAAACCAACTGCATATTGTACATAAGTATGTCGGGGGGCCAACTGTGGGGGTATCAACTGTAATGGAAGCAGAGGGAGTCATTAGTAATAAGGCAATCTTTTTGTTGAAAAATACAATTTATTGAAATGTATAGTAATTTAGTCGATCAATACATAATGTACATTGGGGAACTATTTCCTTTTAGAGGTTACACAGATAATATTACATTGATAAACAGTCATTCAAATTTCCCGATACATAAGAGCAGGAAAGGCAAAAAAAAATACCAATTAAGGATACCGCCGCCCTGGCAACCATTTATTGGTTAACGAACACCGCTGTCATAGGTCACCCCAAGTGATTCGCTACGTTTGACTTGTGACTTAATAGGTGTTCATGGGGTGAGGAATGCATGGCGGGCCGGATTTGGAGAAAATGAATGAGAGAGACCATTTGACCTCTCCAGAAGAACTCTCTTGACCCATCCCCTTGCGCCACAGTGAGATAGATGGATTCATACATCCATCATTCCTGTACACACTGACCCCCAGATTCCTACCATAAATCTCATACTTTTTGCTTTGTTCTCCTTTATTTCACTAAAAATATCATCCACACAGCATCCTCAAAGATGACAGAGGCCATGAGAGAATGGTTTTTCTCAAGGCCTCCTGTGTGGAAGTATTGCAAAAAGAAAATTAGAGATGTTTTAAAAATGTTTTTTCCAAAATAAATAGCTCTCTGGCGTTTATTTAATTTATATATTAGTTATTAAATACCTAAATCAAAAAACAAAACAAATATTACGGAAATACCAACATAAAGTAAGTATAATAAATACACAAAATAGACAAAGTATTGGTAGGTACATGCCGTAAATAGCAAAAGTCTAACATTAAAAATATAGTGAGTTATTTAGTAAATATCAATTTAAATTTAACATCAATTACAAAGAATATATAAAAAGTTTTGGTTCCTGACCATGAAATTGATTGCAAAAATTTAGAAAATATCGAATTAAAAGTAAGTACAACAAATACAAAGAAGAGAAAAAAGTATTGGCGCCTGTCTACAGTAAATAGCAAAGCCAAACATTAAAAGACAAAGTATGGCATTTAGAAAATATCACTTTAAAAGGAAATGACAGATTATAATTTATAATAATATTAGCGAAACAAAATGTTATAAAATTCAGATTTAAATTTTACTTTAAAATTTTTAACAGAACTGAATTTATTTCCAAGTCTTTGTAGCCTTTGTACTGGGGAAAGAATTAAATACTTTGTTTTGGACGAACAAACAAAGAACAAACTCTGAAATTCTCGTGTTACGACAAATGATATTACGACAAAGTATGTAAATAATTCATTATTGAACAGATCTTTAGCTAAAAGTACTTATATAATTAATAGAATTATTATAAAAACATGTTTCATTTTGATGGATTAAATTTTCATTCAATAAACACATTATTTAGATATAAAATAACAAAAATTGTAATAATGCAATGAAAAAAAATATTTTCTTAATCACCAAAGGAAGTATGCTACATAATACAGTGATAATATTATGAAGCACTCCAAGTAATAAAACTTATTTCACCTTATAGTACCTACTTACTCAGTTAAAATAATTTGTTATCATAAAACATGATCATTTTTATTAATTGCAAAACATCTAAACAATTACATCTTAAAAAATAAAACAATAATTGAATGTTTGGTTTAAATCTGGGACAGACCACCTGTAGATGAGTGCATCAATAGACAATATCAAAAATTTTAATTTATTAAACTTAAATAATGTCAAAAGCAAAACTAGTCAGTTAATGAAAAAATCGCAAAATATGCTCCAAAAATTATTATAAACACGTTTTTTCAGTTATTTTACAAGTTAAACATATGAAAAAACTCACAGTATTTCTTTAAATGTTATTTTAGATATTCCTCACGAGATTTTTGATCTAATTTAAGCGAGTCATGTTTTATTAAACATTTTCACCATTTTCACTTAAATATTATCTTTTTTAATATTAGCGCGCTCTCTCTAACATTAGTATTTACATATATCTCTCCATCTTCTTCTTTTTGAGCAGGACTAAAACAGGAAACAGTTATAAATGCAAAAAATTAACATAAATATAAAATCTTCCAATATCCCCAAAATCACAGTTAATATTATGGATTAATAAAATAGTATAAACTTATTGTTAACAGTAATGTCGTGGGGTAATGACTACAACTAGGTAACTCTGAAATGAGCGTTTTAGAGTTACCCACTAAAAGCATAACTCTATTTCCTCGTCTATGAATGCTACAACCAGAAAAGTCGTAACGCATTGGAATCATCTACTTATTTGAACATGTTTTGTAGTGAGTATCTCCAAACAATGGTATCGTTTCATTCTATAATTAGGTAACTCTAGTTACCACAAGTGTTTTACCATGTTTCAATTAGGCAACTAGACTTAGCTAGTTGTAGCACTAAAATTAGTGGAATTGCTGAAGTTGCATTTTTGCATATTGTACCATTTTTTGTAAATAAATACATTCAAAAATTATTAGCAAATTTTCTTATGTATTTCCAAAATATGCATATTACAGTTCCCAACACAACAATCTACGATTTAACAATACTTATCAGTATAAATATACAACAGTTGATTTATCAGATTGATTACCATCTTATTATTCTATTTCACAACAAAGCTGATTTTATAGTTATCTAGTTGTAGTAATTACACCACGAGTGTATAATCTAGTTATAAATAGTTGACACATACAGCCTTTAAAGTTTGCTGTGTTCAAATTATTATTGTCAAATACATACATATCCATATTGTTTAAAAATTTGTTACAAAGATTGTATAAACATTGTATTGGGGAATACAAACCATATATTATTACATAAAATGTTAATGTTATATTAAAATTAATTAAATTCGTATTGTTTTGTCTCGTAGCAAATTCAGAATGTAAGTTCCGGATCTTACAAACAATATGAGGATGAATTCTATAATGATATCGTCTCTGTTTAGTTTTAGTAAATAGTTTTGTATGCGCCACTAGACTGTTTGGACAGGTTGGACATCTTACGGTACTTTGAATTATATTGTTCGGTTTGTCTGGCGGTTGAACCTTCCTACCCAGGATCTGGTGTCGATAACTCTACCAACCAAGCGAAATTCTGATTGTATAGTAAGGTGGGTCACGGCTGTACGGGGAAAAATCTTGTTTTGATTTGTCTAATAGTGATAAAAGAGTGTTTTTTATAATATTTGGATATCATCTTCATCCTTAGGATTGATGTTGAAATTTCACATAATAGAGAAAAACCCACCCTTAAAATCTTAAAAAAAATTTAGATAAACCATTAAAAATGAACTATTTTTAATAAAACACGAAATAGAGGGAATATTTTGATTTATTTATTAAAAAATATATATTAACATAATTCAAATTATCTCAAGACATTATATTCAAATACCAGCAAAATCTTTCTTACTCTCAAATTTCGGCATTATTTTGGGAGACTCAATCTTGGGATTTTTTGTAAATAATTTCGTAAAAATATACTATATTTGCTATGGAAGATTACAAAAAATATGGTTTAAAGGATTCAAAGTAACTTTTATATACACTAGAAATAACCCCTTATAATGAAAATTTTCAAAACTTTAAGTGAATCCGAAGGAAGAAGATCGTATCAGAAATTTGAAAAACTTTAAACACGTCGTTTTGAACCCATTTGGCACCTTTTATCGCTCTTAGAATTTATAAATAATATTTTTTTTAAATAACCCACCTTACTGTATAGTCCGACATTTATTGCGTGTAATATTGTAGTTTCAGAAAAATGCATATATATCCGCGGGTGTGCGTGATTATCACAAAATTGTCTACGAGTCTATCTGCCGAGTTTCAGCTCGATCAGATGTCGAGAAGTGTATGTTCATTTATACAATAATTTAATCTAACAAAATTAAAATTCTAAAATATTTAAAAAGTCACAGCAATGATAGCAGTTTAAGGCCGGGTAATAAATAATCAAAAAGAAGAAGAAGAAAAGATACGTAAATAGTAATGTTAGAGAGAGCGCGCTTATATTAATAATGATAATAACTAAACTAAAATTGTGAAAATGTTTAATAAAACACGACTCATAAAATAGAGCAAAAATCGATTCCGCGCGTTTTCATCTCACAACAATCTTCTAAAACCTAACCTAACTTAACATAACCTAACCTAACCTTACTTAACCTTACATAACATAGTCTAACCTACTCAAAAATGGAACAAAAATAATACAGACATCCTGTAAAGACAACAAATTATTGTTCAAAAATACTAAAATACTTACAAGAAATTATGTCGAGGGATATTTTTTCAGGAATATTTTGTCTTGTAATTAAAACGCGCTTATCCGCGAAAATCCCTGGACAAATGTTTATGTTGCATTTAAAGATACACTGGTATTTTTTTATACCCATAACATTTTAAATAACCGAATAAAATGTGTTTTCAATCATTTTCGCAGCACACTTTGCGATGTTTTTGTATGGAGGGAATTTCATATAATTTCAGATTCGACTCTACAAGTGTATAGATATTATCTTCAAACATATCATTTATTTTATGCGAAACTTAAAAACTTAAAGTGTTCAAGAGAAATATCTTATAAAACGGTAGAAATTCGGAATTCGTGAGCTCAAAAATCCAATGTTCAAATTTAATATGTTTGTGAAGGAGTGCTTAAACAAGCAACACTTACTAAAGCGTAAGTTTCCAGACATGAATTGGAGCTCTGTGAAGTGTTCCTAGACTGAAAATATATATGGTTACTCTACTTTTAATTATATAAAAGTAAATGAAGCAAACTTGCTTTGTTAAATGAATAGATTCTGGAGGTCTGCAGGACGGTCGATAAAACCCTATATCAATACGATATTGTCTAAATCCCTCATCTATGCTCACTTATCAGTATTTGCGAGCACGGTCAGCTATTTATTTTTATTTTATTATAATATTTAAATGTCCATAAGGCTTTTACATACAATGCAGAATATGTTATTGTTATTACGTATTAAATTACAGCGAAAATAAAGAGTTATAAAATATACGTTACCAAAAATATAAGAGTTGACACAAAGTAGGTAACATAAAACGTAAGTTTAGTAAAAAAATATAATCTGCCAATATCCTCCAAACGGACCGGATCTGAATAGACACATACTACCCCACCTTCCTCTTTCTTATCTCCTCCCCCTCCTTACTTCCTTCAGCCTCACAACATACCACTGGCTCCAGACGGGAGCAGCTTGGAGCCTTGTGAGGTATCCACATAAAAAAATCAGAGTGTGCAATTGACCTGCGGTAGAAGTGAAACCTTCAGAAAACTAAAGAAGACGTTGGGAGGCTACGAAGCACAGCACAAAGAGGAAACCGATTATACTTTCTCATTCTCTGGCAGGCTACATCCTACAGATGTTTGAGTTTGTCTCTTTTAAGTGTCGCAATTTTTCGTTTCATCTAGTTTCAAATCACAACGGTGCTAAAGAAGTTTTCAATTTAAAAAAAAAATCGACTTGCTTCAAAACCAATGGTTTCTTTGTCAGGATAAGAATAAAAAAAATAATATAGGACAAACAAGTATAGACAAATTAGAACCTATAGACAAAAACACATTATAAAGAGTGGTGATTAATTACTTACAGATATCACATAAAACAGTGATGTAAATTAAAATATTTAAAAAAATGGATGGAAATAATCGAGTTTTCTAAATAATAAAAGTAAATTAATATAAATATAAGTAACCCTCACTTATATCAAAAGAATGATTTGATTCTAAAATGTGGAGCAAATTCAGAATAATTATATTATTTAAAAACCTCATCTAATGTTCCGAATAACTAATTTTGTTGGCTAGAAAAATACCATAGTTATTGTTTTTTTCATAGTTATGAAGAAAAAAAAAGATGTTTCAATTAATTTTTATTTTTCAAAATTTTGACACAATTTTAGCAGTGTGGTTTTTGAGCACTCGCTTTCAGTCTAGTAGTCACCTGCGAGCAAATATGGGAGGGCCTGGCGTGTTTTCATTTCATAAGTAACTAGCGGGTACCCGGCATGCGTTGCAATACTTTTCAAATAAATAAATTGGATGTCCTTTCTCATGCGTTCCCCGTCCTATTTTCTCTCTGCCGCTAAAATATATGAAACATACACATTTTCAAACAACTTGCGCACGACTTGTAGGAATTTCTTAATACAAATTTTATAACGCCCGAGTTTACCATTATCTATAGCCTATAACCTTCGCAGGCATGCGCACAATAAATCACCAAAGTTTCATCACAATTAGCAGGGGTACCCGGGTTCATAGGAGGTGAGGTTTGTCTGGGTTTTTGTTTTTGGTGGCGGAAGCTTCTGCCCACCAGCTGCATGGCAGGCCGGATCGGGAGAGAGTGGTTGAGGGAGTCCCTTTGACTTCTCCAGCCGTACTCTCTCGGAACATCGCCTTGCACCGCAGTGGGAGGATGAATTCGTATATTCGTCTCTCCTGGACATACTGACCCCCAAATTTCTACCCACCCTTAACACCATTTTCCTTCCCAAAACTTCCTCTCCTCCCTTTCCTAAAAAAGTCTCGCCTCACGGCATCCCCAAAGATGACATAGGCCCTGAAGGGATTTTTTTCCTCAGGGCCTCCTGTGTGGAGCTAATGTAAAAAAAAACGGTTGAACGATATGGCCGCGCGTGAAATACGAACAAATGTACAAGCAAACAAGATTTTTATATATGTTAAGTTTTGTAAACAAGTTGGTAAATAAATACATAACCAGTAAAATAATACCAACTTCTTGCTCACATATCATTCTGTTCTAAATACATAATTAGGGAATTTGTTTTTAAACTTAGATAAATTTTCCTTAATTACGCTTTCTTTAACGGAAGCTTGTTTATCTACAAGAAACTCCACTATGGACCATTTTTCCTCCTTTATAGCATATCTGAGAGCTAAACCACCATCCGCGTTAACATCAGCTCCCTCGTCTATCAGGGCTCGCATCACATCCCATTTTCTCTCCTGTGATGCTTCAGTCAGTGGTGTCCAAAAGTGTTTATCTCGTCTGTCTAGGTTTGCTCCGTGCTGCAAAAGATATTTCACTATTGAAAGATAGCCTCGCCATGCCGCTATGTGTAATAGTGTCTCACCATCATTATTTGTAGATTTTATGTCGGCACCATTTTTAACAAGATACTCTATAACATAAAGATTGCCCCCCCGTACCGCGTCATGTAGAACAGTATCACCGTATTTATTTGTAGATTTTATATCTGCACCATTTTGAATAAGATACTCTGCAACAGAAAGATTGCCCCTCCGTATCGCGTGATGTAAAACAGTATCAGCTTTTTTATTTGTAGATTTTTCATCTGCACCATTTTGAACAAGATACTCTGCAACAGAAATATTGCCCCCCTCTACCGCGCGATGTAGAACAGTATCACCGTCTTTATTTGTAGATTTTATATCTGCACCATTTTGAACAAGGTATTGTGTAATAGAAAGATTGCCCCCCATTACCGCGTTATGTAGAACAGAAATATTGCCCCCCTCTACCGCGCGATGTAGAACAGTATCACCGTCTTTATTTGTAGATTTTATATCTGCACCATTTTGAACAAGATATTGTGTAATGGAAAGATTGCCCCCCAGTACCGCGCTATGTAGAACAGTATCACCGTCTTTATTTGTAGATTTTATATCTGCACCATTTTGAACAAGATACTCTGCAACAGAAAGTTCGCCCCCCTTTACAGCGCTATGTAGAACAGTATCACCGTCTTTATTTGTAGATTTTATATCTGCACCATTTTGAACAAGATACTCTACAACAGAAATATTGCCCTCCTCTACCGCGTGATGTAGAACAGTATTACCGTCTTTATTTGTAGATTTTATATCTGCATCATTTTGAACAAGATACTCTACAACAGAAAGATTGCCCCCCTCTACCGCGCGATGTAGAACAGTATCACCGTTTTTATTTGTAGATTTTATATCTGCACCATTTTTAACGAGATACTGTGTAACAGAAAGGTTACCCCACCTTACCGCCCTATGTAGAACAGTATCACCGTTTTTATTTGTAGATTTTAAATCTGCACCATTTTGAACAAGATACTCTACAACAGAAAGATTGCCCCCCTCTACCGCGCGATGTAGAACAGTATCAACGCAAATATCTGTAGATTTAACATCACCACCATTTTTGATGAGAAATTCTACTGTTGGTAAGTGTCTATTAAAGGCCGCGAGCATAAGAGCGGTATTGCCTTGTTTACACCGGATATTAATATCTGCGCCGCGTTCTTTAAAGAACTTAACAATACCCAGGTGACCGCACCGTGCAGCTGTAAGTAAAGGAGTTCTTCCATGATAATCGCACCGTGTCATTAATACATTAAACAGAGGGACAGAGGTTTGCTCCGCAAGCAGTTGGACCATTTTGAGGTGGCCCCGCTTTGCAGCAAGACAAAGGGCAGTCTTATCTTTGTAATACTTATCGTAGTCATCTTTGTCACCCTCATGTTCCAACAACAGAACACAATAACGTTCGATGTTATTGTGTAATCGCTCAGATAATAAATGTTTTACATCTTCAACTTTATTGTCACGAACAGCATTGATAAACGAATAAATTAGTGAATAAACTTTTTCCAACCTTTCAGATGCTCTTGAAAAATTACTCGACTCCCTTTTCCAGAAATTATTAAAAATACGTGGTTTATCTGAAAATAAAAAACCAAAAAAAAACATTTTCTGTGTTTCATGACTGCACGTTTCTATAGATTGCATAATATTTGTTACTATTCGGTTCAACACTGAGTTACTCTCAATATTTAAACTATTCGGCACATCCACTATGTCTAGTGCTGTGCGACACTTAATGTCTTGTTGTATAAAGAAAGAAACGTAGTCTTCTGGAAAACTTTCTTTGAGAGGAGACAATTCACTGACTAGAAATGCTACAATATGCTCATTTTGTTCTTTGATAGCGATGTGAAGAGCGGTTTGGTGTTCATGATCACTAAAAACGGCACAGTCCTCAAGCCACAGTTGACTAATAATATGTTGGGTGTTTAATATTGGTATTTCACCTAATTCAACATTCATAAATATCCTAATGACCTTGCTGTCCGGGTGTAGCAATATTTGCGGCAAAAGTACGTTTTTAATCAATTGATATTTAAATGTGATGTCGGGTTGAATAATCCACTGGACGACCATCTTAGCGCAGCAATATTCTGCATACGTCCGATGGATAAAACGAAATTCCCCATTACCCAACGATTGTATTAAACCAACCCTACTCAATTTAACTAGCTTCTGGTCCGTTGTGGCTTTTAAGTAATTATTTAATATAAGATAATTATAAAAGTCAGAAAAAAAAGTTTTAAAACCAAGTTCTCCGTGATTTTTTGTTAATGGTTCAAGGTATTTTTCATTGAGATCTTCTTCGTCCAACGCATTTCCTATTAATGTTTTATTGTGTAAATAAATGTTAAACTTCTGACTTATAAACTGTTTATACAAATTTGGAGAACTAACGATATCTATTTTTTCATATAAATTTTCCAAGGACTGAATCAACAGATCACTTTGCGGCCTGAATACTTCGGCCAACATCCTGAGCTGCAGGGGTATCCCCATGAAGCAGTCCATGTCTGGCCCCAGTACTAGCTTAGCCCGTCGGAGAACCTCTGCTGCATATTCCTCGAGTCGCTTTTCCAATCCTTCAAGATTGATTCCCAGCTCAATGGGAAGAAAGGACCTCCAAAACTTAAATAAAAAATCTTTTTGCTCTCGTAAGGTGATCGTTACGAATGACGTAGAGAATTGACTTAATTTTGTTTCCAATGATTCTTTTAAATATTTTCGCGAAGTCAGAAATATTTGAATGGTTGATTTACTTTGCAAAAAGGCAAATACTTTTATTAGTTTATCTTTAGAGCTCTCTTTATCTTTAGTGTAGTCGTCCATCTCATCAAAGCCGTCAAACATCAGAACGACACGTCTAGAACCCGTCTTACTTTGTAACAAATTATCTAACAAGCCGTGAGCCAGATCGCTGTCCGCACCAGTGCAACACTCACTTAATATAAATCTTGCAACGTTTTGTGAACTTAGCTGATCCGGTAATCTATCTATATGAGCTTTGAATTGTCTCACTTCTATGTGAATTACCCACGCTGATTCAATGAGCCTTGATAAACTTGCTAGGGATGTGGTTTTCCCCATCCCTGGCTCGTCTGTTATAATCACTAATTTACGATCTGTTCGACTCAATGTTAGTTCATCTATTGGCTCAAATGAATCTGTGGACACATAAGGTCTAAGATGTTTCACAGAGCCGTGAGAAAATTGCCACTCTAATACACCCCTTTCGTTCAGGTTTTCGCTTTCATTCAGTCTTACAAAGTGAATATTCTTATCAGAATTTTTCTGAACTATATCCCCCTCCTTTTCTTCCGTAGCAACAAGTAAAACCTTTTCTAAAGCTTTCTTGTTCGCATATTCTTCTATCATTCCCAAGAGTGAGGTCTTTTGTTCCATACTACAAATAACAAAAATGTCATCAGCAAGCATGTCTTTCGTAAAGTATTGTAAGTTAATGCTTATTCGATGTTCAAACTTCCTGGTTACATAAAACGAATAATTAAATATGTGTGTGCATCTGACTTCTGTTCTGGCTTCCCCAGATACTTCAAACAGATAAATAGTGTTATGTTGGTTCTTATCACAGATATCTTTAAAGATCTGCTCTGTATCTCCCTCGGCGAGAATGATCTTCTCCTCGAGCTGCTCCCAGGTAGCCCAAGTCTCCAGATCTTCGCGGTTCAACCCGCTGATCACTACCAGAGAATTAAGTAATTTTGCGCAATTAAAGACGTGTTCCTTGCTTGTTTCAATATTTGTTTTTATGAATGGCATTTGAAGATCTTTAATGAGTGGTCGAGTGTCTTTAATGTCAAAAATGTAATCTTTGTCACATGCTATTTTCTTAAGGATGTCCGAATGAATGAATTGATTTATTTCTTCAATCGAAATGTTTTTATCCAAAAAATTATTAAAGTTTTGTACTTCGTTCCCTGTTGAAATAAAATTTCTACTAAGAACACATTTTTTCGACTCATCAGATAAATTTAGGAGATCAATTTGATGTTCGGCAATAAATGCATGTACGTAAATATTTTCAAAAGAATTGAACACATCTATTGCGTGTGACGAAATGAAAACAAGTTTTTTGAAGTTATTGGGAGAGCATTTTACGTTGTAATTGTTTAAGAAAGAGTGAAGGTGTGAACATGCAGTTGAGGATGATGTACCATCAACGATCATCAGGTTATTTTGATAAATTGGTGAACCGTCAATTTGCAAAAGTGTCTGTAGCCGTTGCCAATCTACGACAGTGTAATGACTTTCGTTTGTATATTTATAAATTGGATGAGAACTATCAATGCTTTTCCTAATTTGGGAAAATATATTCAGAAGGCGGATAATCTCGAACGCACCGTCTTTAGTTACTACGGAGAGGACTCGAGCAGTGTTCAAAAGCAAGAAGTCCTGGAGATGTAAGGAATCTTTGAAATTTAATAAAGATTTTGGTATTGAATCAACAAAGCTCTGTCCTACAGCTCGGTAAACCGAGTCAAAAGCTAGAGGCAAATCCGCAACCTGCTTCCTCACTATCTCCGTGAAATCTGTCTCGAACCACCGCATTACCTGCTTCAGTCTGTTAGCGAATTCTTTTATCAAACGATTAGGCTTGCAGGTTATTGTTTGATTAGCATGATCGATTTCAAAATCTGGAAAGAATAATTTACCATCTTCAAATTTTAATTTTTTATCCGAAACAAATTTCTTTAGAACGTCGTTAGTACTTTGGTGCTTTTGAATACTCGCCAGTTGATTAAGAACATGTAATTCATTATCAGAAAATATTTTTAAATAATATTTAAGCATTATTTTTTTATCTGATAGAAGCCCGGAAGAATCCGTATTGTACCGTTGAGTTTTTTTACACAATGGTAATTCAATCGCTTCTTTTCCTAAATCTTTGTGATAACTATTGCCGTGGTTCAACTCGCATTTTCCAAAAAGTTTTGCAAACTCACCTTTGTTTTTAGGCCAGTCGAATATTTCGTGTATATCTAAATTGTTTCTAAATGCATTCATAAAATTATCGATCCCGTGAGTCGTCGTATTATACAATAGAGTTTTCCTGTCCGACTTGTTAAAGTTTTGAACGTCAATTATTACCCGATAGACTGTTCCGAGATGCGCGCCGCAAGTGTTAATACGGTTTGGCGCCGAGACATAAACTCTAATGTCCAACCTGTCCAAAATGTTTGTGGTATGTCTATCGTAATAGTCATCCTTTATTTTGTTTAATATGGTCTTTACCCCCGGACTGTCAAATACCACGGCCTTAGCGTGGACCCCGCCGTTGGTGTTCTTCATTAGCTTGCCGCTCGACTCTTTTAGACACTGGATGGTGAAGGCAGTAATCTGAGCCAACCAGCCCCCGAGGGAGTGGCCCGTTATGACTAGATTATACCTTCTCCCATGTTGAGTGTTCACTTTAAAAATCACTTGCCTGATGAGTTCCACAAAGGTAACTGCGGAGTTTGTGCAAGCCATGTATTGTTTCCAGCAGATGCCGAAAACATCGGTGATCAACGGTCCCGGTGCTCGCAGGGATGGCACTGTTCCCCGGTGTGACACCACTACTTGTTGCAAACCGGTGTTCACGTAGGCTGCTCCAAAGTATCCGTTGGTCAGGTCAGAGTTGGATCCAGTGGTCAGGAGACGCCAGCCCCCCTCGGGTTCATCCAACATCTCCCAGTCAGATAGATTTTTTGCAGCAGTTGCAACTGACTTCTCCTGGGTATATACTTTGGCTGAAAACAGCGCCAGGGTGAGGTCACTGGGGTGAGGGTCTGTATTAAGGATGTCCAGGGGGTGCTCCGGCAGTGACCCCTGCAGGAGGGAATCCACCAACGGTTTTAGCGGCGAACTTTTCAGTAAACTCTGGTCAATATCCATGGCTGGGGAGATGTGAGGTGTGATTTATCTGAAACAATAATTCTCCATGATGTCGCATAATACCTACCATATGATGCAAAATGGAGGTCTTTTTTGTACATGCGCTCCACACAAGAGACCCTAAGGAAAATATTCTCTTTCAGGGCCTCTGTCATCTTTGGGGATCCTGTTTGGAGAGTTTTTGCCTCTCAAATACTGTCTAGATAGTGTCTTGAATAATTTTTTATACTTTTGTATTTAATATATGCGACATCTATTGACTTTTCTATAAGTCTGGAATGAATATATATATTTTTTTTTTAATTTAACGAGTAAAACTTCAAATTGTAATTAAATAAATGAAGGCAATATATAAACTCAATCAAAAATCAAAAAAAAAAACAAAAAAGATGCGGTCACATTCGGGATTCGAACCCAGAACCTTCACCTTGCTGGGATGCAAGTCTACCAACTAAGCTAATGTGTTCCTATCCGATTCGATCAAATTTAACCGCATCATACTTGGACTAAGAACTACCAACATTATCTTCAATTTCTTAACGCATATTTTTATTGAATTCTATCTTTATGTATGATTGCAAAATTCAAACCCGAACTAAATGCTAATTTTTATTTCATTTTAATTTTTAAAATGCGACATATCTTGACTTTTCTGCAAGTCTAGGATAAATATTTATTTTTTACTTATATATCCGTTTGTATTTTATTCAGCTTTTTTCCGATAAAAATATTTGTATGAATATTTCGAAATAAATGACGACGATAAAATATGCGATATTACAAGGAAAACATATTATTTACTTTCCAGTATTTGTAATATCTCACTGAATTCGATGTGTCACAGATTTTACGAGAAATTCAATTCAATTTATTTAATGAATCAAAAACATTACTAAAACGTTGTAAAAAATCGTTCGTAAGTGTATTACAGCGCCCTTTAGGGGATTTTTTACAAAAAGGCGCTGTATAAATTAGCGAAATATTATTATCAATCATAGGTAACAGGTATACCTACAAACTATATAGAAGACTGTAGAAAACTCCAGGAATTCAATTATTATTTTTTTTTAATTGGTTTTCAAGGTACAATCCCGTTAAACCGCAATAAAGCAGTTTGTCAACAGGATGTTAATGTTCAGTTACAATTTAAACATTACATAATATTATTACTAAAACCATACAGATTATAACAATTAACACATGTGAATTAATATAAAATATCTCTATTTAGCAGCCATTGTTTCAGCATATATCTGAATCTATTTGTAGAATCGCAATTTTTTATATTAATTGGTAACATGTTAAATATTTTTGGCACGTTATATTCCAGGGTTCGCCGTCCGTAGTTATTATTATATTTTGGAACAATCATTCCTTCATTCTTCGTGAACCTTGTATTATAATCATGACTGACTGGAGTATCGATAATAAACTTGGTTTCAACTTCCAAAAATGCTCGATTATGTGCTTTACGAGGTCACAAAAGACCATATATTTTAATTATAAAATGAAAGACACATCATTGAAGCACATGGCGACATGTAAGGACCTAGGAATTGTGTATGACGCTCGGTTAACATTTCATGCTCATATTGAAAAGATATGCAAATCAGCCACAAAGATGTTGGGTTTTGTCACACAATTCGAAGGAACTAACCAATCTTACAGTTAGTTATAAGACTGCTTTACTTTAGCTTGGTGCGTAGCATACTAGAGAGTGGATCTCAGATATGGGGGCCAGCGGACATCGTCTATGTACAAATGGTCGAGAAAATACAAAAGAAATTTTTACGATTCCTCTATATGAGAGAGTTTGGTTTTTACCCATGGCTCTTTCCAACATCATTTATCTCGGGAATGTTGGGTATCTGCAGCCTTGGTTCCAGAAGAGATGTCGCATTACTACTGATGGCTTATAAGCTTCTAAATGGTTTTATATCGGTACCAGATATACTGGCAAAAATAGGATTCTATGTCCCGGATAATTTCACGCGAGGCCGCCAACACAGGCTTTTGATTCTTCCCAGGTGCAGAACTAACTTGCCAATGGTGATGCCCCTGGGAAGAATTACTAGGTTAATTAATTGCCTCGCAGGAAATGTGGATATTTTCCATATGCCCTACAACGAGTTTAAACGCGAAATATCACTCATGTTTTAATTTGTATCTTAAATGTAAATTTATGTATTATATATATACCGCTTTTGCAATGTATTGGTTTTTTCACTGTTTTTGCAAATAAATAAATAAATATACTAGCATTAATAGAGCATTTTTTGTATTTTAAAGGCCGCTTCACTAACACTAAATATATCCATATCTGAATAATTGTTTCTGTTCAACTGCAAGATACTTTCGACATTACCCATTACCCGCTATAATATGTATATAATACGTAGATATGACACAAGAGCTATAATATGTCTATAATACGTAGATATGATATAATACGTAGATGTGACACAAACTACCAATAAATGTGTAGTTTGTGTCACATGTATATTGTAAATGGACACACAGTCTGTAATACACAAATAAATAAATAAAAACAGGAGGCCCTGAGGAAAATAATTCCCCTAAGGTCCCCCTGTGTCATCTGCGAGGATGGTGTAGGAGGGTCTTTTTGGGAAAGGAAGGAGAGGAAGTTCCGGGAAGGAAAAGGGTTTTAGGAGTGGATTTTTCTAACATATTTGAATCTCAGTGTAATAATGATTGAATTAGTAATGCATTCAACGTTTTTTAAACTTAAAAATTCAGTGATATTTGAAAAATAAAATTTTGGGGTTATCTTTTTGATATTTTTTTACGGTCGGACTGTGTTTGACGATGCGATATTTTCAATAAATAAATTGATGTATCCGTTTGATGTATTGCAGCTATTTTTGGTGATTTCTTTCTGATTTCCAATATCGTCTATAAAAATGTCGCCATTTCTCGACTAAATTTTTGTCAAAAAAGAGGGAACATTAAACGGTTCACAACATATCAAAATCCAGTTTTCTTATATACCTATGTACATAGATTGTGATTATAAATTAGACCGTTTAAAAGAAACCTAATAGAAAATATTTAATGTGGAGGCAAAATTGAAATTCCTAGGCGAGTTTATAGGGAGAAAATCCTGAGAATATTTCCGTTTTAAATGTTTAAGATTTAATAATATTTTTTTTTATAAATCCTAGGAATATGTGATAATCAATCTAAGATAGGTTTTTTCATTGGCTCTAAAGAAACTATGATCAGTTTGTATGTCTCCATATTAAAATTCAGAGGTATGATTTTTTTAAGGTGGGCGGAAAATATTCAAAACGGTCACCAAAATATCACGAGCAATCCGAGGAAAACAATAAAAATCGCGCCGTCGCTCCTGTGGTTACCTTTCTTAAAAATACTATCTACACAGCACTCTCAAAGCTGACATAAGCCCTGAGGGATAATATTTTCCGCAGGACCTCTTGTGTGGAAATATTTTTTTCAATAAAGAAGTATTTTGCCCTAAAATCCAAATTAAGGTTTTGTAAAAGTCCGCGCAACCGTTCCTCTTAAAGTCAGACCACGCCCCATATTCCACGCGCCACGCCCCACGCCCCACGCCCAAAGTCCAAAGTCTGACACATCATCGATCACGCCCCAAAAAAGGGACCACTCGGGCGCGGCCGTTACAGAAACGTGCCGCCAGAATAGTACCTAATCTATATAATATTTAAATATTTAGGTTCCGTATGTTTGCGTTTGCAAATCTCGGAAAGTAATCGATGGATTGACTCAAAATTTTTACACAACATTGAATTTTAACAGAAAAGTGTGTCTGAATATAACAGTTGGCTCTGGCATTATGAAATTTGTATAAAAAACATTACTACAGGTGGCGCGCGAGATGTTTAAAAATGTGTGTATTTCATATATTTTAGCGGCAGTGAGGGAAGGCAGTAGGATGAGGGGTAAGGAAAGAGGTTGTGTTCGTGGGAAGGGTGACGAGGGAGTAGGAAGGCGGGGAAGGTGTAAGGAGAACGTAGAAGGGAAGTGGGACATGGAAGGGGAACCGGGACACATACGAGTAGGAATGGATGTGCAGCGAGAAACAATTTATTTCTTTGAATGGCATAGCAACGCATGCCGGGAACCAGCTAGTAATGAATAAAATGATAAGATCAACTTACTGGTTGAGTTGAATGTGAACTCTTGCCACTCGGTTTCAGAACTGCTTCCAAATTACAAATCTAATAATAACTGATCACTGCAAGCTAGATTCAATTATTCTAATAAACGTGTCTCGGTTTGCTGTTGGTTCAAGAGCTACTGACCACTGAGGACTGAGGACTAGACTCCTGGACTGACTAGCGACTATTGCCCAGCCAATGATCCCGGAGCCGTTTAATAAGAAACATTGCGAATCGCGATAAAAACAATGATGTCAACACATTACAAATGTATTCACGTTTAATAAACATAAAGACAGGGGTGTATTGGAAGGAAACTTTATTTTGTCTTCTGGCAGACAGTCAAATGGGTCATAGTTTAAAACAAAGGAAGGAAAAGAAATTCTGGAAAGGAAATTGTGTATGAAGGGTGGGTAGGAATTTGGGGGTCAGTGTCTCCGGGAGTGACGGTTGTATGAATCTTTTCCTCCCATTGCGGTGCAAGGTGCGGTGATAGGCTGAGAGAGTCCGGCTGGAGAGGTCAAAAGACCTCCCTCAACCAGGCTCTCCCAATCTGGCCTACCGCGTAGTAGGTGCCCCCCTGCTAAGTCAACAAACGTGGCGAACTGGTACTCATACCCGCCTTCCAAATCATGCACATTAATTACATAATATGTAATATATATTGTAAATTTTATTGTTTTCAAATATTTTGTAGAACTCCATTTTGAATAAAAGATTTTCTTTTTCTTTTAAAATTCTTCACACGATTACATATCTGTCCTGATGATGGACATTGTAATTCTGTTCGAAACGTTGACTAAAGAAGGAGGTAGCGTGACTTGGCATAAAGCCCCAAAAATAAACAATACAATATTTTCTAGAAAGTCTTAAATCACATCCGTTTTTAGTAAAATTCAATTTTTGTTAGAAATCCTTCAAAACTCGAGCGTATTTTGTTAGATGGTAAAAATATTTCCGTTTGCAATAAAATCCAAACAAATTTAATATTTCTTATCATATCCGGAAACTGAAAAATTGTTTTTAAATGTGATAAAATACGTTAACAATATTATTATTAGAAATAAATAAAGAATTTTTGAAATATTAATTTTTTTAATACGAACGTAAAGAACTTTAAAAAATGGCTCAACTTACGTTTTTTCAAATTAAAATTACTTATTATGAAATAAAAATAAACACACCTTTTATTAGACAACTGCATTACAAACTTTATTGTCAACTCGTATTTTTGTCGTTCCACGTAAAAATAATTATTAAAAAATTTCCGAAGTTTAATTTTTTTTGTCAATTCTTAAAAATAATAATAAGATTATTAAAAATGATTACCATACCTACATACAATACTAAAAATTAACCAATATTAAAGTTTACTTCGCTTTATTTATTAGTTAGTAATAATATACTAACTAATAAATAAAGCGAAGTAATGATAGTGACGCCCCTTTTGACAGCGTTTATATAATGGGTGGTATTTTTTATGACCGGGATATTAAGTGTCCTTTAATATTACTTATGACTTTTTCATTTGTGTGACATTAAATTAAATATAGGAAACATATAACTGGGAAAGATAACAGAAAGTCGAGGCGTTTCTTCAATCTTTCGCAGTATCTCTAATGTTTTACACGGCGTGCTTTCTTTTCTGCGAAAGAATCAGTGTCATATTATAGTCCTAGTCCTCAAAATAATCATAGTCCTCAAAATCTCAAAGGCAGTTTCATTTTCAATGGTTAGGATCGCGAAGCCAGATAGACGTTCCTGACACAAGACCTTGCATTATCGCCATAGAATGCCAAGTGATAATATCCTCTTTTTGTATTTCAATGTTCACTTTATTAATCTCTCAAAGAATATTATCCCAAATTCATAAAGTTAAGGATAAATTTAAAATCCATCACCGCATGTAGTGAATGACCGGCTTCATACTTAGATTCTGCGGCTAGAGAGGATTCTTCAATTTCTTCCAGTTTTTTTTTTCAATCAAACTTATAAATTACGATTTTGGCGCCCCCTAAAACTGCCGCCCGGGGCAGGCGCCCCGGTTTGCCCTCCCCACTAGATCCGGCTCTGGTACTAACTAGTAGGCGCCGGATCCTTGGTTTTGGCGAAAGCATTAGTCATTAGAGCGCTGACGGGGCTGACCACAATCCTCGTGGTCAGACATATAAATGTTATCAATGTGGTCAGATTCATGTGGTTAGGTTTAAATGTGAAAAATAAAACACACATCCTGTGAAGACAATAAATTATTATTCAGAAGTAGATAAGAAAGGATTCAGCGTGGTGGAGATATATTTAATTTCGCACTAATAGTATAGTCAATAATATCTATCAAAAAATACGAAAAAGTATGACATTTTGGTTTCGACTAACAGTTACTTTGTTCGTGCATCTTACTTATGTAAGTCCCAGGGAGAGATCGTACGTAAGGCCTATTCTTACTAGCTGACCCGGCCACGCGTTGCTCTGGCTAATTAAACACAACCTATCTACTGGATGGTTATCCAACCTTTATAACCACCACCATCTTTGAGGTCATCGCGAAGAGATAGACTGACAGACGCCGCGGAGTACTTTAATTTATAATACGTAGAGATGGTGTAAAAGATTATTATAATGTGCATGAAATGTTTGAGGTAACTAACGTATTTAAATTGATAAGGATTAATACTGTTTCAGTCTAAATAACTTTCCAATTACCGCAATGTACGTGACTATTTTTTTGACAGAATGGGTATGGTAAGCTCTCCGTAAAAGATAGATATTGCGAACAGGCAGACTGACGACGCGGAGGACTTTAATTTATAATGTGTAGAGATGTAGAGAAGGACAGTAAGCTATCCGTAAAAGATAGATATATGTCATCGCGGACTTTTTTGTAGATCTATAAAAGAGGAATATCCCACCACCCACCATGCATTGTTTTGTTAAATTATCTCAAAGGAATAAGGCAGTGTTTTCCATGAAAGCTCCCAGGCGGCTTCACTTTTTCCGACGATTCTAACAATTATCGTTATTTTTCAACAAATTTACACATAACCTTAACAAATTATATACCTAAACCTTCACAACAAATCACTCTATTTATTAGTGAAAACCGCATGAATATCCGTTCAGTAGTTTTTGAGTTTATCGCAAACAGACAGATAGACAGACGACGCGGAGGACATTTCAAGCAACGTTTCAATTCTGAAGGGTGGTCTTACACCAGGGCGATACTGAGAGTATTTTCCACTCTGGAACATGCCGCAAATATACTATATATTATTTTAAATGAATAAATTGTGAATAACACAAATTAACCAAATAAAATTTATTTGCCACGCCGGCATTCGATCCCGCGACCTTCGGAATGCGTGTCAAAAGCCTTGCCGCTGTACTACGCCGGCCGTCAAATCTAATTAATTTAGGTCAGTGGTTCCCAAACTCTTTTGGACTTCCCCCCTCCCGCCCCCCGTTAAGTACTGTTTTTCTGGTTTTTATATGAATACCGCACAAGAGTCCCAACGGCTCCCATCTGAAGCCAGTGAGACTATGGCATCCCCAATTGGGGTATGTTGTGTGGCTGAAGGTAGTGGGGAGGGGAAGGAGAAAGGGAAGGAGAAAGTTGGGGAAGTATCTCGCTATTCAGATCTGGTCACCAAACACGGCTAAAGCCATTTCAAGCAACGTTTCAATTCTGAATGGTGGTCTTACACCTGGGCGATACTGAGAGTATCGCCCTGGCCGTATTCTCAACGTGCGCGATAACGCAAGGGGGGTGGTAGGAGACCCTGAGAAACCCATCCCGTCCCAACCCATCCCGCCCCGTCCCATCCCATAAGCAGTTGGGGGGCGCTAGAAAAAAAAATAAAAGTGGGCGGTGGGCAAAAGAAGGTTGTGCAATAAACAAAACTGAGCACATTTTATATTAGCTGGATTACCCGGCTTCGCTTAGGACAACATTCGAGAGTGTTCTGGAATGATCTACAATAATGTTTCCTATTCCCGAACATTCCACGACATACTCCACCACTCCTTCCAGAACTTTCTAGAGCTCAATGGAACCTTCTAGAACTTTCTGGAAGACTGTTCTAGAAATTTCTAGAGGGCGAAACTTACAATCCTTATATTTTCTAAAGCACGCCCTTTAGGTATGTTAGCATTGCCACTATTAACTTGCGGCCATTTGCTAAATCCTACACCTGTAAAGGACACGCAATACACGGCCGACGACTAGCTCAGAGTCGGCGCAAGCAAGGTTCCTCCTAAAAACAGGGCGAGTGCCTGTGGTTCGCTTGGCAATTCCTCCTCCGCCTCCTTTCCTCACAATCCCCGGGTCTCCTTCCTCAATCAGAACACAGTTTTAGCACTTAAAGGGTTTATTCGTAAAAACAGAACAGGGTGGTACAAAAAGCCAGCTTCGGCACGAAACACATGGTTAACTACACTGCTAGCCTAACGAGAATTTTCTCCTCTCTCTCTACGCGTTTAATGAAGTTAGAAGTAGTTCATAGCACACGGTGTGGGAGGTGAGTAGATTGGTACTCACATAACGGGAGATGCGGAGTCAGCCGTCTGGCTAGGTACTGGGCACAAAGCACAATTCAAATAATACATCGTGAAGTTAGTTCACGGAGAGCGACTAGCGCGAATCACGGGGAACACAGTTGTTCTGCCGAAGGCCGGCGAAGGAATGGAAGCGGGGAGCCGCTCGGCGCTTGGCACGGGCGCCGCGCGGTGCGGGGAGAGGGGGGCGGAGGGCCTGTGCAAGGGGTCAATTCGCTATTAGCTCGCACGGGAAACAATTCCGTAACGTAACAGGTAAAAACGGGAACTGTTATCCTGGAGGGGGGATAGAGATCGACCACACCATATAACTCCCTTGATCGTACCGGGACTCGTTTTTGAGTTCTTGCGAGCCACACGTTTATTTAAACTTTCTTTTATAATATTCTAACAGATCCGGCCACATGTTGCTGTGGCTAACGAAACCCAAACACCACGCCATTACCCAACCTTTATAACCAACGTCATCTTTTAAATCAAATCCACACCGCCCACATGCCAATCCATATTTATATACTCCGACCAATTTAGACAAATTATATACCTAAAAACCTTCCTCGTGAATCACTCTATCTATTGGTGAAAACCGCATAAAAAATCGTCACGTAGTTTATTTTTTTATCCTAAGCGCACAGACAGCGGGGGCGATTTCATTTTATTCTACCTATGTAAAGATAAAGATATTTATTAAGGACCCCCTGACGTTATTTAGTGACCCCCCCAACTCAATTTTGATTTTTCAGGGACCCCCTGAATGATCCTGGAGACCCCTGGGAATCCGTACAGACCACTTTGGGAACCCCTGCTTTAGGTAACAGGCGCATTGAAGCAAGCGGTTTACGACGGGTCACAAACTGAATCACAGATATCTAGACTGTTTAATCACAGGACACTATATTTGTCCCAGCTCCTATAGGTCTTATAGAAATCGTTTTGTCTCCCTTACTATCACAGTAAGATATATGATACAAATATAAACGGTATTGGAAAGAAAAAAACAATACGATATAATATATCCAAATCAAAAAACTACAATCAAAACCAGAAAATAATTAAAATGTGCACCTTTACGAAACTTGAATTTTTTAGGAATTACTTTTACATGAAACGGTAAAAAAAAGAGTTCGCAAAAACATCTTTAATTCATTTGTCTAATAAATTACGTCTGTTTTTTTTTTCGTTATCAGTAATTTTAGTTAGAAAAAAACGTAAAGAGAGCAACTTTTAAAACTTTTTGAGGTTTGCATTCAAAAATTTTATATTTAAAAAAATTACATGGTTACTTCGAATAATATAATTTCAAAGCGTATTTTATCACCTTTCAAAAACATTTTTTAAAATATTCCATTTATTTGAATTTTATTGCAAAGCCGAAATATTTTTATCTTCTGACTAAATACGAGCGATTGAAGGGGTAGATTTCTGAATTCCGTATCGTGAACCTACGAATGGTGGTGATAAATATTGACGGATTGCAATAAATATCAAACGTGTAGCCTACACATAAGATATCTAAATATCTGTGATCCATATTGTGATCCGTCAATACGCCAGCCTACTCCTTCAATAAATATCACAATATTTAATAAGTATTGAGGGATCACAATAAATATTGAACGTCTACTCTGACCACAATCATGGATCACAATCCATCAATATGGATCATGATAAATAATATTGAATGAGTGACCTACGTCCAACGCTTGGAATAAACTCCCTCTGGAACTAAGATAAAAAACAAGCCCAAGAGAATTTAGGTCCAAACTAAAAACCTACCTTTTTAGGCTCTCATACCCTTAAATTAAATATATCTTATCTGAGAGTATTATTCTTGTATTGCCTATAATATGTCTTAATCACCCTTTTCTTATTGGATTTACATTATTCTAATCCTTACACACCAATCTGTCTCTTATAGAGGGACGAATTACATTTTAGAAGATAAATATTCTATTTTTTATAATAAAAACTCTCGTTTTATAACTTTTAAAGGTTATTCCTATCAATGCAATATATCATTGTAATAATCTATACGAAAATATTAAAGAGTACAAGACACGGGAAAACATAATGGTCGCAACTGGGACTCGAACCCAGAACCTCTTGTCTAACCGGGAAGTGCGCGTTTACCAATTCCACCATTGCCACCTTCCGTCAAACTCAAAAGTCTCTGTTTCAAATTTTAGAATTAAGGCGATCCACTAGTTCACTACTGTGCTTAGTTCTTCGGTGGACGCCATAGGGGTCACTTTGAATAACCGAATTCGTCGACTAGCGGCCGTATTGTAAAATATCAACGCGAAAATGCATATTTTATTTTATTTTGGGAAGATTGGGTGTAAATATCAACTTTTTTTGCGATTATTATAAAATAAACTGAATTTGCCACATTACACAATAAAACCATATCCGAAAAGGGATTTATAAATAGGAGAGTTTGGACTTCAAAGTGTATTTTTTAGACCTTATACTTTATTTTTTTATAGGCTTATTAAAAGACTTATAAAAAATATGACCGATATTTTTAAGGGCCAAGGTATGTTCTACACGCAGTATTTAATTGAAGCATCTACAATACTTCTAAGCGATCAAATTTTCAAAACAAAAACATATGATTTTGCATTATTTACTATGACTTCATCCAATAATGGCAGCCGCTTCTGTTCTAGAGCTCCAAAATAGCTGAAAAATACCCTCGACTCTATGCAGAAACGGGCGATCCGTTTGAATTATTCTCAGACGGGTTGCAATCTTTAGAGCACAGGCGTCGGGTGGGAATGCTATCCTTGTTCTACCGGTATTACAATGGAAGATGCTCCGAGGAACTAGCATCATTGATCCCTTCGGCACCGGTGCATAGTCGGGAAACACGCCAAACGCGTGCCCAACATTTGTACACGGTTGACATTTGTCACATGAGAACGGGTCGTTTCTTCGACTCGTTCTTGTGTTCAACAGCTCGTCTGTGGAATGATTTGCCGGCCTCTGTGTTTCCTCCTTCCTACAACATGGGTATCTTCAAGACCAATGTTCATTCCTTCCTCTCCTCAAAAAGACTCTCCACACAGCATCCCAGATGACATAGGCCCTGAGGGAAATTATTTTCCTCAGAGCCTCCTGTGTGGAGTTAACCCTTTGAGGAGTATTGCCGCACGTATGCGGCAGCACTCGGACGATCCAAATAGAGTATTGTCGCATACGTGCGGCAGCACGACTTTATTTAGTTTTTTCTATGCCGTGTTTGTAATTTCGATTAAATTATGATTTATAGATAATACAAATATATTTGTCAAACATTTTTACATGTTTTTACCAAAATTGTTACGTATTTCACGTTACAGATTACGTAATCCAGTGGCTCTCAACATTTTACAAATAAAAAGTTTTCAAAATTTTTAATTAATTTGTTTATATAGAAAGAAATGTACAATAATAAAGGGATAATACTAAAAATAAAAAAGTGTTCTAATCCAGTGGCTCTCAACATTTTACAAATAAAAAGTTTTCAAAATTTTTAATTACTTAATTTATTTATATAGAAAGAAATGTACAATAATAAAGGAATAATACTAAAAAAAAGTGGACTTATCCAGTGGCTCTCAACATTTTACAAATATTTTTTTTTTTTTTTATTTAGATTTTTTTTATTTGTATAAAAAGAAATATACAATAATAAAGGGATAAAACTAAAAATAAAAAAGTGGACTAATCCAGTGGCTCCCAAACATTTTACAAATAGTGTTTTCAAAAATTATTATTTTTATTTATAAAAAATAAAATAAAATAAAGCGCAGTCGTCAAGCACTTTTGTTCAGTTCCAGGAATCAATTCCAATTCGCTTCCAGGAATCCATCGTGCCCGGGGCATACGGTGTAGCAACAGTAGGGCGCTACCGTTGCTACCGTAGGTAGGACACGTAGGAGAGGTTTTGTGTGCAGTAATTCCAAAATTCGTCCAGTGCAAAGGAAGGACACAAAATTTATGTGTGTTGGATGTAATGTTCCATTATGTATGTATCCGTGTTTTGAGGAATACCACACGAAAATAATATTTTAGCTAGTAATTTAAATCTAACATTATTCACATGTTGAGAACCACTGAATTTATACCTTATTTTTATTTTAAGTATTATGTTTTTATTACTGTACATTTCTGTTTTTATAAATATTTTTATAAAAAAAGAAACTATTTGTAAAATGTTGAGAACCACTGAATAGGTCCACTTTTTTATTTTTAGTATTATCCCTTTATTACATATTATATTTCTTTTATAAGCAAATAAAAAAAAATAAAAAATTTGAAAACTTTTTATTTGTACAATGTTGAGGACCACTGAATAAATCAACTATTTTATTTTTAGTATTATCTCATTATTACATTGTATATTTCTTTTTATGTAAGCAAATAAAAAAAAAATTAAATATGAAAACTTTTTATTTGTAAAATGTTGAGAACCACTGAATTTATAATTTATTTTTATTTTTAGTATCATGTTTTATGACTTTATTAGGTACTGTACATTTCATTTTTTATAATTTTTTTTTCGCAACACTATTTGTAAAATGTTGAGAACCACTGAATTTGTCCAACTAAATTTACATAATGCCTACTTATTCAATAAGAAAAGGTTATATATAGTAATAAAAAAGCTCCGAAATTAACTTGTGTAGTAAAACAAGGTAAGAAGATAATTAATTAAATCGATTAAAAAATTAAGAAAAACTTGAAAAATAACTCACTCCCACGATGTAGATGACAAAAAAATAACTCACTAATCAAAGGGTTAATGTAAAAAAAAAAAAATATATATATATAGTTTTGTATTAGTGACCGACGAACCATTGGATGCATCTTGATGATTTTCTACAAAAAGGGTGCTATACAAATCATCCAAATATCAATATTATTATACTTGCCTTTATACCTTTCCGACATAGTCACAGCGGCCCTCGGCTTGTAGAGCTTGAAGAGTCCTGCTCTGGAGAGAAGCTGCCATCCTTACAGCAGGGAGATGGACAAGAGGAAGGTTGAGAAGTACTTGCCTGATCAGATCTGCTCATTTCAAGCAATGTTTCAATTCTGAATAGTTGTCTCTCACTAGGGCGATACTGAAAGTATCTATCAATTCAGAACGTTGAGTAAATACACAACATATAGAGAAATAACCCATGTAAAATAATAGTATTGAATCTGTCCACTCCGGGATTTGAAGCCGTGATCTCTGGTCCTGGGCCAAGGAGCTAACCTCTCTGCCACGGGAGTGCCTCAAATCAACTTGCTATTATTTTATTGAGGTAGGTCTAACTACAATCTCGGAGCAGAATAAAAATTAAAAAAAATAATTTCTTGTTCCAAATCCTTAACCAGAGCTAGAGGGAGTGGTGACCTCGTAGTTGATCCCTGACAATTTTCCCCCAGAAAGAACATTTATAATAAACTTATAATTTTTGTGCATTATTTACTAATTTCAAAGCTTTGATCGATCTCAAAAATGCATTTAAAATAATAAGTTGGTATGGATATCAAATGAATTTATTTAGAGTGTCAATTGTGTATACTTCCTACTCTGCTCTGCTCTGGTATATACAGTATATAGACAAGTAGTTTTATACTTGATGTATTTGAATTAAAATATTATGTTTTACACTTTTGTTATTTAGTGTACATGCTCTCTGCACACGCCTTCGAGGACATCTAGTTGTATTTTATGTAAGTAGGTATTGTGTATTTTCTCTAAACCGACTGCATTTTGTACATAAGTATGTCGGGGAACCAACTGTGGGGGTATCAACTGTAATGGAAGCAGAGGGAGTCATTAGTAATAAGGCAATCTTTTTGTTGAAAAATACAATTTATTGAAATGTATAGTAATTTAGTCAATCAATACATAATGTACATTGGGGAACTATTTCCTTTTAGAGGTTATACAGATAATATTACATTAGTAAACAGTCATTCAAATTTCCCGATACATAAGAGCAGGAAAAGCAAAATAAAATATCAATCATGGATACCGCCGCCCTGACAATCATGTATTGGATTACCAACACCTCTGTCATAGGTCACTCCAAGTGATTCGCTATGTTTGACTTGTGACTTAATAGGTGTTCATGGGGTGAGGAATGCATGGCGGGCCGGATTTGGAGAAAATGAATGAGAGAGACCATTTGACCTCTCCAGAAGAACTCTCTGGACCCATCCCCTTGCGCCACAGTGAGATAGATGGATTCATACATCCATCATTCCTGTACACACTGACCCCCAGATTCCTACCATAAATCTCATACTTTTTGCTTTGTTCTCCTTTATTTCACTAAAAATATCATCCACACAGCATCCTCAAAGATGACAGAGGCCATGAGAGAATGGTTTTTCTCAAGGCCTCCTGTGTGGAGGTATTGCACCAACATAAAGTAAGTATAATAAATACACAAAATAGACAAAGTATTGGTACATGCCGTAAATAGCAAAAGTCTAACATTAAAAATATAGTGAGTTATTTAGTAAATTTAAATTTAACATCAATTACAAAGAATATATAAAAAGTTTTGGTTCCTGACCATGAAGTTGATTGCAAAAATTTAGAAAATATCGAATTAAAAGTAAGTACAACAAATACAAAGAAGAGAAAAAAGTATTGGCGCCTGTCTACAGTAAATAGCAAAGCCAAACATTAAAAGACAAAGTATGGCATTTAGAAAATATCACTTTAAAAGGAAATGACAGATTATAATTTATAATAATATTAGCGAAACAAAATGTTATAAAATTCAGATTTAAATTTTACTTTAAAATTTTTAACAGAACTGAATTTATTTCCAAGTCTTTGTAGCCTTTGTACTGGGGAAAGAATTAAATACTTTGTTTTGGACGAACAAACAAAGAACAAACTCTGAAATTCTCGTGTTACGACAAATGATATTACGACAAAGTATGTAAATAATTCATTATTGAACAGATGAACAGATCTTTAGCTAAAAGTACTTATATAATTAATAGAATTATTATAAAAACATGTTTCATTTTGATGGATTAAATTTTCATTCAATAAACACATTATTTAGATATAAAATAACAAAAATTGTAATAATGCAATGAAAAAAAATATTTTCTTAATCACCAAAGGAAGTATGCTACATAATACAGTGATAATATTATGAAGCACTCCAAGTAATTAAACTTATTTCACCCAATAGTACCTACATACTCAGTTAAAATAATTTGTTATCATAAAACATGATCATTTTTATTAATTGCAAAACATCTAAACAATTACATCTTAAAAAATAAAACAATAATTGAATGTTTGGTTTAAATCTGGGACAGACCACATGTAGATGAGTGCATCAATAGACAATATCAAAAATTTTAATTTATTAAACTTAAATAATGTCAAAAGCAAAACTAGTCAGTTAATGAAAAAATCGCAAAATATGCTCCAAAAATTATTATAAACACGTTTTTTCAGTTATTTTACAAGTTAAACATATGAAAAAACCCACAGTATTTCTTTAAATGTTATTTTAGATATTCCTCACGAGATTTTTGATCTAATTTAAGCGAGTCATGTTTTATTAAACATTTTCACCATTTTCACTTAAATATTATCTTTTTTAATATTAGCGCGCTCTCTCTAACATTAGTATTTACATATATCTCTCCATCTTCTTCTTTTTGAGCAGGACTAAAACAGGAAACAGTTATAAATGCAAAAAATTAACATAAATATAAAATCTTCCAATATCCCCAAAATCACAGTTAATATTATGGATTAATAAAATAGTATAAACTTATTGTTAACAGTAATTAGTGGGGTAATGACTACAACTAGGTAACTCTGAAATCAGCGTTTTAGAGTTACCCACTAAAAGCATAACTCTATTTCCTCGTCTATGAATGCTACAAACAGAAAAGTCGTAACGCATTGGAATCATCTACTTATTTGAACATGTTTTGTAGTGAGTATCTCCTAACAACGGTATCGTTTCATACTATTATTAGGTAACTCTAGTTACCACAAGTGTTTTACCATGTTTCAATTAGGCAACTAGACTTAGCTAGTTGTAGCACTAAAATTAGTGGAATTACTGAAGTTGCATTTTTGCATATTGTACCATTTTTTGTAAATAAATACATTAAAAAATTATTAGCAAATTTTCTTATGTATTTCCAAAATATGCATATTACAGTTCCTAACAAAACAATCTACGATTTAACAATACTTATCAGTATAAATATACAACAGTTGATTTATCAGATTGATTACCATCTTATTATTCTATTTCACAACAAAGCTGATTTCATAGTTATCTAGTTGTAGTAATTACCCCACGAGTTTATAATCTAGTTATAAATAGTTGACACATACAACCTTTGAGATTTGCTATGTTCAAATTATTGTTGTTAAATACATACATCCATATTGTTTAAAAATTTGTTACAAAGATTGTATAAACATTGTATTGGGGAATACAAACCATATATTATTACATAAAATGTTAATGTTATATTAAAATTAATTAAATTCATATTGTTTTGTCTCGCAGCAAATTCAGAATGTCAGTTTCGGATCTTACAAACAATATGAGGATGAGTTCTATGATGATATCGTCTCTGTTTAGTTTTAGTAAATAGTTTTGTATGCGCCACTAGACTGTTTGGACAGGTTGGACATCTTACGGTACTTTGAATTAAATTTTTTGGTTTGACTGACGGTTGAACCTTCCTACCCAGGATCTGGTGTCGATAACTCTACCAACCAAGCGAAATTCTGATTGTATAGTAAGGTGGGTCACGACTGTACGGGGAAAAAATCTTGTTTTGATTTGTCTAAAAGTGATAAAAGGGTGTTTTTATAATATTTGGATATCATCTTCTTCCTCCGGATTGACGTTGAAATTTCACATAATAGAGAAAAACTCACTCTTGTTAAATCTTAAAAAAATGTTTGATAAACCATTAAAAATGATCTATTTTTGATAAAACACAAAATAGAGGGAATATTTTGATTTATTTATTATAAATATATATTGATATAATTCAAATTATCTCAAGGCAGTGTCTCTCAATCTTGGGGACTTTTTGTAAATAATTTCGTAAAAATATACTTTATTGCTATGGAAGATTACAACAAATATGGTTTAAAGGATTCAAAGTAACTTTTATATAAACTAGAAATAATTTCTATAATGAAAATTTTCAAAACTTGAAGTGAATCCGGAGGAAGAAGATCGTATCAGAAATTTGAAAAACTTTAAACAAGTCGTTTTGAACCCATTTGGCACCTTTTATCGCTCTTAGAATGTATAAATAATATATTTTTTTAAATAACCCACCTTACTGTATAGTCCGACATTTATTGCGTGTAATATTGTAGTTTCAGAAAAATGCATATATATCCGCGGGTGTGTGCGTGATTACCACAAAATTGTCTACGAGGCTATCTGCCGAGTTTCAGCTCGATCAGATGTCGAGAAGTGTATGTTCATTTATACAATAATTTAATCTAACAAAATTAAAATTCTAAAATATTTAAAAAGTCACAGCAATGATAGCAGTTTAAGGCCGGGTAATAAATAATCAAAAAGAAGAAGAAGAAGAGATACGTAAATAGTAATGTTAGAGAGAGCGCGCTTATATTAATAATGATAATAACTAAACTAAAATTGTGAAAATGTTTAATAAAACACGACTCATAAAATAGAGCAAAAATCGATTCCGCGCGTTTTCATCTCACGACAATCTTCTAAAACCTAACCTAACTTAACATAACCTAACCTTACATAACATAGTCTAACCTACTCAAAAATGGGACAAAAATAATACAGACATCCTGTAAAGATAACAAATTATTGTTCAAAAATACTTATAAGAAATTATGTCGAGGGATATTTTTTCAGGAATATTTTGTCTTGTAATGAAAACGCGCTTAACCGCGAAAATCTCTAGACAAATGCTTATATTGCATTTATTATTTTATACCCGTAACATTTTAAATAATCGAATAAAATGTGTTTGCAATCATTTTCGCAGCATTCTTTGCGATGTTTTTCCATCGAGGGAATTTCATATAATTTCAGATTCGACTCTACAAGTGTATAGATATAATAATATATCTTCAAACAGCAACACTTACTAAAGCGTAAGTTTCCAGACATGAATTGGAGCTCTGTGAAGTGTTCCTAGACTGAAAATATATATGGTTACTCTACTTTTAATTATATAAAACTAAATCAAACAAACTTGCTTTGTTAAATGAATAGATTCTGGAGGTCTGCAGGACGGTCGATAAAACCCTATATCAATACGATATTGTCTAAATCCCTCATCTATGCTCAGTTATCAGTATTTGCGAGCACGGTCAACTAATTATTTTAAATTATTATAATATTTAAACGTCCATAAGGCTTTTACATACAATGCAGAATATGTTATTACGTATTAAATTACAGCAAAAATGAAAAGTTGATTAAATATACTTTACCAAAAATATAAGAGTTGACACAAAGTAGGTAACATAGATTGTATGTTAAGTAAAAAAATATAATCTGCCAATATCCTCCAAACGGAGAGGATCTGAATAGACACATACTTCCCCACCTTCCTCTTTCTTATCTCCTCCCCCTCCCTACTTCCTTCAGCCTCACAACATACCGCAATTGGGGATGCCATAGTTTCACTGGTTCCAGACGGGAGCAGCTTGGACCCTTGTGAGGCATTCACATAAAAAAATCAGAGTGTGCAATTGACACGCGGTAGAATTGAAATCTTCAGAAAACTAAAGTTGTCAAGAGTGAGAGGGCTACGAAGCATCATACAAAGAAGAGATCGATTATACTATCTCATTCTCTGGCAGGCTACAGATATTTGTGTTTATTTCTTTTTAGTGTCGCAATCGAGTTTCAAATCACGACGGTGCTAAAGAAGTTTTCAATAAAAAATTTTTTTTTAAATCTGGCGTGTTTTCATTTTATTAGTAACTAGCGGGTACCCGGCATGCGTTGCAATACTTTTAGCAGTGTGGTTATTGAGCGCTCGCTTTCAGCCTAGTAGTCATCTGTTAGCAAATATGGGAGGGTTTGGCGTGTTTTCATTTAATTAGTAACTAGCGGGTATCCGGCATGCGTTGCAATACTTTTAGCAGTGTGGTTATTGAGCGCTCGCTTTCAGCCTAGTAGTCATCTGTTAGCAAATATGGGAGGGTTTGGCGTGTTTTCATTTTATTAGTAACTAGCGGGTACCCGGCATGCGTTGCAATACTTTTAGCAGTGTGGTTATTGAGCGCTCGCTTTCAGCCTAGTAGTCATCTGTTAGCAAATATGGGAGGGTTTGGCGTGTTTTCGTTTTATTAGTAACTAGCGGGTATCCGGCATGCGTTGCAATACTTTTAGCAGTGTGGTTATTGAGCGCTCGCTTTCAGCCTAGTAGTCATCTGTTAGCAAATATGGGAGGGTTTGGCGTGTTTTCATTTTATTAGTAACTAGCGGGTATCCGGCATGCGTTGCAATACTTTTAGCAGTGTGGTTATTGAGCGCTCGCTTTCAGCCTAGTAGTCATCTGTTAGCAAATATGGGAGGGTTTGGCGTGTTTTCATTTTATTAGTAACTAGCGGGTACCCGGCATGCGTTGCAATACTTTTAGCAGTGTGGTTATTGAGCGCTCGCTTTCAGCCTAGTAGTCATCTGTTAGCAAATATGGGAGGGTTTGGCGTGTTTTCATTTTATTAGTAACTAGCGGGTACCCGGCATGCGTTGCAATACTTTTAGCAGTGTGGTTATTGAGCGCTCGCTTTCAGCCTAGTAGTCATCTGTTAGCAAATATGGGAGGGTTTGGCGTGTTTCCATTTTATTAGTAACTACCGGGTACCCGGCATGCGTTGCAATACTTTTCAAATAAATAAATTGGATATCCTTTCTCATGCGTTCCCCGTCCCCCCGCCAACCACACCTTCTTCGTTACCCTCCCCCTCCTGCCTTCCCTCCCTGCCGCTAAAATATATGAAATACACATTTTAAAACTACTCGCGCACCATCTGTAATATTTTTTTATATAAATATTATAACATCAGAGTTTACCATTATATATAGCCTATAACCTTCGCAGACGTGCGCACAATAAATCACCAAAGTTTCATCACAATTATCAGGGGTACCCGGGTTCATAGGAGGTGAGGTTTGTCTGGTTTTTTGTTTTTGGTGGCGGAAGCTTCTGCCCACCAGCTGCATGGCAGGACGGATCGGGAGAGAGTGGTTGAGGGAGCCCCTTTGACTTCTTCAGCCGTACTCTCTCGGAACATCGCCTTGCACCGCAGTGGGAGGATGAATTCATATGTTCGTCTCTCCTGGACATACTGACCCCCAGATTCCTACCCACCCCTAACACCATTTTCTTTCCCAAAACTTCCTCTCCTTCCTTTCCTAAAAAAGTCTCGCCTCACGGAATCTTCAAAGATGACATAGGCCCTGAGGGGATTTTTTTCCTCAGGGCCTTCTGTGTGGAGCTAATGTAAGAAAAAAACGGATCAACGATATGGCAGCGCATGAAATACGAACAAACAAACAAACAAATATTGATTTTTATATATAAGTTAAGATTTGTAAACAAATAAGTAAATAAATACATAACCAGTGAAATAATAGTAACTTCTTGCTCACATATCATTCTGTTCTAAATACATAATTAGGGAATTTGTTTTTAAACTCCGATAAATTTTTCTTAATGACGCTTTTTTTAACGGAAGCTTGTTTATCTACAAGAGACTTCACTATGGACCATTCTCCCCACTCTATAGTCAAACGGAGAGCTACACCACCATCCGCGTTAACATCAGCTCCCTCGTCTATCAGGGCTTGCATCACATCCCATTCTGCCTCCAGCGATGCCACAGTCAGTGGGGTCCATAAGGATTTATCTAGTCTGTCAGGGTCTGCCCCGAGCTGCAAAAGATATTTCACTATTGTAAGATAGCCCCACCATGCCGCTCTGTGTAATAGTGTCTTACCTTCATTATTTGTGGATTTTATGTCGGCACCATTTTTAACAAGATATTCTATAACAGAAAGGTTGCCCCCCCCTACCGCGTGATGAAGAACAGTATCACCGTCTTTATTTGTATATTTTACATCACCACCATTTTTAACGAGAAATTCTACCATTAGTAAGTGTGTATTAGCGGCCGCGAGCATAAGAGCGGTATTGCCTTGTTCAGAGCGGATATTAATAACTGCGCCGCGTTCATTTAAGAACTTGACAATATCCAGGTGACCGAACTCAGCAGCTGAAAGAAAAGGAGTTCTGCCATTTCTATCGCGCCGTTCCATTAATACATTAAACAGAGGGACAGAGGTTTGCTCCGCAAGCAGATGGACCACATCGAGGTGGCGCCGCATTGCAGCGTAATGAAGCGCAGTCTTTCCTATGTATATAAACATGCCATCTTCGCCATCTTCTTCATCTTCTTCATCTTCGTAATCTTCTTCACCAACATCTCTACACAACAGAACACAATAACGTTCAATGTTATTGTGTAGCCGCTCAGATAATATTTCTCTCACAACTATAACATTATTGTCACGTACAGCCTTGATAAACGACTCAATAAGTAACTTAACTGTTATTAACCTTTCAGATGCTCTTGGGAAATTATAGTTTTTTAATCTCGACTCCCTATCCCGTAAATTATTAATATACAAAGTAAAAATATTTGACGTTAATAAACTTGCGGTAATAAACATATTATTTGTTTCATCACTGCACGTTTCTATAGATTGTATAATATTTGTTAATATTCGGTTCGATGTTGAGTTACTCTCAACATTTGAACTATTCGGCTTATCCAATATATCTAGTGCTGTGTGACGGTCCATGTCTTGTTGTATAAAGAAAGAAACGTAGTCTTCTGGAGAATTTTTTTTGAGAGGAGACAATCCACTGACTAGAAATGCTACAATATGTTCATTTTGTTCTTTGATAGCGATGTGAAGAGCGGTTTTGTGTTTATGGTCTCTAAAAACTGCACTGTACTCAAGCCACAGTTTACTTATAATATGTTGGGTGTTTAATGTAGGTATTTCGCCTAATTCAACATTCATAAATAGTCTTATGATCTTGCTGTCCGGGTGTAGAAATATTTTTGGTAAAAGTACCTCTTTAATCAATTGATTCTTAAATGTGATGTCGGGTTGAATAATCCATTGGACGACCATCTTCGCACAGAAATATTCTGCATACGTCCGATGGATAAAACGAAATTCCCCATTACCCGACGATTGTATTAAACCAACCCTACTCAATTTAACTAGCTTCTGATCCGTTTTGGCTACAAAGTTCTTATTATAAAATTCAGAAAAAAATAATTTTAAACCAAGTTCTCCGTGATCTTTGTTTAAGGACTCGGTATATTCCGATATTTCATCTTCATCCAACGCTATTCCTTTTATTGTCTTGTCATGTAAATAAATGTTATATTTCAGACTTATAAACTGTTTGTACAAATTTGGTGCACTAACGATATCTATTTTTTTATATAAATCTTCTAAGGACTGAATCAACAAATCACTTTGTGGCCTGAATACTTCGGCCAACATCCTCAGCTGCAGGGGTATCCCCATGAAGCAGTCCATGTCTGGCCCCAGTACTAGCTTCGCTCGTTGGAGCACCTTTGCTGCATATTCCTCGAGTCGCATTTCAAATCTTTCAAGATTGATTCCCAGCTCAATGGGAAGAAAGGACCTCCAAAACTTAAACAAAAAATCTTTTTGCTCTTGTAAGGTGAGCATTACGAATGACGTAGAGAATTGACTTAATTTGGTTTCCAATGAATCTTTTAAATATTTTCGCGAAGTCAGAAATATTTGAATGGCTGGTTTACTTTGCAAAAATGCAAAGACTTTTATTAGTTTATCTTTAGAGCTCTCTCTATCTTTAGTGTAGTCGTCCATCTCGTCAAAGCCGTCAAACAACAGAACAACCCGCCTGGAACCCGTCTTACTTTGTATCACATTCTCTAACAAGCCTCGAGCCAGATTGCTGTATGCCGAATCAGCACCAGTGCAACACTCACTTAATATAAAACTTGCAACCTCTTTAGCATCTAATTTATCCGGTAATCTATCTATATGAGCTTTGAATTGTTTTAATTCAATGTGAATTACCCACGCTGCTTCAATAAGCCTTGATAAACTTGCCAGGGATGTGGTTTTCCCCATCCCTGGCTCATCTGTTATAATCACCAATCTCTGATCTGGTTGACTCAATGTTCGTTCATCTAGTGGTTTAAATGAATCCGTGAACACGTGAGGTCTAAGACTCTCCACAGAGCCGTGAGAATATCGCCACTCTAATACACCTCTTTCGTTCAGGTTTTCCCTTTCATTCAGTCTTATGAAGTGAATATTCTTATCAGAATTTTTCTGAATTATATCCACCTCATTTTCTTTCGTAGCAACAAGTTAAACCTTTTCTAAAGCTTTCTTGTTCATACATTCTTCTATCATTCCTAAGAGTGAGGTCTTTTGTTCCTCACTACAAAAAACAATCATGTCATCAGCATGCATGCCTTCCATGAAATATTTTAAGTTAATGGTAATTCGATGTTTAAATTTCCTGGTTACATAAAACGAGCAATTAAATATGTGTGTGCATCTGACGTCTGCCCCGGCATCCCCCGACACTTCAAACAGGTAAATAGTTTTATCCTGGTTCTTGTTGCAGGTGTCCTTAAAGAACAACTCTGCATCTTCCTCGGCGAGGAGGATCTTCCCCTCGAACTGCTCCCAAGCAGCCCCAGTCTCCAGATCCCCGCGGTTCAACCCGCTGATCACCACAAGGGAGTTAGTTGTACAATTTAAAATGAATTCCTTGCTGGTCGTGATGTTAGTTGTTATATACGGCATTTGTAGATCACACATCAACGGACGCGTGTCTTTTATAGTATATACATGCTCTTCGTTAATCGCGATTTTCCAAAATTGATCGGAAGAAAGAAATTCGTTGATGTTTGGAATCGAACACCTTTCTTCCAATAAATCGCGAAAGCTAAGCAATTTTTTCCCCATTGATATTAAATTTCTGCTGAGTACAGACTTTTGCGACTCATCAGATAAGTCATGGAGATTAATTTGATGTTCGGCAAAAAATGTTTGTACGTAAATATTTTCAAATGAATTAAATACATCTATCGCGTGTGACGATATAAAAACAAGTTTCTTTAAGTTAATGGGAGAGCATTGTGTATAATTATTGTTAAAGAAAGTGCGAAAGTCTGGACATTCAGTTAAGGAGGATGTACTATCAACGATCATCAGGTTATTTTGATAAATTGGTGAACCGCCAATTTTTAAAAGTTTTTGAAGCCGTGGCCAATTTACGACAGTATAATGATTGTCATTTGTGTATTTATCAATTGAATGTGAACCATCAAAGCTTTCCTTAATTTGAGAGAATATATTGAGAAGGCGGATAATCTCAAATGCACTGTCTTGAGTAACTATGGAGAGGACTTGTACGGTGTCCGAAAGCAAGAATTTTCGGAGTCCTATTGAGTCGGTGAAATTTACTGAAGACTTTTGTAATGATTTGAGAAAGCTCTCTCCCTCAGCGCGGTAAGCCGAGTCAACAACTCGAGGCAACGCCTCCTCTACCTGCTCCTTCACTGCCTTCGTGAACTCCGGCCCTAGCCACCGCATCAGTTGCTTCACACGCATTGTTAGATCTTTTAACATTTGTTTAGATTCGCACATTATTGTTTGATTATAATGATTGATTTCAAAATCAGAAAATAATTTTTCGCTTTTCATTTGAAGGTTTTTCCCTGATACAAATTCATTGAAAACCCTAATACCCGCTAGCTTTTGAATAATGTTTAAATTATTGAGAATTTGTAATTCTTTTTCAGAAAAAGCATTCAAACAAGATTTGACCATCACTCCTTCATCTGATTGATTCCCAGAGGGTCCTGCCTTGTACCGGTTAATATGTAAATGTAATTCACCTGTATGGTTTTCAAAATCTTTGTCATAACAATTGTCGTGGTTCAATGCTTCTTTCCCAAAAAGTGATTTTAATTCTCCCCTATTCTTAGGCCAGTCCTTAACTTCGTTTATATCCGATTTGTTTCTAAAAGCATCCACAAAATTATCGATTGCGTGAGTTTTCATAGTATATAATGGAGTTTCTTTGTCTATCTTGTCAAAGTTAGATACATCAATTTTTGCACGATTTACTGTCCCTACATGCATACCACAAGTGTTAATTAGGTTCGGAGCCGAAACGAATACAGTGATATCCAACCTGTCCAAAGCATCTGTCGTTAATCTCTCGTAATAATTATCTCGTATTTTGTCCAACATGGCCTTTGCCCCGGGACTGTCGAACACCACGATCTTAGCGTGGACTCCGCCGCTGGTGTTCTTCATTAGCTTGCCACCCAACACGTTCAACCACTTCACAGTAAAGGCCGTAATCTGCCCCAACCAGCCCCCGAGGGAATGGCCAGTTATAGCGAGATTATAGCATCTACTGTGTTGAGTGTTTACATAAAGAATAAGTTTCCTAATGTGCTCCGTGAAAGTTAACGCAGAATTCGCACAACTTGTATATTTGTTTGCGCAGATTCCTAAAGCATCGGTTATCAGTGCTCCCGTATTGGATAGCAGTGTGCCCCGGTGCACCACAACTATCTGCTGCAACCTGATGTGGAAGAAGGCGGCACCGAAGTACCCGTTAGTTGTACCTGAGTTAGAGCCAGTTGCCAGGAGACACCAGCCCTGGGGCAGATCCAACTTCTCCCCGTAGTATTCATCCGTTTCATTCCATTCTTTCTCGGTGTAAACAATTTGTGAAAACAGCGCCAGGGTGAGGTCTTCGGGGTGAGGGTCTGTTTCCAGGATGTCCAGAGGCAAGTCAGCTGAAGATCCCAAAAGATATTCTATCAATTCTCTCTCGGAACGCTCCAGCACTAACCCAAGGTCGACGTCCATGGTTGGAAAGGTGCACCAAGGGATTCACCTGAAACAATAGTACCAAATGAAGTAACATAATGTCTTGTGTTGCCAAATCATGCCACGTGACTCCACGTAAAGTCACAGGATGTCAGAGTAATGGACAAGAGCGGACTAGCAATTGGATAGCCCAGATTAAATAATAAAAAGTAATCACAAATACGGCAAGTAAATGAAAACAAATAACTTTCTTAAAAACATCACTAAATAAACAGAGTTTCTCAGTATAAGATTAATATTAAAAATAACAAAAGACAAACAAGTGTAGAAAAATGCGAACTATAGAGAGGTAAAAAACAATGACATAAAATGAAATATAAAAATTATTGCAGAATGTGTAAAAATTGCATTTACATAATAAAATATTTTCAAACAAACAAAATAATAGGAAGTCGAAAACAACGAAGATAAATTATTATAAATGTAGGTATCAATATGAATATAAATTTAAGAAGTGGCTATTAAAAAAAATGTTATTAATGTAATGATATTTAAGTGACTATTAACACTTTTTCGATAATAATATGTTTTATTTTCTTTGTATGCTCATATTTCATATTCTTATGTTATTTATTTTTTATATGTTTATGTCATACATTCGCAGTAACTATAAGTACACTTTATACACCTATACTTATACTATAAATACTTTATATGCTTATGTTAAACATTCTCAACAACAAAATTCTTGTATCACTTACATACTTTTTATGCTTATTCTGATGTTTTATACTATTTATAAGCCTATGTTTTATTTACTTAATATTCTTTATATGCCTATATTTTATGTTCTATATATGCTTGTGCTACATATTTTGTAAACGCTGATGTTATATTTTCGCAACAACTATATGTGTACCTTATATACCTATGTTTATGTTATACATACTTCACATACATACTTTTATTTTATATTCTATATACGCTCGTATCATATATTATCTATACGCTTATATTATATTTTTCGTAACAACTATTTGTATACCTATGTTTGTGTTATATATACTATATATGCTTATATTATAAATTCACAACAACAAAAACCTTATTTCACAAAGCTAACACTATATTCTTATGCTTATGTCATATATTCATTATGTGCTTATATTATATATTCACAACAACTATATTTACACTTTATATATTTATGTATATTTTATATATTTATATCAACTAAATCTCTATCTCATAAACGTACCAATGTCACTACAACTTGGTTGTTAATAATTTATGCAAAACAAAAAACCAGAAAATGGAAGACATAGCAGATTTAATAGATAACACAACACCAATCCCATGTATATCTACCAATGATTCCGAAGTAGTACGTCAATTATTATTAACTAATTCAACCCTTACGATATTCTCTATGAACATAAGAAGTATAAACAAAAATTTTGATGAACTTCTTATTCTCCTCACTGATCTTGTCTCAGATTTTGATATAATTGTCTTGAGTGAATGCTGGATTCAAGGAAATTTCATCCCTAAAATGATAAGAAACTACAATCACTATAATACTCTACACAACCAAACTCAGAACGACGGAGTCATTGTATACATAAAAAATCATATCTCTCACTCAGTAAAAGAGATCAAAATTAAATATGCAAACTGTCTACAAATTCAAATTGATAATCATATAACACTTCTTACAATGTACAGATCTCCGAATACACATAACATAGCCCCATTCATACATTCACTGCAAGAAATTTTATCAAACATTGAACACCGCCAAAACACTTTTATAATAGGTGATCTTAACATAAATATAATTAATAAAATGCACCCTCAAGCAAATGAATACCTAAACGCACTAACTTTATTAGGATATTTTCCAGCTGTTACAGCACCAACTAGAGAATCAGACTCAAACACTAGCGTTGTATAGATCATGTATTTGTTAAGAGTGAATTAGACACCAAATCCATTGTCTATCAATCAACTGTTACAGATCACTATTCAATCATCACTTCTCTCTCTCATAAAAATCATAAATCACCACAAAATACTTCCCCTCAAGAAAAGATCTCATATGAAACTCTCCTAAACAGTGTCTCTAAAGAAAACTGGGAACTTATCTATTCTTGTACCGATGTCACCTCTGCATGTGAATTATTTATAAATACCCTACGTAACCACTTAACCGATGCTACATCATACACAAAAAGTAAAAAAAAAACGATCTGACACAAAACTCAAACCATGGATCACTGCAGGAATTCTCTACTGTATCAGAAAGCGCGATAAGATTCATAACTTCTGTAGAAAAAATCCCCACGATTATGAATCTCTCTTATTCTACAAACGTTATAGAAATAACTGCAAAAAAATAATTGACAGTGTTAAAAGAGATTACTACCATAAACAAATCAGTGAAGCTACCGGTGATAATAAAAAAATTTGGAATATCGTTAAAGATATAGCCAATATTAATAAAACCAATACACCCATTGTTAAGATTAACATCGAAGATCAAATATTACATGTCAATTCCGACCCCGAAAAAATTTCCGACCATTTCAATCAATTTTTCTCCAATATTGGATCTAACTTAGCAAAAAATATTTTAGACAGACACAACGTCTCGGACAAAGATCTTGCAAACAATATACCCCTCACTAATCTTAGCTATAACCCTTTCCAATTCACTCCCACTACTGACACAGAAATTTTAGAACTAATCTCATCCCTTAAAAACAGTAACTCTGTAGGTATAGATCACATTTCAACAAAAATCATCAAACATATCCAAAAATATATAGCCTCACCTCTGAAACATATAATCAATCTAAGCTTTAAAACTGGTGTATTTCCTAACTCCTTAAAACAGGCCACAATAATCCCAATATTCAAATCAGGAGACAAACTATCTGTAAATAACTATCGACCGATATCTTTATTTAGCACAATATCTAAAATCATAGAAAAAGCGGTGAAGAATAGACTCTACAAGTTCCTTGAAGATAACAAAATATTATCGGACAACCAATATGGTTTCCGCAAAGGTAGGAGTACCTCAGATGCAATAGCCGCCCTCACAAAAATAGTTTCTTTTAATCTTGACCTTGGTCGAAAACCGCTTGCTGTTTTCCTCGATCTCTCAAAAGCATTTGATACGGTCTCCCATCCCTTACTGCTTAAAAAACTTCAACAGATCGGAATAACTGGGATACCCTACACATGGTTCGAAAACTACCTAACAAACCGAACTCAACAAACTCTTATCCACTCTGACAAAATAAATAAAAGCAAAAAATTATCCATGTCTTACGGTGTACCGCAAGGCAGTGTACTAGGACCACTCTTATTTCTTTTATACATCAACACACTATGTACCATGGATATTGGAGGTAAGATTTTATCATTTGCCGACGATACAGTCTTAATATTCGAAGATGAAACATGGCAAGCAGTTATTAATAAAACTAATAATGGCCTAATAAAAGTGAGGCATTGGCTTGACACAAATCTCCTTACACTCAATATTGACAAAACACAATATATGACGTTTTCCATACGCAAACATAATTTTCCCAACAACTGCCCTAAACCAATAATTCACTCGTGTTCACTAAACATGCACCCACACCCACCCGGAACCCCACCTATTACAAATTGCACGTGTCCTACCCTTAAATCATCTAAGGAAGTTAAATATCTGGGCATAATCATAGATGACCAACTACGTTGGGAAGCACACATAAGTGACACAGTGAAAAGACTCCGTAAGCTCTGCCATATATTCTGCTCTCTTAAATCCATCTTAGACCTAAAAACCCTTAGAAGCGTATATTTTGCCCTTTTTCAATCCATTGCAACTTACGGTATTTTGGGATGGGGTGGTTGCACAGAATCCGTCATTAATCCAATAATTACAGTTCAAAAACTAATACTGAGAATCATATTTAAATGCCAACCTACCCACCCCTCTAATGTGCTATTTACTAAATTTAAGGTCTTAGATATTCGCCAACTATTCACTAAGACAAGCCTATCCTACATACGGAAAAATAACCTACTGGTGGCTCCACAACATCAAGCCAAAACCCGCTTTTCATCAAATCTGGGATGCATGGTTCCAAAAACTAGAACCACATTCGCTCACCGACAATTTTGGTTCATTGCCCCCAAAATATACAATGCATTGAGCACCGATATAAAATCAAGTATTACCATACCTCTTTTTACTATTCGTGTTCAAAATTGGATATTCGAAAGGGGACGAGATTTCTTTAAAGAATATCTGACTTCCTAACCATTATAAAGGAAAAGAAAATAATTAAATTAACTAAATAAAATATCATACTTCACATCTTTTTCTAACCTGACTTCACTGAAATCTAATCTAACCTAAATATATACTCTTCTAGGTGATTAATTACCTACCTTGACAAACCTCCAGAAAAAATTTTAGCTTTCATAAAAAAAAAAAAAAAATTATAGATTAACATATTTAAATCTTACTTCTTAGTATTCTATATTTTTATATAGTTATATTTTAGTATTTTATATAGTTATAAGTTTATATTTTAGTATTTTATTTTTTATGTATATTTTATATAGTATTTTATTTTTAACTTCTTATAAACATTTTCTTTTTTATAATTATATATATATATGTATAATATATGTGTATGTAAGTGTATATATATATTTGCATAATGTTATTCTATTTCTGTTATAATTAGTGTAACTCGCTCACCAAGCACAAGAACTAGCTTCTTCTTTGGTGAGATTGCAATTTTAAATAATTTTTGTACCAATATGTATTTTATATAAAACCACTGTACTATATATCTATATTAAATATATAATAATAATAATAATATATGTATGTATATGTATATATATGTATGTATGTGTGTTTGTATGTATTTGTATGTGCATACGTATACATATATCTTGTTATATTTTACCTTAAATATTTTTATCTTTTTTCTTTCTCTTGTTTCTAATATCTTATAATTTCTATTTCAAACCTATATTTTGTTCTAGTTCACACATTGTATAATTTATATCATGTATGATTACCTTAAACACGGGCATTAGCCTAGTATGGTAATCAAGAAAAAAACATAAAAGTGTATTTTCAAAAATTGTATGAATTAAAAAAAAAAAAAAAAAAAAAAAAAAAAATTATTATTATTCATAATTATCCTACCACATTTTAGAAACAAATAATCTATTTCTTCTTCTATAAAAATAAAAATGAAATATACTACGTCAATGATGTACGCGCATAACTTCCGACGGTCTGCACCAAATTGGATATTTCTTTTTTTATCGTGTTAGTTATTTTTTGTAAGTTTTGTATATAAAACTAATGATGAGCTCTGGCATTAGGAAATTTGTATAAAAAATTACAATAGGTGGCACGCGAGCTGTTTGAAAACTGAATATACCGGGAATTAATGTATGGAATGCAGGAGGAGGAGGGGGTAGAAGGGAGGGGGGAGAAGAAGGGATGGGGAGGGGGGAGGGAACCTGGGAGGGGCGAGGGGAACTCTGTAGGTGGATCGCTGGAAGGGAGAAGGGGGGGAGTGGAGTGGGGAAAGGGAAAGTGGTGGAGGTGAAGGGGCGCGGGAGAGGAAGGGGAGGTGGAAGGGGAACGGGACGAATGGAAAGGACACGCAGGGAGAAACAATTTCTTTATTAAATGGCATAGTAGCGCATGCCGGGTCCCAGCTAGTTCTTATGATAAAAATTGAGGGCTAAAAAATTCACACACAAATGCAACAGGTTTACAATTATTCGATAATTTAGACATTTTAGAAATAAGAAAAAGTATTAATAGTCAATTAAATATCATTAACAACAAATTTTTTTCTTCTAAAAATAGGCATCTCTTGAATTTATTTTCGCATTAATACTTACATTTATAATTTTTTTTCTTACACTTCTCATTATTTTGTTTGCTTTAAAAAAAATGATTATAAATAAATGGAATTTTACACATTACAAAATAATATTTATATTTCATTTTATGTAATTGTTTTTAATGATATTTTTAAGTAATTAATCACCTCTCCTTTAATATTTTGTCTTTAGTTCTTATTTGTCTATACTTGTTTGTTTTTCGTTACGTTTAATATTAATCTTATCCTGACAAAGAAAACTTGGTTTTCGAAATATGTTGATAGTGTTATGGTTATTTCCTTTTGGGGTATTATGCCGTGTTGCGCTACCTCCTCCTTTAGCCAACGTTTCGGACAGCGTTACAGTGTCCATCATCAGGGCAGATGTGTGATCTGACTGATCTGCCCTGATGATGGACACTGTAACGCTGTCCGAAACGTTGGCTAAAGGAGGAGGTAGCGCAACACGGCATAATACCCCAAAAGGAAATAACCATAAAATTTTTGGCCGTGAAAATCTAAAATCATATATGTTGATAGTGTTGATTAAAATGGCGTTTTAACAAAGATTTTTTTCAATTATTATAAACTAACAGATCCGGCAACACGTTGCTGTGGCTTACCCTATCTTTATAACCAACGCCATCTGTTAATTTCTATACATATCAAATTCACACCGCTAGCTTGCCAGCTGCCCGCTGCCTGAACCATTTTTTAAAGACCCACCTTAATGTGTATTGTATACATTTTTATAAATATAAAAAGTAAGTACATAACAAAGTAAATGTATAAACAAAAGTTACATTAAAACTAGTCGTCACCGTCACTGAAATGGAATTTGGTTTGTAGTTGATTTCGCATTACAAAATCCAACCCTTTTCAGTCGCCGCACTATGGAATGGCCCGGAACAAAACTCTCTCATAAATCGATAAACTGTACATTTTTTTTAATAAGATAAATGAGCGTTAAATATTTATCCATTGGAAAAAAAATCATTTTTCAGTTCTTTTGTATATTTAAATTAATGAGATATTTATGTAATTGAATCAAAATGTGGAATATTTCGTGGTACAAATTTAAAGCATTTGAGCTAGTTTATGTATGGCTTATTATATATCATCGCAAAGGTTGTTTCTTAAGCTTTAATAAAATGAATTTTTAATATTTCAGTTTTTAATATAGTGACTTATAAGTTCCCTTTAAGCAAATGATACCTAAACCAGATTTTGACAAAGTTCAGGTAAACTTTCAACTGGTCGCAGGGTTTGCCCCTGTGGATATTATAACACCATTTTATAAAAGAATTTTTTTTTATAAGTTCATTAAAAAAATTTGCAGATTTATTGCGAAACAATATCAACGGTTTTTCCGCTGTTCTTTTTTATCAGAAAATTAACTTGTCGCAGTACTAGTAAATAATATAACTTGTTTCAAGAAACATCTCTAAGATTTGTGTACCAAAAAAATAAAAAAGTGGTTTGTTGATTTATTATTTTTTAATAACTACTTCATTAATATTTTCTACTTATTATGTCTTTCAAATTTTGTAAATAAGTTTTTAATATATGTATAAAAATACTGACATTGTTTTTCATGTGTTTGCTTCTGTGAATATGCAAATTTATGTGATTACTGCAGACACATTAGTCTAGGAATATTTTTATTTGAATTTTAATTTGATTTATATTACTCACAAGAATGTTCTATAAATATTCTGTTTGTGTATCAAATAAATAAAAAAGGATAAATGATTTTTGAAATGGCATGTCAAAATTATAACAATTCAATAAATAAAAATATAATTAGAAAGATTGTTTACTTTTTAATCAGCACACCAATTTTTTTTTATTTTTTTTTATAAGAAATAAAGATTTATGAGGCGATAATGAGCATTTGCAAGCGACTCCAGATACTAATATCTACAACCTGTATGTCTGACGAATATCTACAGCTCATATGTTGAACTAATATCTACGAACTTCAGAGTGTTGACTAATATCTACAGAGCGTAGGTTGAACTAATATCTACAGAGCGTAGGTTGAACTTATCAGCTAAATGTGTCAAATAGTCCGATTTAGGGGTTTTTACGTACATACTTACATAAATTAAGTTTTTTAAACTGCATACGCAATATTACGTTATTCCAATATCCTATACATAATTGCAAATCCAACCTCTGCCATTGCTGTAGATATTCGTCAACACTTTGTTCCCATAGATATTAGTCAACAGTTTGAGCTGTAGATATTCGTCGACACTTTGGTTCTCATAGATATTAGTTCGATTTTTTCAGTTTTTGGAATTCCTGTAGATATTAGTAGACGCCTCCTTTGCAAGCACTGTGCGCCGCGCCGGCCGGGCCGCGTATTTCCAAAACCTATACCGATTCAGTCGCGGTAGCGACTATTTACATTTTAAATATACCTCAATATTGGTTATTTTTTATCACATTGCAAACACCAAAATTATTCTAAAATTTAAATAAAATAATCTTTCTGATGTGTATATTAGAAATTAATAATTTTGTTTCTAAATATTTAAATTTTAATATTATTCCCATATATTGTAAATACACCTCTATATTGATAATTATTTATCACTTTGCAAAAACCATAATTGTTCAAAAATCTAGATAAAATAATCTTTCAAATGTGTATATTAGAAATTAATAATATTATTTCTTAATATTTAAATTTTGAAATTGAAAATGTAAACTGAACCGGTATAGGTTTGGTAAATACGCCGCCCGAAGCTGCCTGCTTCAAATGCATTATTACACTGTACCAGCTCTGGGTTTTTCAATTAAAGGCGATAATAATATTAATAAAAATAAATTCAGCCAAAGATTTCGCGATACTTTTTTAAATGAATTTTATCTCTAGGGCAGATGACCGTAAGCAAAAAAAAATAACTTACCTCAAGTAATAAATCTGAAGAACACGTCACACAAAATCACTGAACTGTCACAGAACTGTCACCAAACTGCTTAAAAGTATTTTAAACAGATTTACCAACCAATAGAAAAGAGTCACTTATATAGAGGCGCGTTGGTTTGACAAGACAATGATTACGTCACTTCTTATTTGGGAAAATCACAGATAAAATGTGTAAGTTTTTAATTGTTTAAATAATATACGTAATAATTATCAACGCCGGGTGTGAAGTAGAGACACAAGGATCTGTACGATTTTACTAAGGAAGTCAAAATTACGATTTGAATTCACTAAACACTTTTTAATACCGTTCAACAATTTGTTTGGAATTAATTCCCCACGATTATAAAATCCGTGAAATAAGCAAGTTGAGAAGTGGAAGTGACTTGAGGTAGTCTGAAGATGAACTGGCCTTTAAACAGCCCAACATACATTTATATACCATTTTTAATCAGATATTGATTTGGGTTACGTGGGAAATGTTATCAATAGCTGGGTGGGATATTATCAGGTGTCTCTTGGAAAGTTTTGAAGGACAGAAGATAAGCGCACCTAAATAGATTATAGATTATGAGAAAACATTTCGATTGACGACTGCGGAAATAAATTACAATTAATATTTTAAAAAATCTGTTTTAGCGAACCCTCTGTAGGCAGTTATATGATTAAAGTGTAGGTCAATATATATTTATATCAACAAACTTTTTTTTAAGTATGTTTATTCAGTTTTTAATTATACAATATTTTATCTTACAAAATCTTACAAAACTGACCAATCAAATTACTTGTAAGAAATCTCTCATTTTTCCCCATTTAATATATAAATCCTATCAACCACTGCAACGACAGCAAATAAAAACTTTTTTCTCCAAGTGCTCGAGATTTTTCGGTTGAATATTTTCCACCCACATTAAAAAAATCGTTCCTCTGAATTTTATTATATAGGCATACAAACTGATTGTAGCTCTATACAGGGTGTTAAGGGACGTACTTGACTTACTTTAACCAGTGATTCCAGACATTATTTGGAGTAAAAAATGTAAATGAAATTTTGGTCTCCGGTGACTTTTATTGATGACCCGGCCACACGTTGCTGTGGCTAACGAAACACAGCGCCATTTACCCAACCTTTATAAAATCCACACCATCCGCTCGCCAGCTGCCCGCTGCCCGCTGCCCGCTGCCCGTTGCCTAAATTGAATATTTGAATTTCTCGGCTTATCTCTACTATAATAAGCATTTATTATACATATAAACCTTCCTCTTAAATCACTCTATCTATTGGTGAAAACCGCATGAAAATCTGTTGCGTAGTTTAAAAGATCTATGCGCACATACATTTTGAGCGACTTCATTTTATACTATGTAATTATGATACCTACAGTTTGTCAAATAAGAGTAGAAAATATATTAGGGCGCCACTGTTGATCAAATGGCAATACTAAACACCTATCTCCTGGTGTTAAAGTAAGGCTGTGTAACCTACATTTTTATAAAAAATTAAAAGGCATAATAGTGGAAAAATATTTTTTCATTGCAGTATAGATTCCCGTCGATCTCTAAATTAGAATTGCATATAGGTATATTATTATATCTTTTCAATTTTGTTTCAACATAATGAAGAATAACTATAATGTAATAAAATATCTATGCGCACATACATTTTGAGCGACTTCATTTTATACTATGTAATGATTATAATTTACTTACTACTCATATAATTTGGCACTTACCTATCACTATTAATTTACTACTCATATAATTTGGCACTTACCTATCTTATTAAAAAAAAAACTCAAAAATGCATATGCAACAAAAATGTTGTTAGCATTGCCGCTTATACGGCCATTTGCTAAACCAAAACCTGGAAAGGACACGCAATACATAGGCCAACAGAACTAGCTCAGAGCCGGCGCAAGCAAGGTTCCTCTTAAAACCAAGGCGAGTGTTGTGGTTCGCTTGTGAATTCCTCCTCCTTCTTTCCTCACAATCTCCAGGTCTCTTTCCTCAATCAGAACACAGTTTTGCACGTAAAGGGTTTATTCATTTAGATGGAGACAGGGTTTTACAATTGCCAGCCTCGGCAAACTACACATGGGTACATGCTAGCTATAGTATTTTAAACATGGCGGGGTACTCTCTCTACTCTCCACACGTATTAGTGAATTTAAACGCGGTATGAAACACACCAGAGGGGACAAGGATTCATTTTTACTTACAAGGCAGGATATGAGGTAGTCATCTGACAGGCTACTGTGGGCCTGGAGCCTTCTCGTGCACAATACACATTATAGAAACAATTACGAGTTTTTTAGGTTCTCGAACAGCGCACTAGCGCAATCACTGTTGTCAAGCCCGCGACCAGCCGGGGAATGAATGCCGGGGGCCGCTCGGCGCTTGGCTACGGACCTCCGCGTGCGGAGATGGGGGAGCGGGGGCGGTGCGGCGAGCTGTGCACTGGGGGCCAATTCACTAGCTCTTCGGAACAGGAATAAGGGGGTCTATTCTTTATCTTTTGTAACGTAACACTTCCCCCCTCGCCGCAATAAAAGCGACGTGGTAATGGAGCAGTAGGGCTAAGAAATCCTCTTACCCTTCTAGCACTTGTGCCAAAAAAAAAAAACATTTAAGAGAAAAAAGGAGAGAGAGAGAAAAAGGTTGCTAGCTACAAAATAGTAGAAAACAAAAACAAAAGAGAAAAGAAAGCATGGTAAACAAAGAATTATCTATGAATGTACATGAAAGAGCAGTGACATACATAAATATAAACAAGGACCTGCTGGAGAAAGGTACAAGGGTTATGCAGTGATAGAAAAAAAATGACTCTAAATTGTATCATTGGTCTGTTAGCTATGTTTGCGTAGCGTGGTTTGCGTAGGATGACTGGGGTGTTTGAACGTTACACTGAAGTTACAAGGTTACTTTGTCACAGTAACCTGGCCCGTTTGAGATTACACTCAAGGAACACTAGGGCCTTAAAGAAAACACGAAGAAGAGAACGCAGGATGAGGCTTCTTGGTGGTGGAGAGGGTTCTACCTGTCACAGAGGTCAAAAAAGGTAGCTGCTTCCGGATCCTGTGGGTGGGCCAGTATGACATCATTGAGGTACTGGAGAGTGGAATTGTAATTGGTGGTTGGTCCTTTATAGAGAAGGTGGTTTGTGTGCGTGACAGCCGTTGTTGTGATGGTGGTTGGTACACTGGTTTGTATACAGTGGGATTGTTGTGTGAACAATCGTTGGTATTGTTATTTGCGCAAGGGCACAGGAGCATTGCATGATGGCAACAGAGCATTTGCAAGGTGCAGCTGGAACATTTGCAAGATGCAGCAGGAACATTTGTACAATGGCAACAGGAACATTTGCGAGATGCCGCAGGAACATTTGCGCGATGGCAACCGGAACATTTGCAAGATGCAGCAGGAACATTTGTACAATGGCAACAGGAACATTTGCGAGATGCCGCAGGAACATTTGTACAATGGCAACAGGAACATTTGCGAGATGCCGCAGGAACATTTGCACGATGGCAACCGGAACATTTGCAAGATGCCGCAGGGACATTTGTACAATGGCAACAGGAACATGAACCAACCTAGAGCTGACGTGCTCGGGTTTGTTTGAGTGATGGTTTGTGATGATACAATTCGCAACTACACGCACGACTCACACTAGGTTAAGTTAGGTGCGGTCGGGTGCTTTTGGTACGCAGGGTTTGAAGGCATGGGACCTCCGTGACGGTAGTGAAGGCAGCATGAAGAGAGGCGCAGGTGTAGATAGGGTGAAGAGCTGCTGGTCTTCTTATTAATCCGGCGAAAAATTATTATTAGAACAAAATTCTTGAAGTTTTACCTGCCTGGTAGACCAATGATGAAAAGGTTTGGAGAGAAACAAGGTGTGCATGTTGAGAAAGATTGGATTTGTTTGACGTGTAGAGAGAGAGAAACGGAGAGAGAGTTAACTAAATGCAACTACAGACTTATACATATTACAAAGGTACGTATTCAAGGAAGGTTCTGTTTAACCCATTTAGTTTTTTTTTTAAACTAAAATACATTTCCAAGAACACGTGGGTAAGGGTTTTTACGTATGGCAAAATGCCCCGTTCGAAAGAAGTTGGTCTTCCATGACCTATGCTCACGTCTATACGGTAGCATTTTTTCTATTTTCGAAGAACAAAAACATTGAGTACAAATAAGTTATGAAAAGTGGGAAAGGAGTAGGAAGTTGAAAGGATCCGTTTATGAAGGTTGTCCCATTTGACAAACGAAACGCCAAGTGCGTAACGTATATATCCCCATTCACGGATAATTTCGAGGAAGGGAAAGGGTGACAATTGGGAACATTTGAACGAAGAAAACTGCTGACGACTCGGCTATTTCCGAAATTCGACCTCTGAGTGGAGGTGAAACAAGGTCTACAGCGGTTATCCTGGCACATTACAAAACCATTTGGTAGTGTAGGACAAAAGGAATACACTGACATAAAAGAGTCTAATCCTCCACGTGTATTGGGTAGAAGATTAGAGGGTCGTTTTATTCTCCTACTTGTTTGCGAGAAATGACAGACCCTTGCTCAAATCTCACAAACCTGGGGGGTTTTCTTGTTCGTCTCCCAGACAACGAGTTAGGTGTTTTTGTGTCCATCAACTTAACTCCTACGACACGATGCCCCATAATCATGAGTGAAGCGTATGATTAGTCCTTTTGAGATAGTGGATAGTTCCTGGGTTCTTGTGACAGGAAGTCCACGGGCATGTTAATGAGTACTCTGCTGCAAAAGCAATAATTTTCTGATAACAGAAAATAAAAGGCGTGTGATCTACACTTGGTAGGTCACACAAACATGGGGGTAGATATTATTTCGTTCGCACGACTCATGGTGAATATTGTCACGTTTTCACGTCTCACGTGACAGGAATGAACGATTTAAATTTGCCCAGTATTGAAAGGCAGTAACCCAATAGGTATTTAAAACAATTTAATGAGATAAATCACTCTCTCGATCAACAACCCTGTGTTGACGAGCAAACAATGAGTAGTTATGACGGACTCCCCGTGACGTGTAAAAACACAAAGATATTATGAGATTCGCATCTATAGCAGTGGATATTGTAAGGTTCACACCAATAATAGTAGATATTGTAAGGCTCGCGCCTATAATGTTACAAAAGTTTACGTTCACAAATGTGGGTCCCCATTCAATACAGACGGCGGGTTGCAATGATGTAATTAATACGGCACTGCTGTAGCTTAATAAATTCATATTAGCATACGTTACAAGACTTGCCAAAAGGCGATAAACACAAATTTTATTGAAGATCTGGCCAAGATTTTAAACTTCAAACAAGAATAATGGTACAATAAAGGACAAAAGAAACTGATGTCATGATAAAATATTGTACCTCATAATGAAGTTGTATATGTACAAAGAACAATGTTAATGGAGGGACGAAACGTATTGTCACTTTTATAACAAAAAAAAACTTTTTTCTCAGAATTTGACAAAATACGATTCTGGAAAAAAATAGAGCAATTGGGTTGAGCGCCATTCTAATTTTTTGAAAAAGAAGAAAAAACCACAAGTAGCAACAAGGTTGCTCTTGAATTGTTTCGAATCCAGCGAATGTGACCTGATAGGTGTGTTCATTTGGTGTATTCGAAACGATCCCCAATATACAACATTACTATGAATGTGTAGGATGGGGTGAGGAAAAAGAAAAAAAGAAAAAACGGGAGGATTTCCTATTATATCAGAAGTCGTCGCGACATTCTTACAATATGGTGCTGTGACCATAGTAGCGATCTGCGGCAATGGTCTGAAACCAATGGTTATTATACAGACTTGCACTTATGATTTTATATTTACAACATTAGGGTAGGGACGTACTGGTACGACAAAAACCCGACACAAAACAATTAAAAAAGGGTGATATGACAAGATGAGAAGATGAGGTGAGAAAAAAAAACGCGCGGATGCTGCAAGAATTGTGAAAAGGAAAGCGACGTCTCGGAGCAAGAGTTTTCCGGAACCGTTGATGGTAGGAGGAAAAGGAGGCCCTTTCCCGAAGTGATCAATTTCAGGAAGAGAATGCATACAAGTATGAAAACGGTGCCCCAAGAGGTGCTCTTGTGGTACAGCAGGTAAGGCACGCAGGATGTACAAGAACATGTAAAATTATGCAAAAAGAAAAAGAATGTACAGGAGTTAGGCTACCGTTGACATTAATGTGCCTTCGGGTGTAAGGATTACCTTACGAATGCCCATGTGGGTGATTATTTACATTTAATATTTACAAGTAACTCACGTCATTTATGACAAGAATTATAAGACTTCTAAAGAGACCGCATCGCACTGATTGACGACTGGCCAAGAGAGGTCAGGGGCGTAATAATGATCAGGGTTAATAAGATGCATGTTTTGCCAATATGATAACGCCTGAGTACTTGATGTGATGGAATTTGCAAGGCATTTATTCCTAGGAGAAATCTTTCTATTTCTCAGGGCCTGTAGTAGTTCTTCCTTTCTTGAAGTAGAAATGTGCGGGATTATACCCAGCGTGACTTGAGGAACTTCCATGAGTATAAAACAAAATTTTGTTTGAAAATTTAACAAATCTGCCAACGAATTACGGTATAACCTTATTATACTAAAAATAAACACATTACTCAAAATTTAAAACATAATCAGCCTTACTAAAAAACCCAGTGAAAATTTTATTCAATTGATAAACGGCCGCGGATGTGAAAACATTACTAATTAAATAATTATTCATGGAAAAAAATACACTTGGTTTACACTGCGGCCTGATAGGGTAGTTTATCTCTGTTTTAGTAATGATTTCTGAACAAAATTTGAAATTTTTCCAAAGTATTTTGAATGTTCTATATATTTCTTATTTTTGAAAGTGTCGTAAAAACAAATGCCATTTATGAAAACTAGATAAAATTACCTTTTAGATTTGGGTAATTGAAATACACTTTAGTTTTTAAAAACTGCCATATATTAAGATTCAAACGCGAAAAAAAATGGATTTTTTTTTTACCAAAACATATTTGATGAAAGTGTACAGAAATTATTAAAAAAAACAAAATTTAAAAAATACGGACCTTTTATATAATGAATTTGGAACGAAACTGTCACCTCACTTTTTCCTCGTGCATACAATAAAAAAAATGATAAAAAATTTATAAAAGTCGGTATTTTTTATTGCCAAAAAAGTAACCTAAAAAAATAATACCGACTTTTATAACAGATTTCTTGCAACTCTAAAGACGTTAATTTCATTGATACGTTTAGGAACACATGTATAAGATATTAATATTAAAAAAAAAACACCACTTTTATGAAATTCTCAGAAAATAAAATCCTTTAAATGTAAATTTGAATTTTCATGTTTTACATAAAATACTTATTGACATTTCAATTTTTAAAGTATGATTATTGTTATTATAACTTGACTAAAAAAAAAAACACAAAAACACGATAAATATATCAATTATGCTAATGTAATAGTGAATTAGTCATATTAATAGATATTACGATCAGATTTGTGTAATATTTCACACACACCCGCGGAGTAAGTTTTTTTTGGCGGTTTTAACGCGAATTACGAATGCGAAGGCCCCGCCATCTAGCAGTTCTGTAGGAAAACAAACAATTAAATTATGTACAGTATGAAAAATTGCAATGTTGCCAGATTTTAATTACATTTTAAGATCAAATCTTATTAGTAATGTTATCGTGTTTTAGTGTATTTTGGTTTTATTCATGTTACTGCTGTAACACAGATTATCGGCCGTATCGGCCGTGCTGTGGTTTTTTTTAGTAAGGCTGAATATCTTTACCAGATAAAAGAACAATCATTCGAAATCAATTTTTTTTTTTTTGTGGAAAAGAGTCAATACCGGTTATGTCTGGTTATTCCCTCTTATTGTCAAACTTACTACTCAAAGCTATTAAAATGAAACTCCCACAAACTCTGCAGAATCTCTAAATTCTATTAGGCAATCCCTTGAGAAACATTAGAAAAAGTGCGGGATTTGCTAACAGAAAAAAAGCGAGTGTGTTTTAGACCACACGACTGAAGTAAAACTTCACTAACTTGTATCTCCCTCTCAACTTCCGTTCGCCTCGCCCGATCGTTCGCCTCGCCTGATCACACTTTTCATAACGCTCTCGTCACGCATTCACCAGCTTACTCCCTAAGTCAAGCGTGCGTAAAGAAGTTTAACTTCAAAGAAAAAACTTTATATTTCCAAAGAATAAAATCCTCAGTTGACGACCACTGAGTAGTAGAAGTAATAAGATCTTAGACTTTGAATCCCGAGATAGCAGGTTCGAATTCCAACCTGCATAAATGCACGTAACACACTTTGTATTTAATTCAAATATTATTTACTTAGCAAGTTAATCCATGATTAATCCTATTTAAAGATAAGGACCTCCGGGGAAAACCAACGTAGCTCGACAATTGCAAAATACGGATTACTGATTTTATCAGAGAATTGATTATCAAAACCACCTCGGCTTATCTATTCTTATATTTATATATTGATTTATTACTTGGAAAGTCCTCAGAATATCAAAAACCACGTCCGTATTAAAAGAAATTTTAATCCGTTAATAAACCATCTCTCTTTTTCAAAGTAATATATTTTAAAGAAAAAGATCGGAACGTTGCATGCCTGAAATAGCTTTAGCCGTGTCGGGTGACCGGATCTGAATAGCCAGGTACTCTCACTATCATCTCGTCTTTCAATTGAAGTAAAAAAGTGATCGCGCCATGTCTATGTCTTCCTCGGCCTTCACCAACTTCTTCTACCATCCATGTTCGTGTGATTGTATTGGTATAAATAAGTAGATATTGTCTTAATAACATAATATATAAGACAATATCTATTTTTATTTTTTTTATTGCACATTCCTCACAAGAGTCCTAACTGCTCCCGTCTGGAGCCAGTGAGACAATGGCATATTTTTGGGGTATTTTGTGAGGCTTGTAGCATTGGGAAGATTTTGTACTGGATTCATCTTCAGACAATGTATACCTAAGTAGGAATCCAAAATGTCAGTCAGTCTAAGACCATAGGGCCCGATAAAAAGGCTTTTAAAGTTGAACACCCAATTCATGGTTCTATAAGAATGATGTTTTTTTCCAAAAATGACACTTTTTGCAAATTTCGTCATTGATTCATTTTCAAACAAGTCTTTTAAGTACCTAAGAATTTTAAACGTCAATCGGTTTGGCGGCATAGAGCCTCAAAAAATGGCCTTTAAAATTCAACCCCAAGTCTTACATTTGCCCCATAAGAATTATGATTTTGCCAAAAATGCTACTTTTTTGCAGATTTTGTCACTGATGTATCTTCAGATCATGTGTTTAAGGAATAAACCAAAATGTTAGATGGTTTGATGGCATAGATCCTTAAAAAACGACCTTTAAAATTCAACTCCAAGTCTGCCCCGTCATTTCCTGGATAATTTTGCCAAAAATTATATTTCTTGCAGTTTTGTCTTTGGTTCAACTTCACACCATGTGTTTCAGTGATTATTTTATGTTTATTTTATTTACATTTTAACATACTAAACTACTTATGTAGTTTATCAGCAGATACATAATGACAATATTAGTTGTGAATAATAATACCACGTGTCTATATATTATATATGAAGGGTCCACTGCAATAATGATGAACGTCCAAAGATATTTAAATCTAAGTGAGTAATGTCATTCGGTCACTTAACATATGTAGGTAGTATCTAATCTTGCTTACAAACTCAGCAATAACATTTTCAGTTCTGAGATAAATATGTTTTTAATATTTGGCTACACGGCTAGAACGCTCAACGTCACAGGTGTTCAAGACAATCATGATATATGTCCATCAGTTATTTAGAGTCCAGAAAGAACATCCACGGCTCATGTTTCTCAGAAATTTTGATAATAGTCCATGGGAATCAAGTGTGGTCAACACACCATTCAGAATTTGGAGCTTTAAAGCAAAGAATGGACGGTTACCTCGAGAGTGTTTTCTCTTGGGGTAAAAATAATCTCGTTGAATTTAATGTTTCAAAGACCAAATCATACCTGATTACGTTTGAAAGGGATCGAAATGAAAATCTAGTCTCCTTCAGATGAAGCAATCTTCCGAACAGACCCTCCATTAACACTATGCTTTGTGAATTTGGCAACCACTTCTGGTCTGGAGCCCCAAAATACATGAAAAAAAATCATCGACTCTGTAGAAACGCGTGGTCTGTCTGATAGATTCTCCAGACGGATTTCAATCTGTAAAGCACAGGCGTCGGGAGGGAATGCTATCCTTGATCTACCGGTATTTCAACGGAAGATGCTCTGAGGAACTAGCGTCATTGATCCCTTCAGCACCGGTGCATAGTCGGGAAATACGCCAAGCGCGTGCCCAACATATGTACATGGTTGAAATTAGTCACATGAGAACGGGTCGCTTCTTCGAATCGTTCTTGTATTCAACATCTCGGTGATTTGCCGGCCTTTGTGTTTACTCCTCCTACCACATGGGTCTCTTCAACACCAATGTTCATTCCTTCCTCTTCTCAAAAAGACCCTCCACACAGCATCTCAGATGACATAGGCCCTGAGGGAAATTATTTTCCTCAGGGCCTCCTGTGTGGGGTTAATGTAAAAAAAATATCGGAAGTTTATTAAACCAATAATTTGGACTCCTGTCATTAATGACTGTAAAAGCAAGATGAAAAGTGGACTGTCTTCATTATAGTACCTACTGATTTTTGAAGACTTACTCAAGATTATATATTTTTTTAATTAGTTTATAATACCTATTAAAGAATTATTATTTGACAAAGAAATAATACGATGATTCATGTTCTTTCACTTGAATAAAAAATATGTTCTTATCTTCAGGTCTGAGTTATATTTCACTGTTTATAAACCTAAAACCCAATTATCTCGAAACAAAACACCAAGGACATTCATCATTATTGCAGTGGACCCTTCATATGATGTCATTGCCTGTCACGGTTACTTTGTCCCGGTGACCAGTTTTTACTGGATCCCAGTGGATCCAAGGAATCGACTAATTTTCCGTTCTTATTGGATTTATAAAACGGTCACCAACGCTCAAATTGGGTGAAGCCGAATCAAAAGCCGCAGGCAGAGCCTAGCAGCAAAAACAACAAAAAAAGATTCCAATAAAAATAATCCAATTTAATTCAAATTCTTAACCTCAGTAATGTCATTTCTTAATTTATTCGTGTGAGAATTGGATATTGTTCCGTTCCTTCTCACCTTTTTAAAACCCTCGTCCTTGACTCCCCAGATTGTACATTCGGTGGTCTAGGTCTCGCAAGTTATGTTGACTTCATCACAGTACCTACTCATACAGATGCAAAACTTTCATACAGCGAGCTTCGTTTTGGGCTTTTAACAAAAAAGCAATTAATAATTATTTCACAATTGGGAATTCGAATCCAAAGCGTGCTTAAATCGGTAACATAAAACTTATGTTGTTTTACAACATTTTTATAGAAATATGAAGGTGTAGGAAGAAAAATAAGTTTATTAACTAAATGCGATAATCTTCAGGATTGAATTCAAATGGGTGTACATAAATAACAACAAGGTTAAAAAAATATTATGTTATTTAAAAAGATTAATTTATTTTAATATTCACACTTATATAATATTTTATAAAGTAAATAATCCACAAGCCGCCACATGCCGCTACACGTTTAATAGGTATAGATTTTGAAAAGTAAACTACCGTTAAACTTGCATTTAAATTCGGTTTTCATTCAAAGTTAAAAATTTCCCATATAAAACATCTCCATTGCCGCCATTTTTTTTATGGATTTGACATTTGTAAAGTTTCGTTTAAAACTCAATACGCATGAATTACTTGGTTTACCTAAACTAAGAACCTAATGTTGAAATGAAGTGTGATTTCCAAAACCTGGGCTTACAAATTTGGCTGCTTATGGGTTATTTATTTTTTATAATTATGTGTTCGCAATCATCAGCAACACTAATTATTTAATTATTTAGGTACCAGTCAGCAACTATCTTTATGTATATTATCTAAAATATAACAGATTACTAACACAAAGGTGCAAAAGATTAACTGTTGAATAGGTACTAGTCTGTGATACTCCAGTTGCCTTAGACGTCAAATCATACAAGTTTAGTCATTAACGCTTAAAAGTTGACCGTCGTTTTTTTTTCATTGTGAATAAGTAAAATAATTAAACATACGGAATAAAATTTCACGATTTGGTCCATTCAGTGATTAGCCACGTTCCGTTTCGTAACAGGACTCTATGATATCGTAATAAATATTAAACTTGCACACTTTACAAACACTATTTATTATTTCAAATTTATAAATTTGTCATTATTTGTCACTTGTGAAATGTAGGTGCACGTATGTTTAAATCAAATTACGAACCGATTGAATAGAATAGAACATCCTGTAAGTACAGCCTCAAAAGGGTGTCGTTAAACTTGCCTCTCTTCTAACTAGTTACAATAAGTGGGCGTAAGCAAGACAGAGATCCTTATCGGAATTGTGGGCGTCGCTTGACATTCACACAGATAGACCAATACATCAATACTAAGCATTTTTATTGCTTCCAACTTAAAGTGTTTTACCTATACAGTCAGGAGGCAGGTGAAGGGCCCGCCTCAGAGGGCCGCTGATTTTAATGCAGCCGGAGGGGAGTGGGGAAGTCACATGGAATCGAAATGAAAGGAAACAGGTATGAATACGTGTTATTTACCCGGAGGCGCGCCTCAAACAATGAAATGTTCCGAAGTAGCGCTAATCATTGTAATAAGTAGCAATGTGCATTATGGGATTTGTTGTGTAATTTACATTATTTTCTCGTGATTGCGGCAGGAAAATTACAGAAAAGGTATTTATGCTCCTTACAAGGATTAAAGAATTTTGTCTATGCTCAAGTGTATCACCTGTCATTGGACTGCACTTTATGGCGGAAAATTGTTGCATACCAACTGCGCATTCGAGGATTTTTTTTTTCTTCTACGCTAATCTTTTTCATCGGTTATTGTTTTCGAAATTTCCAGTTCTAGTTGCCATTATGTTTACCTAGTCGCCAGACATTTAGCCTGATTTAAGGAATTCATTTTTGTGGGTATCAAAACACGGGGTTGTGCTGTAACGCGTTTTATTTTTGTAATAATTATTTTAATTTTTTACATTTGTTGTAAAGTGAGCTTCAAAATTGTACTTTGTGTGACGACAGAAAAAAGAAAAACAGAACAATGTAAATAGAATCATATTTTTAACAGTTTTTCAGACTCCTTTCTTTCCAGGTCAACAAGCCTTTTGGTAATGTTTTAGCTAAAGCATGATAATTCTACTTTTTGAAAAATATCAATAGATTTGGCGACTAAATATTTTGTAATAAAAATCCACATTAATTTGACCGAGGAGATGATAAACGGAAATCGTAAAATTTTCACCTACGGCGCATTTTCAGTGTCCGTTTTCATAATTGCTATAACTCAAATGTTTGAAATTATATTATTAATAGTATATTATATTGTCTAAATCCATTTCATATTTGTCCTGTTAAATTAATAGCATAATATATTATATACATACGAATATATTTATTCTTTCATCATAGTCCTTTTTTATATTTATTTTTTTCAAATAAACTATGGTCACCCATATTGTTTACATTGTAATGCGCTAGGCACCTCCAGCTTAGGCATTGGTTGTTACCCATTGTCTATAAGAAGTGCTAATGGTGTTAATGTAACAATATTGTTTTACCTATATTATTTTAGTAGATGCCGAATATCTCTGCTTACCTCATCAGAGATATCCGAGTTCTCTAAATAAATGGTCACGGAATTTAGTTTATAAATCATAACACTGATTGCTTGGTAGAGTTATATTTTATTTGACACCAGAAGTGAGATATTACAAGGATTGTATCCGCGACAATAATTTGCGTTAATTAAAAAATAGCTTGCTGACAGGGGGAACGTTCGGACGAGAATAATCTAGAAATTTTTTCCACTCGCGAGCTCAGTTCTTCTGTCTGCGCATTTTGCTGCGCAGGCAAGTGTTGCTAGAGTCTAGGTGACATTTTGCTCAAAATATAATAATAATCGCGGTGCCTACATACCTCCTCCCCAGCATTTTATGCGACAAACGCACATATGTAAAAAACTTAAAATTAAACAAAAATTACATATATAGTGTTCGATGCCCATTTGATTATTTTAAATTAACACAGTCGGACAAATTGGAATACTGGATCAACCAGTTTGTTGTAAGATCGAGAAAAAACCAAAAGTAATAAACTTTAACTATGTTTCTAAAAAATAATCGAGTGGGTTTGACAAACAATGCTGACTAAAGCAACCTAGTTTGAGTGTAATAAACACTTACTGTAAAAGTGATAAGTGTTAATTAAATTAATAAATTTTTATAAGTCTCATAAGCTACGGAAAGGGGAAACCACATCGTGCTAATACAAAAAAATATAACCTGTTGGCTAAGTTAAATTACTTCAAATCTATTAAAGATGAGTGACGTGTGTCTTCATTATAATCATACAACTAGGGATAAAAATTAATAAGTGAAAATTTTACACAACTTATAAGTCAAGATTACTTCAAATCCAATTAAGATGAGTGACAAGTGTGCATTATAAACATGTAACCAGGAATAAAAAAATAAATATGTGAAAACTTCACACAACTTATAAATCAAGAAAGAAAATACATAATGGGTATCACACTTCGTAGAGATATGGAAAGGGGCAACCACGTCATATCTATATGAGGTGTGATATTCACTGCAGAATGGTATCATATACTTCAGTACTTAAAATTAATAAAGTTCATTTTTTATGTATAGAACATCAGGAAACGTATATAAATATATAAAAATATTAAACGTATATAAAAATAAGGTGAACTATATTAAGAAATGTGTTTAGACATATGTCCCGTAGATCGTGGGATATCATAATGAAGAGTTGTAACCTATGCAGATCAAAATTTATGTGTAACTAAAATTATATACATACATCATACATTAACTAGTATGGAATACTACACGCAATAGTTGGTATTATAATTAGGTCATGCATTTAAGTGCATCTAAAATTACATCATGCCTTTATTAGCATGGGAAAACGAATACAATATGGCTTGTATTATTTTTAGATCATATTATTTATTTGCGTCTAACATTACATTTTGAAAAAAAAAATTGAAAAGATTTTTCATGTTTTGACATTTTTATAAAAATAGATGAAAAAAAAATTTTTAATGCTTTAGCAGCTGTACATTTTTTGGTCTACGTCATACATTTATAAGTACGGAAAGAGTACAAAATTTACCTATAAATACATGATAACAATGTGCTTCACGTTTTGACAGGTGTGGGAAAGGTAAGCAGTCATCCCACACCTATCAAAATATGGTAATATAATAAGGAAATGGGGAAGGCAGTTCATTGTACCTTCTACACATATTTGAATTTTCATACTGAAAACGTATGGCAAAACTACATCATGTTTTCCCAGGTATTGTGGAATGATACATCACATACCTACAAAAACATGGAAAACACTCATCACACTTTTGTAAGTGTATGGAAAAACACATCATGCACTTAAAAAAGCGTGGAAAAAACGAAACGACACATATTACATGGTATTTTGTTATGTATAAATATACATGTTGACATCATGTTCTATGAACATGAGATTTTTTAAAAACAACCCTTCCTTAAGACAGGATTATTGAATATATCAATTATGACGATGGTTGAACAAACTTAGAGTTCAATTTTTATCAAAAATTGTAGTCTCTAATTATTTTCATTTTATAGTGAAAACATGTTCTATGAACATGGAGATTTAAAAATAACCCTTCCTTAAGACAAGGTTATCAAATATATAAAAGAATAACATAGTTAAATAAACTATAGAGTTCCAACTTCCATCAAAAGTTGATGTCTCTAGTTATTTGTAGTTACAGTAATCTTTAAAAAAATACTACCAAAATTTATGTCAATAATGTGGATTTACTAATGAGATATATATCTGTGAATCGAATTTGGGAGTAAATAGTGATTTTATATCGGAAAAAAAAATTTATATGGAAAAACTATGTCTCTGTCAGCCTTTTTTCTAAAGGGCCTGGTACCTGTCTGGAAAATGCACTCTTCTACCGAACCTTGTAGTAGTAATTTTGTCCGGGGTCTGTTCTGCGACAGGTTCTTCGATAGTCAACTTCTCTTCGGAAGGAACGAAGGCTGGTTTCAAGCGATCAATAGATACGCGCTTTGGTTTTCCGTTGATGATAATGACGTATGTCTTTTCGTTACGTTCTTCCACTATGTAAGGTCCATCGTAAGGGAGTTGCAGCGATTTTCGTGCGGAATCAGTTCTCAAAAAAACGTGAGTAGAAGAAGGTAAATCCTTATGTATGAAAAACTTTCCTGAACCGTGATTACTGGCAGGAGTAGATTTTATATTTTCAAATCTTCTTTGTAGTCGACCGACGTAAGTATCTGGCTCTTCGCGAGGCGTAGGAGTGAAGAAATCACATGGTAACCTCAGCGTTCTACCATAGGTAAGTTCAGCAGGCGAGCATTTTAAATCATCACGAACTGTTGACCTCAATCCAAGTAGTATAATAGGGAGAGTCTCCAACCAGTTCGGGTCGCCGTTAGCCATAAGTGCCGACTTGAGGGTTCTATGCCACCTTTCTATCATGCCATTAGCTTGAGGGTGGTAGGCGGTTGTCCGCGTATGCTTGATTCCGAATTTTTCTGTGAGTTTCTTGAAAAGACATGACTCAAACTGACGTCCCTGGTCTGTCGTAATAGTTTCGGGGGCCAGCGAGTGAATCTGTCAATCATGGTGAGCAGATATTGATAATCACTACAAGCGGGCAGGGGTCCAACCAAGTCGATGTGGACGTTCCGGAAACGGTCTTCAGGCAGAACATACGTGGCTCTTGGCGCGACTGTATGTCTGGAGATTTTGGCCTTTTGACAATTTATGCAATGTTTGACAAAGAACTTTATATCCTTCGCCATGTTGGGCCAAACAAATCTCAATTTAATACTGTTGACAGTCCCATTAATGCCTGGATGACAAACATTATGCACATTTTCTATGACCTCTTTTCTCATATTAGATGGTACGAAGGGTCTTACATGACCGGTAGAGATATCACACCACAATGAAGAATTAGTTCCAGGAATCACCATTTGACGTAGAGAGAGAGAGGAGTCCTCAAGTGCCTTAGTAATTTCGTCATCGTGACTCTGCTCTTGTCTCATTCTCTCATAGTCAATTGCAGAAGGGCTATTTATCTCTTCAATGCGAGAAAGAGTATCTGCAACTGTATTCTGGTGTCCGGAAATATGTTTGATGTTGGTGGTAAATTGAGATATATAATCTAGTTGTCTCTCTTGACGAGGAGAACTTGAGGCTCGTTTCTTGTTGAAAGCGAAAGTGATGGGCTTGTGGTCCGTGTAAATAGTAAAATTTCGACCTCCTAAGTTGCTCCTAAAATACTTTACTGCCTCGTAAACACCGGTTAATTCACGGTCAAACGTACTGTATTTACGCTGTGCCGGGGTAAATTTTCTTGAAAAAAATCCTAAAGGTTGCCAAGCTGTACCTTTATTTTGTTGCAATGATGCTCCCATAGCCAGGTCGGATGCGTCCACCATAACTGCTAATTCAGCGTTTGGGTCTGGATGTGCTAACAATGCGGCAGAAGCGAGATGTCGCTTGCATTGGTTAAAATCCTCCGTTAATTCCGGGGTCCAAGTAAGGATACGTTTGTCATTCTTTTTATATCCAGAAATGCAATCAAAAAGTGTTGTTTGGGCGCTGATAGTGTTGGGTAAAAATCTTCTATAATAATTGAGCATTCCCAAAAAACGTCTTAATCCTTTGGCTGTTTTGGGGAGAGGAAAATCAATAATAGTTTTCACTTTCTCTTTAATTGGAGTCATCCCTTCCGGTGAAATGGTATGACCTAGAAAATTAACAGTCGGGAGTCCAAATTGACATTTTTTAATGTTAATTACCAATCCATTATCTGCTAATCTTTTAAATAGAATATCCAAATGTTTTTTATGCTCCTCTTCATTGCTGGAGGCTATAAGGATATCATCAAGATAAACAAAGCAAAAATCCAGATCTCTGGTTACGGCATGCATGAAACGTTGGAAGCTTTGGGCAGCGTTGGATAATCCAAATTGCATAGTCGTAAATTCAAAAAGGCCAAATGGTGTTATAATAGCCGTTTTGGGTATATCTTCTGGTTCCACAGGGATCTGGTAGTATGCCCTCAGCATATCTATTGTTGTGAAGATTTTTGCTTTTGCGAGTTTATGGGAGAAGTCCTGGAGCTGCGGAATGGGATATTTGTCGGGAATCGTTTTGGCGTTGAGACGACGATAATCACCGCATGGTCGCCATTCCCCATTAGGCTTCTTCACCATGTGTAAAGGGCTCGCCCAGTTACTCTTGGACGGCCTGCAAATGCCTTGCTCCATAAGGTAATTAAACTCCTTTTTGGCTGCTTCTAACAGTTTTGGTGCGAGTCTGCGAGCTCGTTCGGTTACAGGTGGACCCTTGGTCTCTATGCAGTGCGTCACTGTATGTTTCTTGCTATTTAGAGCTTGCATATTCGGTCGCGTCAGGCTTGGATATTTATTTAAAATCTCTCTGTATTTTTGTGATGAAGAAATACTGGAGATACCGGATGAGGGTCCATTGGATGTTGCGCCTCGAATCCGTAAGCCTGTAGACTGGTCTGTAAGTGTACCCTTTTTTAGGTTGACCGACAAGTTAAAATGATGGAGAAAATCAGCACCAAGTATGGCTCTATTCACATCAGCCACTATGAAACGCCATTTCATTGTTCTCCGGAGGCCGAACTTAAGTTCAATCGTCCTTGTGCCGTAGGTTCGGATGGAATTCCCATTAGCTCCGTATAAAGTTGTGGGGCACTTGTCGGAAGTTATGTAATTCTTCGCTATTTTCGCTGTCTTCGGGATCACAGAAATATCGGCGCCTGTGTCCACTAAAAACTTTTGGCTTGTTTCTTGGTCATAAAGGAAGAGACGACGAGTCTGAGCAGGAATTTCGCATGTCTCTACTGTGGAATTCCTTCGTCGTTTCCCGACCTCTTCGAGCGGAAGGTACACGGTTGTTGGCATCGGTAGGCATTTTCACCGAACTTGGCATGTAATCTGCAGTACCCATTCGGTGCTCTGTTGGGCGATCTACCGCGGGACCTGGAACGTGGTCTTCTAGCAGGATTCTGATGATTACCTTGTCGAATATTGTTGCGACGTGGGCTCTGGCTTCTGTGCTCGCTGTAGGTAGATGGACGGTCACGATTATGGACCTGCGACATCTTCAAAAGTTTCACCTCGTGGGTAAGAGCTGCGACCTGCTCTAAAAGGCCTTGCATTAACGTATCATTACGTTCGGATCTTGAAGCTCCGGGTTTGGTGTCGTGGTCAACCGCGCCACATTCTGTTGTCTGGTACACATCAACTATCTTATCGGCAGCTAGTGCTAGTTGGTTTAGGTTATTGTCCGGAAGTGCTGATAGTATAGCTTGTACATGCTGCGGAAGACGTTGGAGCCATAGTGTTTTTACGATAGCGCTCTCCGCTAGTGTTGGTCCAGCTAACTCGAGCATGTGTCGTAGAAGTCCTGTTGGTTTACGGTCTTCTAATTGTAATCCCGTCAATAATCGTGTTAACCGCTTCTCTTCGGAGTCTTGAAGTCTGTCTATCAGCGATGCCTTGAGTATGCAATATTTGTCCTTCACTGGCGGGTTTATCACTATGTCGCTAACGCATTGTAATGTTTCAGCGTCCAAGGCGGCGACTATGATGTTGTATTTAGTAAAATCTTCCTTGATGCGGGAGTTAGTAAACTGAGCCTCGGCCTGAGCGAACCATAGACTAATGTTACTTCTCCAACAACTTGGTAACCTTACAGACACATGATGGATGGATGTTTCCGAAGAACAGCTCTCGTTGTTTGATTCCATGTTTGGTGTTGAATTTTCCTTGCGCAATATTTCTTCTGTTTTCTTAGTTACGTCGCTTGGTTTAGTGGAGGTTGTCTCTTCAGCAGATGTAGATGGTGTTGGAGGTTCCTTGCTCGATATTTCTTCTGTTTTCTTAGTTGCGTCGCTTGGTTCAGTGGAGGATGTCTCTCCAGTAGATGTCATTTATAAGTGCAGACAATTCAGGCGAGACAAAATATGGAATACCCGACAGTGAAATAAACTCCTTTGTGATAAAAATAGTTAAAATTGAAATTCTCAATTTTTAAATTAAAAATAAAAATCCACACTAATGCCTTTTCTCTTTCAAAAATTTTCAACAATAATTCTGATAAAAATAAGTGGGAATTATATACCTCCACTATTTATTAGTTGATTCGATAGTTGCTTAAAAACTTTAAAAATCGTTAAAATTGTTAAAAAATTTTAAAATAGTTGAATATTTTCTAAAATTTTATTGTTAAAATTTATTAAAATTTTGTTAAAACTTTTTTTTTTTTAAATTTATTAAAATTTTTTGTTGTATAGATAAACTCGTTTTCGATGATATTAAATAGTTTTAGATGATAAGAAAGAAACTTTAAAAATCGTTACAATTCAGAACATGTGAGATTTGCAACATTATTGTATTAATTTGACCTCAGGAAAAAAATATGGCATCATTGTCGTAAAAATATGTCGAACCAATTTTATCCGGCGACGATTCTCAGATGAATTCTGGATGCAGATGGAGTAGATGCTGGTCTCCCTGATGACGGATTCAGGATCCTGCGTTCTCTGGCGGAGATCTCAGGATTCACGTTCCCTGGTGATGAACTCGGGATGCCTCGTTCCCTGGTGATGATCACCTACGGTCATCGCTGCGCCAATCCGTTCTCACTGAAATAGAGGGTAAAACGCACTTATCATTCAGGAAGGAACAATTTATTTTAACAAAACATAGCGGGATAATAATGTAAAACGCACTTATTATTCTGTAAAAAATGATTATGTTACTAAAACATTAGTGGGATGATGATGTTTCAATTGATAATTAGATGTAAAACATGTGTTTGACAAGAATGTGTGACAATGCTATCGAAATAACACGGTCGTGTATTTATTAAAAATTACTGGAACATTTATTTCAAAAGGGATTTTACTTTAAGTTATGCTATAAAACAATAGAATTTACTTACTTGCTGTCCAGGATTCCGTCTTGGAACGTTTCTCGCCTCCCGCCAGCAAGCTAGTTCTTTTAGTCGAAAGGTCACCAGTTTTAGTAGATGCCGAATATCTCTGCTTACCTCATCAGAGATATCCGAGTTCTCTAAATAAATGGTCACGGAATTTAGTTTATAAATCATAACACTGATTGCTTGGTAGAGTTATATTTTATTTGACACCAGAAGTGAGATATTACAAGGATTGTATCCGCGACAATAATTTGCGTTAATTAAAAAATAGCTTGCTGACAGGGGGAACGTTCGGACGAGAATAATCTAGAAATTTTTTCCACTCGCGAGCTCAGTTCTTCTGTCTGCGCATTTTGCTGCGCAGGCAAGTGTTGCTAGAGTCTAGGTGACATTTTGCTCAAAATATAATAATAATCGCGGTGCCTACATTATTTTGTGTTTTTTGTGTTACGTTGAATAATTTTTAACGTCAATATTATTGATTGTAATACCAAACATGTGTAGAAACAATTAATAAATAAATACTTATTCAGGCCGAAAAAAACTTTTTGGTGTGATCAATATATGAATAAATTTATCCTGCTTCGCTTTTAGTTGATATGTTGTTATATAAAAGTATTTAGAACAAGGTGTGTGCACCCTCTTTATACACACTTTATTTATGGTTTCGGTGTGTGGCACCTCTAGTGCTTGCCCATTGACATTTGGGTATTGGTAATATTGCGAGCCCTGCAATATTTTAGAATGCAACAGTTGTTGGTCCTGCATAGATGCAAATCAGCAGATTTGAAAAGAAAGCACGCCATTCTTTTTGTAACAGCTAAGAGCTCAGGGCGGTCCTGACTGAAAGTCATCCTGGAGGAATGAATGGCATCGAGAATCATCCGCCTTTGCTGTTCTTGGAGGGTCCTTTTGGCTGGGAGTCATTTCTCTGAAGTCCTGCCCTTCTCACGATGTGAAATTCGTTTCACAAATGAGGATTTCATCGTGCGTCATTTCAACTTAACCACGGTATCAAAATGAACTATTTAAACCTAAACAAGCCCATACCAGACAGCCTGAGTTTCAGGATGTCACTTTTTAGTTTAACATATATTTTTGGATTTCTAATACCTTCTTTTCCTTAAAAATCATTAACCTATTCCTTACGTCTGCCATGCGAGTCATTTTTGCTCAATATCTTCACATAATAATCTACCTTGTACATTGTTGCCACCTCATCCCCGGTAAATACATAATTGCCAGACTAAATTTTGTTAACAAAACAAGAAATTTTCCTTGATACGCCACTGAGTTTGTTCGAAAAGTTGTGTTTTATTTTATATCCTAAATCATTGATAACATTTTGTACAGGCCCTCACCACAGTTTCAGCGCCTTGGAGTCTACAGTTCCTAAATACGGCCCTGTGCAACACTTACAGCAGCTCGTACCGTTTTAGGCACCTATTTCGTATTCATAATTCGATGTGGTTTTCCTGTTTGTGACGTCGATATTATTTTTAAATAATCTTTGGTAGGTTATCTCGTTATCTGTCATTCCGCCTGCTAATGGAGATAAGGTGTAGTTTTTGTGAAAACTAATTTCTTGGACGCCATATCAAATAATCGAATAAATACACACCATTATTTTTAAAATTTTAATAATAATCTAACAAACTAACTCAAGCAACCATCACGCCGTACCCCGCGGGGGTAAGCTGAGATCTCGGCACACATTCCTTCCGTCATAAACATTGTATATCGTCCAATATATTGGTACCTATTCTTCTGTTTCCATATAAGTTATATTTTATTTTTATATGACTCCTCACAAGAGCGTCCCTGTCTGTACAGTGTAAAGAAAAGGGAACTATGTCGCCATCCGGTTGGCAGCGTTGTGAGGCGGATTAAGGAGGTACCGAACAGCCGGTCATTGCAGTGAACAGGTGTTCTGTATACGTAAATGTTTTCCTAACACTTCTTTCTTCGTTTATCCGCTCTACATCGCAGCGTTTCTTTCTTTATCTTATTTATTACGCCTACAAGAGCCTACGTGGATATCCGCAAGAATGATGTTCGGCATGTAGATTGTAGAGCGAATGAACGAGGAAAAGAGTGTAAGGAGAATATATGACGCAAATGTGAATGGTAGAAGAAGTCGAGGACGCCCATGAAAGACATGGCACGACCAGGTGAAACAGATACTTGAGTCGGGCCATGTCAAGAGTTAGAATATGTATGAGACGATGTATGAATGTAAACAAGGCAAGGAATGTGTGCCAAGACCGAGTTGTTTGGCGGTGTGTCCTCTCTGCCTACCCCTGCGGGGAAACGGCGTGATGGTTCGTTAGTTAGTTAGTTGTTTAAAAGAGCCTTGCATCTTTCCGTATCTCCATATATTTACCATGGTCGTAAGCGATTTACCACACATGCGCCTCAGGGATCCGAAAGGTGTGAATCGGGAAATAGGTGGGTTAGGTATATCATAAATTGGTAGGTTAGGTACATCATACATGGGTAGGTTAGGTACATCATACATGGGTAGGTTAGGTAAATTATAAATAGGTACTTTAGATAAATCATAAATATGAACTTTAGATACGTCATACATCGGTAAGTTAGGTAAATCGTAATAAAGTAGGTTTGGTGCATCGTAGATAGGTAAGTTAAGTCTTAATACTTCATAAATTGGTACTTTCAGTCCGTCATTAATAGGTAGGTTAGGTACATCATAAGTAGGTACTTTAGGTACATCATACTAAATACCTAAATAAGTACTTTCAGTACGTCATTAATAGTACACAACTGCTAACCCTGTACAAATCGCAAGTGCGCCTCACGGTTGAATTTGGCAGCCACCTCTGGTCTGGAGCTCCAAAATACCTGAAAAATACCCTCGACTCTGTGCAGAAACGGGCGGTCCGTTTGATAGATTCTCCCATCTTAACAGACGGATTGCAATCTTTAGAGCAGAGGCGTCAGGTGAGAATGCTAGGTATCCTTATTTAAAATGTAACATTGTTTGTTATTTTTTTTTTTGTTATAAACTGCTTATGTTAACTGCACCTGCTCTCAACACAGGATTTCCTAGTGAGACAGGCATAGCACATCACCAATTGTAACAGATTTAATTAATTCAAATAAAAAAAATTACCATTACTCTGAGATCGTTGTTAATAATAAATATAATAAATACCAAGTTGATTAGAGGCACTCCGTGGCAGAGCTGTTAGCTCCCTGGTTCAGGACCAGAGATCACGGGTTCGGATCCCGGCGTGGGCAACAACAATGTTACAATATCAATAAAATATAATCATAATACGCCACTTGCGTCACATTTTTTAAATTTTTTTTCCGGTTAAGGAAAATATTCTAAAATATTCCTTATTTTTTTTTTAATCGTATTTTTGAAAACCTGGCGATTTTTTGAAAATTCAATCCGAAAAATCAGACCATTTTTTATAAACCGGAAAGACGGGACATAATTTTATAGGTGCGAAAAAACGATAATCACATAAAAAGAACGTTTTCTACAAGAAAGGGCACAGGAGAACAACGAGGCATACCAAAAATATTACATATCATAAACATTTTTTCCTTGATCCATCTTATTGATCATAAATCATTATAATGTTCAACGTATATATTATTAAAACCTATGTAATATACTTGTACTTGTAAATTATAATAATAATAAGAATATTATAAAATTTGAGTTTTGTTAAAATCAGCCCCACTACCATTATACCTCTAAAACACCTACAGAAAGCGTAAATTGTACGGGGTTCTCTTCACAACATCTGTCAAAAATTCAAACCAAATGATAAGTTCGCAGAGAACAAACAATAAATCTAGTGAACGAATTCTAAAATTCGCCTGAAATCAAAGTGTTGCCATATTAAAAAAAATAAATTAGTGTGGAATTTTACAAAATTAATAGGAACATTTTCGGAGACGGGACATTTTCATGTAGTGACGTCACGGGCAGAAATAATCAATTTATTTATTTAAAAATAAAAAAAACTGTACATTTCTAAAAAATTTTACTAACATTTTCGTAATCTTAGTAAAAAGATCTATCCACACGATTTTTTCCAAGTCGTTATGAAATCCATGCAAGTGGCCTATTATAATAACACTTAGCGTACTTATACAATGTTCCAATGTCGTAGAGACTCACAGCACACCACTAGAATAGAAACATTCACTGTGTTTTGTGACCAGATCTGAATAAGCAGATAACCCCCAACCTTTCTCTGAACCATCTCCTTCCCCACTTCATCCAGTTTCTCAACATTCCACAATGATTAAATGATGCAATAACCCGCTGGTTCCGGGAAGATGTTTCACTAGTACGGTAATTAAAAAGAGAAATCCTGGTGAGTAGAAAGCTTGGCTAGCATTCCGACGGATCGAGCAGCAATCTAAAAGTAAAGGTTTGTTAAATTGCGAGGACCATTTGGCCGCCCCCTAAAAGTAACGCCCGGTGTCTTACCCCTGAGACCACTCCTAGAAGAGCCACTGACAGGGGGTACGGATTTACCCCGTTGTCATGATACTACTATGAAAGGTTTGGCAATGCTTTTGTTGGAAATAATAAACAATACCCTAAATTTCGTTGTACCGGTATTTGTGAAGAAAAAAAAATAATAAGACTAACTTTATTAGTTAGATTATTTCAGAATACAAGCAGACAATGGATATTTTTGGTCTACTGTGGTTTAGTAGCAAAATTTCAAAGCTATCGAAACCAGTGTTCCCAACACAGCTTCTTTAAAGGTAAATTTAGCTCTTAATCGAAGACATCAGCCATAGCTCATTTTTTTCATAGAATCTAGCTTTTTTTGTACAGAAGTCATCAACGAGAAATTACAATTTCAGAGTTATTTGTTTAGAAACTGGTTATTTTCTTATTGGAATATTTGTTTATATCTCGGAATATTACCCCCTTCCCTCCCCTTGAATATAATAATCCGTATTTTATTCAAGTCATTTTTACAAGTTGAACGAGGAATGGATAATATTTTTTAATATTATTTCTGTTTTATCTTTTTGGAGGTAAAAATAAATAATTGAAGAGTTTTCCAGCTGATAGCAACAAGTACATTCTTTGATTGATAACATTTATAATAGATTCGCTTCGGTGGTTATCTCAGTATATAATCCATAAATGCATGATTCGTGTCACTTGTCGTTGATTCTGGGATGTTTTTGTGTCAGATATAATTTTATTTATATTTAAAACACGTGATATTTACTTCAGACATTCACATAGAGTAGGCATATTAAATGACCATACTAGGCGGCTGCCTATTTCATGGTGACCAATGGAGTATAGTTACTTTGTATGTAGTGTAGGGTAAACATTTGGTACTAGTAAATAAACAAGCTGAAAATTGGAAAAATTATAATGGAAAGTAGTAAATAATAGAAACGAAAAAAATACTCGCGAAAGGATTAGATTGTAAAAACATGTAGAACTTTTTAAAAATAAAAATAATAATTATAATTATACTTGTCTAATTTATATAGCGTCATTTTCGTGAAAAATCACCTCAATGGCGCTGGACAAGTAAATACGAGTATATCATAAAATTGGTGTAACTAAGATTTATAAATGTAACTAGAGACTTACATCTAATACTATTAGCTAGTGACTTAGGTACATCTAATACTATTAGCTAGTGGCTTATATCTAAGACTTATAAAAGTGACTTATGACTAAGACTTAAAATATTTGATTTAAATCTAGTGACTTCATGACATACATATTTATAACTGTGTGTTAAAGTTAGAGACTTAAAACTAACATAAGTACCTATTGCTGAAGATGACGCTGATCTGAGAGTTGACTGCCTTATGTAAGCTCCACACTATTCGCGAAGTTAACCGAGGTTAGCCGAATACGATAGTGAGGAAAGGCACTTCGTCTATTTTCGTCCAACCTTGGTTCGTCTCGGGCGACCTCCAGTTTTTGTCGGTTTTTGTGCCCGAGTCAAAGGACTCGAGGTTGCACGAAGTGCCTACACGAAGTGCCTTTCTACACTACTCGGTTAACTTCAGTTCGCTTCAATGCGTCGTCGTGAATAGACGTGCGCGCTAGTAATTATTTTTTATTAGTATTGTCATACGGCACGATTATGAGTGGAATACAGTGGTCGCAGGAGCAAATTCTGTTGCTCCTGCGACCAGGGCATGTTAGAATTACCCGTAGACGAATTAAAGAAAAATAAGGATTCGCTTTTTGCTATGTACAGGAGCTACCGTAGAAAAAAGATGCGTCAATAAATAATAATAATAATAATGGTTTATTGTCTTCATTTCTTAGTAACAAGTAGAGATAATGATATCCCCACTCGGATCTCCCGTGCTGAGGATTTCACTTACATATTTGTGATATCCGCTACTGCGGATGCCTTGTAGGTGTCCCTGATGATGGACTTACTGATGTACAGAGGAAATATGTGTGTAGGTAGTACACGAATGAACAGAGTTACACTTTACTGTACAGGTATTTATTAGGGGAGCTGCCTAATGCAAAAGAGGACGAATCTAGCATACATCGCCTTATATAGATTCGCGCAAGCACTCTATCTCGCTTGCACTCATACAATAACATACAGACATTACACCCCCACACTTAAACAATAATTACATGATATTTATATATTTCATACTAACTTATATAATCTTAAATTTCTACATATTTCATTATATTTTATTAACATATATATTTTCTCTCATGTAATTATACAAACTTATTTTTTTTTTGTTTTAAAACTCTTTTTTTTTTCATATCACTTTGGATAGCGTGGGCGTGGTTGAGGTCTGGAACGCAGTCTCCCTTCCCATGGTGGCTGCGATCTGCAAAGAACAGGGGAATTAGTATTGGTCCTGTCCACGTCTGAGAGTGGACCAAAGTCCAACACATTATCAGAATAGTCACTCTCCCCCCACCTAACCTTTCTATCAGAAAGCTGATCGTGGTGTCTTTTCCAAACCTGGCCTGTTGCATGTATCTTAACCATATAGGTTCTACTCCCTAATCTTTTGATAATTGTACCCAAAATCCAATTATTCTTTTTACTTCTAAAGTCTTTGGTCAAAACTTTTGATCCCAAATCAAAGAATTTTTTAAATTTTCTTCCCCGGTAATATTTTTTTTGACTGTTTTGACTCGCTACCATTTTATTTTTCACTTTATCATCAATTTTTTTAAAATCACTACACTTGTCATTATTCATTTTCGGAACAACCGTGTTAAAAATTGAACGAATTTTTCTACCTAACATCAATACACTAGGTTCAATTCCCGTACATAATGAAGGTGTATTCCTAATATCAATTAGAAATGACAGTAATTTATCGTCCAGATCTCTTGGAAATCTGTTGTTCACTAATATTTTTTTTAAAAAATTTTTAACTGTTTTGACAGCATTTTCTGCCAAGCCATTTGAAGCCGGGTGCTGAACTGCTGACGTCATATGTTCAATATTAAATTCACGACAAAATTCCTGAAATAAAGCTGACGTGAAAGCTGTTCCATTATCACTAACAATTTTCTCCGGTATACCAAAGTTAGAAAACATTTTCTTTATTATTTTGATTGCACTAACTGAGTCTACCGTTGGTACTATTTGACAATCAACCCACTTTGTAGTAGCGTCTACCACCACAAAAAAATTTAAATTACCGAACGGACCTAGATGGTCTATGTGAATACGATTCCAAACTAAATTATTCACTGGCCAACTCGCCAATTGTACTTTGGACGGAGTAGGTAAACATACTGCACACCTAGTACACTGTTTTACCTCCTTCTCAATATCAGCATTTATACCTAACCAGAAAAAATAATTTCTTGCTAAACTTTTCGATTTCACTATACCCAGGTGCGAACGGTGAATAAATTTTAAAACTGATTCTTTTAACTCCACTGGTACTACCAGTTTACTATCATAAAACAAACATGCATCATGAGTTGATAACTTATCTCTAATATGCCAAAATTTTAATAAATCAGAATTTAAGTTTTTTTTTTCAGGCCACCCTGTATTCACGTAATTTACAATCTCTGAAATAACTAAATCCTTACCCGAACTCCGTTTAAATATTTCCGGATTTATTTCCGTTTCAACAGAAATATTATTTAACCGTTCTATTTCCAAACTATCGATATCGGCATCGTTAATTATATCTAAGAAATAATGATTATCCTCGTATTCCTCTATATTATTATTACTCCGTTGCATCGGTAATCTTGACAAAAAATCCGCTTTATTGTCGTCCGATTTGATATACTCAATCGTATAATCAAACGTCTGCAGGATCAGGGCATAGCGTTGCAATCGGTTTACTGCTAGAATAGGCACCTGCTTATTTGTATCTAGAATATGTACAAGTGGTTTATTGTCGCAAGACAGAATGAACCTATTTCCATACAAATATTGAAAGAATCTTTTTAAACCGAATACGATTGCGCACGCTTCTTTATCCAAAATCGAATATTTCCGTTCGGTTTCCGATAAAGTCCTACTTGCAAATGCAATTGGGCGTTCTATCCCGTTATCATACTTGTGACAAAGCATTGCCGATATCCCGATATTGCTGGCGTCCGTGATGAGTTTCAAAGGGATACTGGGATTGAAGTGAACTAGAATTTTTTCCGACATTAATTGTTTTTTAACAAAATTGAAAGCATCACTACATTCTTCTGACCACACAAATACGGTTCCCTTTTTCAATAAATTATAGAGTGGCGACAGAGTGTCTGAAATATTCCGTAAAAACATTCTATAATACGAGATTACTCCCAACAAACTTCTTAATTCTGATACATTCCTCGGGACTGCCAAATTTTTAATCGCTTCTACTTTACTCTCTAACGGCATTATGCCTTCCTGTGAGATTTTAAAACCTAAGTATTCAATTTCCGGTACATAAAAATAACATTTTTGGTCATTTACGGTCAGACCATGATCATTTAATTTCTTAATTACCGCGTCACATACCGAATTTAATTCTTCTTTCGAATTACCAAATAATAATATATCGTCTAAAAATACACGCACATTTTTTAAACCACCGACTATAGAAGCTATGACTTGCATAAAAATCGCCGGGCTCGTCGTAAGCCCAAATGGTAACACTTTATAAGCAAAAAGACCTATGTGAGTTGAAATAACACATAGTTTTTTTGAACTTTCACTCAAAGCAATCTGGGAAAAAGCATTTTTTAAATCAATTTTTGCGAAGTGTTTCGCGCCATTTAACGAAGAAATTAAATCTTCCACTCTAGGTAACGGAAACTTTAAAGGTGCTAACATTGGATTCAAAGTGTTTTTGAAATCTGTACAAATCCTAATCGTACCATCTTTTTTTTTAACAATAACAATTGGACTTGCCATTTCACTAATTTCAACTTTCTCAATAACGTCGTCGTCCACCATTTTTAGCAATTCCTTTTCCACTAGCTCCCGCAAACAATACGGAATGGGTCTCGGGTTAACGAACCTTGGTTTAAAATCTGACTTAACCTCAATATTAGCTTCGTAATTTTTTAATCTACCCGGTTTATCCGAAAACACGTTAGGGTATTTTAATTTTAACAACTCGGGAATATTAATATCTGCAACACTCTTTTTAACCAGATTAATTCCGTGCAAGGTAATATCAAAACACTTAAGAAATTTCCTACCCACAATACACGAACTTCCATTATTGATTATTATAAATTCGGTCGGTACGCATTTATTTTTAAATTCCACGTTACAAATAATTTTACCCAAAACATTTAGAGATTTATTATCATAACCGAATAACTTAATATCACACACTATTAATTTCTTTTCACTAAAATATCTATTAAACATTTCATATGGTAACGCATTTATACTGGCACCCGTATCTACCATAACCTGTAACATAATATTATCTACACATACATTTAAAAGCAATGGATCACAGTTATTATCTCCTTGTGAAACAGTATTTACCACATTATCAGCGCGCTTCGTATAATGCGAGCGGTATTTACCACTTGATTTGTTTTTACAAGTCGAGCTAGCGTGCCCCACTTTCTTACAAAAATGACATTGTAACTTATTGTTGTGCCAACAATCTTTTTGCACATGATTATTTTTACCACAAATGAAACATGACATATTATTATTTATCTTACGGGGTGATTTACTACGCACTTTGCCATCCTTATAACGGCTTACCTGCCTAGATTTATCGAAGTTATTAACTGAATTTAAATTCGACTTTGTATTTTCCATATTTAAAACATGTTCCCACGTAGAAGCCAAGTTAATGCATTCTACAAAAGATTTGTTCAAGCCCTCCATAAAAAGTTTGTGCCTCATTTTCTCATTGAACACGCCAATAATAAATATATCTTTCAAACACGATTCTAATCTTGCTTCAAAGTTACATGACAAACTAATATTTTTAAGCTTCGCGGCAAACTCTTTAATAGATTCATTAGCCGATTGTTTACATTTATAGAATATTTCCCGTGATTCATAAATATTGTGTATGGGCTTACAATGGGAATCTAGTAGTTTACACAAATCCTCAAATGAGGTTTCCGACACTTTTTTTGGAAAACACAAATCGCTTAACAATGAAAAGGTATCTTCGGTGAGATTATTCAAGAGGAACGCTCTTTTACGTTCTGGCGACAAAATTTTCTCATCATATAATATGAGCGCTTGGTCCAGTCTCTCCTTGAACAGGGACCACACTCCTGTCTTATGACAGAATGCCCCCAGACTTTTACAAATCGCCTCCATCGGGAATAAGAGCTGAAACAAATTTTGATTAGAAAACTTATCTCAGCGCTTCCGGGTGAATCCGCTCCAGAACCGACCTCGCCGCTCCAAAGTGACTCCCCACACAGCTTCCGGATCTCCGTCACCAGCCGTCTCTTTCGACCGCTGATCGCCCGTGTCCGTCTCCCTGCAGCTACGGAATCCAGCCCTTTGTCCGGTCCCGTACAGCTGCAGCGACAGAATCTGAGCCCTTGCCCCAGATTCCGGCTTCTTCCGTAGATGGTCCTCTTGTCCCGTCTTCTTCTTATGCATGCACAGCTAGCATGCCAACGCCAAATGCTCCCTCAAAATTCTGCGGATGCAGGCTCTAATGCTCGTCTTCTTGACTTTGTGATGGCGTCTTTTTGGGTGCGTCTTCATGCAACAATTTTTGTTTAATTATCGCAACAATCTCCTCTCTCCTGTTTCCGATTTTTTTTTTCGTCTTCAGGTTCTTAGCCAGTTGTGGAGTCGGCTACTATCGGCTGCGCCAGTTGTGATATCCGCTACTGCGGATGCCTTGTAGGTGTCCCTGATGATGGACTTACTGATGTACAGAGGAAATATGTGTGTAGGTAGTACACGAATGAACAGAGTTACACTTTACTGTACAGGTATTTATTAGGGGAGCTGCCTAATGCAAAAGAGGACGAATCTAGCATACATCGCCTTATATAGATTCGCGCAAGCACTCTATCTCGCTTGCACTCATACAATAACATACAGACATTACAATATTATAATTTAATTATAAGAAATTAATATGAAATAGACATAACATATATCATGTAGCATATATTTTTTTAAATAATTATAAATAAAATAAGACAGTGTTTTCTTTATTATTCAGTTCACTGGATTTGGTTTTAGTCTATTTGATATCAGTATATTTTCTATTTCTGATCTCCCTATATTTAGTATCCAGCTTTTTATTTGAAAATTAAATGTTATAATGTTGAGGTTTTTGAGTGAGAGTGGTATTTTATTGTAGAGTTTAATGCCATAATATAAGAAGCTTTTGCCCAAATGTTGTGTTAGTAGTTCCTTCTTTTATTTTTATATTTCTTCGTTTGATAAATATGTACATAGTTATAATAAGCGAGCGTGCACATTGCAACGGCAGCTGCTACTTGAGCGTCCATGACGTGCGAGTCGTGCCGGCACCACCGCGCGAATGAGCTTCTCGCGAAGTAGAACGAGAAGTGTAGCAACGTACTTCCACTTCGCTCAACTTTCCCGAATATTTCGTCGAGGAACTTCGCGAGCAGTGTAGAGCTTACATTAGACAAATATTTTCAGGAATGCATAATTCAGAGTTCACATAGTTCACGTGTGGCATGCATGCACACATGCATGTACATGCATGCCACATGCGTGTAGAGGTGCATACGTACATGCACACATAAACACAAATGTGTATATATACAAAAACACACAAATTAATCAATTAAAATTTACTTGCGCGCAGTGAGATTTTAAAACCGTTAGCATCAAAGATTTAATACCCCTATAAAATTTATCGTTCTGTGAAAAATAATTTTTTGAACTCACCAGGCATCGACTTTATTTATCAAGGGGTAAAAATAATTCCATTTTGAAATAAAATCCAAATAAATTGAATAATTATGAACGCATTCAAGAATTTAAAACGATTTTTTAAAAGTGATAAAATATGCTTTCAAATTTTATAATTCGAAATAAACATACATTTATTAACTAAATTAATTTACTAAATTTATTTATTAAATTAATATTTTAAATATAAAATTAAAGTCGAGTTGATGTAACTCGATTTTACCGTTTAATATAAAAATAATTACGACAAAATTCCCAAATCTTAAATTTTTTTTTCAAATTGAGGCGGGAAATTTTAGATTCTTAATAATTTTGTTAGATTTAAAAATAAAGTGTTTTTTTCTTTCTAGCACCGTTTAGATGATATTTCTAACCATTAGAGTAAGGGAGACAAAACGATTTCTATGAGACCTATATGAGTTGTTCTGAAAACCGAATAAATTAGCCTGAGGAGATGTACGAATCCACAGATAGCGGGTTCGATTTCCGCACCTTATACATTTTATTTAATTCAAATAATATATTTACAGCAGGTTAATCAAATATTATATCCTTTTTACAGATAAGGTCACAGCTGTACCGCGGCAGCTCGACAAGTGCTAAACATACATTACATTATCAGGGAATGGTTTATCAATATATAAATATTGATAGAAGTTGAAGGTCAGATCTCCACTACAAAAATTTTAATCCATAAACCCACCTTCTACCTTTTTCAAAGTAATATATTTAAAAAAAAAACGGAACGTTGCCTGAAATGGCTTTAGCCGTGTTGGGTGACCGGATATAAATAGCCAGGTACTTCCTCACCTTCCTCTCCCTATCATCGTATCTTTCTATTAAAGTAAAAAAATTGATTGCGCCATTTCTTTGCCTTCCTCGGGCATTCCGACTTCTTCCACCATTCATATTCGTGTGATTGTAATGGTTTAAATATTCTGTATAAATATGTAGCAATTATCCAATGTAATAATTAGACGCCATAATATATATTTTTTGGTAAGCCTCGATTACATTGAGCGAGTTTACAAGCTACTATCTACTAAGTTTAAAAGTGGTCAAATCGGCGAGTGAGATTGTCATGATGACACACAAAACTATTCACTCGCTCAGTAGCGTAGGAAACTGAGCTCGTAGGTCGCTGCTAGCGCCACAGCTAGCCAGTAGCGAGAATAACGACGCCTGCCTGAACTAATTCTGTCAGATTTTTGGCAGTTGAAATCAGCTGTTCGTTGGCAGCCATTTTGAGCGCATAAATAAACCAATTACGAGTAAGCGAGTAGCAAGTAAAGTTGACGACCTTTCAACTTTTTTTGTAGATTGTCAACAATCTGCTAGTTATCAAGTAACACGATTACACTGAGCGAGTTTAGTAACAGATAGTGAACTTCCCAGATAGTAGCTTGTAAATTCGCTCATTGTCATCGATGCATATATGTGCATTCCTCACAAGAGTCCCAAATGTTCCCGTCTGGAGCCTGTGAGACTATGACATCCCCAATTAGGGGTATGTTGTGACGCTAAAGATGTTGAGGAGGGGTAGAGGTAAAGGAGGGACTCTTGTGCTGTTTCACATAAAATTATTATAAACTATCACTGGCAGTTGGCAATACAATAAATGATATCACTTTGATTGATAACATTTATAATAGACTAGCTGATTCCCGGCATGCGTTGCAATGCCGTATTCAAAGAAATAAATTGTTTCTCCTTGCATGTACTTTCTCATGCGTCCCTTTCCCCTCTCCCACTCCCCCGTCCCGCCAAACCCCCTCTCGCGTGCCATATATTCAGTCCCAGTACATTCAGTTTGTAAACAGTTCATGTGCCACCTATTACATATTTTTAAATTCAAAATTTTCATTTTTCATGTATTAGAAATATTCATTTTTGTATATTAAATAAGAACAATCAAATAAATTTGGTACCTTTTTAAAATATCTATAATTCTTGATTCGATTCAAATAATTATATAAGTACTTCAAATTATTCCTTTAATTTAAACAGTTTTGAAAATTAAATTTTGACTTAACAATCATTGTTTTGCAAAATGTCATTCTCAAAATTTTGACAGTTTCGCAAGAATTTTTGTAATGATTAAAAAACTTTTCAGATGTATTGTCATGTGGTTGTAATAATCCAGAAACTTTCGCGGGGGTTTAAAGAAGGTATTATGAAAGTTTCAAACATTTCCTATGCTTAATATAGCAATACACAGACATCTCACTAATCCACAAACATATTTAGATTTTTATATAAGCTGGTTTCCGGTATGCGTTGCAATGACATATTCGAAGAAATGCATTGTTTCTCCCTGAATCACATTTCCCGTGCGTCCCCGTTCCCCTCCCGCGTCCCCTTCCTAACTAGCAACATAAATTATAACCAATGTGTTATTCTGATGTATGAGCTATATTATTGTAAAGTTTCATTAAAATCCATTCAGTAGTTTTTGCGTGAAAGAATAACAAACACACATACATCCATACAAACTTTCGCGTTTATAATATTAGTAATATATAGATTAGATACGTTGTTATCTCTGCACATAGTCTATAAATAAATTCTTCTTGTAACTTGTTGTTGATTCTGTTATTTTCGAGTCAGGAGAATTTCGAAGACATTTTATTTATAACGTGCTAACTAGTTCCCGGCATGCGTTGCAATGTCAATTAAATAAATATTTTATTTTTCAAACACACCAAACTTATTTTGTGATACCATTTCAATTCTAAATTAATAGATTACTTATTTTTAACCCCTCAGAAAATCGCCAATATGCACATTTAATGTCTTTAACGAAATGACATTTTACGAAAACTTTGTATTATTACCGCTTCACAAATAAAGGTCTATAAATGAAACATTTCTGAACGTAGCCAAATAGTAAAAATTGTTTTAGACAGGTTACAAAATAAGCATTCGAATTATTATATTACAAATAAATATTAATATTTGTAAATATTAAAATTTAGAATGCAAACATTAAAAAAATGTGAAAATGACTCACGTGATGTTTTTATGTGAAAACGGTACTAAAATCACAGATTATGTAAACAACAATACTTATTCTATTGTATAAATGTGTAATAAACACTTTTGTCACCTCACTTTTTATCATTTCATATAAAAATATTTAATAAAAATTAACAATGTCGGGCGCCCGTAGGAAATTTGGCGGGATAAATTATGTGTCAGACTGCGCGTCTCACATAATGTTCTTTTTATGAATTTCTATGGACAACTTGAATAGAGATGTGCAGCATGATTCATTATCGACCTTTCACTTTTTATTTTACGGATCTAAAACAATAACGGAGTTAGGTATAACGGTTTCTATGGAGATACACGCACTGACGTGTAAACACGCTTATTGTACTTGACTGCTGTCGTATTTTTAACGCATATATCTGCTTACGTTGCGGAGGGGAAACACGTTTATTGTACAAAAAAACCAACGTGTTTCGTAAGCAATGCTTTCTTCATTAGGGTTATTTCAAAACTTTATAAAAACCCTGATGAGTGATAAAGTAAGCATTTTTTACGAAATATGTCGATTTTTTAACAATAAACGTTGTTAAAACTAAGTAGGTACTGTATTATCAGTGAGGATTAACCAGTGAGGCCCACATTAGTCAAAAAATTTAACACACATGTACTAATCAGGTGAATCAAATAAAAAAAAAAAAATAAAAAAAAAAAAAAAAATTATACCAGAGTATAAGTACAAAAAATTGATACTGTAAATAAATTCGTTTTATATCTATGTTATAGTCAATCATCGAAGCTCCGGCGCTCCTAGGTTTGACTCATGGAACTAGTATCCATACTCTTAGGTTTGACTAGTCTGAATTGAAGTCAGTCAAAGCCAAAACAAATGAAGTGTTTCGGTCACTGACTAAAGAATTTTCGTCAAACCTAGGAGCTAGGAGAAACTAATTTGGTCAGGCAAACGTCAAAATTCAATTTATGAAATCGGGGTTTGACCATTCAAACTTCAATTAGGTATTAGAAAGTCTTAGTTTGTTAAATTAGGTGTAATAACCTAACCTAACCGTTGCGCCACCGACGTTCTTGTCGACGTGCTTGTTTACTTTTACTTAAAGCTACCTAGGGTGAATGATACAGCTATTGGCCGTTTAAGAAAATTTTCAACTTCAACATTGATTTTTTATCTCAATAAATAACATTTTTTTAATTCATTTACTTACACCTATAGGTCGGTAATTTATTTCTTAACGTGTATTAGTAATTAGTTTTTCTTGTACATTGACATATATTTATATAATATTTATGAAACGAAAAAAGGGACAGAATACAGTTATTGGCCCCCTTTCCGCAGTTATTGGCCCTGACCTTCTATAGTAATTGGCCCCCCAATATGTTTAAAGAGTTTGTGCTTTTAATCCCTGAATAAGTTAACTTATTACCTACTTTCTTTTGTGTAGTTCTTTAGTTTTTTATCTAATATAATAAAACATGTTATTTACTGCAATAAAAATTAGGTTTAATAAATATAATACAAAATTAAAAAGTACAAGACCGTACTACATGAACAAAAGAGGGAAAAAGGCGAATGATAACGTAAGTGCTGCTAGATTTAGTTTAGTAATTGTAGAATATCTTCTGTGCCCATCATGTCGGAGCACACGGTGTCTTCTGACATTGTGTCGGACTGATCACCAGCTACCATGAAACACAAATGACATAAGAACATGTCGCCGTCTTTTTTATCAGGTACATGGTGAATGTGTTTTTTGGGTACACAAGTCTCATGGAAGTGTTCTTTGCATTCTTCGCACTTTAGGTACGAGTCTGTTTTAATATGTCTTTTACACATACGACATTCTTTTCCATCAATAATTAAATGAAATCACCGTTATTTGCAGGATGAGACTTTGAAGTTTGAGTCGATAGTGGATCGGACTGCTCATTATTGGTTGTTGTAGATAGAGTAATTGGATTATTTTTAATTTTCTTACTGTTTTTCTTTCCTTTCACTTCCAGTATTTTTCTTTTCTTGGAGTCTAGTAGTTCTTGCATCTTTTCCCTTTTGCTCTTTATTTCGTCATATTTAAGCTTTTTTGTCTTGCTTTATTTTCCAAACATTCTTGGTACTGCCTTGACGAAATAGCATATGGACTCTTTTCCGTATCCCTCTTTCCCTTTCTTGCAGGTTCCTTCGGGCGGAATAGGTATTCTTTTAATTATTTTGTATCACCAGGAACATTAGAAATATGATCTACATTTCGATGCTCTTCACTGTCTTTCCCTGAATTAGGATTTGATCCAGATTCTTGGGTATAAAGCGTAATGGAATCCATATTATTATTTTTGTTTTCTGTGCCAGTTTCATTAAGATCATTATTGTTAAAAAAAATTCCACATTTTAAACAATATATGAAATTCTTTTGTTTTATTATCTGGGCCTACAACTTCCTTAAAAGTTTGAAATTTATGTAAATTATCTGATCCAACAATTTTTGCAAAACATGTCGTACTCCATAGTTTTTAGTTGCGTATTTGAACCATTGTCATGTATTTGCGGAGACGCATTGGCAAGACATTTAGTGTAATCTATGGCGTCTGGATTGAAAGGATGCATTCCGCATGTCCTGAAACCATTAATCAAATATTCTGGTTTTATATTATTAACAACAGTTTTTAAGATAGTGGCAAAATTAGATTTGGAAACAATTTCGTCGGGATTTCCACATTCCACTGTAAAACTGCTTTCCTCCACATTTGCTTTACAGGCAGCGCCGGATCTGCCATACGTTCAAAAACGTGCAAAAAACCTGGCGCCAACTCCGAAGGGGCGCCGTGAGAAAATAAATATTGTATTAAAAATTTGTTAAAATATTCCCTGAATCGTTTAAAAATTACCCATAGTACGAAATAATTATTACGCTCTAGCAACACTTTCCAAAGATACAGACTGCGCACGCATCTGTTTTATATTCAACGGTTTACGAATTTATAGTCAGTTACAGAATTTTTTTACAAATTCCATATATTTAGTTTAAACGTAAGATCTATTTTTCCATATATCTTTTACCGTCTTTTACGACGAATTAGTGCTATCCAAATTCAATAACCAATCACAGCGCCGTACTTTTATTCAAAATAATAAACAAACCGATTGCGCCTTTCAAAATGCTTTTGTACGATTTAAGTCTCTATGAGAAGGTTGTTAAGGACCATTTTCTTATGAAATCTTCAGTAAATTCCATTACAGCATAAACATCGCACGGTTTGCAAGATTTGCATGTTGGAACTTGTAAACAGTTTCATCATTGATTTGACAGTTCGACAGTTGAAGTATTAGATTTGTTATTGGTTACGGTCATACGGTGTCAATGCGTCGTGGGTGGTTTGTTATATTTATGAGTGCGTCTTTCGTAAGCCGTTGATACCATACGTCATACGTCAGTTTAGTGTTTCAAGTTATGGTGTTTGTTCAATCAAAACAGAACCTAGGGGAAATGGAAATGCAAGGTACAAATTTAAGGTTATATTATTAGATTTTTAAATTTATAACTTAAAAGTACTGTGGTAGTGGTTTACAATGAATAGAATGAAAGGGGAGGTTCCCTTCAACCCTGATCTCCAGTTCTCTTGTGGTCCTGTCGGCTGGAGTGAGTTACTTAGTCCCCAGGGTTCTTCAGAAGTCTCTTCTCCACTATACCACCATCTTCATAGGGGTCACGTATGGCCACTGTGCTGCCGGGGACGGTGTGAAGGGTTTGAAGGACCATCTTCCGTCTCACTGCTCACTGTCTCTTGTCGGGACTGCCTGTTGCTAGTCAGAAGCTGTAGATGCTATTCTTGTGTTGTACGTTGCCATGAGAACGTATTTGTATTTGCTTTTTCTATTAATATTCGCGTTGGGTATATACATAAACGCAGTAAATCTCAAGAATGTCTAATGGACCTAGTTCAGCGAAACCACCCGCATTGTCTCGTAACCTATATTTTAAATCATGGTACGGGGACAAACAAACAATTCATTGTATTATTTTAAAGCATAACTTGCAAAAAGAGTTTTTCCTAAAATAATTAAAAAGCACCATAATTTTATGTTTACCCAATAGATTCAGAGAGTATAGGGCTCCTGGCGATTCTCTCTTTAAAAAAAAACGAGTGTGAGAGCTACCGCCAGGTCACTTGGAAAAGTTACAACCTTTATATGTCTTGATTTTATTTGATAAATTAGTTTAAAAAAAAAAAATTAAAAAAAAAAAAAAAAAAAAAATTAGGGTGAACGAATTTTTAATCAAAATAAAAATGTAGGGGGGGGGGCGCCATCGGTACCTACTGCACAGGGCGCCAGATTTCGTAGATCCGGCCCTGTTTACAGGTCCAAAAACAGAGACGTCAGCTGGTTGAAGAATCCGAGTTGCACTAGGATATAGTGCAATAATTTCTATATTTCAATATCTTTCAATAGATTTGTGACCATCAACAAATAATATGACTGGCAGCTTAATTTTGTTGAGTACTAAGTAAGGGTGGAAAACATTTTTTATATAATCGTAAAATACTTCTGTAGTCATCCAGCCTGAATCACTGCGACCGACGCCCCATTCTCTAGGAACTGTGATACCAATTCTTTCAGGTATCCGTTTGTATAGGTAGATTATTATAGGGAGGTTTGTTTTTCCATCAGCTGAAAATGTAAACAATACAATTAGGCTTTCTTTTGCATTTCCCTTATCGACTGCATAAATGTTTTTGTCTCCCTTGTTTGCAAATACCCGACCACTGGATGGACATGTCTGAAAACCTGACTCATCTGCATTAAAAATTCGCGAGGCATCCTTTAAAACAAGATTAAGTCCCTTTTCTGAAATATAGTCATCGATTTGTGAGAACCATTTTCTTATATCTTTTTCAGATAGGTACGCAAGAACTAGCTCTAGAAACTGATTCACTTGCTCTATCCACTATATTTGGATGACGCCTTAAAAAGACTTTCATCCAACCTTTACTTGGTCTATTATTGACGAAGGAATTTGGACGCGGATTGTCTTTGAGAAAAGATTGAACACTGTTTAATACGTCATCCTTTTTTCGGGGAAAACCTTTTCTAGATAGATCGCATAGCCAATATTTGAGGTCTCGCTCTTCCGTTGGAGAAAGTACCGGTGTTAGTACAAATTGTGATTTTGTAGTGGGATTTTTTAATCTAAATTGTAAAGAAGCTCTAGGTATTCCATACTTTTTTGAAGCAGCCCGCAGTGCTACTCCACTCCTTATTTCTTAAGTGGCCTTATCTAGTTGCTCCACTGTATACTTTGGTATTTTTGGCATGATGCGCGAACAACTAAAATTGAGAAAAAAAAATGATATAGTAATTGGTATGTCTTTAACTCGGTAATTGGCCCCCCGGCCAATTACTGTTATTTGTTGTCTGATTCACTTCAAATTTACACAGCGAAGCCGTTTTTTCGCATTATTTGTCCTTTGTGAAAATGAACCAAATATAGTTTTTCCCAAAAATCATAGTAATTGGCCAGGGGGCCAGTAACTAAAGCTTGTATGTTTTGGAGTTATTAGCGACCCATTTAAAACCGCCAATTTTTACCTAAAAATTAATAAAAATGACAGCAACGACGCGACGCTAGCAATAAAGCATTTACATATAAAATCAGAAGGAATCACAAAAACACACATTCTCTGACTATTATATCTAAATAAAAAAAACAACTTACCTTAACAAAATTATAAGAAATGGCAGCAAACTTAGCAGACACTTCGAGAAGACGCCATTAAATACAATAGCGCCGCATGGTGGTAAAATATTGAACTTATGAGTGAAAGACAAGGAAAACATTACATGTTTATGAAAAATGTTATGTGACAAGGACGCCGTAAGTCTTATGATATGGTTTCACACTTGAAAAGTCCCATTACTGTATCAGGGCCAATAGCTGTATCACTCACCCTTTTCATATTAAAAGTATTTCGCATTTATAGATAGGGATTATACTCACCAAAAATAACTTCAGTTAGTTATAGTCGACGTTTGACCGAGTCTGCCAGTCGCTTCTAGGATCGACTAGGCAAAGCCCGAAACAGATTATTTAAACTTCGATGTTTGACTGAAAAGTTAGTAACTTGTAGGTTTGACTAAAAATACTTTAATCAAAGGCCGAAATTGGATTTTATTTCGGGGTTAGCCCGAAGGCTTCGCTCAAATGAAGGCTTTGCTCAAACCTAGGATAAACCAGTCATTCCGCGAAGAGACTGCATATCCGCCTTTGACTATGACATTTATACGAAATTATTATGAAAGGTATTTTTGAAGTCGATTTTAAGTTTGAAATTAGTAAAAAAATGCACAAAAATATATAATTTTATAATTATTATAATTTCGGGGGTTAACTATCGTGGGGTTAACTGTCACAAACAGAAATAACTAAATCAAGTTAAAATAATAATGGTCCAATATTAAATAAACAAAAATAACTAATTAAAAGTCCGATTTTAAAGTTGTTCCTTTTCTCTCCATGTAACCCCTCCCCTCCCTCTCCCACTCCTCCCCTGATCTATATCTGATGCTCTGCTCTCCTCTAATATGCTTTCTCTCTTGCAAATTATTTTTACCTCTCTTTATAAAAAAACTAACGAGATCACCCCGCTTGTCCGCAGGGGTAGGCAGAGAGGACAGACAGCCAAACAATTCGGTTTTAGCACATACTCTTGCCTCATTCACATTCATTCATCGTCTCATACATAGGTACTCTTCTATTATTCTGACTCTTGACATGGCTCGAGATAAGTATCTGATTCACTTGATCGTGCCATGTTGTCCTAGACTTCTTTACCATTTACATTTGCATCATATATTCTCATTTCACTACTTTCTTCGTTCATTCGCTCCACGCCCCCAAACCGTCCGAAGGTCTCTTTCTTAATCTTACCCATTACGCTCACATCACCCTTACATTCTTCGCGGATCTCCACATTTCTCACACGAATATTCATGGTTTTACCACACATACGCCTCAAAGATCTCATGTCAACAGCATTCAGTCTACTTTCATTCTTCCTTTGCCAGTTCCATGCCTCACTGCCATACATCAAGGTAGGTACCAGCACTCCATTGTGGACTGCTAGCTTCACTTCTTTGGACAGTTTTTTATTAGCGCCAACGGCATTCAGTCCTCCATAATGGGGTAACTTGCATTTACCTTTCTCTTAATATTTCTCTCAGCCTTCCCATCTCTCGTAAACTTGCTTCATTCTTTGAACGTCTTTATTATCACCCTATATAAACATAACAAAATTTGCCAGGCGGGTCGCCGAAACCATTTATTAGATATCCAACACACCTTCCATAGATCATCCCAAATGGCATATTTGAGACTTAGCAGGGATATCCGGGTTCTTGGGGTAAGGTTTGTCCAGGTTTTGGCGCAAAAGATGAGCCAAGTCGGCCAGTGGGCAGGCATATCCGCCGCCAAGACCTGAACAAACCTCATCCCATGAACCAGGGCACCCCTGCTTAGTCACCAAACGTAGCAAATAACTAGGGGTGATCTATATACAGGGATTTTGATTATTTAATAAATGGCTCCCGGGGCGGCGGTACTCATACCCGCCTCCCTAACTATCATATCAAGTGATAAAACTAACTAACTAACTAATCATCAGGCCGTTTCTCCACAGGGGTGGGCAGAGAGGACGGACCGCCAAACAACTCGGCCTTGGCACACACTCTTTGCCTCACTCACATTCATACATCGTCTCATTCATGCTCTTCTATTATTCTGACTTTTGACATGGCCCGACTCAAGTATCTGATTCACTTGATCGTGCCATGTCTTCCTCGGGCGTCCCCGACTTCTTCTGCCATTCACATTCGCGTCATATATTCGTCTTACACTACTTTCTCCGTTCATTCGCTCTACATGCCCTAACCATCTGAGGGTCCCTTTCTTAATCATACTCATTATGCTTACATCAGCCTTACATTCTTTGCGGATATCCACATTTCTAACACTCATTTCAACAGCATTCAGTTTACTTTCATCCTTCCTCTGCCAGTTCCATGCCTCACTGCCATACATCAGGGTAGGTACCAGCACTCCATTGTGTACTGTTAGCTTTGCTTCTTTTGACAGTTTTTTATTAGCGCCAACGGATTCAGTCCACCATTAATGGAGTTACCGGCATTCACTCTTCTTTCAATATCTCTATCAACCTTCTCATCTCTCGTAAACATACTACCCAGATACACAAACTCATCCACCTGCTCCAAGTATTCATCATTCACAACTATGTTACATACTTTTTTCGAACTCTCTCTTTCAAACACCATGACTTTAGACTTACTTACATTCATCATTAACTCATTCTTCATACATACTTGGTTCATCCTAGACACAAGAGACTGTAGATCTTCCATAGTGTTAGAAATCAGTACCGCATCATCAGCATACAACAGGCAAAAGATCAAGTGATCCATACTGTAATCCGTCGATACGCTAGCCTACACGTTCAATATATATCACAATATTTGATATTTATTTATGTATCTCAATGCATATTGAACGTATAGGGTAGCACTCTAACAATAATCATGGATTACAATCCATCAATATGGATCGTTATAAATATAGAACTTGTGGTAAACGCTTAAGGCTTGGAATAAACTCCCTCCGGAACTAAGATGCATAACAAGCAACAGCAAACAGAATTTAATGTGCAAACTAAAAACCTACATTTTTTAAAGCTCTCATACCCGAATTAAATATATCTTATATGAGAGTATTATTCTTGTATTGCCTATAATATGTCTTAATCAAACTTGTCTTATTGGATTTACATTATTCTAATCCTTACACATCAATCTGTCTCTTACAGAGGGACGAATCACATTTAGAAGATAATATTATAATCAAATCCTTGTACTATAGTAGGTACCCCACATTGTTAAATCTTGCTTTTTCTTTCCTATATTATTATTAAAATACTAGCAGAAGTCCCTGGCGATATTCGCACCTTACACAGAGTTTTCTAAATCAAATGTGTGTAAAATTTCATCAACCTCCGCATAAAACTGTTGATTTGCATACAAATCAAAACCATACAGCTCGCTTACCAGCTCGCTCGTCCACCACATACAGAAATTCTCCTATATATATATATTATATATTTCAACCAAATATACAAAACCTTGACTAATTATATACCTAAACCTTCCTCAAGAATCTCTACATCTATTGGTGAAAAACGCATGACAATCAGTTCGGTAGTTTTTGAGTTTATTGTGAACAGACAGACAGATGTGGCGGAGGACTTTATTTTATAGTATGTTGAAATTTACCAGGATTAAATAATTGCATTTTCAATAACACGTGTTCCCAATAATGTCCTCTGCAAACTGTATCTAAATGTCTCTAATAAACAATAAACAGTGTTAATCTCTAGTGACCTCCCAGGGAAGTATGCTCCTCTTTATTTTATACATTTTAATGCACCGTCACATTCATTGGTCAAATCATTCTACATATAGTTGTGTATTAGTCATCGACGAAACCGGTGGATGCAATCTCGATGATTTTTCACTAAAGCGGCGCTATACAAATCATCCAAATATCAATATTATTATACTTGCCTTTATACCTTTCCGACATAGTCACAGCGGCCCTCGGCTTGTAGAGCTTGGAGAGCCCTGCTCTGGAGGGAAGCTGCCATCCTTACAGCAGGGAGATTGACAAGAGGAAGGTTGAGAAGTACTTGCCTAATCAGATCTGGTCATTTCAAGCAATATTTCAATTCTGAATAGTTGTCTCTCACTAGGGCGATACTGAAAGTATCTACCAATTCAGAACGTTGAGTAAATACACAACATATAGAGAAATAACCCATGTGAAATAAAAGTATTGAATCTGTCCACTCCGGGATTTGAAGCCGTGATCTCTGGTCCTGAGCCAAGGAGCTAACCTCTCTGCCACGGGAGTGCCTCACATCAACTTGCTATTATTTTATTGAGGTAGGTCTAACTACAATCTCGGAGTAAAAACGAAAATTTAAAAAAATAATTTCTTTTTCCAAATCCTTAACCAGAGCTAGAGGGAGTGGTGACCTCACAGTTGATCCCTGACAATTGTCCCCCCGAAACGACGTTTACTATAAACTTATAATTTTTGTGCATTATTAACTAATTTCAAAGCTTTGATCGATCTCAAAAACACCTTTAAAATAATAAGTTGGTATGGATATCAAACGAATTTATTTAGAGTGTAGATTTTGTATACTTCCTACTCTGCTCTGGTATATACAGTATATAGACAAGTAGTTTTATCCTTGATGCATTTGAATGAAAATATGTTTTATACTTTTGTTATTTAGTGTACATCCTCTCTGCACACTCCTTCGGGGACAATTAGTTATGCTTTATGTAAGTAGGTATTGTGTTTTTTCTCTAAACCGACTGCATATTGTACATAAGTATGTCGGGGGGCTAACTGTGAGGGGATCAACTGTAATGGAAGCAGAGGGAGTCATTAGTAATAAGGCAATCTTTTTGTTGAAAAATACAATTTATTGAAATGTATAGTAATTTAGTCAATCAATACATAATGTACATTGGGGAACTATTTCCTTTTAGAGGTGACAGAGATAATATTACTTTTATAAACAGTCATAAAAATTTCCCGATACATAGGTGCAGGAAAAACATAAAAAAATCCCAATTAATGGTACCGCCGGCTTGGTAACCATTTATTGGATAACCAACACCCCTGTCATACATAGGTCACCCCAAGTGATTCGCTACGTTTGACTTGTGACTTAACAGGTTGTTCATGGGGTTAGGTTTAGCTAGGTCTTTATGGCGAATGCGTCTGCCCACCAACTGCATGGCGGGCCGGATCTGAACAGACTGGATGAGAGAACTTTTGACCTCTCCAGCCGCACTCTCTCATCCCATCGCCTTGCACCGCAGTGGGAGGGATGGATTAATGCATCCATCACTCCTGTACGCACTGACCCCCAGATTTCTACCTTACCTTTCATTTCTACATTTCCCTAAAAATACCCTCCGCACAGCATCCTCAAAGATGACATGAGAGAATGGTTTCCTCTCAAGGCCTCCTGTGTGGAAGTTTTGTCAAATGAAAATTAGAGATGTTTTAAAGATGCTTTTCCAAAACAAATATCTCTCTTCTCTCTCTGGCGTTTATTTAAATGTTATTTTAATTACAAAGATAGTAGTTAAAATAAAAGGAAATGGAAAAAATCAAAAAGATAAAACAAAGTGTTTAGGAAATACCAACATAAAGTAAGTACAATAAATTCACAAAATAGACAAAATATTGGTACTTACTTGCCTACAGGAAATAGCAAAAGTCAGACATTAAAAGACAAAATAAGTTATTTAGTAAATATCAATTTAAAAGTAACGTCAATAACAAAGAATATTTAAAAAGTTTTGGTGCCTCACTGCACTAATTGATTGCAAAAATCATACATTAAAAGACAAAGGAAGGTAGGTATTTAGAAAAAAAGTAAGTACCTACAACAAATACAAAAAAGAGAAAAAAGTATTGGCAACTGTTTACAGTAATTAGCAAAGCCAAACATTTAAAGACAAAGTATGGTATTTAGAAAATATCGATTTAAAAGGAAATGACAGAAAATAGTTTATAATAATTTAGCGAAAAAAAATGTTACAAAATGTTGATTTAAATATTACTATGACAATATCAACAGAACTGAATTTATTTCCAAGTCTGTACAGCCTTTGTACTGGGGAAGGAATTAAATACTTTGTTTTCGACGAACAAAGAACAACTCTGGAAGTCTCTTGTTACGACAAACGATATTATGACAAAATAATTCATTATTGAACAGATCTTTAGCTAAAGGTATCTACTTATACAATTAACATAATTATTATGGAAATATGTTTCTTTTTGACGGATTAAATTTTCAACAATAAAAAATTTATTTAGATGTAAAATTAAACAAAATATCAACATTTTTAATAATGCAATGAGAAATTTCTTTCTTAAACACCAAAGAAGTATGTACTTAATACAGAGTAATATGAAGCACTCCAAGTAAAACTTATTTCACCCTATAGTACTCAAGTATAGTATTCAAGTTAAAACTATATTGTTATCATAAAACATGATCATTTTTATTAATTGCAAAACATCTAAACAATTACATATTAAAATATAAAACAATGAATGACAGACCACCTGTAGATGAGTGCATCAATAGACCATAACAAAAAATAAATTTATGCCCTTAAATAATTTTAAATGCGAAAACAATCAGTTAAAGAAAAAAATCGCAAAATATGCTCCGAAAATTATTATATACACGTTTTTTTAGTTATTTTAGACATTCGCGACAAGATTTTTGATCTACTTTATACTAGTCGTTTTATTAAACATTTTCAGAATTTTCACTTAAATATTATCTTTTTTAATATTAGCGCGCTCTCTCTAACATTTATATTTACATATCTCTCCTTCTTCATCTTTTTGAGCAGGCCTTAAACAGGAAACAGTGGTTAAATGCAGAAAATTAAAATAAATATATAATCTTCCAATATCATCAAAATCACAGATAATATTGTGTAATGATAAAATAGTATAAACTTATTGTTAACAGTAATTAGTGGGGTAATGACTACAACTAGGTAACTCTGAAATCAGCGTTTTAGAGTTACCCACTAAAAGCATAACTCTATTTCCTCGTCTATGAATGCTACAAACAGAAAAGTCGTAACGCATTGGAATCATCTACTTATTTGAACATGTTTTGTAGTGAGTATCTCCTAACAACGGTATCGTTTCATTCTATAATTAGGTAACTCTAGTTACCACAAGTGTTTTTCCATGTTTCAATTAGGCAACTAGACTTAGCTAGTTGTAGCACTAAAATATGTGGAATTACTGAAGTTGCATTTTTGTATGTCGTATCAACTAGGTAAATCATTCAATTTTTCTAAATAAATACCTACATAAAAAAAGATAAGCAATTTTTCTTATTTCTAAAATCTGCGTATTACAGTTCCCAACACATGAATCTATGATTTAACAATACTTATCAGTATAAATATACAACAGTTGATTTATCAGATTGATTACCATCTTATTATTCTATTTCACAACAAAGCTGATTTTATAGTTATCTAGTTGTAGTAATTACACCACGAGTTTATAATCTAGTTATTAATAGTTGACACATACAGCCTTTGAAGTTTGTTATGTTCAAATTATTATTGTCAAATACATACATCCATATTGTTTAAATATTTGTTACAAAGATTGTGTAAACTTTGTATTGGGGAATAAAAACCATAATATATATTACATGAAATGTTAATGTTATATTAAAATTAATTAAATTCATATTGTTTTGTCTCGTAGTAAATTCAGAATGTCAGTTTCAGATCTTACAAACAATATGAGGATGAGGTCTATGATGATATCGTCTCTGTTTAGTTTTAGTAAATAGTTTTGTATGCGCCACTAGACTGTTTGGACAGGTTGGACATCTTACGGTACTTGGAATTATATTGTTCGGTTTGGCTGACGGTTGAACCTTCCTACCCAGGATCAGGTGTCGATAACTCTACCAACCAAGCGAAATTCTGATTGTATAGTAAGGTGGGTCACGACTGTAAGGGGAAAAATCTTATTTTTATTTGTCTAATAGTGATAAAAGGGTGTTTTTATAATATTTGGATATCATCTTCTTCCTCCGGATTGACGTTGAAATTTCACATAATAGAGAAAAACCCACCCTTGTTAAATCTTAAAAAAATGTTAGATAAACCATTAAAAATAAACAATTTTTAATAAAACTCGAAATAGAAGGAATATTTTGATTTATTTATAAAAAATATATTTTAATATAATTCAAATTATCTCAAGGCAGTATATTCAAATACCAGCAAAATCCTTCTTACTCTCAAATTTCGGCATTATTTTGCGAGACTCAATCTTGGGGACTTTTTGGAAATAATTTCGTAAAAATATACTATATTTGCTATGGAAGATTACATAAAAATGAGTTTAAGGGATTCAAAGTAACTTTTATATAAACTAGAAATAATCCCTTAAAATGAAAATTTTCAAAACTTGTGAGTGAATCCGGAGGAAGAAGATCGTATCAGAAATTTGAAAAATTTTAAACATGTCATTTTGAACCCATTTGGCACCTTTTATCGCTCTTAGAATTTATAAATAATATATTTTTTTAAATAACCCACCTTACTGTATAGTCCGACATTTATTGCGTGTAATATTGTAGTTTCAGAAAAATGCATATGTATCCGCGGGTGTGTGCGTGATTACCACAAAATTGTCTACGAGGCTATCTGCCGAGTTTCAGCTCGATCAGATGTCGAGAAGTGTATGTTCATTTATGCAATAATTTAATCTAACAAAATTAAAATTCTAAAATATTTAAAAAGTCACAGCAATGATAGTAGTTTAAGGCCGGGTAATAAATAATCAAAAAGAATAAGAAGAAGAGATATGTAAATACTAATGTTAGAGAGAGCGCGCTAATATTAAAAACGATATTAACTAAGCTAAAATTGTGAAAATGTTTAATAAAACACGACTCATAAAATAGAGCAAAAATCGATTCCGCGCGTTTTCATCTCACTACAAAATATCTTCTAAAACTTAACCTAACCTAACCTAACATAACATAACCTAACCTACTAAAAAAATGGGACAAAAATAATACAGACATCCTGTAAAGACAACAAATTATTGTTAAAAATACTTAAAACGCGCTTAACCGCGAAAATCTCTGGACAAATGCTTATATTGCATTTAAAGATACACTTTTCTTTGGTTTCTTTTATACCCATAACATTTTAAATAACCGAATAAAATGTGTTTTCAATCATTTTCGCAGCTCTCTTTGCGATGTTTTTGTATCGAGGGAATTTCATATAATTTCAGATTCGACTCTACAAGTGTATAGATATTATCTTCAAACATATCATATATTTTATGCGAAACTTAAAAACTGAAAGTGTTCAAGAGAAATATCTTATAAAACGGTAGAAATTCGGAATTCGTGAGCTCAAAAATCCAATGTTCAACTTGAATATGTTTATGAAGGAGTGCTTAAACAAGCAACACTTACTAAAGCGTAAGTTTCCAGACATGAATTGGAGCTCTGTGAAGTGTTCCTAGACTGAAAATATATATGGTTACTCTACTTTTAATTATATAAAACTAAATGAAACAAACTTGCTTTGTTAAATGAATAGATTCTGGAGGTCTGCAGGACGGTCGATAAAACCCTATATCAATATGATATTGTCTAAATCCCTCATCTATGCTCAGTTGTCAGTATTTGCGAGCACGGTCAGCTATTTATTTTTATTTTATTATAATATTTAAACGTCCATAAGGCTTTTACATACAATGCAGAATATGTTATTACGTATTAAATTACAGCGAAAATGAAAAGTTGATTAAATATACTTTACCAAAAATATAAGAGTTGACACAAAGTAGGTAACATAGATTGTATGTTAAGTAAAAAAATATAATCTGCCAATATCCTCCAAACGGACCGGATCTGAATAGACACATACTTCCCCACCTTCCTCTTTCCTATCTCCTCCCCCTCCCTACTTCCTTCAGCCTCACAACATACCGCAATTGGGGATGCCATAGTTTCACTGGCTCCAGACGGGAGCAGCTTGGACCCTTGTGAGGCATTCACATAAAAAAATCAGAGTGTGCAATTGACACGCGGTAGAATTGAAATCTTCAGAAAACTAAAGTTGTCAAGAGTGAGAGGGCTACGAAGCATCATACAAAGAAGAGACCGATTATACTATCTCATTCTCTGGCAGGCTACAGATATTTGTGTTTATTTCTTTTTAGTGTCGCAATCGAGTTTCAAATCACGACGGTGCTAAAGAAGTTTTCAATAAAAAAAAAATTAAAAAATCTGGCGTGTTTTCATTTTATTAGTAACTAGCGGGTACCCGGCATGCGTAGCAATACTTTTAGCAGTGTGGTTATTGAGCGCTCGCTTTCAGCCTAGTAGTCATCTGTTAGCAAATATGGGAGGGTTTGGCGTGTTTTCATTTTATTAGTAACTAGCGGGTACCCGGCATGCGTTGCAATACTTTTCAAATAAATAAATTGGATATCCTTTCTCATGCGTTCCCCGTCCTCCCGCCAACCTCAACTCCTTCGTTACCCTCCCCCTCCTGCCTTCCCTCCCTGCCGCTAAAATATATGAAATACACATTATAAAACTATTCGCGCACCTTCTGTAATATTTTTTTTATTTAGCCACTGGAGCGATTTCGGTCGAAAAATGGACCACTTTTATTTTTCTGCGATTGATTTCGGTCCAAAAATGGACCACATTTTCCTATCATTCGTAAAACATTTATTGTAATTATTTAAAACATTTCCTGGGTCAGCCGTTTATTGTAACACGAAGCTATTGAAATGCTTTATCTATGATGACCATAGATGTTGCAAATCCGAACTTCGTAGACTATTTTAGAACAATGTTAAAAATAATTTTTTTAAATATTTTTTTCCCGCCGAATTTTTGAACAGCTGTTTTAGGATAAAATTAAGTCCTTTTTCCATAGATATGCACCATTAATTGTCAAGTATACCACAGACAACATACAGAAACTGAAAATATTCTATGTTGACCCAAATAAGTATCCTTCACGGCAATTTCAAGTAAAAAACCCCCAGGATTCGCGCGATTATAAACTTAACGATTTTTTTATATTTTTTTCATAAATTCTACAAATATGAGATAAACGGTAAAATACAGGTTATTCCATTGGCTATATAGCACTACAATAAGTTTTTATGTCTTCATGTCAAAATTCGAAGGTATGATTTTTTTAATGTTGACGAAAAATTTTAAAAATTACCATCTGGGAAATCACAAGCAATCGAAGCAAATTTATTTATTTCGCGTGATCGCTCCAGTGGATAAATATTATAACATCAGAGTTTACCATTATATATAGCCTATAACCTTCGCAGGCGTGCGCACAATAAATTACCAAAGTTTCATCACAATTAGCAGGGTTGCCCTGGTTCATAGGTGAGGTTTGTCTGGGTTATTGTTTTTGGCGGCGAAGGCTTCTGCCCACCAGCTGCATGGCAGGCTGGATCGGGAGAGAGTGGTTGAGGGAGCCACTTTGACTTCTCCAGCCGTACTCTCTCGGAACATCGCCTTGCACCACCCCTTATACCCTTTTCCTTCCCAAAACTTCCTCTCCTTCCTTTTCTAAAAAATTCTCTCTACACAGCATACCCAAAGATGACATAGGCCCTGAAGGAATTTTTTTCCTCAGGGCCTCCTGTGTGGAGCTAATGTAAAAAAAATCCGATGAACGATATGGCAGCGCATGAAATAAGAACAAACAAACAAGCAAAAAAATATTGATTTTTATAATATATGAGTTAAGATTTGTAAACAAATAAGTAAATATATACATAACCAGTGCAATAATAGTAACTTCTTGCTCACATATCATTCTCTTCTAAATTCATAATTAGGAAATTTGTTTTTAAACTCGGATAAATTTTCCCAAATGTCGCTTTCTTTAACGGGAACTTGTTTATCTACAAGATACTTCACTATGGACCATTCTCCCCCCTCTATAGCCCAACGGAGAGCTTCACCACCATCCGCGTTAACATCAGCTCCCCAGTCCAACAGGGCTCGCATCACATCCCAATTTCTGTTCAACGATGCCCCAGTCAGTGGGGTCCTAAAGTATTTATTTCGTCTGTCAAGGTTTGCCCCGTGCTGCAAAAGATATTTCACTATTGAAAGATAGCCCCACCGTGCCGCTAAGTGTAATAGTGTCTCACCTACAATATTTGTGGATTTTATGTCGGCACCATTTTTAACAAGATACTCTATAACAGAAAGATTGTCCCCCTCTACCGCGTGATGTAGAACAGTATCACCGTAAATATCTGTAAATTTTACATCACCACCATTTTTAACGAGAAATTCTACTGTTAGTAAGTGTCCATTAGCGGCCGCGAGCATAAGAGCGGTATTGCCTTGTTCACAACAGATATTAATATCTGCGCCGCGTTCTTTAAAGAACTTGACAATATCCAGGTGACCGCACTCTGCAGCTTTAAACAAAGGAATTCTTCCAAAATAATCGCGCCGTGCCATTAATACATTAAACAGAGGGACAGAGGTTTGCTCTGCAAGCAGACGGACCACATCGAGGTGGCCTTGCTCTGCAGCGATATGAAGGACAGTCATATCTCTGAAATACTCATGGTCGTCATCTGTGTCAACCTCATGTTCCAACAACAGAACACAATAACGTTCGATGTTATTGTGTAATCGCTCAGATAATATTTGTTTTACATCTTTATCATTATTGTCACGTACAGCATTGATAAACTGCTCAATTAGTGAATAAACTTCTCTTAACCTTTCAGATGCTCTTGAGAAATTACTCGACTCCCTTTCCCGGAAATAATTAGAAATTGCTATTGTATTAAAGTTAAATAAAATATTTAACTTAAATAATAAACCGAAAAAAAACATTATTTGTGTTTCATGACTGCACGTTTCTATAGATTGTATAATATTTGTTACTATTCGGTTCAACGCTGAGTTACTCTCAATATTTAAACTATTCGGCACGTACACTATATCTATTGCTGTGCGACACCGCATGTCTTGTTGTATAAAGAAATAAACGTAGTCTTCTGGAGAACTTTCTTTGAGAGGAGACAATTCACTGACTAGAAATGCTACAATATGTTCATTTTGTTCTTTGATAGCGATGTGAAGAGCGGTTTTGTGTTCATGGTCTCTAAAAACGGCACTGTCCTCAAGCCACAGTTTACTTATAATATATTGGGTGTTTAATATCGATATTTCGCCCAATTCAACATTCATAAATAGCCTGATGACCTTGCTGTCCGGGTGTAGCAATATTTGCGGCAAAAGTACATTTTTAATCAATTGATACTTGAATGTGATGTCCGGTCGATTAATCCATTGGACGACCATCTTCGCACAGAAATATTCTGCATACGTCCGATGGATAAAACGAAATTCCCCATTACCCAACGATTGTATTAAACCAACCCTACTCAATTCAATTAGCTCGTCTTCCGTTTTGGCTTTTCGGTTCTTATCATAAAATTCTGAAAAAAATGTTTTAAAACCAAGTTCACCGTGATCTTCTGTTAATGGTTCAATAAAAAATTTATTGATTTCTTTATCGGGCAAGTGCCCTCCTAATGATCTTTTATTGAGTATATAAATGTTAAACTTCTGACCTATAAATTGTTTGTACAAATTTAAAGCACTAACGATAATGATATTTTCATATAAATCTTCCAAGGACTGAAACAACTGATCACTTCGAGGCCTGAATACTTCGGCCAACATCCTCAGCTGCAGGGGTATCCCCATGAAGCAGTCCATGTCTGGCCCCAGTACTAGTTTCGCTCGTCGGAGCACCTCTACTGCATGTAAAGGTATCTCTGTTGTCACTTCCCAATGTATCGTCACTACTAACTGTTATACATACACTGTTTTATCATTACTGATATTTTGAATATGAATTTGTGACATGTAATCAGTGTTTATGGCATACTTATGCCGTTTGTATTAAATAAATAAATAAATAAATATTCCTCGAGTCGCTTTTCCAATCCTTCACGATTGATTCCCAGCTCAATGGGAAGAAAGGACCTCCAAAACTTAAACAAAAAATCTTTTTGCTCTTGTAAGGTGAGCATTACGAATGACGTAGAGAATTGACTTAATTTGGTTTCCAATGAATCTTTTAAATATTTTCGCGAAGTCAGAAATACTTGAATGGCTGGTTTACTTTGCAAAAATGCAAAGACTTTTATTAGTTTATCTTTAGAGCTCTCTTTATCTTTAGTGTAGTCGTCCATCTCGTCAAAGCCGTCAAACAACAGAACAACCCGCCTGGAACCCGTCTTACTTTGTATCACATTCTCTAACAAGCCTCGAGCCAGATTGCGGTATGCTGAATCAGCACCAGTGCAACACTCACTTAATATAAAACTTGCAACCTCTTTAGGATCTAATTTATCCGGAAATCTATCTATATGAGCTTTGAATTGTTTTAATTCAATGTGAATTACCCACGCTGCTTCAATAAGCCTTGATAAACTTGCCAGGGATGTGGTTTTCCCCATCCCTGGCTCGTCTGTTATAATCACTAATCTCTGATCTGTTAGACTCAATGTTCGTTCATCTAGTGGCTTAAATGAATCCGTGGACACGTGAGGTCTAAGACTTTTTACAGAGCCGTGAGAATATCGCCACTCTAATACACCCCTTTCGTTCAGGTTTTCCCTTTCATTCAGTCTTATGAAGTGAATATTCTTATCAGAATTTTTCTGAATTATATCCACCTCATTTTCTTTTGTAGCAACAAGTAAAACCTTTTCTAAAGCTTTCTTGTTCATACATTCTTCTATCATTCCTAAGAGTGAGGTCTTTTGTTCCTCACTACAAAAAACAATCATGTCATCAGCATGCATGCCTTCCATGAAATATTTTAAGTTAATGGTAATTCGATGTTTAAATTTCCTGGTTACATAAAACGAGCAATTAAATATGTGTGTGCATCTGACGTCTGCCCCGGCATCCCCCGACACTTCAAACAGGTAAATAGTTTTATCCTGGTTCTTGTTGCAGGTGTCCTTAAAGAACAGCTCTGCATCTCCCTCGGCGAGGAGGATCTTCCCCTCGAACTGCTCCCAAGCAGCCCCAGTCTCCAGATCCCCGCGGTTCAACCCGCTGATCACCACAAGGGAGTTAGTTGTACAATTTAAAATGAATTCCTTGCTGGTCGTGATGTTAGTTGTTATATACGGCATTTGTAGATCACACATCAACGGACGCATGTCCTTTATAGTATACACATGCTCTTCGTTAATCACGATTTTCCAAAATTGATCGGAAGAAAGAAATTCTTTGATGTTTGGAATCGAACACCTTTCTTCCAATAAATCGCGAAAGCTAAGCAATTTTTTCCCCATTAATATTAAATTTCTGCTGAGTACAGACTTTTGCGACTCATCAGATAAGTCATGGAGATTAATTTGATGTTCGGCAAAAAATGTTTGTACGTTAATATTTTCAAAAGAATTGAATATATCTATCGCGTGTGATGATATAAAAACAAGTTTTTTCAAGTTATTGGGAGAGCATTGTTCGTTGTAATAGTTTAAGAAAGAGCAAAGGTCTGGACATACAGTTGAGGATGATGTACCATCAACGATCATCAGGTTATCTTGATTAATTGGTGAACCGTTATTTTGCAAAAGTGTCTGTAGCCGTGGCCAATCTACGACAGTGTAATGATTGTCATTTATGTATTTATCAATTGAGTGAGAAATAACAAAGCTTTCTTTGATTTGGGAAAATATATTTAGAAGGCGGATAATTTCAAACGCACCGTCTAGAGTTAAAATGGAGAGGACTCGAGCAGTGTCCGAAAGCAAGAATCCCCGGAGCCCTATTGAGTCGATGAAATTTACCGACGACTTCGATAATGAGTTTAGAAAGCTTTGTCCCGCAGTGCGGTAAAACATGTCAAAAGTTTGAGTTAAATCCACAATCTGCTTACTCACTAACGCCTTGAAATCTGTCTCGAACCACCGCATTACCTGCTTCAGTCTGTTAGCAAATTCATTTATCAAATGATTAGGCTTGCAGGTTATTGTTTGATTAGCATTATCGATTTCAAAATCTGGAAAGAATAATTTATCTTTTTCAAATTTTAATTTTTTATCTGAAACAAATTTGTTTAGAACGTTGTTAGTACTTGGGTGCCCTTGAATTCTCGTCAGCTGATTAAGAACATACAATTCATTGTCAGAAAATATTTTTAAATAACATTTTTGAATTACTTCTCTGTCTGATTGAAGCCTGGAAGAGTCCGTATTGTACCGTTGAATTATTTTATATAATAATTCATTCGTTTCTTCTCCTAAATCTTTGTGAAATTGATTGTCGTAGTTCAACGCGTCTTTTCTAAAAAGTAATACAAATTCATTGGCGTTTTTAGCCCAGTCCAATACTTCGTGTATTTCTAAATTGTCTCTAAATGCAGTCACAAAATTATCTATCTTATGAGTCTTCGCATTATAGTGTGTTATAAATTCTCTGTCCAAAAAACTAAAGTTTTTAACATCAATTTTTACCCGATAGACTGCCCCGAGATGCGCACCGCAAGTATTAATACGGTTTGGCGCCGAGACATAAACTCTAATGTCCAACCTGTCCAAAATATTTGTGGTATATCTGTGGTAATAGTCATCCCGTATTTTGTTCAACATGGTCTTAACCCCCGGACTGTCAAATACTACGATCTTAGCGTGAACTCCGCCGCTGGTGTTCTTCACTAGCTTACCGCCCGACTCCTTCAGACACTGGACGGTAAAGGCAGTAATCTGAGCCAACCAGCCCCCGAGGGAGTGGCCAGTTATGACTAGATTATACCTTCTCCCATGTTGAGTGTTGACTTTAAAAAGCACTTGCCTGATGAGTTCCACAAAGGTAACTGCGGAGTTCGTACAAGGCATGTAGTTTTTCCAGCAGATGCCGAAAACATCGGTGATCAACGCTCCAAGGGAAGATAGTTTTGTCCCCCGGTGTGACACCACTACTTGTTGCAAGGCAGTGTTCACGTAGGCTGCTCCAAAGTATCCATTGTCCCCGTCAGAGTTGGATCCAGTGGTCAGGAGACACCAGCCCCCCTCGGTTTTTGCCAACATCTCAGATAGAGTTTTAGCTGCAGTTATAACTGACTTCTTCTGTTTATATACTTTGTCTGAAAACAGCGCCAGGGTGAGGTCACTGGGGTGAGGATCTGTATTAAGGATGTCCAGTGGGTACCCCGGCAGTGACCCCAGCAGGAGGGAATCTACCAACGGTTGTAACGGCGAACTTTTCAGCCTTCTGTCGATCTCCATGGCTGGGGAGATGTGAGGTGTGATTTACCTGAAACAATAATTATTCATGATGTCGCAAAATATCACATAATGCAAAATGGAGGTATTTTTTTACATGAGCCCCAAACAGGAGGCCCTGAGGAAAATAATCTCCTTCAGGGCCTATGTCATCTTTGGGGATTCTGTGTGGAGGGTTTTTAAGGAATGGAAGGGGAGGAGAGTTATGAGAAGGAAAATGCTTGAGGGGTGGGTAGGAATCTGGGGATTAGTGTGTCCAGGTCACCCGCTACGAAGACCTAGACAAGCCTCACCAAGACATGGCAGAGGTGTTGGTTATCCAAAAAATGGTTCCCGGGGAGGCGGTACCCATTCTCGCCCCCCAAATTGTATCTACGATAAAACCCTGTATCAACACGATATTGACTAATCCCGTCATCTATGTTCAGTAATAAACATTTGCGAGCACGGTCAACAATTGATAAGAAATATTTCAATCGATAATTGACAAATTTTGGCGCAGCCTCCTGAGTATCAGATAAGCTGCCAACATACAAAACATTTTCATTAATGTCGTTAGTTACGCAAAATAACCGGCTTATTGATAAATGGGGTGAACTAACGAAGCTCTTAGAATAGAAAGAAATGGTAAACGCGATCCATAGATATAAATAATTCATCCAAGACGTGATATTTATTCCATTTGATCTTGGAGAAACGAAAGTGTTCTAAATATGACTAAAGATCTCATTAACCAATTAACACCAATTTAATCTCAAAAAGTTGATGCTTAGCGCCAATATATTAAAGTTGGTCTTTCAAACCGAACTAATCAATTTATTAGTATTTTTATTTTTTACAGAACTGTTTGAAATATGTAAATCCATAGACAGATCCGCCGATGTCGCCATCGTACATCGGTTTTTATTTATTTATTTACACATATACCGCACAATATGTACCATTAACACAATTGACATAACGTATAAATATTACAGCAACAAAAACGGTAATGAATAACTAGTAGGTAAAAGGTAAAAGGTATAAAGTATATGCAAGTATAAAGTGTAAAGTATGAAGTACAAACTATAAAGTAAAAAGAAAAAAAATAAAGATAAATAAGACAATTAAAAGAAAAATGTAGAAATATAAAATATTTACAAAGAGTAAAATATAAAATGAAAGAAATCCTCATGGGAGCAAAAGAAAAAATCTGATATAAAATAATAAAAAATAAAATAATGAATTGGTAGGTATTATGGATAATGCCAACCGACGCGATAAATTTAACATGTACCTATGATTTCTAGTGAATTAATAATTTTAGAGTGCAAGTACTGGTAGGCATATTATGTTTACATTATATATTATATTTACGTGGTACTAACAGACAAAATTTGTTTAATGCATCTTTTGTATGAGGCCAGATTAACGGCGAGATCGATATTAGCATTTCTATTGCCTAAAGTATGCAAGCGATTTATTGTTGAATAGCCAACGTCCGTTGAACGGACAAGGCATGAGACGAAGAAGAAGAATTAAAAGGTGTATCAAATCTCTAGAACGGATTTGAGCTACTTTAGTTAGTTTTGCTTTAAATTACAAGATTTAATAAAGCCAATTAAGATTTTAATATTTCATGATTTTAGAGGCAACTTGGGCAATTATTTGCGAGTGTTTTAAAAAATAATTTAAGAAAAATTGAGTATTCGAGTAATGGTGAATAATCTAATTTCTCTCAGGACCTATGTCATTTTATGGAATGCTGAGTGAAGAGTTTTATAGAGAGAGGGGGAGGGTGTTGATGGGGAGAGTGGAGTGGAGAGAGGGAAGGTGGAGGAGGCTGAGTGGGAATCCCCTAATACCATGCGAGCGAAGCCGCGGGAAAAAACTAGTAATAAATAAAACCTCAAATTGTAATATTTAATTAAATGAAGACACTATTAGCGAAACTATCGAAAATCTAAAAACAGAAAAATCAGAAAAAGATTCGGTTATATATGGGACTCGAACTCTAGACCTTCGTCTTGTTGGGGCGGAACTCTAGCTACTGAGCTAATGTATCCCTATCTGATTCGGTCATATTTAACCCTATCACACTTGGACTAAGAACTCCTAATAACCCATTGAATTTGATGGGTTACAAATTTTACAAAGACTTAAAAATGAGTTTGTAAGAGAATTACATTAAACATAAGTAGTAGGTATACAAACTACTAGCATTAATAGAGCTTGTCTTTAAAAGGCGACTTCACTAACGCTAAATATGTCCATATCTGAGTAATTGATTCTGTTCAACAGCAAGATCCTTTCGACATGCGATGCCAAGCCAATAACCATATTATTAATACGGAGTCCAATTGATTTCTGATTTTCGCTGCAAGACATATTGGATGAGGAATTCATCGTATATTCATCTATACTTCCAACAGAACTGTCAAATGTGTACACACACAGCTATAAAATATAAAAGATCATCGCACGCCAAATAACCCTCTCTATTCACACCTTAGCGGTGTATACGCAGATCAACCATAGACGATTCAGCCGAGTCATTCTCTACGTTTTGTGAGATCGAGATAGATCTCGAACGAGATCTCCTGTCAGATATGTGTGATTTTCTTTGGCTGTTATTTGCTTTTTCTATGGGCCGATATCAGAATTTCAGCTGTCACGTATTTTAGTTTAGGTCGTTTTAAATACGAATTCATGCAAGTATACATGATTATTTATAACAGCCTTAGAAACACAACACACAAATCTGACAAAAGATCTCGCCGGATTTCCGTCTCGACAGATTCAGTACAAAGAAATGTGCATTTCGTGACAGCTCCATAATTCATCTGACCCCCTCTCCTAACACAGGAGAGATAGTGTTGAATGGCGGTATAAAACATAAGCGATCGCGGTTCAACAAAAGTTCAAAATCGCGGTTCAAAAAACAAATCGTACCTGGGGAATAACAATGGCACAACTCAAAAGACCTATTTTTTCTGGAGAGCAGTTTGAATATTTCGTTTGAGGGTATTAAATCAGTTTATTAACCAATAAAAAATCATTATTTTACAAAAGTTGAAAAGCAGTATACTGATATTGTATAGGTTTAATATTATAATAGTGGTAAAGTGATCCTTGTGTCACTATTTTTGCTTGAATTCGAGTTAAACATTATATTATTAAAATGACATATTCGCCACAATAACATTTTTAAGAATTGTGCCGTTTTTATCGAAGAAAGAATAGATATCCAGAAACATTTCTGCATACTTAACTCAAAAATACATTTTTGGTCTTGTGCCATTTTTATTCCCCGGATGCGAAATATCTGCTCGCGGTTTTATGGCTGTGTGTGTATATTAGCTTGTGTCGCTTTCCATAGATATAAAACAAATGGCCTTATGTTTAAACGGCCGGGGTCTCAAAAGTTTCGTATGATCTGTTGCTATTCGAAAACGTAAAAAAAAAATTATTGTTCGGAAGTTTCGAAAAAAATAGATTTAGTGATTTGGAAAAAAAAATAAAACAAAGGGTTCATATTTTATATTTTGTACCAAACTTATTTTTCATTACATAACTGCAGTACAAAGAACCAAAAAAAAATTTAAACGTATGTGATGAGTTGGTTAAAAAAATAAAAGGGGAAAATAACACTTTTTCTGGATAAAATCAGAATTCTTGTTGACTTACTTGTAGTTGATAAAGTTGAACTTTTTTTTCATTTTTGTCAGTTATACGCATTTTTAGTACCTAATAAACAAACGTTAAAAGGTTAGATTACTGAAAAAAAAATTATTAAAAATTAAAAAAAAATGGTTTTAGGTTTGTTTTCTGATTTTCAATGCATTTTAGCGGGCTAATAACCATTTAAAAAAAAAAATTTAAATGCAGTTCTCATTTTCTTTGCAAGACGCAACTTTTGAGACCCCGGGCGTTTCTGAATTCAAAAGTTGAAATAATTGACAAACGTTAGTGTATATAGCTTAACTGCCGATTTCGGAAAGTATAAAACAATCGAAAAAAGTTGATTTCAAAGCGCATTTTTAACAGAAGCAATTTCTTTCACTCTTGTTCTTACTATAGCAACAGTAGAAACATACGGCCCTGAATAAATCAATTACAATAAATATAGCAACACCTTCCTTGACTCGCCCCCGCGCCCCGTGCAGAATGTCGGCAGATTCTATTATGAACGTATTTTGAGCCATGCTGCGTTATATTATTGCTGACTAATGTAAACAAAAAAACGGTCTGTTTAAATAACAAAATGAAATATAATGTTGAGAGCTTTCATTGGATGATTTCAAAATTCTGCCAGGCCGTCATGGAGAGCGTTCATTTCTATGTTCCCGATGGATGGTCTCCGTCACCGTCATATACAACCATATCTAGCATCAGAAGAGCAAGAAGTCAATTGACTGAAATGATGCTCGTATTATAGTCCAGTAACTTTATACATCACAGTTTGCTTTAAATCCGGTAGTTGTGATTTTTTGCAGACTTGTTTATGATGTTGACCTAATGAATAATCAAAGTTTTTGACCTCGAGCGCCGATCGCAACTTTGTCAAAAATCGAAAAAACCGCGAATAAATCGTTATTTTTTCAAATTTTGGCGATTATAACACTAAAGGACTAGTTTTTGAAAAAAAAAATTATAACCTTTTTAAAGAAGACTAAATTTGTTACAATATGATACTAGAACTGTCTCTGTGGACCCAATAATTTTCGAGATTAAGCCTTTCAAATTTTGTGACCTCGAGCGCAAACCGCGAAAAAATCGTTTTTTTTTCAAATTTTGGCGATTATAACCCTAAAGGACTAGTTAAAGACGTGAATTATTTTGTCAGTGATTTCTGACATTATTTGGAGTAAAAAATGTAAATGAAATTTCGGTAAACGTTCAGATGATTTGAGACGCTTAAGAGGAAACGTGGCGGCGTTTTGTCAATACGATTTCCATTGAGGATTTTGACACTAGTGCAAATATTTTAGTAAAGTTATCGACCATTAACTTGATTTTGTTGATGAGTTACTTCTTGCAGGAGTTAGTCAATTCTAGAATTTGTTTAATTAGCTTGGTTTGAACGCCATCAACAGACGTTCATTATACAAACTAGACAAGGTTTTTTTTTTAAATCAAAACGAACGGACGTAGAATATTTTCTTCTAACGCAGTTGGTAAAAAAAAAACTTTAAAATAGGCCCAGTTTTAGAGGAGAAAAATGGAGAATACAAGACCTAGATTTTGACGATTTTATTTAGGTATTATCAGCCTGTTGTGCAGTTGTCTCTTTCGCTCAATATTCGGGGACAGTGACAGCAACACTTTGGTAAAATACTTATCCTACTAATATTATAAAGGCGAAAGTTTGTATGGATGTATGTGTATTTGTTACTCTTTCACGCAAAAACTACTGAATGGATTCTAATGAAACTTTACAATAATAAAACTCATACATCAGAATAACATATAGGCTATAGCTCAGAGTTCTGGCATTATCAAATTTGTGTAAAAAAATGCCATAGGTGGCACGATTAGTAAGATATCTATAATTATTTATTCGATTCAAATTCTTAAGGGAGTAAATCTAATAAATGCGGGATTGGGAAGGGGGAGGGTGGAGGGGGGAAAGAGGGGTTAGAGGGGGGAGGGAGGGGTTAGAGGGAAGGGGGAGGGTGGAGGGGGGAGGGAGGGGTTAGAGGGGGGAGGGAGGGGTTAGAGGGAGGAGGTGGGGAGGGGAAAGGGGATGGGGGGAGGGGGGAGTGGCGGGAGAAGGTGGAGGGGGGTGGGTGATAGGGTTGTAGGGGTGTGGAGGAGGCGGAGTGGGAACCCCCCTAATACCATGCGAGTGTAGCCGCGGGAAAAAGCTACTTATTCACATTTGCGTTCGGGCGATGGAGAATTGTTTTTTATGTGTTTGCTTTTGTGAATATGCAAATGTGATTACTGCAGACATATTAGTCTAGGGATATTTATATTTTAATTTTAATTTGTTTTATTTTACCCACAAGAATGTTCTATAAAAATCCTGTTTGTGTCTCAAATAAATAAAAAAGGATAAATTGTTTTTGAAATGACATGTTTAATATCAAAATAATAACAATTCAAATAAAATATCACGAAACGTTCGGCTGAATTTACTTTTATTAATATTATTATCGCCGTTAATTGAAAAACCCAGGTCAGGTACAGTGTAATGCATTTGAAGCAGTTAACTTCGGGTGGCATAGGTATTTACAAAACCTATACCGGTTCAGCCGCTTTATATTTTCAATAGCAAAATTTAAATATTTAGAAATAAAATTATTAATTTCTAATATACAAAGAAAAAAAAAGAGAAAGGAGGCTAAAAGTCTTGCAGTATTTCGTGGATTATGTCTTAAGGTTGTAAAGTCAAAATTTTAGTCAGTAGGTAGTAAACAATATTGTAGTAGTCATAGAAAAGAAAACATTAGATATAAGATGTCAAATTTTATATCTAAATAAAATACACAAAAAAAATCACTAAATAAAAATATGATTATAAAGAGTGTTTACTTTTTAATCAGCACACCAATTTTTTTTATTTTTTTTATAAGAAACAAAGAAGTTACAGATTTATGAGACGATATTGAGCATTTGCAACCGCTGTGCGCCGCGCCGGCCGGGCCGCGTATTTCTAAAACCTATACCTACATCCATCCAAAATTGTTCTAAAATCTAAATAAAATAATCTAATATTAATTTGAATAATAAATAAATAATCTAAATAAAATAATCTTTCTGATGTGTATATTACAAATTAATAATTTTATTTTAAATATTAAAATTTTAATATTATTCCCATATATTGTAAATACACCTCTATTGATAATTTTTTATCACTTTGCAAAAAAACATAATTGTTCTAAAATCTAGATAAAATAATCTTTATTATGTGTATATTAGAAATTAATAATTTTATTCTTAATATTTAAATTTTGATATTGAAAATGTAAAGCAACTGAACCGGTATAGGTTTTGTAAAAACGCCGCCCGAAGCTGACTGCTTCAAATGCATTACACTGTACCGGCCCCAGTACCGGATTATCCCTAAGGCAGAGTAGGCAACTGCCTAGGGGCCCAGCATCGGCTAGGGGCCCCGCGTCCCGAAAAAAAAGACTTGTTTCATTTAGTGAGCAACAAAATTTCGGAAAAAGTCAGCTTTCAAGATGTTTTATTTATTTTTATTAGGAACATTTACAGGTTTTAATAACATTAGGTACACGCATTAAAGAAGACAACAAATTATATTAATTAGGTTACAAACCAATAAATAACTAATGTTCACATCATGCACAAATAATAGATAAAAAGTCTATATTTATTGTAATCAAGTTTAATTTGTAGAACTCCATTTTAATTTTTATTTCTTTATTATATGATCAATAATATTATTATTAAATTAATTTTAAACAACTTCTGCTATGTAATTATGACTAAGCGTGACAGCTGTTTCGCCTTCTGAAGGCATTATCAAACTGTTTGATAATTAATGCCTTCAGAAGGCGAAACAGCTGCCACGCGGAACAATAATTACATAGCAGAACTCGTTTAAAAATAAACTGTTTTTATTAATTTAATATTATTGATTATATAATAATGAAATAAAAGAAGTTTATAATTGAAACAAATATATAAACATAGATGTATTTTACTTTTCTTTACTTCTATTTATTACAACATTACTTAGTATCTGAAGAAACCGTGTGTGGTTTATATTGGCATTTGTTTTGTTTTATTTCTAATTATATGTATATTTAAAATATAAATGTTGTACAAGCTTCAGTAAGCACTACCTATCTGCTTACTAAAATTCTTTTGGGAAAGGTTGTCTGGAAGAGATCACTTAAGTGACATATTTTACATTCAGAAAAAAAAATGTAAAAGTTTTAAACCTTACCCCCCCCCCCCCCCCCCCCCTTAGAGGGAAGAACTTTTATCAAGGGAATAAGGAGGCGTTTGGAGGCCCCTTCATCCCCCCCCCCCCTCCCCCGTTGGTCCGCCATTAGTAAAGGGGCCCCGAGACGTGCACTGCCTAGGGGCCCCGACATGGTTAATCCGGCCCTGACCGGCCCTGGCTTTTTCAATTAACGGCGATAATAATATTAATAAAAATAAATTCAGCCGAAGATTTCGCGATATTTTTTACATGAATTTTATCTTTGGTGCGGATGGCCGTAAGCAAATAAAAAAAATAACTCACCTCAAGTAATAAATCTGAAGAACACGTCACACAAGATCGCTGAACTGTCACAGAACTGTCACCAAACTGGCTTAAAAGTATTTTAAACTGATGTACCAACCAATAGAAAAGAGTCACTTATATAAAGGCGCGTTGGTTTGACAAGACAATGATTACGTCACTTCTTATTTGGGAAAATCACAGATAAAGTGTGTGTGTTTTCAATTGTTTATATAATTTACGAAATAATTATCAACGCCGGGTGTGAAGTAGAGACACAAGGATCTGTACGATTTTACTAAGGAAGTCAAAATTACTATTTGAATTCACTAAACACTTTTTAATAACGTTCAACAATTTGTTTGGAATTAATTCCCCACGATTATAAAATCCGTGAAATAAGCAAGTTGAGAAGTGGAAGTGACTTGAGGTAGTCTGAAGATGAACTGGCCTTTAAACAGCCGATCATACATTTATATACCTTTTTTAATCAGATATTGATTTGGGTTACGTGGGAAATGTTATCAGTAGCTGGGTGGGATATTATCAGGTGTCTCTTGGAAAGTTTTGAAGGACAGAAGATAAGCGCACCTGGATGCACCCAATAGATTATAGATTACGAAATACATTTTGATTAACGACTGTGGAAAAATATTAAAAGAATATTGATAAAATCTGTTTTAGCGAATCCTCTGTAAGTAATTATATAACTGGTGTAGATAAAAAATGTCACTAAAACATATATTTTTGTCAAAGTGCATTTATTGGCTCATCGCTTGAAATGTATTCAATGAAAAATACTGAACAAATAAATAGCTTTTTTGTTAAAAATTATTTACTTTGAATTAGACTGTTGTGAACTTCTCCTGCATCTCATTCACTGCAAGGTACCTAATCGAGCAACTAGGAAAGATTTATTATTCTGCAACAATAATTCTGTAACCAACTACTACATACATGCAGCAATTTCTCGATTTCAGACACTTCACCTCAAATATAGGAAGTACCTGGCTATTGAGATTTAGTCATCAACCACCGCTTAAACTGTATCAAGCAGCGTTTCAATTCTAAATCGTTCAGGAACGTGCCGTAAATATATATTTTAAAATATTAAATGCTTAAATTATGAAAACACAAATCTAACAAATAAAATGCATTTGCTCACGCCGGGATGTGAACCCGCAACCCCCGGATTGCTAGTCAAGAGCCTTACCCCTCGACCACGGATGCCGATTTAATTATAGAATTGTGTTTTTAACAAAAAAAAGAAAAATAGAAGAATAAAACATGGGTCATTTAATTATACGATTTAATGTTTAATTTAAAATAAGAACCAAAGGAGAATTCAAAATGTCTGATTTAATTATAAGATTGGTTTAATTTAAAATAAGAACAATAGAAGCATTACTAATGATACAATTTAATGTTTAATTTAAAATAAGAACAGTAGGAGAATACAAAATTTCTGATTTAATAATGCAATTTTACGATTAATTTAAAATAAGAAAAGTAGGAGAATAAAAAATGGGTGATTAGACTTTGAAACCCGAGGTAGGAAGTTCAAATTGCAACCTGCATAAATGCACGTAACACACTTTTTATTTAATTCAAGTCTTATCTACGTAGCAAGATAATCAAATATTAAATCCTTCTTGCTGATAAAGCCGTAAATACCGAGAAAACCAACAACGTAACTCGAGAAGTGCAAATAAACATTATAATATTTGAGAATAGTCTACCAATACCATCGCGGCTTATCTATTCATGCTTATTCATTTATTGCTTACTAGCGAGTTCCCGGCATGCGTTGCTATGCCATTTAATAAAGATTTTTTTCCGCCATGCTTATCCTTTTTACATTCATCCCGTTCCCCTTCCTCTCCCGCCTCCCCTTCCTCTTCCGCGTCCCCTTCCCCTCACGCTTTCCCACTCTGCCTTTCCTCTCCACACTCCCCTCTCTCGCTTCCACCGTCCCGCAAACCCCCTCCCGCATTCCTTACACTCTGTTTTCAAACAGCTCGCGTACCATCTATTGCAATTTATTAAATAGAAATTTCATAATTCCAGAGCTCACCAGTATATATAGAAACCATCGCGAGCATGCGCACCTCAAATCCCCAAAGTTTCATTGCAATCGGATGAATGGTTTAGCAACGCATAGACAACTCATATACTCATACACTCATTTACCCATAAACTCATATAATCATATATCCATATACTCATTTACTCATATACCCATATACTCATACACCCATATACTAATATACTAAGGTACCCATATACTCATATACCCATATACTCATATACTAATATACTCATATACCCATATACTCATATACCCATATACTCATATACTGATATACTAATATATCCTTTATTCATATACTCATATAAATATATTCATGTTGAAGCACGCATATTTTGATTTATATTTAAAGTTCGTAGAAGTCCTAAGTCACATCTCCATTACAAAATTGTGAATCCATAAATACACCTTCATCTTTTTCAAACTAATATATTTTAACGAAAAACATCTGAACGTTGTCTGTAACGGCTTTAGCCGTGTTGGATGACCGGATCTGAATAGTCAGGTACTTCCCCACCTTCCTCTCACTATCATCCCATCTTTCTATTGAAAAAAAAAAGTTTCGGGGACCAACTGTCTGGGGGAGCAACTGTCGGCTCACCATTTATTACTACCCTAACTAAAATACACATTTTTATCAGGTCCCATGTTCATAAATATATATGTTTCCTAAAAACAAACACCTAAAATACAAACGTTTCCTAAAATAAACACCTAATTGACATAATTAATTAAATAAAATTTGGATGTTGATGTGGAGGGCCCCAATGTAATTTATTTTTTTTTATAAACTTAATGAACAATGGATATCGTAGTTTAAAAATACTTCTGTTAATCGTTCAATCAACGATTGAAGATATAAAATGTTTTCCAGCTGATAAGCACATCATGTGATGAATCCATTATTTTTGATAATATTTATGATGGATTAGTTGTGTTGGTTATCTCAGTAAGAAATCTTAAATTCATTGCGTCACTTGTGCCATCTCATCTGACATCTTCAACAATCTCAACACCAACCAATTAAACTATTTTTTCTATGACTAACCATACTCCCTTAACTTAAACAATTATATAATTATTATTATAAGCAATAATTATAAGCCTGAAACACTCATCTACATTGAAAAAAACTTCCGAGAAAAGATACTTGCCGCCAACGGGACTTGAACCCGTGTCCTTCTGATTGCCGGTCAGCTGCTCTCCCAATTGAGCTATGGCGGTTTATTTAATACCCGCCAAATAATTCAATATATACTAGTGTTTCATTCAACATTTACTGTTTAGGGGTCGTCCATTAATCACGTGAGGCTCGAAAGGAAGGGGGGGGGGGGTTCGGAAAAAATCACAAAATATCACGACGGGGGGGGGGGGTATAATGAGATATCACGTGTATTTATTTTTCGTGATAATATTCTGAAAATTTCAAAATACTGTGTACTAAGAAAAATACACATGATTTGGGGGGGGGGGGGGGGGGTTAGTCTAAAACCTCACCACATATCACCAGGGGGGGGGGGGGGGTTAAAAAGTTGCTAAAAAAAAAATCACGTGATTAATGGACGAACCCTTATTATTTTTCCACCTGAAAACAACCAACTTTATTTTTGTGAGAGAGACATTGGGCAAGTATCTTTTCTCGGAAGATTTTTTCAATGTAGATGAGTATTTCAGGCTGATAATTATTGCTTATAATAATTGTTACCCCTTGTGCTATTCATAAAAATCTTGTCTTAAACGTTAGTTTATCAATTTCAAAATAATAATTATATATTAAACTTAAACTTATTTCCTTCCAGTTGAATAATCTAAAAAGTCTATTACGCACTAGCAAGTTAATCCATGATTAATGCTATTTAAAGATAAGGACCTATAGCCCAGTCATTCCGTAGTTAAAAAGGCCTTTAGCTTGCAAAAGGTCATGTAGTAGCGATTTTGATATATGTTGTTAAGATTGGTACTCTAAAGAAAAAAAAAAGTTTTCGTCCTCGGGAGGGTCGAGCTCGATCCGCCATCTTGGATTGAAGGTCCCAAAATTCGGTTTTTTCAAAATAATTATGAAATGGTTGATTTTACAACCAAGTTGTTCAAGGTGAACTTAAAGAAAAGTTTAAGTTTTTATTTGCAAGTCTAATAGGTAACGAGTTACAGTCTCGGAAATGTGAATATTTTTCTAAAAAATGATAAAATTCCCAATTTGTGTTATTTTTTCGGGTTATTCATTACATAACTAGCTGTTAAAAACCCGCTACGTAGGGTTTTACTGCTAGGCCCTGTAGGCAGCTTTTGGTTTGGCTTCGCCCAGTTAGTGTTGGTGACCATTTTATACATAATTATATTATATAATATATTTTTTATCATATAATTATAATAATTTTGTTAACTCATTTCTACACCACCATGAGGTAGAGAACATAGCATTTTTTTATTGTGGTATCCCCTGTAGGTCTACTCCACAGATATACCAGCGATGGTAGATTTCGAAATTATTTTATATATTGGCTATTGCGTAATGATTTTTTTTGTTGATGCCGGTTGGTTGATATCGACATTCTTCATCAATGTCATCATCTAATTCATTGCCTGTGGTACTGAGATTCTGGGCTTCCATTGACAAAATCTCTTCATCTTCTTCCTCGACATCGATATGAACCTCATGTTTGACCATTATAGCACCCACACACAATAGAATAATTCCATCAAGCTTTCCTGCAGCCACATGCAACGCCTGTGCCAACTTTTTTACAATTACATGAAATAAATTTCAATAAAGTCTCGGGTGCTGGTTTCTTAGTCATTCTTACCGGAACAAGCCCATTGGTGCCACAGTACTGGTTTCCAGCCCCAGTTTTCTGGATTTTTTTGGATTCCATACCATTTTTGGACTTGGTGGTACGTCCTAAATGCATGGTACCATGCAGCGTCGTTCGTTGGTGGCAAAGAGGCAAGATTGAATTTTCTTTTTGTTGTTGACTTTGCGAAACGTTGGTAGCGGACTTCTTCCAAGGTTTCCTTATCCATGTCACCCCCGTACAAAACAACAATAAAGCGTGTTCCTGCATCTGCTATGTCTTCTGGTTTTGCATCATGTTGTTTGAAGATTCCTATTATGGCATTGAGTCTTGTGTCGTTCTGTACAAGTGAACAAAATTTTGTTTTTCCTTGGTTGAAGAAGGACGATGTTGTATCGCAGCCACTAAAGGCATGGAGAAACAGAATATTCTCAGCCGCTTCTTTGTATTTCACACTATTCGCGGAATACAGTCTTTTAATAGTTTTGCCTCTCCCGGGTTTGCGAAGATATATAATTCTTTCGGGTGGTGCCAATGCTGTTAGCAGAACTAGGAGATCAGCGTCTTCGCCAATAACGAATACAGCGTCAAATGATGAACACAAGGAAATCGCAGTATTGACAATCAACCCATCAGCATCTTCTTCAGCCTGCTTAACTCTAAAATCAGCCTGTATAAATTGCTACAAAGCAATTTAAATGCTTACAAAAGCATCGAAATCAGACGGACTTTGTTAATTTCATTGGCTAAAAAACGTTTTTGTGAAACTTGAACTGGCATTGTTTCATCGAAAAGAACATCTGCAGACAAATGCTTCTTCGATCGGCAAAGTCTTTCTGCGGTTTTTGTATTTTTTTCACCATCATCTAGCGGATATCCATCGAAAACAATAACTGCATGTTATCCATAGTAATGTTTTACATAGTGAACGTACTTCTCGCAAATTGACCAGAAAAAATCATTACGATTCCATACAACTTTATGTAAAAGGTATCCTCCATCCACAACATTAATTTAGCTACCTTTAAGTTGCACGCCTTCTGGAAGTTGTTCAAAAACACCATAAAATGATGATTTCGTACCTTTGCGCATTCCTTCTTCAGAGAAAAGCGACAAAGGAAATGGGGCGAGTTCGAATTTAAGGTAATCCTTCAATTCTTCGTCGGATTTCTTCAAAATACACATTCTCTGGAACAACATTAGCGGGTTGTAAGATGTCGATATCAACCAACCGGCATCAACAAAAAAATATCATTACGCAATAGCCAATATATAAAATAATTTCGAAATCTACCATCGCTGGTATATCTGTGGAGTAGACCTACAGGGATACCACAATAAAAAAATGCCATGTTCTCTACCTCATGGTGGTGTAGAAATGAGTTAACAAAATTATTATAATTATATGATAAAAAATATATTATATGATATAATTAGGTATAAAATGGTCACCAACACTAACTGGGCGAAGCCAAACCAAAAGCTGCCTACAGGGCCTAGCAGTAAAACCCTACGTAGCGGGTTTTTAACAGCTAGTTATGTAATGAATAACCCGAAAAAATAACACAAATTGGGAATTTTATCATTTTTTAGAAAAATATTCACATTTCCGCCACTGTAACTCGTTACCTATTAGACTTACAAAAAAAAACTTTAAACATAAAATGTACGTAATTTAGTTTTCTTTAAGTTAACCTTGAACAACTTGGTTGTAAAATCAACCATTTCATAATTATTTTGAAATAATCGAATTTTGGGACCTTCAATCCAAGATGGCGGATCGAGCTCGACCCTCCCGAGGTCGAAAACTTTTTTTTTTTTTTAGAGTCCCAATCTTAACAATATATATCAAAATCGCTACTACATGACCTTTTGCAAGGTAAAACTACGGAATGACTGGGCTACTACGGGGAAAACCAACGTAGCTCGACAATTGCAAAATACGGATTATACTAATTTTATCAGAGAATTGATTATCAAAACCACCTCGGCTTATCTATTCTTATATTTATATATTGATTTATTACTTGGAAAGTCCTCAGAATATCAAAGCCATGCACATCCGTATTAATTAAAAGATTTTTTAATCCATAAATAAACCATCTATCTTTTTGAAAGTAATATATTTTAACGAAAAAAGATCGGAACGTTGCCTGAAATAGCTTTAGCCGTGTCGGGTGACCGGATCTGAATAGCCAGGTACTCTCACTATCATCTCGTCTTTCAATTGAAGTAAAAAAGTGATCGCGCCATGTCTATTGTCTATGTCTTCCTCGGCCTTCACCAACTTCTTCTACCATCCATGTTCGTGTGATTGTATTGGTATAAATAAGTAGATATTGTCTTAATAACATAATATATAAGACAATATCTATTTTTTTTTATTGCGCATTCCTCACAAGAGTCCCAACTGCTCCCGTCTGGAGCCAGTGAGAGTATGGCATATTTTTGGGGTATTTTGTGAAGCTTGTGGCAGTGGGAAGATTTTGTACTCGGTTCATCTTCAGACAATGTGTATAAGTAGGAATCCAAAATGTCAGTCAGTCTAGGGTCCTATAAAAAGGCATTTAAAGTTCAACCCCAATTCATGCTTCTGTAAGAGTGATGTTTTTTTCCAAAAATGACACTTTTTGCAGATTTCGTCATTGATTCATTTTCAAACAAGTCTTTTAAGTACCTAAGAATTTTAAACGTCAATCGGTTTGGCGGCATAGAGCCTCAAAAATGGCCTTTAAAATTCAACCCCAAGTCTTACATTTGCCCCATAAGAATTATGATTTTGCCAAAAATGCTACTTTTTTGCAGATTTTGTCACTGATGTATCTTCAGATCATGTGTTTAAGGAATAAACCAAAAGGTTAGATGATTTGACGGCATAGAGCCTGAGAAAACGGCTTTTAAAGTTCGACTACAAGTCAGCCCCGTAATTGCCTCGATAATTTTGACAAAAATTATATTTCTTGCAGTTTTGTCATTGGTTCAACTTCAGACCATGTGTTTCAGTGATTATTTTATGTTTATTTTATTTACATTCAAACCTACTAAACTCCTTATGTAGTTTGTCAGCAGGTTGGTTCATAATGACAACATTAGTTGTGAATAATAATACCACGTGTCTATATATTATATATATGAAGGGTCCACTGCAATAATGATGAATGTCCAAAAATATTTAAATCTAAGTGAGTAATGTCATTCGGTCACCTAACATATGTAGTTAGTAACTAATCTTGCTTACAAATTCAGCAATAACATTTTCAGTTCTGAGATAAATATGTTTTTAATATTTGGTTACACGGCTAGAACGCTCAACGTCACAGGTGTTCAAGACAATCATGATATATGTCCATCAATTATTTAGAGTCCAGAAAGAACATCCACGGCTCATGTTTCACAGTAATTTTAATAATAGTCCACGGGAATCAAGTGTGGTCAACACACCATTCAGAATTTGGAGCTTTGAAGCAAAGAATGGACGGTTACCTCGAGAGTGTTTTCTCTTGGGGTAAAAATAATCTCGCTGAATTTAATGTTTCAAAGACCAAAACATATCTGATTACGTTTGAAAGGGATCGAAATGAAAATCTAGTCTCCTTCAGAGGAAGCAATCTTCCGAACAGACCCTCCATTAACACTATGCTTTGTGAATTTGGCAGCCACCTCTGGTCTGGAGCCCCAAAATACATAAAAAAAAAATCATCGACTCTGTGTAGAAACGGGCGGTCCGTCTGATAGATTCTCCTAATTTCGAGACGGATAGCAATCTTTAGAGCACAGGCGTCAGGTGGGAATGCTATCCTTGTTCTACCGGTATTTCAACGGAAGATGCTCCGAGGAACCAGTGTCATTGATCCCTTCAGCACCGGTGCATAGTCGGGAAACACGCCAAACACGTGCCCAACATATTTACATGGTTGAAATTGGTCACATGAGAACGGGTCGCTTCTTCGACTCGTTCTTGTATTCAACAGCTCGGCTGTGGAACGATTTGCCGGTCTTTGTGTTTCCTCCTTCCTACAACATGGGTCTCTTCAACACCAATGTTCATTCCTTCCTCTCCTCAAAAAGACACTTCACACAGCATCTCAGATGACATAGGCCCTGAGGGATATTATTTTCCTCAAGGCCTCCTATGTGTGGTTAATGTTTAAAAAAAATCGGAAGTTAATTAAACCAATAATTTGGACACCTATCATTATTGACTGTAACCGCAAGAGGAAACGTGAACTATCATCATTATAGAACTGATTTTTGAAGATTTACTCAAGATTATACAATTTTTTAATTTGTTTCTAATACCTATTAAATAATTATTATTTGACAAATAAATAATACGATGTTACACATGTTCTTTCACTCGAATAAAAAATATTTTCTTATATTCAGGTCTGAGTTTTATTTCACTGTTTATAAACCTAAAACCCAATTATCTCGAAACAAAACACCAAGGACATTCATCATTATTGCAGTGGACCCTTCATATGACGTCATTGCCTGTCACGGTTACTTTGTCCCTGTGTCCAGCTGTCACTGGATCCCAGTGGATCCAAGGAATCAACTAATTTTCCGTTCCTATTGGATTTATAAAACGGTTGCCAACGCTCAAACTGGGTGAAGCCGAATCAAAAGCCACCCGCAGAGCCTAGCAGCAAAAACAACTAAAAAAGATTCCAATAAAAATAATCAAATTTAATTCAAATTCTTAACCTCATTAATGTCATTTCTTCATTTATTCGTGTGAGAAATGGACATTGTTCCGTTCCTTCTCACCTTTTTAAAACTCGCATCCTTGACTCCCCAGATTGTAGATTCTGTGGTATAGAAGTGGGAACATTTGATCACATGATTTTTGGTTGTCCCTCTCTAAATAAATAAATATCCTCTCTTCTATCAAGACTTATTTAAAATTGCCTCCCCTCCATTCTACATCTCACCTCTTTCCGAAGTCCGAACGCGAACGCGACTCCAATCTTCCATATAATACTGAAATTTGCACAAATAAATAAAATTAACACAAAAATTCACCTTTCTCTGTAATTTTAAATGATGGCCTAGAATCCTAGAACACCCTTGAAGGGCGAAGGCCAGAAATTATTGAAAAAAAAATCACTTGACTTTTGTATTACTGTTTCTTCTTCTTTTATACGACTTTATTTGGCCACTTCCCCTGCTGTCTGATTGGTCGATATTCCCGGAGGGGGAGTAAAGGTTGCTTTTGATTGGTAAGAGAAAATGGGTATAAATTAATTGGATTGTTCAGCTTATAGACGGAATTGTCAGAAATTTAAAATATATATTTTCATGATTAGATGTATTTTGTTTGTGATACGTTTGAATTTGGAATTATCGCAATAAAAGACACCCACCATAAATAATAATATAATACCTATACATTTGTATTTACGCAATATTTATAATAGTCCTGCAAAAATCACGGGATCATAGCACATAAATCATAATGGGCGGTTTTCTGTTGCCGCTGGTTTGCCGACCATTTTCTCGAAAGTGGTCGATTAAATTTAGGTTTTTAAAATAATTATACAGCTTAAGTTATAACAATTACAATAGTTTTCTTAATGCTAGTGGTGTTCTACGGATATTGTTTATCCGTAGATTTTTTGTTTGATGCGTTTAGAGTTAGTTTGAGGGTTTTGACATTTTGTCGGTAGGTATTTACATTTTGCAGGAGAATTTGGATAGTTATAAGGAAGTTAATATTTTTCCCAGGTCCCCCGTAAGCTTGGCTATCGAAACCTTTTAGTTTCGTCGCTTTACGAGGTCCTGGGATTTTTAAAATGGAGAAAAAGGGATTTGATACAAATGGCTCGAAAATCTGCGCAAATGCTGATAGCGCTGGCAGTTTAAGAGTTACAATGCTTGTTTATGACTCTATGGATGCCCCGTAGGACTCTGCACTGAAACGTCTTGGTTTCAGGGTCCTACGGGGTGTTTAAATGAAGTTATATTAAAATGTGGTGTATTTTCAAACAATATGTTGGCCCTGAATTGGGCCGTAAAAGGGAATCGCTGCTGGCGGCACGGTATTTTTGAACCGTGGTCAGAACGAAAAAACGGCCCTGAAAAGGGCCGCAATTAAAAATAAAGAGTAGCCCGCTTGGCGGAGCCGGTCTTCCTGCCGTGCCATAACAGCAGAACGGCAAGGGAGGGAAGGCAAACGGCCCTTCTCAGGGGGTATAACATATAGCATATAGGCATAATTAAGCACGTTTTTAAAAAGTATAGGAGTCTAGAATGTCTCCCGGTGCAAACTTGGCACACAAGCTTTATTGGTTGCACCGGGGCATTGTACATAATAAAAGACATATAAATTAAACAGTAAAAAATATGAGGGAGAGCAACACGTCGGTTACATGAAGGTTATTCCTATCAATGTAATATATCATTGAAGAAGAAGATAACAATAATAATCTATACGGAAATTGAGGGTTAAGTATTTTAATTAACTTTCATTATATCTCTACATATTATAAATTCAAGTACTCCGTCGAGTCTGTCTGTCCGACTTTTTGCGATAAACTCAAAAAATTCTGAACTGATTTTCAAGCGGTTTTCACCAAATTGATTCATTCATAGAAAGAGTGATTCATGAGGAAGGTTTAGGTATATATGTAATTTGTCAAGGTTTTGTGCAAATTGGTTGAAATATATAATATATAAAGGATAATGTCTGTATGTGGTGGACGAGCGGGCTGGCTATGCAAATTAACAGATGGCGGTGTGAGTCAAAAGGTTGTGTAACCATCTAGTACATGGAGTAGTGTTTCGTTAGGCACAGTGACGCGTGGCCGGGTCAGCTAGATAACTAAAATTTTGGAATAAAAATCAAAATTTTCAAAAAGAATGTAAGTACTAGGTCTAGTTTTATTCTCCTTGAAAAACTATGCTTTTTGAGTAATCTTCATTAAACGCTTTTATAATTAACTTTACGATTCACGGTTACGGTGCCGTGACGGCAAAAGGCAATAAACATACGTTCCTTATCGTTGTAATGCTGCAGCTCTTTCTTATACATAAGCTGCAAAAAAGAGCATAAGTGAGACGAAAGACGAGACACAAAAGTGTACAGGGTACACTTGCGATTTGTACAGGGTCAGCTATTAATTATAATATAACTAGCTGGTACCCGGCATGCGTTGCTATGCCATTTAATAAAGAAATGATCTCTCCCTGCGTGTTCTTTCCCATTTGTCACGTTTCCCTTCCGCCTCCCCTATCTCTCCCGTGTCCCCTTCCCCTCTCGCGTTCCCACTACACCTCCTCCACCTAGCTTCTCCCTACTCTACTCCATCCTTCCCCCATCCCGCGAACCCCCCTCCCGTGTTCCCCGTCCTCCCATCCCCCCTCCCTTCTCCACCACCCTTCTTCTTCCCCCCTCCTCCCCTCTCCCGCATTCCATACATTCAGTTTTCAGCTTGCGCGCCACTTATTGTATTTTTTATACAAATTTCATAATGCCAGAGCTCCCCAGTAGTTTTATACAAACCTTGTCCTGACAATGACGAACACAACAATAAAAGAATTATCCAATTTTGTGCAGTCGTTCGGAATTTATGCGCGTACATACATTTCGAGGATTCATTTTTATTTATAGAGAAGATATGCTGGATACATATTTTATTTTTTTTACATTAGCTCCACACAGGAGGCCCTGACGAAAATAATTCCCTTCAGAAACTATGTCATCTTTGGGGATGCTGTGTGAAGGGAATTTTTAGGGAAAGGAAGGAGAAGAAGTTCTGAGAAGGAAAAAGGTATGAGGGGTGGATAGGAATCTGGCGGTCAGTCTATCAGAAGTGACGGACGAACGAATTCATACCTTCCACTGTGGTCCAAATCCTGCCAAGAGTCCTGCTGGAGAGGTCAAAAGATCTCCCTCAACCAGTCTCTCACGATCCGGCCTGCCACGCAGTTGGTGGGTAGACCGCCGCCAAGAACCAGACAATCCTGACCCCATGAATCCAAGCACCCCTGCTTAGTCACCAAACGTAGCGAACCAGTTGGGATTACCTATAGCAGTGGTGTTGGTTATCCAAAAAATGCTTCCCGGGGCGGCGGTACCCATACCCGCATCCCAAATTGTAAATTATGAGGTATGGTCATGAAAATGTGTATTTTATATACATAAATATGTTTTGTTGACTGAGGTTTTGCTTTTCGTCTTTCTGTAAATTTGTTTGTTATATTCCTGTTTCATTTAAAAATGGCGGACTTTTAACCTGTCGTGCGCCGCAGTAGCCGATTGGCACAATCAAATAATCATTTATCTTTATACAAGCAGATATTCTGGGGAAATACTTATGGTAGATAAGACCTTGTGACAGTTGAATCGTCATGTTACCCGTAGGTAGGTATTTAATTATCTACATATTAAATAATGCTTTTGATTTCAGGGGAAATTAGGTTTGGATTTATTACTGCGATAAAATAATTACTGCGATAAAAAACATTTTTACATTACCCAATATTTTTCAAGTTGGGAGGAATAGGTACATTTTCATATTTTAATCTCCAGATTAAGCACCCAGCGCTTCTACAGATTGTCAATACTTAACAATAATAAATCTTCTTCTTCTTTCGTATGGTGGGGGGTCAGAGGGGGGCATCTAGGTCTGCGAGCCAGTCTAGGGCCTCAGGCGTTGCCCTGTGGACCTCATCAATCCCGCCGGGGAATGAATGGAGCGGGCATTCTTTGACCACATGTTCGGTGGTCTGCACCGCACCGCATTCACACGTCGCCGACTCTTTAAGGCCCCATCTATGCATCATGTGAGCACAACGGCTATGGGAGCACCTTATCCTATTGATGGCAGTCCAGAGTTTGCGAGGCAATGAGAACCCAGGCTGTCTCTCAGTGGGGTCTTGCACGAGATGGGCGTTTTTGACGTTGGCTAATTGCCACTCAAGCGTCCACCTATCTTCTGGGGTGAGAGGTGACAATAATAAATACTTGTCAATGTTTTTATTTTTATTTTATAGTAATTCCTCACAAGAGTCTCAACTGCTCCCGTCTGGAGCCAGTGAGACTATGGCCAGTGGCGTAGCGTGGGGGGGTGGGGGGGGGCGGCCTGCCCCGGGCGGCACTTTTAAGGGGGGCGGCATATTTTCACAATAAATAATAACATTATCTTGGAAAAATTTAAACCATTTCAAATGATTATTTGAACATGCTCTACAATCCTTTCGTTTACGAATCCAACTCTTTTTTTTTTAATTCATTAAAAATATCAATAACTATATTTTTTTAAGCAGCAAATTTCGCAATTCGTAGGAAAAACGTATGCATATTATGAGAGTAATACTAATTAAAGCTAATAGACTCGAACAGATTTACTCTTAATTAAAATCAGAATTGTGATCCCGAATGTATAAACGACTGCATTTCAGTTGTGTATTCATCTGCTGATACATTTCGAAAGAGGCAATTATTTTATTCGAAGTGCAGTTATAAAATTCTAGTTGTAGATTATGTATGTGCTACCAGAATCAAAGAGAAACCATTTTCATTTTCTGAGTGTAGTTTTAATTCGGCAAATACAAATTTAATTTGACCCGTCTAATCACAGGAGACGCAAATTATCCCACACATTTAATTTGAAAATAAAATTGTGAAATTATGTTCCACACATTTAATTTTAAATAAATTTTTTATTGCGATAAAAAGTTAAGATACAGTTTTATAACATTTTTTTTAAGAAAAGGAATCTGTATTTAAAATTTTAAGTTTATTCTATTTTAGGTACCTTAATTCGAATATTCGCAGGCGTGTATTTTTGAGCCAATTCAGATTTCAAATATGAAAATTTTAATGTTTAGAAACAATAATGTTCTAATAAGCACGTCGAAAAAATTACTTTATCTAGATTTTGGAACAGTTTTGTTTTAATAAAAAGGAACATTGCATGGGAAGAACCGGAAGTTTTGTGCGGAAACATTGACAGGCAAAAGTTTATACATATTTTTTTCTTATTATTCAAAGGGTGAAACAAGTTTTCTTGATGTAAACTTCCATTTGAGAATTCTTCTGCAGACACAATTCAAAGGAAAACATTATCTTATTCCAAGTTCAGTTATTAATCTCTAGTTGCAGACTCTGTATGTGCTGCCAGAAACAAAGAAAAACCGTTTTCGTGTTCTGAGTGTACTTTTAATTCACCGCATATAGACTTAATTCAAACCAACTTTTTGTTGAGAATGTAAATTTCCAGTTGTGGATTCATGTGTTGACACATTTCGAAAGAAAACATTCTCTTATTCGAAGTTCAGTTATAATATTCTATTTGCAGACTATGTATGTGCTGCCAGAATAAAAAAAAACTATTTTCATGTTCTGAGTGTATTTTTAATTCACCGCATTCAAACTGGTTTTGTGTTCAGAACAGTGGCGGTTCGTGGTCTTTTTAACAGGGGGTTCAGAAATTCATGAGAAGATATAACCTTATCAAAATTTACTTACTTTGTTGTCCTTCGTCAAATCGTCGAATACAGCGGCACTCACACTACTTAAATAAAGTTAGTGGGAGGGGTACATACTAGGGATACATACTACCTACCTAGTGCTACATACTATTGTTTTCAAATCACTTGAAATTCGACACAATTATTAGATAACAGGTTTTCGAAGAATTAAATTGTTTAATGTTTTTCACAGCACTACGTACGTTGCTGATTATTTTTTTTTCAAAAAGAATAATTTCGTAGAATCTGTAATTGATATTTTAAAATATTAGAACAACACAAATTAAGGTGGCAAAAATAAAATTAGTTTTTCTCACTTAAACAAAAAGCCATGCGCCGACTTTTTGCATTTGAAAACACTTTAATTACGCGGGTATTAAAATCGGGTATAGAGGTTATCAGTAGTTTCCTAATCTCTATACTAATCATCGTAAATGTAATTGAAGGATATGTCGTCTATCTACAAAAAAAAAATAATACGAAAACAGAAGTCAAAATCCATGGTTTAAAGGTCAACGGTCAGTCTGCGCTCTCGTAGAATCTCGGCTCTCGGACATCGTGTTCGGACAATGTTCGGACATCGTGTTCGGATCGACGCACCGCCGTGAGTTGATTTTGCGTACAGAAAGGCCTGTTTCGTTCAAATCACCGTCAGAGCCGTTCGTACGAGAAGAATTTTTTTCCAAAGAGCATTTGGTGCGCATTCTGACACGCACAAAATGAGAATAACGTAAGGTCGGAGGCGCGCGTTTTAAAGGCAGAATTTTAATGGAGCGCTATATACAATGTGTTTATGTTATTGTGTTCATATTATTGTTATTAACAAGATTGTTTTATTTTCTCGGTTATCTTTTTAATGGGGGTTCGTCGCACAAACGCACTTTAGAGAAAACCGCCACTGGTTCAGAATACAACGATAAATTAAATAACGAGTTGCAGATTCATCCTGCATCGAGTGAAGCTTTACATTTGAATTACATAATGCTGTAAAATTCTGAAAAATTGATTGTTGCGTGTGTAACTATTGTTTGGGGACTCTAAGGCAGTATCAATCCATCAACTCTGGAGTATAATTAAAATACATGATTGTCATTGAAAGAATACTCGTCAAATATGATTATTAAAGAAATCCGGCTTGTGTATAAATAGGTCGTAATAAAAAAATAGAATTTTCATGTACAACCCCCCACCCCCGCCGCTTGAAGTACCCAAATAAGGGGGCGGCGAAATTTTCCTCCACCCCGATGTTCTGAGTGTAGGTTTAATTCACCACAAACAGATTAAATTAAAACCAGTTTTGTGTTAAAAATGCAAATGCCGGCAGAATCAAAGAAAAACCCTTTTCATGTTTTGAGTGTTATTTTAATTCACCGCGTACAGATTTAATTAAAACCAGTTTTATGTTCAGAATGTAATTTCCGGCAGAATTAAAGAAAAACCATTGTCATGTTCTGATTGTAGCTTCAATTCACCACATACAGATGTAATTAAAACCAGTTTTTTGTTCAGAAAATAAGTGCGGTTAGAATCAAGGAAAAACCATTTTTATGTTCTGAGTGTAGTTTTGATAAACCGCATATTTATTTTAATTTAAACCAGTTTTGTGTTATCAATAAGTTGCCAATTCATCGTGTACCGAGTGAAGCTTTGCATTTGAGTTGCATTCCATACGTATGCATGATGAAGATGCGAAATTCTATTACAGGCATACCATTCTCGATTTCTGAGAGCAGTTATATACAAATTTGTAGTATATCTACCCCCCCCCCCCCCCACGGTCAGCGCTTGAAAATCTGCGGAAAAAGTACCTGTATAAGTTAGGGGGGGGGGGGGGGCACAATTTTTCTCCGCCCCGGGCGGCCGATACCCACGCTACGCCACTGACTATGGCATTCCCTATTGGGTTATGTTGTGAGGCTGGGTAGTGCGAAGGGAAAGGAGATGGGGAAGAGGAACGTGGGAAAGTACCTGGATATTCAGATCTTGTCACCAAACACGGCTAGCGCCATTTCAAGCAACGTTTCAATTCTAGATGCTGGTTTGCTGGTACACCAGGGCGATACTGATAATATCTTTCACCCCGGGACGTGCCGCATATACAGTAAATGTATTTTTTTAAGTATTAATTGTTAATAAAATTTATTTGCGCACCCTGGAATTCGATCCCACGACCGGGTAGCGAGTCAAGATACTTACCTCTCAACCACGCAGGCAGTCCAATTGCTAAATTTAAAATGTTGTTAGTCATTTTTTTTTAATTGAATTTATCACCAAGAGTATTATTTTCAGTTTGGCGTTATCTTTTGGTTACGGAAGTCTCAAGGAAAATGATAAGAAATATTGTTGCAATAAATGTTATCAAAACCACAAATGCTAAATGTAGGTAGGTACATTCATATATTTTTTTAGTTTGCATGACACAGGCATGTTATATTACTTTCAACGACAGTAAGTTGTCTACTCAGCCCTCTTGGCAGCAGTGACGCACCCAGGGAGACAGGGCCCATCCTCCCCAAATAAAAATAAAATATTTTTTTGTATAATTGATTTTTTATGTAGTGGGTTTTCCAAGAAGAAGAAGATTAGTATTTTACGCGTGCGTAGATAATAATTGCAGTGATATTCAATTACTTTAACCTACCAGTGGCGATTCGTGCAATGTGGCAGAAATAGAGAAGAAAAGAGAAAAATTCTTTCAAAGCATAATAAAAGGAAGCCTGCCCTACTTTAATTTTAATATTACCCATTTATTTTTTCGAATTTCACTATTACTGGATGATCAACATAATGATATATATTATTTAGCAGTGCGCGGTAGCCGGCCTCGCGCGAAATATCGCTCTAAGAGCTTCTAGCTACTAAACACCACACAACGCAGTAGGTACCGTCAGGAGGCAGGTGAAGGGCCCGCCTCAGAGGGCCGCTGATTTTAATGCAGCCGGAGGGGAGTGGGGAAGTTACATGGAATCGAAATGAAAGGAAACAGGTATGATTACGTGTTATTTACCCGGAGGCGCGCCTCAAACAATGAAATGTTCCGAAGTAGCGCTAATCATTGTAATAAGTAGCAATGTGCATTATGGGATTTGTTGTGTAATTTACATTATTTTCTCGTGATTGCGGCAGGAAAATTACAGAAAAGGTATGCTCCTTACAAGGATTAAAGAATTTTGTCTATGCTCAAGTGTATCACCTGTCATTGGACTGCACTTTATGGCGGAAAATTATTGCAAACTAACTGCGCATTCGAGGATTTTTTTTTTCTTCTACGCTAATCTTTTTCGTCGGTTATTGTTTTCGAAATTTCCAGTTCTAGTTGCCATTATTGCCTAGTCGCCAGACATTTAGCCTGATTTAAGGAATTCATTTTTCTGGGTATGAAAACACGGGGTTGTGCTGTAACGCGTTTTATTTTTGTAATAAATATTATAATTTTTTACATTTGTTGTAAAGTGAGCTTCAAAATTGTACCTACTTTGTGTGATGACAGAAAAAAGAAAAACAGAACAATGTAAATAGAGTCATATTTTTAACAGTTTCTCAGACTCCTTTCTTTCCAGGTCAACAAGCCTTTTGGTAATGTTTTAGCTAAAGCATGATAATTCTACTTTTTGAAAAATATCAATGGATTTGGCAACTAAATATTTTGTAATAAAAATCCACATTAATTTGACCAAGGAGATGATAAATGGAAATCATAAAATTTTCACCTACGGCGCATTTTCAGTGTCCGTTTTCATAATTGCTATAACTCAAATGTTTGAAATTATATTATTAATAGTATATTATATTGTCTAAATCCATTTCATATTTGTCCTGTTAAATTAATAGCATAATATATTATATACATACGAATATATTTATTCTTTCATCAAAGTCTTTTTTTTATTTAATATTTATTTTTTTCAAATAAACTATGGACACCCCATATTGTTTACATTGTAATGCGCTAGGCACCTCCAGCTTATGCATTGGTTGTTACCCATTGTCTATAAGAAGTGCTAATGGTGTTAATGTAACAATATTGTTTTACCTATATTATTTTGTGTTTTTTGTGTAACGTTGAATAATTTTTAACGTCAATATTATTGATTGTAATACCAAAAATGTGTAGAAACAATCTTAACCCCTCAGCAACGTAAGCAAGTATACTCGTTAAAATAACGATAGCAGTCAAGTACAATAAGCGTGTTTACACGTCAACGCGTGTGTCTCCATAGAAACCCTTATAACTCCGTTATTGTTTTAGTTACATCCCTAAAATAAACAGCGAAAGGTCGATAGTGAATCATGCTGCACGTCTCTATTCAAGTTGTCTATGGAAATACATAACAGGAATCAGCTGTCAATTGTGTAGTTGACAAAAATATTTTCCCGCGCAAATTTGCTCCACCGCGCTCCACATTTAAAATTTTTATTAAATATTTTTATATGAAATGATAAAAAAGTGAGGTGGCAAAAGTGTTTATTACACATTTATACAATAGAATAAGTATTGTTGTTTACATAATCTGTGATTTTAGTACCGTTTTTATATAAATACATCAGGTGAGTCATTTTGACATTTTTTTAATGTTTGCATTCTAAATTTTAATATTTACAAATATTAATATTTATTTATAATATAATAATTCGAAAGCTTATTTTGTAACCTGTCTAAAACAGTTATTACTATTCGGCTACGTTCAGAAATGTTTCATTTATAGAGCATTAATTGTGAAACGGTAATAACACAAAGTTTTCGTAAAATGTCATTTCGTTTAAGACATTTAAAGTGCAAATTGGCGATTTTCTGAGGGGTTAATATATAAAACAAAGTTGGGTTAGTTACACTATTTATAACTCGAGAACGGCTGAACTGATTTTGATGATCTTTGATTTGTTGGATTTGTCTCCGCCTCGGATAACATAATAACTATTAAAACATCGCAAAAATTCACGAAAATTCACGAAAAAGAAAGTTATGACGAAAATTCATTTCGTCATACATGTAGAGGAAAAAATAAAGTTAGGTACCTACTCAGAAAAGTAGTGAAGCAGATCTAGGTACTTAAGAATAGAGTAGTAAAGGTTTTCAAAATTAGAATTAGGTTTTAGATTGTAAAACAAAAATTAAGCAAGTTAGTCATGTCATTGTCTTCTTAAAAAATATAAGACTTATTATCTGCCCTGTTGTTTTAATAGAATATAATACTTAAAATTTATTTTTCTACATTTGGGGGCTCGTCCGGGATTGAAGGGATTGAAGGGATTGAAAGTTATCGACAGTGAGGCGCGGGGTGTTTACGCGATGGAGTTGGATGAGGACCAGCTCATGCGGATGAGGGTTCCCGAGCTCAAGATGGAGCTCAGGAAGAGACACCTGCGAACTACTGGTCATAAGCGTGAACTAATTGAACGTCTACGAGCGGCTCTTCTGGTCCAACGAGAACGCGTTGAAGACGAAGAAGACGATGATGATGATGACGACGAAGAAAACGATGAAGACGACAACGATAAAGATGAAGACGAGGAGATTGACCCTCTCCAGGACGATGAGGACGACCGAGGAACTTCGATTGTTCGCCGACCCAGAGTTCCTGAGCAGCGTGTGTTGTTAACATTCAGGGATGTGGAGGGAACTCTAAAGAAATTCAGCGGCGACGACCACACCAATGTGCGACGGTGGTTAGGGAAATTTGAAGAAATGGCTGTACTATGCGAGTGGAACGATGTTCAAAAAGTCGCGTACGCCAAGCGATTATTAGAAGGTTCCGCGGAATTGTTCGTGGAGTATGCAAATTGCAGCAGAACGTGGGCGAAACTAAAGAAGGCGCTAAAGGAAGAGTTCGAGCAAACGGTTAACAGTTTACAAGTGCACCGAGAACTTACGAAACGGAAAAAGAGAACAGATGAAACGCTCCAAGCATATACGTACAAGATGCTGCAGATTGCCTCTCAAGCCAATCTCGAGGTGCGCGTGGTTATCCAATACATTATCGAGGGTATCCCTGACGATGCGTTCAACAAAGCGATTCTACACGGGGCTCAAACAATTAAGCAGCTAAAAGAGCGATTCAGTCAATACGAAAGCATGAAAAGTGAAGCTACAAAAACGAAAGTGAAGACAATAGAGAAAAATGACAATTCAGGAAAAACCGACGACAGAAATACAAAGAAAAATAATGAAGTGAAGTCAGCAAAACCAGCGGTGAAACGTTGTTTTAATTGTGGTGACAACAAACACGTGAGTTCAGCCTACCCTGATCAGGGTAAAGGCAGAAAGTGTTTTAAGTGCAATGGCTTCGGGCATATTGCATCCGAATGTCAAGAAAAACCAAAGGATGTCTACGTAATATCACGACCAAGGGTGGAGAAATATCAGAAGATAGTGACAATTAATGACTATAAGAGTCTAGTTTTAGTTGATACAGGTAGCGATTTAACATTGATATGTAAGAGTGAACACGAGCGAATAGGGGCACCGCCCCTTAGAAAAAACAAGGTATGTTTTAAGGGTCTAGGGCAGTGGTTCCCAACCTTTTTGTGACCAGGGACCACTTTGATTTCATTATTGTTAGCAGGGACCACAAGGTTAAAAATAAACTGAATCAATCTAAAATTAATCTTTAATCGAAACAGTTAACATTAGTAACTATTGTAGCATTTAAAATAACATGAGTTAACAGTGTTGTAATTGAAAACATATAATTTTTGTTAGTGTCAATGAGATTTTTGAGCTTTCATCTTCTGTACAAGTTTTTGAATTCTTGGGGAAAAATTTTTGCTCAAAGCTACACGCATGTTATCCAGTGGCGTAGCGTGGAGGGGGGCGGCATTTTTAAGGGGTGCGGCAAATTTTCACAATCAATAATAATGTCTAATAATAAAATCTTGCAAAAATTATAACCATTTAATTTCATATTTTTGTTGCACCTACGATTTGGACGATCGAAATAAGCACGGAATTTTTCATAACCTATTCATTCTTTTATTATTTATTATAAATGTCAATAATTAAATTTTTTTAAGCTGCAAATTTCGTAATTTGTAGGAAAACCGAAAGCATATTATGAGAGTAATACTAATTTAAGCTGGAAACTCGCAAACAGATTCACTCTTAATTAAAACTAGAATTGTGTTAGAATTGAACTATTGAGTTTCAGTTGTGTATTAATCTGCTGACATATTTCGAAAGAGACTATTATTTTATTCGAAGTGCAGTTATAAAATTCTACTTTCAGACTATTTATGTGCCGCCAGAATCAAAGTTACTTAATACTTTTAATTCGCCGCATAAAGACTTTATTTAAACCAATTTTGTGTTGAGAATTTAAATTTCCAGTTGTGGATTCATCTGCTGACACATTCCAAAGGAAAAAATTCTCTTATTCTAAGTGCAGTTATGAAATTCTAGTATGTATTGCCAGAATCAAAGAGAAACCATTTTCATCTTCTGGGTGTAGTTTGAATTCGCCGCATACAGATATAATTTAAACCAGTTTTGTGTTCAGAATGTAAAATTTGTTTTGTGGTTTCAAGGAAAAAATTCTCTTATTCTAAGTGCAGTTATGAAATTCTAGTATGTATTGCCAGAATCAAAGAGAAACCATTTTCATCTTCTGGGTGTAGTTTGAATTCGCCGCATACAGATATAATTTAAACCAGTTTTGTGTTCAGAATGTAAAATTTGTTTTGTGGTTTCATCTGCTGACACTTTCCGAAGGAAAACATTTTCTTATTCGAAGTGCAGTTATAATATTCTATTTGCAGACTATGTAAGTGCTGCCAGAATCAAAGAAAACCATTTTTATGTTCTGAGTGTAGTTTTACTTCGCCAGGTACAGACTTAATTTAAACCAGTTTTATGTTCAGAGTGTAATATGGATTCATTTGCTGATACTTTACGACGCAAAACATTCTTTTATTTGATGTGCAGTTTTCAAAATCTAGTTGCAGACTATTTATTTAATGACAGAATCAAAGAAAAACCATTTTCATGTTCTGAGTGTAGTTTTAATTTCCCGCATACAGATAAAGTTTAAACTGGTTTTGTGGTCAGAATACAACGAAAAATTAAACAACGAGTTACAGATTTATCGTGTGCCGAGTGAAACTTTACATTTGAGTTGCAAACCAAATGATAAAAAATTCTGAGAAATTTATTGTTCCGTGTGTAACTATTATTTGGCGACTGTAACGCAGAATCAATCGTAAGTTTAAACCTGCCATGCGTTCGAATCGCTGGAACGACAGCGCGATTTAAAACTTTTTTCTCCGATTGCTCGAGATATTTGAGTGATGGTGAAACATGGTGTAAAAGTTCGAATACCATTCTCGATTTCTGACAGCAGTTATGAACTTTGTTGTAGGATTTATAAACATGATTTTTGTTGGAGGAACACTCGTCAAAAAATAGAATTTCCCCCCCCCCCCCCCCTCCTCTCCGCCGGTGCTTGAAGTACCGAAATAAGGGGGTGGCGAAAATTTCCTCCGCCCCAGGCGGCCGACACCCACGCTGCGCCACTGAATTTCTCGAATTTTAATATACGAAATTGTGTTTTTACACCAAAACTGCTCCAAAGAATTAGATTCAAATGAGTCCTTACAGTTTCTGTCATTTTGTAATTCAATAAGTTCTTCTTGGATCTCTTCTGATACTTCTCTGGTATTTGTACCAAAAAGGTTGCGTATCAGTTTTTGGTGAACTTTATCCTCTGTATTGGTATATTCTGGGAATTAACGATTGAGTTCATCGGCGAACATTTGCAAATGACATAAAATATTTTCTTGTTTGCTTTCTTTAATGTCATATTTATTGTCGTCAAGGAGTCTCTTCAACGTTGCGAATGCACTATAATTTTCTTCGTCGACTTGATTTATCCATAAGTACCTACTTAATTGAAGTTTGCAAATGAAAGCACAAAGTTTATAGCAATTTTGCTGACACAATTAAATTATTTAAAAAAAATTCTTGTCTCCCTTTAATTATTTTAGGTCACTTTTTATTATGAACATTACTTACAGATCTTATATACTTAAAAAAAAATAAAGGAAAAATTATGTTAGAACCCAACATGTTCACATCACTCATAAATAATCCATCAGGCCTCGACCATATTTATTTTGTCTGCAGATTCGAACATTTCCGCTTTGCAATAAATTCCATAAAAACGGAATGTTTGTAAACGTATCCGAAAACTAAAAACTGTTTTTGAAAATTCTGTTGATGAAATACGTTTCAAAATTTTATTATTAGAAATAAATATGTAATATTTTTAAAAAGTATTTTTAAAAATGTAAGCTTTTAAAAAATTGTAAAATAGCTCACCTTGCGTTATATTTTAACTTAAATTAATGAACGAAAAAATAAATAGAGACCCACACATATTTTTTAGAGCAATGAATTATAAACGTTTTCATCACCTCACTTTTTTGTCGTTTCATGTGGATTAGTGAATCTTGTGAATGCCCCATTTGAAAGCATTTGAAATCTTTCGCGGACCATATTCAAGCTCTCGCGGACCACTAGTGGTCCGCGGACCACTGGTTGGGAAACCCTGGTCTAGGGTCTGGTATGAATGCAACTATGGGTGAGTTTACTGCTAGCATGAGAGTAGCAAATGATGAATTTACAGTCACTTATCATGTTGTACCTGACATTATGTTGAAGCATCCTATTATCCTTGGTACAGATTTTTTGGATCAAGTCGAACTTCGCGTACGACATGGGGAAGTTACGTTTTTGAAGTTAAATAACGATAGTCGCGTTGACGTGAACGATCCGGAAGGATCTCATATTTTCCACATTAATCTAATTAATAAAGCCAACGAAGTAGATTTATCTCATATCACAGAAAAACGGGGAGAAATTAGAAAGATTATTACAGATTACGAACCTAACAAAACGGAGGATGTCGGGATAAAAGCGAAAATAATATTAAAATCAGACGAACTGGTTGTTTCGCGACCGCGACGCGAATTAAATGAAATTTTGAACTTATGGACAGAGGAGGGTATCATTCGATCCTCAAATTCGGAGTACGCGAGTCCGATCGTTCTCGTGAGAAAGAAAGACGGTTCAGTTCGGTTTTGCGTAGATTATCGTAAATTAAATATAACAGATTTTCAAGTTTTAACAGCCACAATGAAAAAAGAGAAATTGTGCTTACGAGTAGATAGATGGGATTTATTATTGGAACACTTCAATTATGGAATTCATCATAGACTCGGAAAAAGTATGTTGCATGTAGACGCGTTAAGAAGTCCATTACCATCAGTTTTTATTGGGCATGAGGAAGATGATGGAATTTTAGCACGTATAAGAAGTGCGCAAGAAAGAGATGATGATATAAAAAATGTTTGCGAGAAAAGGTATGATAGGGTAAATGAGTATGTAGTGCGGAATAGGTTAGTTTATAAAGATGTAAACAGTGAATTGTTAATTGTAGTCCCTAAGTGTATGCAATTTCAAATAATAAGACGAGCGCATGAGAAGGGACATTTTGGTGTAAATAAAAATGAAGAAATTCTCAAGAAGGACAGTTGGTTATATCCGACGAAGTCGACTGATATAGCTGATATACTTAATCGATTGCAAAATGAGTCAGCTGTTTTTGGAAATCCTAGGAGGATCATTTTCGACAGAGGAACACCGTTTACGTCCAACGTTTTCAAACAGTACTGCATAGAAGAGAATATTCAACGTTCACTCATTGCAATGAGAGTACCGCGAGGAAATGGCCAAGTCGAAAGGATACGCCTTAAAGAAGATTTAAATTTACCGGAGCTGTTAGAAGATGAATGGGCCACTCGATTCGTCGAAGATCGAGAAGAATTACGAAGAGAAGCCAAAAAACAAATTGAGACAACACAGGAAGAGAACCGTCGGCGTCGAGGGTTTAATAAAAAGCGGAAACCAGCGAGGAGTTACCAGGTCGGGAACTTGGTGACCATTCAACGAACACAGTTTGGCCCTGGATTAAAATTAAAGGGTACATTCTTGGGGCCGTCTCGTGTAAAAAAAAAAAAAATTGAGAAAAAAGCATTATTTAGTGCAGAAAGTTGGAGAACCCGAATGACTGCAGAATACATCTACTTCAGCCGATCATATGAAATTTTGGGCTATGGAGCCCGAAGATAACAATAGTGACGACGAGCACGAGTCTATTGACGACATCTGAGGGCAGATGTCATAGCAGGATGGCCGAATGTAGAGGTAAAAATAAAGTTAGGTACCTACTCAGAAAAGTAGTGAAGCAGATCTAGGTACTTAAGAATAGAGTAGTAAAGGTTTTCAAAATTAGAATTAGGTTTTAGATTGTAAAACAAAAATTAAGCAAGTTAGTCATGTCATTGTCTTCTTAAAAAATATAAGACTTATTATCTGCCCTGTTGTTTTAATAGAATATAATACTTAAAATTTATTTTTCTACATACATTTAATATGGAACGAATTTTCATCTTTTGAAAGAGAAGGAATATTGTGGTAGGTACCTAGGTATACTATTGAAGTTTGCTTGAATTCCAAAAATTCAAAAACGTCAAATGTCATGTTGATTGTTGTGCGTTTGTTTTTAATCATATAATGCTGCCCTTCTTTCTTACACACTCAATGTCAATAGTCGAAAATGAGACAAATGGTGAACGTATGGCTGCACACCTCCAAAGGAAAAATACAATAATTTTAATAAATCTCTGAAATGAAACGCATTTTTTTACATAAGCCCCACACAGGAGGCCCTGAGGAAAATAATTTCTCTCAGGACCTATGTCATCTTAGGGGATGCTGTGTGGAGGATCTTTTTAAGGAATGGGGAGGATAATGGGTCGAGAGAGTCCGGCTGGAAAGGTCAAAAGGCCTCCCTCAACCAGTCTCTCTCGATCCGACCCGCCACGCAGCGGGTGGGCAGGCGCATCGACTGCCAAGACCCGGACATAATTCACCTCATGAAACCGGGCACCCCTGCTAAATCACCAAACGTAGCGAACCACTTGGGGTGATCTATGGCAGAGGTGTTAGTTATTCAATAAATGGTTTCCGGGGCGGCGGCACCCGTATCCGCCTTTCGAATTCCAGTCAGTAATTGTAAAAGTAAGAAAATCATAAAAATATACATCCGTACACAACGCCATCTCTGATACTGACAAAAACAAAACACGGACAGTTGCGCATTGATAATTGCTTCATTGCGTTATATTTTAACTAAAAAAACTGAATTTAATTCAACAGCTATTGATTCTGAGGCGGTACGAAGTTCGTCGGGTCAGCTAGTTAATAAATAAATACTTATTCAGCCCGAAAAAACTTTTTGGTGTGATCAATATATGAATAAATTTATCCTGCTTCGCTTTCGGTTGATATGTTGTTATATAAAAGCATTTAAAACAAGGTGTGTGCACCCTCTTTATACACACTTTATTTATGGTTTCAGTGTGTGGCACCTCTAGTGCTTGCCCATTAACATTTGGGTATTGTTAATATTGCGAGCCCTGCAATATTTTAGAATGCAACAGTTGTTGGTCCTGCACATACACTGCAAATCAGCAGATTTGAAAAGAAAGCACGCCATTCTTTTTGTAACAGCCGAGAGCTCAGGGCGGTCCTCTCGACCGCAATACGACGGATCCTCGCCATCTTGGGAGCTGACTGAAAGTCATCCTGGAGGGATGAATGGCATCGAGAATCATCCGCCTTTCCTGTTTCTGGAGGGTCTTTTGGCTGGGAGTCATTTCTCTGAAGTCCTGCCCTTCTCACGATGTGAAATTCGTTTCACAAATGAGGATTTCATCGTGCGTCATTTCAACTTAACCACGGTATCAAAATGAACTATTTAAACCTAAACAAGCCCATACCAGACAGCCTGAGTTTCAGGATGTCACTTTTTAGTTTAACATATATTTTTGGATTTCTAATACCTTCTTTTCTTTAAAAATCATTAACCTATTCCTTACGTCTGCCATGCGAGTCATTTTTGCTCAATATCGTCACATAATAATCTACCTTGTACATTGTTGCCACCTCATCCCCGGTAAATACATAATTGCCAGACTAAATTTTGTTAACAAAACAAGAAATTTTCCTTGATACGCCACTGAGTTTGTTCGAAAAGTTGTGTTTTATTTTATATCCTAAATCATTGATAACATTTTGTACAGGCCCTCACCACAGTTTCAGCGCCACGGAGTCTACAGTTCCTAAATACGGCCCTGTGCAACACTTACAGCAGCTCGTACCGTTTTAGGTACCTATTTCGTATTCATAATTCGATGTGGTTTTCCTGTTTGTGAGTCGATATTATTATATAGCATGCGTTGCTATGCCATTTAATAAAGAAATTGTTTCTCCCTGCGTGTCCTTTCCCATTTGTCCCATTCCCCTTTCGCCTCCCCTTCCTCTCCCGCGTCCCCTTCCCCTCTCGCGTTCCACTCCGCCTCCTCAACCTTCCCTCACTCCACTCCCCCTTTCGGTCGTCAGCCAAACCCCCCTCCCGAGTTCCCTCTCTCTCCTCCCCACTCCCCGCTCCCGCATTCCATACATTCAGTCCCGATACATTCAGTTTTAAAACAGCTCGCGTGCCACCTGTTGCAATTTTTTTATACAAATTTCATAATGCCAGAGCTCACCAATAGTTTTGTACAAACCTTGACCTGACAATAACGAACACAACAATAAAAGAATTATCCAATTTGGTGCAGTCGTTCGGAAGTTATGCGCGTACATACCTACATTTTGGGGATTCAATTTTATTTATAGAGATAATCTTTGGTAGGTTATCTCGTTATCTGTCATTCCGCGTGCTAATGGAGATAAGGTGTGGTTTTTGTGAAAACTAATTTCTTGGACGCCATATCAAATAATCGAATAAATACACACCATTATTTTTAAAATTTTAATAATAATCTGACAAACTAACTCAAGCAACCATCACGCCGTGCCCCGCAGGGGTAAGCTGAGATCTCGGCACACATTCCTTCCGTCATAAACATTGTATATCGTCCAATATATTGGTACCTATTCTTCTGTTTCCATATAAGTTTTTTTTTTATATGACTCCTCACAAGAGCGTACCTGTCTGTACAGTGTAAAGAAAGGGGAACTATGTCGCCTCCGGTTGGCAGCGTTGTGAGGCGGATTAAGGAGGTACCGAACAGCCGGTCATTGAAGTGAACAGGTGTTCTGGATACGTAAATGTTTTCCTAACACCCCTTTCTTCGTTTATCCGCTCTACATCGCAGCGTTTCTTTCTTTATCTTATTTATTACGCCTACAAGAGCCTACGTGGATATCCGCAAGAATTATGTTCGGCATGTAGATTGTAGAGCGAATGAACGAGGAAAAGAGTGTAAGGAGAATATATGACGCAAATGTGAATGGTAGAAGAAGTCGAGGACGCCCATAAAAGACATGGCACGACCAGGTGAAACAGACACTTGAGTCGAGCCATGTCAAGAGTTAGAATATGTATGAGACGATGTATGAATGTAAACAAGGCAAGGAATGTGTGCCAAGACCGAGTTGTTTGGCGGTGTGTCCTCCCTGCCTACTTCTGCGGGGAAACGGCGTGATGATTCGTTAGTTAGTTAGTTGTTTAAAAGAGCCTTGCATCTTTCCGAATCTCCATATATTTGCCATGGTCATAAGCGATTTACCACACATGCGCCTCAGGGATCCGAAAGGTGTGTATCGGGAAATAGGTGGGTTAGGTATATCATAAATTGGTAGGTTAGGTACATCATACATGGGTAGGTTAGGTAAATTATAAATAGGTACTTTAGATACATCATACAACGGTAAGTTAGGTCATCATCATAGATAGGTAAGTAAAGTATTAATAGGTACTTCATAATTTGGTACTTTTAGTACGTCATTAATAGGTAGGTTAGGTACATCATAAGTAGGTACTTTAGGTACATCATACCTAAATGATTACTTTCAGTGCGTCATTAATAGTAGGTACACAACTGCTAACTCTGTACAAATCGCAAGTGCGCCTCACGGTTGAATTTGGCAGCCACCTCTTGTCTGGAGCTCCAAAATACCTGAAAAATACCCTCGACTATGTGCAGAAACGGGCGGTCCGTTTAATAGATTCTCCCATCTTAACAGACGGATTGCAATCTTTAGAGCACAGGCGTCGGGTGGGAATGCTAGGTATCCTTATTAAAAATGTAACATTGTTTGTTATTTGTATTTTTGATATAAACTGCTTATGTTAACTGCGCCTGCTCTCAACACAGGAGTTCCTAGTGAGGCAGGCATAGCACATCACCAATTGTAACAGATTTAATTAATTCAAATAATAAAAAAAATTACCATTACTCTGAGATCGTTGTTAATAATAAATATAATACCAAGTTGATTAGAGGCACTCCGTGACAGAGCTGATAGCTCCCTGGCCCAGGACCAGAGATCACGGGTTCGGATCCCGGCGTGGGCAACAACAATGTTACAATATCAATAAAATATAATCATAATACGCCACTTGCGTCACACTTTTTAATTTTTTTTCCTGTTAAGGAAAATATTCTAAAACATTCCTTATTTTTTTTTTTAATCGTATTTTTGAAAACCTGGCGATTTTTTGAAAATTCAATCCGAAAAATCAGACCATTTTTTATAAACCGGAAAGACGGGACATAATTTTATAGGTGCGAAAAAACGATAATCACATAGCCGAAAATCATTTAAAAAAAAAAGAACGTTTTCCACAAGAAAGGGCACAGGAGAATAACGAGGCATACCAAAAGTATTACATCTCATAAACATTTTTTCCTTGATCCATCTTATTGATCATAAATCATTATAATGTTCAACGTATATATTATTAAAATCTATGTAATATACTTGTACTTGTAAATTATAATAATAATAAGAATATTATAAAATTTGATTTAAATTTGGAAGTGGCAAAGAAAAAGAAGAGTTAAAATCAGCCCCACTACCATTATACCTCTAAAACACCTACAGAAAGCGTAAATTGTACAGGGTTCTCTTCACAACATCTGTCAAAAATTCAAACCAAATGATAAGTTCGCAGAGAACAAACAATAAATCTAGTGAACGAATTCTAAAATTCGCCTGAAATCAAAGTGTTGCCATATTAAAAAAAAAAAATTGTGTGGAATTTTACAAAATTAATAGGAACATTTTCGGAGACGGGACATTTTCATGTAGTGACGTCACGAGCCCAAATAATCGATTTATTTTTTTAAAAATAAAAAAAACTGTACATTTCTAAAATTTTTTACTAACATTTTCGTAATCTTAGTAAAAAGATCTATCCACACGATTTTTTCCAAGTCATTATGAAATCCATGCAAGTGCCCTATTATAATAACACTTAGCGTACTTATACAATGTTCCAATCATTCCAATGTCGTAGAGACTCACAGCACACCACTAGAATAGAAACATTCACTGTGTTTTGTGACCAGATCTGAATAAGCAGATAACCCCCAACCTTTCTCTGAACCATCTCCTTCCCCACTTCATCCAGTTTCTCAACATTCCGCAATGATTAAATGATGCAATAACCCGCTGGTTCCGGGAAGATGTTTCACTAGTACGGTAATTAAAAAGAGAAATCCTGGTGAGTAGAAGGCTTGGCTAGCATTCCGACGGATCGAGCAGCAATCTAAAAGAAAAGGTTTGTTAAATTGCGAGGACCATTTGGCCGCCCCCTAAAAGTACCGCCCGGTGTCTTGCCCCTGAGACCACTCCTAGAAGAGCCACTGACAGGGGGTACGGATTTACCCCGTTGTCATGATACTACCTACTATGAAAGGTTTGGTAATGCTTTTGTTGGAAATAATACACAATACCCTAAATTTCGTTGTACGGGTATTTGTGAAGAAAAAAAAATAATAAGACTAACTTTATTTGTTGGATTATTTCAGAATACAAGCAGACAACGAATATTTTTGGTCTTCTGTGGTTTAGTAGCAAAATTTCAAAGCTATCGAAACCAGTGTTACCAACACAGCTTCTTTAAAGGTAAATTTAGCTCTTAATCGAGGACATCAGCCATAGCTCATTTTTTCATAGAATCTAGCTTTTTTTGTACAGAAGTCATCAACGAAAAATTACAATTTCAGAGTTATTTGTTTAGAAACTGGTTATTTTCTTATTGGAATATTTGTTTATATCTCGGAATATTACCCCCTTCCCTCCCCCAAGGTTATTATTGACTTGAATATATTAATCCGTATTTTATTCAAGCCATTTTTATAAGTTGAACGAGGAATGGATAATATTTTTTAATATTATTTCTGTTTAATCTTCTTGGAGGCAGTCCTGGATTTGTCAATAGGCCTTATAGGCCGCGGCCTAGGGGCGGCAGAGTTCAGGGGGCGGCGCTCGCTCGCTTTGGTAAGCCGTTCATTTTGTGTACGATTATAAACAACAACAAAAAAGTCACTGTGGATAAATAGAGTTTTCCATCCATTAACCTTTAGACGCCCAATGGTCCCGTACGCGATCGCGGATTTGTGTCGTTCAATGCCCAACGGTCCAATTCGGGACCGGCGATTGTGGTGCGAATATTTCACAAAAAATGCTTGGACAGTGGGCTACCTTTATTTGGTTAAATCGTACGGGGGTTACTTACGATCGGCGCGTATGATTCTCGCACAAGGATCGCGTAGCTTGTAAGTATCTCCGTGAACGGAGGCACTAAGTCGCCATCCGGCTGGACAATTTGTGTAACTTCTGGAGGTCACAATTTTCATCCGAAATCAATTAAAAAAAAAAGTTTTTTATAAGTATTTTTTCTATTTGAACCTCACTTCTTACAAAAAAATCGAAAATTAATATTTTTTTGAGAAATGTGAAAATTTACTACATACGATTTTTTACCATTCTTTTGAACGTTTTTTGTCATAAAAAATAGTTTAAATAAAGATGTTTTGTTAGAATTTAGGGTTCAAATAGAGCGCATTTATATAAAGAAACCATGTGCTGAGTTTGATAAAGATTGATAAAAAAACTGTACACAAATTATATTCGACAAAAGTAGTTTTAAGAAAAGTGCGTTCGAAAATAAGAATGGTAGTAAAATAGTGGTAGTTCGACTGAGGGACACTCACTCGAACGCAAATAACTTTTAAATAGCGTAGAATTTTGGTTTGAAATTTTCTGAAAATATTTTTCAATGGTTCTACCATCGATTTATGAAAAAAAAGAATTTTTTGAAGCCTCTACGCCTATTTCCCCCTTAAAGGAACCTTTAGACGCCCAAAGATCCCTCGATTATGGTGCGAATATTTCACAAAAAATGCTTGGGCAGTGGGCTACCTTTATTTGGTTACTAATCGTATTTTGGAATGCTATTTTGGAAAGACTAAATAAAATGAGTGCTCAGATTCATAGCTCATCTGTTGATTTACTGATGGTATCTGATTTTTGTGGATTTCTTCTCGAGTTTATTATACCAGAGCAAGAAAACTTTTATTATTTCGAAGAAAGTGCAATTGAAATGAGCGCACTTTAGCAATGTGAGGGTGACATTCAGAGTAAGATGATCCTAAAAGAAAAAAACTTTATAGACGAAACATCAAATGTGGGTATAAGCGCTCTTGAGGTGATTTTTCACAAAAACGGCGCTCTATAAATTGTCCAATTATTATTATTATTATTGAAACAATTCCTAACTGAGATCTGAATTAGAGAAAAGGCATATGCGAAGGCATAAGGCACTTCAAAGAAAAAAAATGGGTGAACTTTCAACAGAGTCTCAGAAAAAGCTCAGTCTCTTGTGCAATGATTTAGAAGACGATTTAGTTCAGGAATGGGTACACTTTCAAGGTCACGTTTCCTCTAATAAGACGGCAGAGAAACCTGAATCTACATCATTACTGAATCTTTGGAAATTTTTTGAGGAAACCATCTCTGGGCAACGTTTACCCAAACTTAGATATAGCTTTCCGCGTCGCACTTTGCACTCCGGCCACAATTTTTTTTACATGAGCTCCACACAGAAGGCTCTGAGGAAAATAATTTCCCTCAGGGCCTATGTCATGGTGGGAGGATGCTGTGTGGGGTTTTTTTTAGGGAAAGGAAGGAGAGGAGAGTTCTGGGAAGGAAAAGGGTTTAAAGGGTGGGTAGGAATCTGGGGTTCAGTGTATCCTGGTCATCCAAGACCTGGACAAACCTCACCCCATAAACCCGGGCACCCCTGCTAAATCACCAAACGTAGCGAACCATTTGGGGTGACCTATGGCAGAGGTGTTGGTTATCCAATAAAGGTTCCCGGGGCGGCGGTACCCATTCCCGCCTCCCAAATTGTAGTTGTTTTTGTTCTGGAGAAAGGAGTTTTTCCCGTTTAAAGCGAGCGAAGAAAGGAGGAGGTTCTCAATTCGACTGTATTTTTTTTTTTACGAATAATGCATTCTTTATTTCATTTTTGAATACCTACTTAACTTATATTTGAATATTTATTTTTAAAATTGTGCGTCACCTAATAAAAGCTACATGTGAGTGATCATAGTAGGTGGCAACTTCTAAGAATGGGGGGGGCGGCGCAAATGAAGTGGCCTATACTGATGAAAAGTGTAAATACGGCCCTGCTTGGAGGTAAAATAGATAATTAAAGTGTTTTCCAGTTGATAGCAACAAGTACATTCTTTGATTGATAACATTTATAATAGATTCGCACAGTTTGTTATCTCAGTACATAATTTATAAATACATTCTTCGTGTCACTTGCCGTTGATTCCGGGATGTTTTTGTGTCAGAAATAATTTTATTTATATTTAAAACACGTGATTTACTTAGACATTCACATACAGTCAGTAGCGGCCGCTGCCCTGAAAACGTGGTGGTTCACTGATAATCCGTAAATATGAGATAACGATTACTAAGCAACATTAGGTAAAATGATCCCACTAATCTTATTTAGAGAGAAGATCTATTTTAAGCTGTTTTCGAAGTGAGAAAACTTCTACATATCGCCTTTTAATTAATTTTTTAATTTTTCGGTACTAAGAAAATAAAAACACAAAACTATTTTTTCGTAAATAAATCTTAAATTTCAACCCAAAAAAACTTTTTTTTTTACATGAAAGTAAGTAGTGTAAGAAGAATATACTACGCAAATGTGAATGGTAGAAGAAGTCAGGGACGCCCGAGGAAGACATGGCACGAGCAAGTGAATAAGATACTTGAGTCGGGCCATGTCGAAAGTCGGAATAATAGAAGAGAATGTATGAGACGATGTATGAATGTGAGTGAGGCAAAGAGTGTGTGCCAAGACCGAGTTATTTGGCGGTCCGTCCTCTTTGCCTATCCCTGTGGGAAAACGGCGTGATGGTTGGTTAGTTAGTTTTATATTTCATTTTAAACAGGATACAAACAGTATTTATAAACAATGTATAAACAGCACGAGGGCAAAATTGTCAAAGTTACCTATGAAAAAATTGTATTCCTTAATGATCAGCGTTTTATAATTTAAAACACCAATAAATAAAAAAAGCAAATATATGTAAAATTTAGGTATTTACTGTACCTTTTGATTAAAAAAAGAATTATTCAATTTGGTTAAGTATTTTTGCCTTAAATCCAAATTTAAGTTTGTATGATAAAGGCCGCTGGGTGGCACACCAATATAACTTAATTTTTCATACATATGGCCGGCGTTGCGAGCTGGCGATGTTTGGGATATTCGATACAAAAACATAATTCGTTCCGCTTGCAATGGGCCTGCACACCGCACAGGGTACTTCGCGCGGAACTTTGAGAATTTGCTCTCCCTGATTCATATTATATTATGCATTATATTGGTAGGTGATATTTTTAATGAAATTCATAGATTTTATATTTTTCGGTAAGATATTATAAAGTAATTTTAGACGATATAATTTACCAGTGCTGCACACAAACACACTGTTCAACCAGCCGCCCTTGGTCGCAACTGGGACTCGAACCCAGAACCTCTCGTCTAACTGGGACGTGCGCATTTACCAATTACGCCATTGACACCTTCTATTAAACCGTCATATTAATCTCTACATTTTATAGTCCTCCGCGTCGTCTGTCTGTCTTTCTGTTCGCGATAAACTCAAAAATTATTGAACGGATTTTCATGCGGTTTTCACCAAAAGATAGAGTGATTTTATAGAGATTAGATTAGATTAGATTAGGTATATAATTTGTTAAAGTTATGTGTAAATTGGTTGAAAAATAACAATACTTGTTAGAATCGTCGGAAAAAGTCTAGCCGCCTGGTAGCTTTCATCGAAAACACTGCCTAATTCCTTTGAGATATAGCAAAACAATGCTATATCTCAATATTATTACTTATAGGTAACTACCCTTTTTATTGGAAACAATCATTCTAAGAATTGGTTTGTAACTTGGATAGCGTCTCGGATATATGTATCCGATTTTATTTTATATGAAACTATTGACTTTTTATGAAAGTCTAAATGAATATTCTATTTTTATAAGAAAAACTTTCTTTTTATAACTTTTAAAAGCTATTCCCATCAATTTAATAAATCATTGAAGAAGAAGACAACAATAATAATATAAAAGAAAATATGAAAGAGAACAAGACACAGAAAAAGATAATGGTCGGGACTCGAACCCAACCAGTTGCGACCATTATCTTTTTCTGTTTTTCTGTGTCTTGTTCTCTTTCGTATTTTCTTTTAGATTATTATCGTTATCTTCTTCTTCAAGGATATATATTCTAATCAAATCCTTGTACTATTGTATCGCCCATTTTTAAATTCTGTTTTTGATTTCCTGTATTATAATTACATTATCGGATGATGCGGTGCTGATTTCTAACACTATGGAAGATCTACAGTCTCTCGTGTCTAGGATGAACCAAGTATGTATGAAGAATGAGTTAATGATGAATGTAAGTAAGTCTAAAGTCATTGTGTTTGAAAGAGAGAGTACGAGAACAGTGTGCGATATAGTTGTGAATGATGAATACTTGGAGCAGGTGGATGAGTTTGTTTATTTGGAAAGTATAATTACCAGAGATAGGAAGGCTGATAGAAATATCGAAAGAAGGGTGAATGCCGGTAACTCCATTAATGGAGGACTAAACGTCATTGGCACCAATAAAAAACTGTCCAAAGGCGCGAAACTAGCCGTCCATAATGGAGTATTGGTACCTACCCTGATGTATTGCAGTGAGGCATGGAACTGGCAGAGGATGGATAAAAGTAAACTGAATGCCGTAGAAATGAGATCCCTGAGGCGTGTGTGTGGTAAAACCATGTATGATAGTGTGAGAAGTGTCGAGATCCGCAAAGAATGCAAGGCCGATGCTAGCGTAATGAGTAAGATCAAGAAAGGAACGCTCCGATGTAGAGCGAATGCACGAGGAATGAATGTAAGGAGAATATATGACGCAAATGTGAATGGTAGAAGAAGTCGGAGAAGCCCTAAAAAGACACGGCACGACCAAGTGAATTAGATTCTTGAGTCGGGCCATGTCAAGAGTCAGAATAATAGAAGAGCATGTATGAGACGACGTAAGAATGTGAACGAGGCTAGAAGTGTGCGCCAAGACCGAATTTTTTAGCCGTCCGTCCTCTCTGCCTACCCCTGCCGAAAAAACCGCGTGATGGTTAATTAGTTAGTTAATAATTAAAATATATACAAGGGTTAAATAAAAGCATTTCCAATAACATGTGTTCCCAATAATGTCCTCTGCAAACTGTATCTAAATGTCTCTAATAAACAATAAACAGTGTTAATCTCTAGTGACCTCCCAGCGAAGCTGCTCCTCTTTATTTTATACATTTTAATGCAGAATCACATTCATTGGTCAAATCTATTGTACATATAGTTGTGTATTAGTGACCGTCAAACGGTGCTATACAAATTATCCAAATATCAACATTTTTATACTTGCCTTTATACCTTTCCGACATAGTCACAGCGGCCCTCGGCTTGTAGAGCTTGGAGAGCCCTGCTCTGGAGGGAAGCTGCCATCCTTACAGCAGGGAGATGGACAAGAGGAAGTTTATGAAGTACTTGCCTGATCAGATCTGATTCTGATAGACATTAACTACGACGCCTGATATAAAATAACCCGCAAATATATCAACTTCGTGTCCACGACAACAATTTGTTTTGCTTTTCTACTGACGTTAGCAATTTTGTTAGGGACAGAAAATGTATAATAAATATAATTTATTTATTGCCGCCATAGACATCCAAATTCAATAGACCAGAAGATACAGGTGAGGGGTAATACCAAACTATGGGAGGCGAAGAGGGGAAAGATGACTGTGATTCGTTAAAAAACCAATCTGACAGTATATAGGCATCTCGCATTATCACCGTTTAGTTCTTAAAAGCAAAATCTGCTTTTGAAAGAATATACCTTTTTACATGGGAGCGCGAATTGCTTGCCACGTTAATAACATATTTGCGAAGGCCAAATGCTCGCCCCGAAAAGGTTCGCCCCTATTCACATAGCAATATTTTGTTGACGTATTTAGTTAAGATACTTTAAAAATGTTTCATAATTTACTTACCCCTGTAACCAGCGACAAGCTCACTGGAGAAACGCCCACATTCGCTATGTTCACATATTATAAGTTAATGTATAGCGCAAGCTCTCATATTATTTTGCTGTGTTATTTGGTAAAATGTATGGATAGCTGAGCGCTGTTCAGGACAAGAATGATGACGTCACATTTTTTAGATTCAAGCGAGGTTCTCGTAAGCTCAGCTGGTTCCAAGGAGGAGCTCCAGCCGGCTCCATGGGGAGGGGGAAATAATACGTTTTTATCACTTAGGGCAGGTCCAGATATATTCATATTATGTCCGTGATTGCCGCCATTGACTGATCTAATTAATATCTTTACTTAGTATAAAATGAAGTCGCTCAAGCTGTCTGTGCGCTAAGATCTTTTAAACTACGCAACGGATTTGCATGCGGTTTTCACCAATAAATAGAGTGATTCAAGACAAAGGTTTATATGTACAATACACGCATATTATCGTATAGAAAAGTCGAGAAATTCAAAGATGCAATTCAGGCAGCGGGCAGCTGATATGTATGCACATAAACAGATGGCGTTGGTTATAATGGTTGGGTAAGCCACAGCAACGTGTGGCCGGGTCTGCTAGTGTTTACATAAAATAATTCACGGCCATCTTGATACTTCATTGTGTCTTAGCAACAATTCCCTTTGTTTCAGACACCATAATATGTTTCACCTGAATACTTTTAAAAACAATAGGTACCTATCGCATATTTTATCTCTCTGACCCAAATGTGTCGACTGTATAATAAGATAAAGTGTGCTGAAGTAGATATTTTTGTCGATAATAATTTATATAGATTTAAAAAAATGCTCTGCGATTGCTGAAAAATATGTGCTAATTTATTATGTATCTATAATTTGTGTCTCTTTTCTTGCCTCTCTTTGATTGTTATTTGAATAAACTTTGAATTTTCATAATTTTCTATTTCTAACTGTTTTTTGTTTATTTTATCTAATTTTTATTTTAACTGTTCCAAAATAATCATTGTATTTTGCTAATTAATTGTATACTTGGCTAATTGATTGTGTATAAATTTGTAGATAGTCTTAGCTAGGACTCACACCTCTCCAAATAATATGTAAAATGATTTGAAGGTTTTGGTGAGAACTAAAATAATTAGTTGGAAGAATTATCCATAGATGTCAGTAGATGCAAATTTCCATTCGGCCAGGGAGGCAACGTTATAAAAACCTCGTTTTTAGGTTTTTAACTCTCTTCTCTTCGCTATAGCTTCCTAACAAGTAAACATAAACTCCTTGGTCTGTTTTGGGTAGTTTGGATCTCCTGATATTCACAATGTAATTGGGAATAGAGCAAATAAAATTACGAGTCCTTTTAAAGTTTCCTGAAGATGCGTTATTATTTACAAGTTCCTTCCTCCAAAATTTTACAGATTGTATATAAATTTTTACTTTGTCTTATTTGTATAATTAACTGAGTTTTTATAACTAGGTTATTCTCACATGTATGTGAACAATCTGTAAAAACCCAGTACCTATAAATAAATAAATATATAAATTAATTAATATTTATAATTTCATTTATCACTTACCATTATATACCTACATCCTATTTTAATGAAGCTTTCTATTGGGAATGAATTTTTAAAATCAGTTTTTAGGTTTAAGCGTGAAAGCGTAACAAACACACGCACTTTCGCATTTATAATATATTGGTACCTATAGATGTCAACGACAAACTTATTATCTATGCGAAAAATATGTTTTGCAACTAATTTCTCAGTAGCGTTATCTGTTATGTTTAAAAATACCCAATCATGACCGCAGACTTGTGCTTTTTAAAATATCAACTTTTTCAAAGTCATTGCTTCATTTTAGTTTAATGTTACCTCTAGGTTATTGATGTAGTTAAAATAATTTGTAAACAAAACTTAATATTCCAAAAAAATTATTTTAATTTCTCCACATTCATTATTTCATGTAAATATTACATGAATATATAATCCCTCATGGCTTATGTCATCTTTGGAGATGTTGCAAGGGAGGATCTTTTTAGGGAAATGACAGAGAGGAAGTTCTGGGAAGGAAAAGGGATGTAATTCAATTTGGGAGGCGGGAATGGGTACCGCCGCCCCGGGAACCTTTATTGGATAACCAACACCTCTGCCATAGGTCACCCCAAGTGGTTCGCTACGTTTGGTGATTTAGCAGAGATGCCCGGGTTCATGGGGTGAGGTTTGTCTAGGTCTTGGAGGCGGATGACCAAGACACACTGAACCCCAGATTCCTACCCACCCCTTAAACCCTTTTCCTTCCCAGAACTCTCCTCTCCTTCATTTCCTTAAAAAAAACCCTCCACACAGCATCCCCAAAGATGACATAGGCCCTGAGGGAAATTGTTTTCCTCAGGGCCTCCTGTGTGGAGCTCATATAAAAAAAAAATGTAAGGGGTGGGTAGGAATCTGAGTGTCAATGTGTCCAGGAGTGATTGACGTCTGAATCCATCCCTCTCACTGCGGTGCAAGGCGAGAGATCGAGAGGTCTAGATTTGGTCTACCTCAACCAGTCTCTCCCGATCCGCCCCGCCACGCAGTAGGTTGGTTAACGCATTCGCCGCCAAGACCTAGAGAAACCTCACCTCATGAAACCGGGCATTCCTGACATGGGTATGGGTACCGTCGCCCCGGGAACCGTTTATTGAACAATCAACACCCTGCCATAATAATTATTTATTTTTGGGGTATTATTCTGTATTGCGCTACCTCCTTCTTTAACCACCGTTTCGGACAGCGTTACAGTGTCCAACATCAGGGCAGATGTGAACTGATGCTGACGAAGCCACTGTAAGGCTGTTCAAAACTTTGGCTAAATAAGGAGGTAGCGCAACACGGCAAAACACCCCAAAAATAAATAACGATAATACTTTTGGCAGTGAAAATTTAAAATCAGATCCCACCCTCGCCACAACCTGAACCTAAAAGTTCGCTACGTTTGATGATTTAGCAGGGGTGCCAGGGTTCATGTGATGAGGTTTTTCCAGGTCTTGGCGGCCGATGCATCTGCCCACCTGCTGCGTGGGGGGCCGGATCGAGAGAAACTGGTTGAAGGAGGTCTTTTGACTTCTCCAGCCGGAATGCCCCCACCCATCGCCTTGCACTGCAGTGGGAGGGATGGATTCATACGTCCGTCACCCCTGGACACACTGACCTCCAGATTCCTACCCACCTCTCATACCTATTTCCTTTCCAGAACTTACTCTCTTTTCTTTCCTTAAAATATCCACTACACAGCATCCCCTACGATGACATGAGCCCTGAGTGAAATTATTTTCTTTTGTGCCGCCTGTGTGGAGCTAATGTAAAAAAAAAGAAATAAATAAAATACTGAAACTATCTGCCCATACAGAGGGATTTTCTGTTCCCTAAAATAGTTCTTCTGTTATATATGTTGGGTGGGCAGGAATCTGGGGGTAAGTATTTCCAGTAATTCCTTTCTTCCATTACATGGATCTCTTCAAGACATGCATTCGCTTTTTCCTCTCCTCAAAAAGACCCTCCACACACAGTGGCGTAGCGTGGGGGGGGCGGGGGGGGCGGCCCGCCCCGGGCGGCACTTTTAAGGGGGGCGGCAAATTTTCACAATAAATAATAACATTATCTTGGAAAAATTTAAACCAGTTCAAATCATTATTTGAACATGTTCTACGATCCTTTCGTTTACGAATCCAACTCTTTTTTTAAATTCATTAAACATATCAATAGGTAACTATATTTTTTTAAGCTGCAAATTTCGCAATTCGTAGGAAAAACGTACGCATAATATTATGAGAGTAATACTAATTAAAGCTGATAGACTCGCAAACAGATTCACTCTTAATTAAAATCAGAATTGTGTTGAGAATGTATTAACGACTGAATTTCAGTTGTGTATTCATCTGCTGATATATTTCGAAAGAGACCATTATTTTATTCGAAGTGCAGTTATAAAATTCTAGTTGTGGATTATGTATGTGCTGCCAGAATCAAAGAGAAACCATATTCATTTTCTGAGTGTAGTTTTAATTCGGCAAATACAAATTTAATTTTACCCGTCTTATCACAGGAGACGCAACTTATTGAAGTAATTAATTTGAAAATAAAATTGTGAAATTATGTCCCACACATTTAATTTTAAATAAATTTGTTATTGCGATAAAAAGTTAAGATACAGTTTTATAATATTTTTTTAAGAAAAGGAATCTGTATTTAAAATTTTAAGTTTATTCTATTTTAGGTACTTTAATTCGAATATTCGCTGGGGTGTATTTTTGAGCCAATTCACATTTCCAATATGAAAATTTTAGTGTTTAGAAATAATAATGTTCTAATAAGCACGTCGAAAAAATTACTTTATCTAGATTTTAGAATAGTTTTGTTTTAATAAAAAGGAACACTGCATGGGAAGAACCGGAAATTTTGTGCAGAAACATTGACAGGCAAAAGTTTATAGATATTTTTTCCTTTTTATTCGAAGGGTTAAACCAGTTTTCATTATATAAACTTCCATTTGAGAATTCATCTGCAGACACAATTCAAAGGAAAACATTATCTTATTCGAAGTTCAGTTATTAAATTCTAGTTGGAGACTCTGTATGTGCTGCCAGAATCAAAGAAAAACCATATTCGTGTTCTGAGTGTACTTTTAATTCACCGCATATAGACTTAATTCAAACCAACTTTGTATTGAGAATGTAAATTTCCAGTTGTGGATTCATGTGTTGACACATTTCGAAGAAAAACATCCTCTTATTCTAAGTTCAGTTATAATATTCTATTTACAGACTATGTATGTGCTGCCAGAATCAAAGAAAAACCATTTTCATGTTCTGAGTGTAGTTTTAATTCACCGCATTCAAACTGGTTTTGTGTTCAGAATACAACGATAAATTAAATAACGAGTTGCAGATTCATCCTGCATCGAGTGAAGCTTTACATTTGAATTACATAATGCTGTAAAATTCTGAAAAATTGATTGTTGCGTGTGTAACTATTGTTTGGAGACTCTAAGGCAGTATCAATCAATCAACTTTGGAGTAGAATTAAAACACATGATTTTCATTGAAAGAATCCTCGTCAAATGTAAAATCCGGCTTGTGTATAAATAGATCGTAATAAAAAATAGGATTTCCATATACAACCCCCCCCCCCACCGCTTAAAGTACCCAAATAAAAGGGCGGCGAAATTTTCCTCCACCCCGATGTTCTGAGTGTAGGTTTAATTCACCACAAACATATTTAATTAAAACCAGTTTTGTATTCAGAATGTAAATGCCAGCAGAATCAAAGAAAAACCCTTTTCATATTTTGAGTGTAGTTTTAATTAACCGCGTACAGATTTAATTAAAACCAGTTTTATGTTCAGAATGTAATTGCCCGCAGAATTAAAGAAAAACCATTTTCAAGTTCTGAGTGTAGCTTTAATTCACCACATACAGATGTAATTAAAACCAGTATTGTGTCCAGAATAAAAGTGCGGCTAGAATCAAATAAAAACCATTTTTATGTTCTGAGTGTAGTTTTGATAAACCGCATATTTATTTTAATTTAAACCAGTTTTGTGTTATCAATATATCAATAAGTTGCCAATTCATCGTGTACCGAGTGAAGCTTTGCATTTGAGTTGCATTCCATACGTTTGCATGATGAAGATGTGAAATAATTCTATTACAGGCATACCATTCTCGATTTTTGAGAGCAGTTATATAAAAATTTGTAGTAGAATTTATAAGCATGATTTTATTGGAAGAGTACTCGGCACATAGGATTATAAAAATCAGCAAAAAAATAGGATATTTACCCCCCCCCCCCCCCGGTCAGCGCTTGAAAATCTGCGGAAAAAGTACCTGTAGAAGTTAGGGGGGGGGGCGGCAAAATTTTCCTCCGCCCCGGGCGGCCGATACCCACGCTACGCCACTGTCCACACAGCATCCCCAGATATGACACACAAATTAATTTATTCTCTCATTCATTCATTCATCGTTTCATTCATTCATTCATTAACTGTCTCATTCATTCATCCATTCATTAACTGTCTTTTTTTTTTTTACATGAGCTCCACACAGGAGGCCCTGAGGAAAATAATTTCCCTCAGGGCCTATGTCATCTTTGGGGATGCTGTGTGGAGGGTTTTTTTAAGGAGAGGAGAGTTCTGGGAAGGAGAGGAGAGTTCTGGGAAGGAAAAGGGTTTCAGGGGTGGGTAGGAATCTAGGGTTCAGTATGTCCTGGTCATCCGCCTCCAAGACCTAGACAAACCTCACCCCATGAACCCGGGCACCCCTGCTAAATCACCAAACGTAGCGAACCACTTGGGGTGACCTATGGCAGAGGTGTTGGTTATCCAATAAAGGTTCCCGGGGCGGCGGTACCCATTCCCGCCTCCCAAATTGAAAATTGTCTCATTCATTCATTCATTAACTGTCTCATTCATTCATTCATTCATTAACTGTCTCATTCATTCATTCGTTCATGAACTGTCTCATTCATTCATTCGTTCATTAACTGTCTCATTCATTCATTCGTTCATTAACTGTCTCATTCATTCATTCGTTCATTAACTGTCTCATTCATTAATTAATTCATCATTTCATTTATTCATTACACATCCTTACACATCAATCTGTCTCATACCGAGGGACGAATTACATTTAGGAAGATAAATATTCCAGTTTTATAAGAAAAACTCTCTTTTTATAACTTTTAAAAGTAATTCCCGTCAATTTAATATATCATTGAAGAAGAGGATTACAATAACAATAGTAATCTAAATGAAAATATGAAAGGAAAAAGACACAGGAAAACAGAAAAAGATAATGGTCGCAACTGGGACTCGAACCCAGAACCTCTCGTCTAACCGGGATGTGCGCGTTTACCAATTCAGCCATTGCCACCTTCTGTCAAACTCAAATGTCTCTGTTTCAAATTTAAGAATAAGCAATATTATCTTCAATATATTTTTTTCCATATTATAGGAAACTACCATTTTTACTGGAAACAATCATTATAAGAATTGGTTTGCCACCTGGTTAGCGTCACGCATAAATATATCCAATTTTATTTTATATGAAACTATTGACTTTTATAAAAGTCTAAACGAATATTCAATTTTTTAAAAGAAAAACTTTCTTTTTATAACTTTTGAAGGTAATTCCCATCAATGTAATATATCATTGAAGAAAAAGATAACAATAATAATTTAAATGAAAATAATAATAATTTTAAATACATGTAGGATTACAAAAGATTTTTTAAATATTTATATTGAGGGATCAGTAGGATTTATAGGTTCAAATAGAAATGCCACAGAGCCGAACCCTCTGATATGAAAATATCTGGAGTCGGTGAATTATATTCCCATTTGGTCTCTAGTAGGTTGACATGTTGTTCTTGTATTGTTTTGTATTTATAATACTTATAGTGCAATTGCATAGCGTGGATTCACTAGATGATCATTTGGGGAAGTGTATGAAAGGGTTTAGTTTTTCCTTCTTTTTTTTTTTTTTTTTTTTTTTGTGGGGGAAAATTTAACCCGGACATTTAAATCTGGTGCGTTAATAAAAATGGCCGGGACTCGAACCCAACCAGTTGCGACCATTATCTTTTTCTGTGTCTCGTTCTCTTTTATATTTTCTTTTAGATTATTATCGTTATCTTCTAACTTCAATGATATAAATTCTAATCAAATCCTTGTACTGTTGTACCGCCCATTTTATAATTTTATTTTTGATTTCCTACATTATAATTACATTATCAAATGGAAGATCTACAGTCTCTCGTGTCTAGGATGAACCAAGTATGTATGAAGAATGAGTTAATGATGAATGTAAGTAAGTCTAAAGTCATGATGTTTGAAAGAGAGAGTACAAAAACAGTGTGCAATATAGTTGTGAATGACGAATACTTTGAGCAGGTGGATAAGTTTGTTTATTTTGGAAGTATGTTTACCAGAGATTGGAAGGCTGATAGAAATATCGAAAGAAGGGTGAATGCAGGAAACTCCATTAATGGAGGACTGAACGCTATTGGCACCAACAAAAAACTGTCCAAAGACGCAAAACTAGCCGTCCGTAATGGAGTATTGGTACCTACCCTGATGTATAGCAGTGAGGCACGGAACTGGCAGAGGAGGGATGAAAGTAGACTGAATGCCGTAGAAATGAGATCCCTGAGGCGTGTGTGTGGTAAAACCATGTATGATCCTGTGAGAACTGCGGCGATCCGCAAATAATGCCAGGCAGATGTAAGCGTAATGAGTAAAATCGAAAGAACGAGGAAAGGAGTGTAAGGAGAATATATGACGCAAATTTGAATGGTAGAGGAAGTCGGGGACGCCCGAGAAAGACATGGAATGACCAAGTGAATGATTCTTGAGTCGGATCATGTCAAGAGTCAGAATAATAGAAGAACATGTATGAGACGATGTATGAATGTGAACGAGGCAAGAAGTGTGTGCCAGGACCGAATTTTTTGGCCGTCCGTCCTCTCTGCCTACCCCTGCGGAAAAAACCGCGTGATGGTTAATTAGTTAGTTAATTTTTAATTAAAATATATGCAAGGGCATTTCCAGTAACATGTGTTCTCAATTATGTCCTCTGCAAACTGGATCTAAATGTCTCTAATAAACAATAAACAGTGTTAAGAGCGTTTAACCAGCCAGCGGACGAAAATCCACATTTCTTCGAAAGTTGTTCTTACGATCGTGCAGGGCGGTTACAATGAGAAAGATTAATTATTCTCCGTAACAGCTTTTTAAAATTATAACTCAATATCGAATTTATTTCAACCCAAATTAGCTTTAATTTATACCTTCATCCAAAAATGTTAAAAGGCGTGATGATAAAACTATTAAAATAGTGTACTTTTTGTAGTAATTTTTTGATTATAAGTATTTATCATTTTTCAATAATGTCTAAATTTAATAAGAATGTTAAAAAAATCTAAAATATATTAGTTTGTAAGTGCGCAAGTAAATACACAAATGGACCAATTTTCGTCAAGAAAATACGTACGTACATATTTTTTAAAGATTTTATTGAAACTAAAATTAAAATTCTAATACATACGTTTGCTAGATAATGTATTGATTTATTTTACTGGATGATTATATTATTTGAAATGGGTGTGGTATAATACAAAAACTTTTTTGAAAATTTAACATATCTGCCAACAACGTATGGAATAACCTTATCAAAATAAAAATTTAAAAAAATTCTCAAAATTTATTACCTACGATTGCTAGATAAAAGAACAATCTTTCGAAATCCATTTATAATTTTTTGTGGAAAAGAGTCAATACGTCTAAAACCTTTTTTGAAAATGACGTATTTCCGGTTTTCTCTGGTAATGCTCTCTTAATCTCTAGTGACCTCCCAGGGAAGTATGCTCCTCTTTATTTTAAACATTTTAATGCAGCAACACATTCATTGGTCAAATGCATTGTACATATAGTTTTGTATTAGTGATCGACGAACCAGTGGATGCAATCTTGATGATTTATCATAAAACGGTGCTATACAAATCATCCAAATATTAAAAATATTATACTTGCCTTTATACCTTTCCGACATAGTCATAGCGGCCCTCGGGTTGTAGAGCTTGGAGAACCCTGCTCTGGAGGAAAGCTGCCATCCTTACAGCAGGGAGATTGACAAGAGGAAGGTTGAGAAGTACTTGCCTGATCAGATATGCTCGTTTCAAGCAATATTTCAATTCTGAATAGTTGTCTCTCACTAGGGCGATACTGAAAGTATCTACCAATTCAGAACGTTGAGTAAATACACAACATATAGAGAAATAACCCATGTAAAATAATAGTATTGAATCTGTCCACTCCGGGATTTGAAGCCGTGATCTCTGGTCCTGGGCCAAGGAGCTAAAGTCTCTGCCACGGGAGTGCCTCAAATCAACTTGCTTTTATTTTATTGAGGTAGGCCTAACTACAATCTCAGAAGAAACAAAATTTTAAAAAAATATTTTCTTTTTCCAAATCCTTAACCAGAGCTAGAGGGAGTGGTGACGTCACAGTTGATCCCTGACAATTGTCCCCCCGAAACGACATTTATTATAAACTTATTGTTTTTGTGCATTATTTACTAATTCCAAAGCTTTGATCGATCTCAAAAATGCATTTAAAATAATAAGTTGGTATGGATATCAAACGAATTTATTTAGAGTGTCAATATTTTATACTTCCTACTCTGCTCTGGTATATACAGTATATAGACAAGTAGTTTTATACTTGATGCTTTTGAATGAAAATATGTTTTATACTTTTGTTATTTAGTGTACATCCTCTCTGCACACCCCTTCGATGATATTTAGTTATATATTACCTATGTAAGTAGGCATTGTGTATTTTCTCTAAACCGACTGCATATTGTACATAAGTATGTCGGGAGGACAACTGTGAGGGGATCAACTGTAATGGAAGCAGAGGGAGTCATTAGTAATAAGGCAATCTTTTAGTTGAAAAATACAATTTATTGAAATGTATAGTAATTTAGTCAATCAATACATAATGTACATTGGGGAACTATTTCCTTTTAGAGGTTACACAGATAATATTACATTGATAAACAGTCATTCAAATTTCCCGATACATAAGAGCAGGAAAGGCAAAAAAAATACCAATTAAGGATACCGCCGCCCTGGCAACCATTTATTGGTTAACGAACACCGCTGTCATAGGTCACCCCAAGTGATTCGCTACGTTTGACTTGTTACTTAACAGGTGTTCATGAGGAGGTTTATCTAGGTCTTTATGGTGAATGTGTTTACCCACCAACTGCATGGCGGGCCGGATCTGGACAAAATGAATGAGAGAGACCATTTGACCTCTCCAGAAGAACTCTCTGGACCCATCCCCTTGCCCCACAGTGAGATAGATGGATTCATACATCCATCATTCCTGTACACACTGACCCCCAGATTCCTACCATAAATCTCATACTTTTTGCTTTGTTCTCCTTTATTTCACTATAAATATCATCCACACAGCATCCTCAAAGATGACAGAGGCCATGAGAGAATGGTTTTTCTCAAGGCCTCCTGTGTGGAGGTATTGCAAAAAGAAAATTAGAGATGTTTTAAAAATGTTTTTCCAAAATAAATATCTGTCTGGCGTTTATTTAATTTATATATTAGTTTTTAAATACCTAAATCAAAAAACAAAACAAATATTACGGAAATACCAACATAAAGTAAGTATAATAAATACACAAAATAGACAAAGTATTGGTACATGCCGTAAATAGCAAAAGTCTAACATTAAAAATAAAGTAAGTTATTTAGTAAATATCAATTTAAATTAAACATCAATTGCAAAAATCAAACATTAAAAGACACAGTAAGGTATTTAGAAAATATCGAATTAAAAGTAAGTACAACAAATACAAAGAAGAGAAAAAAGTATTGGCGCCTGTCTACAGTAAATAGTATAGCAAAGCCAAACATTAAAAGACAAAGTATGGCATTTAGAAAATATCACTTTAAAAGGAAATGACAGATTATAATTTATAATAATATTAGCGAAACAAAATGTTATAAAATTCAGATTTAAATTTTACTTTAAAATTTTTAACAGAACTGAATTTATTTCCAAGTCTTTGTAGCCTTTGTACTGGGGAAAGAATTAAATACTTTGTTTTGGACGAACAAACAAAGAACAAACTCTGAAATTCTCGTGTTACGACAAATGATATTACGACAAAGTATGTAAATAATTCATTATTGAACAGATCTTTAGCTAAAAGTACTTATATAATTAATAGAATTATTATAAAAACATGTTTCATTTTGATGGATTAAATTTTCATTCAATAAACACATTATTTAGATATAAAATCAAACAAAATAACAAAAATTGTAATAATGCAATGAAAAAAAATATTTTCTTAATCACCAAAGGAAGTATGCTACTTAATACAGTGATAATATTATGAAGCAGTCCAAGTAATTAAACTTATTTCACCCAATAGTACCTACTTACTCAGTTAAAATAATTTGTTATCATAAAACATGATCATTTTTATTAATTGCAAAACATCTAAACTATAAAACAATGAATGAATGTTTGGTTTAAATCTGGGACAGACCACATGTAGATGAGTGCATCAATAGACAATATCAAAAATTTTAATTTATTAAACTTAAATAATGTCAAAAGCAAAACTAGTCAGTTAATGAAAAAATCGCAAAATATGCTCCAAAAATTATTATAAACACGTTTTTTCAGTTATTTTACAAGTTAAACATGTGAAAAAACTCACAGTATTTCTTTAAATGTTATTTTAGATATTCCTCACGAGATTTTTGATCTAATTTAAGCGAGTCATGTTTTATTAAACATTTTCACCATTTTCACTTAAATATTATCTTTTTTAATATTAGCGCGCTCTCTCTAACATTAGTATTTACATATATCTCTCCATCTTCTTCTTTTTGAGCAGGACTAAAACAGGAAACAGTTATAAATGCAAAAAATTAACATAAATATAAAATCTTCCAATATCCCCAAAATCACAGTTAATATTATGGATTAATAAAATAGTATAAACTTATTGTTAACAGTAATTAGTGGGGTAATGACTACAACTAGGTAACTCTGAAATCAGCGTTTTAGAGTTACCCACTAAAAGCATAACTCTATTTCCTCGTCTATGAATGCTACAAACAGAAAAGTCGTAACGCATTGGAATCATCTACTTATTTGAACATGTTTTGTAGTGAGTATCTCCAAACAACGGTATCGTTTCATTCTATAAATAGGTAACTCTAGTTACCACAAGTGTTTTTCCATGTTTCAATTAGGCAACTAGACTTAGCTAGTTGTAGCACTAAAATTAGTGGAATTACTGAAGTTGCATTTTTGCATATTGTACCATTTTTTGTAAATAAATACATTCAAAAATTATTAGCAAATTTTCTTATGTATTTCCAAAATATGCATATTACAGTTCCCAACACAACAATCTACGATTTAACAATACTTATCAGTATAAATATACAACAGTTGATTTATCAGATTGATTACCATCTTATTATTCTATTTCACAACAAAGCTGATTTCATAGTTATCTAGTTGTAGTAATTACCCCACGAGTTTATAATCTAGTTATAAATAGTTGACACATACAACCTTTGAGATTTGCTATGTTCAAATTATTGTTGTTAAATACATACATCCATATTGTTTAAAAATTTGTTACAAAGATTGTATAAACATTGTATTGGGGAATACAAACCATATATTATTACATAAAATGTTAATGTTATATTAAAATTAATTAAATTCGTATTGTTTTGTCTCGTAGTAATTTCTAAATGTAAGTTTCGGATCTTACAAACAATATGAGGATGAATTCTATGATGATATCGTCTCTGTTTAGTTTTAGTAAATAGTTTAGTATGCGCCACTAGACTGTTTGGACAGGTTGGACATCTTACGGTACTTTGAATTAAATTTTTTGGTTTGACTGACGGTTGAACCTTCCTACCCAGGATCTGGTGTCGATAACTCTACCAACCAAGCGAAATTCTGATTGTATAGTAAGGTGGGTCACGACTGTATGGGAAAAAATATTGTTTTGATTTATCTAATAATAATAAAAGGGTGTTTTTTTATATTTGGATATCATCTTCTTCCTCCGGATTGACTTTGAAATTTCACATAATAGAGAAAAACTCACTCTTGTTAAATCTTTATATAATGTTAGATAAACCATTAAAAATTAACAATTAAAAAAAAATCGAAATAGAGGGAACATTTTGATTTATTTATCAAAAATATATATTTAAATTATCTCAAGGCAGTATATTCAAATACCAGCAAAATCCTTCTTACCCTCAAATTTCGGCATTATTTTGCGAGATTCAATCTTGGGACCTTTTGTAAATAATTTCGTAAAAATATACTATATTTGCTATGGAAGATTACAAAAAAAATCTTTTAAATTAAAGGATTCAAAGTAACTTTTATATACACTAGAAATAACCCCTTATAATGAAAATTTTTAAAACTTTGACGTGAATCCGGAGGAAGAAGATCGTATCAGAAATTTGAAAAATTTTAAACACTTCGTTTTGAACCCATTTGGCACCTTTTATCGCTCTTAGAATTTTAAATAATATTTTTTAAATAACCCACCTTACTGTATAGTCCGACATTTATCGCGTATATTAACTGCTGTAATGTTGTAGAGTTTCAGAAAAATGCGTATACCTATATCCGCGGGTGTATGCGTAATTGCCACGAAATTTTCAACGAGTCTGTCTGCCGAGTTTCAGCTCGATCGGATGTCGAAAAGTGTAGTTGATTCATACATTAATTTATTCAAACAAAATTAAAATTCTAAAATATTTAAAAAGTTACAGCAATGACAGCAGTTTAAGGCCGGGTAATAAATGTTCAAAAAAAATAAGAAGAAGAAATATGTAAATACTAATGTTAGAGAGAGCGCGCTAATATTTAAAACGATAATAACTAAGCTAAAATTGTGAAAATGTTTAATCAAACACGACTCATAAAATAGAGCAAAAATCAATTCCGCGCGTTTTCATCTCACTACAAAATATCTTCTAAAACTTAACCTAACCTAACCTAACATAACATAACCTAACCTACTAAAAAAATGGGACAAAAATAATACAGACATCCTGTAAAGACAACAAATTATTGTTCAAAAATACTTATAAGAAATTATGTCGGGGGATATTTTTTCAGGAATATTTTGTCTTGGAATTAAAACGCGCTTAACCGCGAAAATCTCTGGACAAATGCTTATATTGCATTTAAAGATACACTGGTTTTTTTTTATATCCATAACATTTTAAATAACCGAATAAAATGTGTTTTAAATCATTTTCGCAGCACACTTTGCGATGTTTTTGTATCGAGGGAATTGTTAATTTCAGATTCGACTCTACAAGTGTATAGATATTATCTTCAAACATATCATATATTTTATGAGAAACTTAAAAACTTAAAGTGTTCAAGAGAAATATCTTATAAAACGGTAGAAATTCGGAATTCGTGAGCTCAAAAATCCGCTGTTCAAATTGAATATGTTTATGAAGGAGTGCTTAAACAAGCAACACTTACTAAAGCGTAAGTTTCCAGACATGAATTGGAGCTCTGTGAAGTGTTCCTAGACTGAAAATATATATGGTTACTCTACTTTTAATTATATAAAACTAAATGAAACAAACTTGCTTTGTTAAATGAATAGATTCTGGAGGTCTGCAGGACGGTCGATAAAACCCTATATCAATACGATATTGTCTAAATCCCTCATCTATGCTCAGTTATCAGTATTTGCGAGCACGGTCAGTTATTTATTATTATTTTATTATAATATTTAAACGTCCATAGGGCTTTAACATATAATGCAGAACATGTTATTGTATTAAATTACAGCGAAAATAAAGAGTTGATAAAATATACGTTATCAAAAATATAAGAGTTGACACAAAGTAGGTAACATAGAATGTCAGTTAAGTATAAATAGATAATCTGCCAATATCCTCCAAATCAACAATAATATTTATAAAAGGGTTTCAAATTGGTGTTCATAATAATTTATGAAATAGGAAGAAAATATGCAATTCAGCCTAAGAAGAATACTTTGTACCGATAAAGTTAAGAAAGATTATTAGTTATAATTTTGATGATAATCTATAAGTGGACAGAACAAATCAAATATTGAAGTCATTCAAGTCTATGAACTTATATAAAACTGAAAAAACGTGAGAATTGTTGAGAGACAGCAAATACGGAATACTGAGGGGAGAATGGCGGGTGATTTTAATAAGCAAACAATATGTGCTTTTGAAGGAAGAATGATTTTTACAATTGAAGAAGACATGGTCAAGAGTCTCCTCCTTCACAGCGCACTGGCAGAGTGGACTATCGAGGAGGAGGATTTTAAACAAATGAGCTGCAATAGAGCAGTGACCAATTCTCATTCTCGAAATGCAGAAATTAAATCTTTTGGGTTTTTTGTAGAAATAGTTGGCATATACGGCGCGGCCGTTTGAAGTTTGTCAAGTTCAAATTGTTGTCAAATACATCCATATTTTTACCACGACTATGTAAACAATGTATTGGGGAATGCAAACTATATTTGGAATGAGATGTGTGTATATTAAATGTTAATGTTTGTCTAGTTGTTCATGTAGGTGCATGTATGTAGGTACAAGACAATGAGTTCACGACAATCGAATTTAGAGTTTAGTTTTAGTTTATAAAAAGGTTACTTACATCAATTATTTTTCATTTTTTCTAAATTTGGAATATTAAAAATATTCATTAAGGGCAACGGGTAATAATTTATGTGATCTAAAGGGATGTTAAGTGTAAAAATAACATAATGCAGAAAATTTCTTTGAATTTTTCAAAATTATGAGTATGAATTTTGTAAAATACCCCCTTCTTTAGCTAAAGTTTCAGACATCGTTACAGTGTCCATCATCAGGACAGATTTAGACGTCTCGTGAACCGATATTATTTAATATTTTTTCTTGCTAATCATTGATCATGTGTTGTACGAGTATATTAAAAATGCATGTCCGAATTGGGAAGAGAGGAAGGAGTGAAGCGACCCATGTTGGAGGGAGGAAGGAGTGAAGTGACCCATGTTGGAGGGTGGAAGGAGTGAAGTGACCCATTTAAAGGATGGAAGGAGTGACGTTACCCATGTTGGAGGGAGGAAGGAATGAGTGATCCATGTTGGAAGGAAGAAAAACAGAGGCCGGCAAATTATTATACAGCCGAGCTGTTGAATTCAAAAAAGAGTCGCAGTAGTGACCCGTCCCCAAGTGACAAATTTCAACCGTGTACGCTTGCTGGGAACGCGTTCAGAGTATTTCCCGAATATGCACCGGTTCCGAAGGAATCAATGATACTAGTTCCTAGGAGCATCGTACGTTGTAATACCGGCAGAACAAGGACAGCATACCTACCAGACGCCTGTGTTCTAAATATAGCAATCCGCTTGTTAAGATAGGGAAATCTATCAAAATGACCGCCCGTTTCTGCACAGAGTCAAAGGTTTCTTTCATGTATTTTGGGGCGTTAGACCAGAGGTGGCAGCCAAATTCAAAAGTGGGGTGCACTTGTGATTTGTACATGATCAGCAGTTATGTAGGTACTATCTGCAGTATCTGCGGGCTCTGTACAGTAGGTACGCCCAGCTTCTGAGAGACTAACTTAACTCTGGCTTCGATGGAGCCCCCATATCTGAGCTGGTCACTTAGAATTACACCAAGCACAGTATCAATGGAAGGCCTGTTGGGAAGATTATTTCCGTTGAAGTAGACTAGATTGTCATTTCAATTTGTTAATTTATAAATTGGCTAACAGTGAAACAGATGCTGACCTTGAACACGATGGTATTTATACATAAAATAATAAACAACCTTCTAACAAAATACTTCTCTAATAAAATGATATACAGCAAGGACATTACACAAGGACGTGCAATGAAATCAGGCTGACGAAAAAAGGTCAAAGCGAATCCTTAAAATAGTTGAGTATAAAAAGGGATGTCATATTATAATGGTCTGCTGGAAAGCCTAAAGTCTAGAGCAATTAGTAGGTTAGAGTTGTATTGTAGGAACCACATTAAGCAGGAGATTATATACTTTATATGTTATTATTAATTAGTAGGCTAGAGTTGTATTGTAGGAGCCACATTAAGCAGGAGATTATAGACTTTATATGTTATTATTAATTAGTAGGTTAGAGTTGTATTGTAGGAGCCACATTAAGCAGGAGATTATATACTTTATATGTTATTATTAATTAGTAGGTTAGAGTTGTATTGTAGGAGCCACATTAAGCAGGAGATTATATACTTTATATGTTATTATTAATTAGTAGGTTAGAGTTGTATTGTAGGAGCCACATTAAGCAGGAGATTATATACTTTATATGTTATTATTAATTAGTAGGTTAGAGTTGTATTGTAGGAGCCACATTAAGCAGGAGATTATATACTTTATATGTTATTATTAATTAGTAGGTTAGAGTTGTGTTGTAGGAGCCACATTAAGCAGGAGATTATATACTTTATATGTTATTATTAATTAGTAGGTTAGAGTTGTATTGTAGGAGCCACATTAAGCAGGAGATTATATACTTTATATGTTATTATTAATTAGTCATTTCTTCAATCTTCGCAATCAATCTTTGTGGCGTCCTTTTAATTAAATGGAAACAAATCACTTTGTAAAACACCACTTATTTAATTTAAATTAATTCATTGACGGCCTCCGACGGTCGAGAGGTAAAGCTCTTGACTCGCAATCCGAAGGTCGCGAGATCGAATTGAAGTGTAAGCAAATAAATTTAATAAGATTAATTTGTGTTATTTCACTGTTAATTCATTTTAAAATAATATAAAGTATATTAGCGGCACGTTGGAGAGTTGAAAATACTGAAGAATTGAAACATTGATTGGAATGGCTTTACCCGTATTTAGTGACTGGATCTGAATAGCCAGATACTTTCCCACCTTCCTCTTCCTTATCTCCTCCCCCTCCCTACTTCCTTCAGCCTCACAACATACCACTTGGGGATACCATAGTCTCACTGGCTCCAGACGGGAGCAGCTTGGACACTTGAGAGGTATTCACATAAAAAAATCAGAGTGTGCAATTGACACTACGAAAAGAAAAGTAAAGTAGTCAATTGTGAGAGGGCTACGAAGCACCATACAAAAAGAGACCAATTATAGTATCTCATTCTTTCGCAGGCTAAATCCTATAGATGTATGTGTTTGTCTCTTTTTAGGGTCGCTTTTTTCGTTTCATCGGTTTTTTAAATCACAACGGTGCTAAAGAAGTTTTCACTTTATGAAAAAAAATACTTGTTTCAAAACCAATAATGGTTTCTTTGTCAGGATAAGAATAAAAAAAAATTAAAAATAATATAAGACAAACAAATATAGACAAATTAGAACCTATAGAAAAAAACCATTATAAAGGCTGGTGATTAATTACTTACAGATATCACAAAAAAACAATTATGTAAAATAAAATATTAAAAAAAATTGGATGCATAATAATTGCATTTATATTTTTAAAACTTTCAGTAATTAATAAAAATAAAATAATCAAGCTGTATAAATAACAAAAGTAAATTAATATAAATATAAGTAACCGTCACTTATATCAAAAGAATGATTTGTTTCCAAAATGTGGAGCAAATTCAGAATAATTATTATTATTATTATCTAATGTTCCCAATATCTTATTAGGTGGCTAGAAAAATGCAATAAATATGAAAAAAAAATCATTTAATTTAATAATATGAATAAAAATCGGATGAACAAATTAAATTGATTTTTATGTATAGATAACATTTGCAAAGAAATTAGCAAATAAATACATAACCAGTGAAATAATACTAACTTCTTGCTCACATATCATTCTGTTCTAAATTTATAATTAGGGAATTTGTTTTAAAACTCAAATAAATTTATCTGAATTACGCTTTCATGAAGGAAAGCTTTTTTATATACAAGAGTCTTTACTATGGACCATTCTTCCCTCTCTATAGCCCAACGGAGAGCTTTACCACCATCCGCGTTAACATCAGCTCCCTCGTCTATCAGGGCTTGCATCACATCCCACTTTCTAAACTTTGATGCCACAGTCAGTGAGGTCCAAGATCTGTTATTTAGACTGTCAGGGTGTGCCCCGTGCTGTAAAAGATGTATCAGTATTGGACGATCGCCATACCATGCAGCTATGTGTAATGCTGTGTCACCGTCATTAGTTGTAGAGTTTATATCCGCATTCATTTTAACGAGATACTTTATAACCGAAAGATTTTCCTTCCTTACCGCGTCATGAAGTGCAGTATTACCGTAAGCATCTTTAGAGTTTATATCGGCTCCTTTTTCAACGAGATACTCTATAACCGGAAAAAAATCATGCCGTACCGCGTATTGGAGTACAGTCACACTGTCATTATTTGTAGAGTTTATTTCTGCACCATTTTCAACCAGATGGATTATAACAGAAAGATTGTCCCCCCATACTGCGTTATGTAGTGCAGTATTACCGTCATTATCTTTAGAGTTTATATTTGAAATATTTTTAACGAGAAATTCAACTGTTGGTAAGTGTCCATTAGCGGCCGCGAGCATAAGAGCGGTATAGCCTTGTTCAGAGCGGATATTAATATCTGCACCGCGTTCCTTAAAGAACTTGACAATATCCAGGTGACCGAACTCTGCAGCTGTATGAAAAAGAGTGATCTTATCATTAAACAGAGGGCCAGAAGTTTGATCCGCAAGCAGATGGACCATATCAAGGTAGCCGCACTGTACAGCGAATTGAAGCGCAGTCATTTCTTCATGAACTTTATGTTCCAACAACAATAGTTTATTGTCATCTTGTTCAGTTAATATTTTTTCCACAACTTTAACATTATCGTCACGTACAGCGTTGATAAACTCAAGAATCATTCCTTCATGATGCCCGGAAGGGCCTGCCTCGTACGTATTGTGTAAATGTAATTTATCCATCTGCTCAACAAAATCATTGTGATTGTTCAATGCGTTTATCCTAAAACGTGAATTGAATTCTGCAATATAATTTTGCCAGTCCTTAACTTTGTATATATCAGATTTGTTTCTAAAAGCTACCACAAAATTATCGACTGCGTGAGATTTCAAATTATATAATAAGGAATTCTTTTGTTTTTTGATTAAGTTGGATTCATCAATTTTTACTTGATATATTGATCCTAAATGAAAACCAGTAGTGTTAACAACGTTCGGAACTAAAACATATTCAGTGATGTTCAATCCGTCCAAAGAAGGGGTCGAATAGCGAGGGAAATAATCATCTTGTATTTTATACAACATTTCTTTTGCCCCGGGGCTGTCGAACACCACGGTCTTAGCGTGGATTCCACCGCTGGTGTTCTTCATTAGCTTGCCGCCTGATTCATTTAACCACTTCACAGTAAAGGCAGTAATCTGCCCCAACCAGCCCCCAAGGGAATGGCCAGTTATGACGAGATTGTAGCATCTGTTGTGTTGAGTGTTTACAGAAATAATAATTTTCCTAATGTGCTCCGTGAAAGTTAACGCAGAATTCGCACAACTTTTATATTTGCTTCCGCAGATTCCTAAAACATCGGTAAACAATGCCCCAATATTGGATAGCAGTGTGCCCCGGTGCGCCACAACTATCCGCTGTAACTTTCTGTTGAAAAATGCAGCACCGAAGTACCCGTTAGTTGTACCTGAGTTAGAGCCAGTTGCCAGGAGACACCAGCCCTGGGGCAGATCCAACTTCTCCCCGTAGTATTCATCCGTTTCATTCCATTCTTTCTCGGTGTAAACCATTTGTGAAAACATCGCCAGGGTGAGGTTTTCGGGGTGAGGGTCTGTTTCCAGGATGTCCAGGGGCAAGTCAGCTGAGGATTCCAAAAGACAATCTACCAACTGTTCCTCCGAACGCTCCAGCACTAATCCAAGGTCGATTTCCATGGTTGGAAAGGTGCACCAAGGGATTCACCTGAAACAATAGTTAATTAATGATGGAACATAATGTCTCGTGTCGCCAAATCATGCCAAGTGACTCCACGTAAAGTCACAGGATATCAGAGTAATGCACAAGAGCGGACTAGCAATTCAATAGCCCAAATTAAATAATGAAAACTAGTAAAAAAAAACAGTAGTTAAATGAAAACAAATAACTTTGTAAAAACACCACTAAAAATCAAAGTTTCATAAGGATAAAATTAAATATTAAAAATAACAAAAGACGAAGAAGTGTAGAAAAATACGAATAAAATTTTAATTGGTGAGGTGAAAAACAATTACATAAAATTAAATATAAAAATTATTGTAAATTATGTAAAAATTGCATTTAAATAATAAAATATTTTAAAACAAACAAAATAATTGGAAGTCTAAACAATAAAAATTATAAATAAATGTAAACATTAATATGAAAATAAATTTAAGAGATGGCTATTTAAATAAAATATTTTGTTTTTAATGATATTTAATTAATACTTTTTCATTAATAATTATTATTATTCTGAATTTGCCTACCAAATTTCAGAAACAAATCATTATTTTGATGTAAATAAAGGGTTAAAAATTTTACGCACAAATACAAAAGGTTTACAATTATTAGATAATTAAGAAAATATAAAAGTTAGAAAAAATGTTAAAGTGTTTTTCCATAGGAAAGCTAATAGCTCAGAAATGCACAAAATAATTTGCAAGGCAGATAGAAACATTACACCTTTAAATTTATATGACGAAAATGCCAACATTCTTATAAATACTAATCAGAAGTTATTAGATTCCTAGTCAAATAAAATCATTCATGCAAAACACTTCAATTATCACAACCAAACGTATGTTGACAAACTTTCTTCAAACAAATGGTTGAGTATTGGAGAGTTGAGCACAGAAATAGAAGGATTTATGCTTGCCATTCAGGAATGTTCATTAATACTAAAAATTATAGGAAGCGTATAATCAAAGATATAAATCAAATTGATGATTTATGTAGAAAATGTTTGGCTTTTCCGGAAACTATAGAAGATATTATATCGGGATGTTCTGTTTCTGTATTAGCGCCGTCCGAGTATAAATTTAGGCACAATCAAGTTTTAAAAATAATTCACCAAAGTTTGGTAATTAAACATAACTTAATTGACTGCCATAATATAGTACCATATTATGAATATGAATCAAATTCATTTTTTGAAAATGAATTTCATAAAATATATTATGATAAAACTATACTAACAGACAGAACAATTAGTCATAATATACCATATAGTTTTACATGAAAAAATTTAAAAAAAAAAACTTTTATCATTGATGTAGCTATTCCAAATTCCTGTAATATTCAAAAAACTGTTTCTGAAAAATAAGAAAATACACAGATTTAGGAAATGAGATTAGAAAAAATTGGCATTCTCGGACTATAAAAATATTACCATTTGTTATTTCGGCCACTGGCATAATACCTAGGAATCTGATTCAAAATTTAACCGTTTCTCTGCCAAGAGCGAGATATCTCGCATTATTGGCCGTGCCCAGCAGGCCGGCCATAGAAAAATAGCGAGTTATCTCGCTATTCTTTGAGCAAGATTTTATTTTTTTAATTTTTTTTTTTTCAAGATTTACGCTAAGTCATTTAAATATCCTTTCAAGGTGTAATGTTTTTAATTTATAAAAATAAGATTTTAAAATGATTTATTTTGATTAAAAAATCATGGCCTGCTATTTACAGCTACACTCCTACATACCGGCATTTAAAAGGTTAAGCGTATTAGATTTGTCAAAGAATTTGTTTATAAAAATGCAAAAATCGGTAATTTTGAATACATGTAGGATTACAAAGGATTTTTTAAATATTTATATTGAAGGATCAGTAGGATTTATAGGTTCAATTAGGAATTCCACAGAGCCGAACCCTCTGATATGAAAATATCTGGAGTCGGTGAATTATTTTCCCATTTGGTCTCTAGTAGGTTGACATGTTGTTCTTGTATTGTTTTGTATTTATAATACTTATATTACAATTATTACAACAACTACCGGTAACTAACTAAAACATTACAACAACTACCGGTGTGACAACATCACATATTAAAGTGTCAAAGTTCTTAGCAAATTTAAAAATATAAATCTGTACTTCCAGGTGATATATTGTGTGCAAACAATTACCTTAACAGTTATTCTGTGTACTGAACATTGAATTTGGTGGAATCAAGTGACAGGACATTATAAAATTAAAATTGAAGGATTTAATTATCATCGCAGATAATATTTATTGCTACCCACCATGAGTTCTACCTGCAACCAATGTAGCAAGTCAGTACAAACGGCTGACTGTATGAAGTGTATAAGTTGCAAAAACCTAATGCATCTCAGTTGAGCCAAAATTACCTCTGCAGTTTTTAAGAAGATGTCTGAGGAGAACAAAGAGTCATGGATATGCGCTAAATGTAAAACAGGACAATCACCGCTCTCCAGCAATCTCAACTCTAACGACTCGACAATTCTTCTCAGCGAAATAAAGAAACTCTCCTCACAACTGCACTCTATGAATTCAAAACTGGTTTCTTTTGAACAAACAATCGTTCACAATAACAGCACAATTGAAGACTACACCAATAAAATTCTGGTACTAGAAGAAAAACTAAAAAAAATTGACAAACTTGAAGCCGAAGTAATTGAATTAAAAAAGATCGTTACATATCTGGACAAAACAAACAACGATAGAGAACAACAGTCGCTCATCAATAACATTGAAATCTTCGGTCTGACCGAAAAGCAAGATGAAAACCTATTTTCCTCTCTAACTAAAATTGCGTCAAATGTCGAACTAATTATTAAGGAAGAGGACGTTGAATTTATCACCAGAGCCAAACCACGCCAACATCCTGAAGAGCAAATAGCAGCGGCTCCCCGTGAAGCCCGCCCTCGGAATGTGGTGGCTAAATTTGTCAACAAAAGGAAGAAGGATGAGCTGCTGGCGGCCATTAAAAAGAAGAAGGGGGTTGACTGTAAGAGCCTAGGTGTCGCAGGAGGTAAACTTTATATAAATGATCACCTTACTAGAAAAAACAAATCACTGTTGAGGTCAGCTAAAGACTTCAAAAACTTAAACAATTATGATTTTTTATGGGTGCGAAACTCAAAAATTTATTTAAGAAAGAATGTTACCTCTCCTGCTATCCTTGTCTCAGGTCAAACCCTATTGAACAATTTAAAATAGAAATTTGTTTTAAATTTTATTATATTTTAGATTTCCTTGTACCATTATTCTACTCAACTTTACACACACACAATTCGACTTACTCAATACACTACAAACACATACATTCATGTCTGCGCAAATTGATAAATAAGCTCGAATCGAAGACGCACATCATAAATCTATCATAGTTGAACTTAATATTCCCCTCGCTACTGTCGCCCCAAAACCCCAGATAATCAAACTGTTTAATAAAGTTAACTATGAAGTTGTCAATGATGCTCTCAGAAATAGTGATTGGTCTCTTGTACTGAATGCGCAAGACGTTGACACTGCGGTAAAACATTTTTATAGAATCATTGATGCCCTAATAGATGACATGGTTCCAAAGAAAGTAACCAGATCAACTAAATTTCTATCATGGTATTCGGCAGCTTTAATTAATATAACAAAAGAAAAATTAAAGTTTTTTCGTATCTGGAAACGCTACAAGAATCCATTGGATTATCAATCTTTCTCATTACTCCGCAAAAGACAGAAGAAGATTTCTAGTCTTACTCACAGAGCCTATATTGCCCGATTGGAATCTGACATTCAAAATAATGTTAAAAAAATCTGGTGTTATGTTAAGACACAAAGAAAATCTCCCACTATACCCGAACACATGACGTATCATTCCAAAACGGCACACGACAGCAAAGAAGTTACGGACCTTTTTGCTGATTACTTCTCCACAGTCTTTACAAATGAAATTCCAACTCCTGATGTTAATTATATGGTAGATCCTCTTAACAATACATTAATATCCTCAATCAGAATAAATGAAGAAATCACCTTTAAATATCTCTCAAGCATAGATATTAAAAAAGGACCAGGAATAGACAGGCTGCCCGGGATTTTTATACGCAACTGCAGTAAATATATCTGCGTTCCGGTTTGCGCCATCTACAAAAAATCACTGACAGAAGGATCGTTTCCTCTCAAATGGAAATCAGCCGTTATCACACCAATCTTTAAGAGTGGTGATAAGCATGATGTTAAAAATTACCGTCCAATTTCCCAACTTCCTATTCTAAGCAAAGTTCTTGAAAAAATTGTTTTTGATCAACTGTACTCTACTATTTCGACAATCATTTCGCCGAATCAGCACGGATTTATGAAAGGTAGGTCTACAACATCCAACCTCGCTCTTTTCATTAACTTCTTGCATAGCAAGATGGACGATAAGGAGCAAGTCGATGCTATGTATACAGACTTCTCTAAAGCCTTTGACCGCGTAATTCACTCAATTCTTTTGAAAAAACTCATCCTACTTGGTATACCTACATGGCGACCTGTTTAGATGGATAAAATCTTACATTAGTAACCGCAATCAGGTTATATTAATCAACGGCATCTTCTCAAAATCTATAGAGGTAATATCTGGTGTTCCGCAAGGTTCCCACCTAGGCCCGCTCTTGTTCAACATTTACATAAATGACATTGGATCATGCTTTCAAAATTCCGAATATTTGCTTTACGCTGATGACATGAAAATATTCAAAGTGGTGCATTCTCCCTCTGACTGTGAAGCATTACAAAGTGACCTAGATAGGCTTTGCAAGTATTGCAAAGTTAACTGCTTAGATATTAATATTTTCAAATGTCACACTATGACATTCACCAGAAATAAACATATAATTAAGTACACTTATTCACTCCACAATGAATCTGTCATCTCTAAAAAGGAATGTAAAGATCTTGGGGTTTACCTTGATAGCAAACTCATATTTAATAAGCACATCGACTCAATCATTAACAGGTCATATAAAATGCTTGGTTTTGTTTTTCGTATCAGTAAAGTATTCAGTAATCCGCGTACAGTAGTAATGTTATATTTTGCATTAGTCAGAAGTATACTGGAATATGCCTCGCCAATTTGGAACCCGCAGTACAAACTGTATATTGATAACATTGAAAACATTCAACACAAATTCATAAAATATCTTACCTTCAAATTCAACAATAACTTTGAACGCACATTTCAAACTTTGCAACAAAGGCGAGCAATAGCTGATTTAACATTTATACATAGAATTTTAAATAATAACATCGACTCTACCGAACTTCTTTCCCTAATTAATTTTAACATTCCTTTAAGACGTACACGTCATACAAAATTATTCCACATGCATAATTATAAAACAAATGCAGCAACTAATTCGCCAATTAACCGTGCTCTTCATATGTTCAATAATGTTTGTCTAAATTCTAACATCGACATTTTCTCCGATTCCCTTCCCAAATTTAAAAAGAGCATCATGTTAATAATGTAAATTGTTCAAGGCGCATACATACATACATACATACATCACCACTTCTCACATCTACAGACGTACTCACACATACACACCTACCCACTACGCACATCACCCGGTAATCACTTAATATAAATAAGATACTTCAATGAAACATATCATAGGTACCCACCTTGAAATATACTTAATAACTGTAAAAAAAATTTCACCACTGTAAATAATGTACTGTTTGTTTCTTCAATAAATAAATAAATAAAAATAAAAATATAGTGCAATTGCATAGCGTGGGTTGACTAGATGATCATTTGGGGAAGTGTGTGAAAGGGTTTAGTTTTTCCTGTGGGGAAAATTTAACCCGGACATTTAAATCTGGTGCGTTTAAGTCAATTAAATATTATTAATAATCAAATATAAATATATATATTTTTAATAGCCATCTCTTAAATTCATTTTCATATTAATATTTAAAATTATAATAAATTATTTTTGTTATTTACTTTTCCAATAATTTTTTTGTTTTACAAATTTTGTAAGGCAATTTTTACACATTCTAAAATAATTTTTATATTTCATTTTATATAATTGCTTTTTTATGGTATTTTAAGGTATTTAATTGCCTTTCCCTTTAATATTTTGTCTATAAAAGAGAACTCCAGTCCAATTTTTAATTTTTTTTTAATGAATAATGACTTTCTAACTTAAATAACTGCAATTTTTTATTTTATTTTTAGAGATAGTTTTAATAGTAAAAATAATTATCAAGGTTTTAATTTTTAAGACCTCCCGAAAACCACCGTATGTATGGTGAAATTTAATTAACGAGATCCCGAAAATTCCGAGATCTCGCCAGATTGTTATTTCTAATCTCGCAAGATCTCGAATTTGCGATCTCGAGTCGAGATTGCATTCCCTAAGATACATACTAAGATCAATTCGAAAAACCAGTGTTTCGGTCAATTGAAGTTCAAAAGATTGCATTTCGGACAAATGAATTCGAAAAATTGCTATTCGGTCAATTTACCAAGACCTCGAAATAACAGTTGTTTAGGTACCCGTGTACCAGAGCCGGTTTTAGCACTACCAGCGCCCTGGGGCGAAATTTCCACGGCGCCCCCTAAGCAGTGGCGTAGCGTGCGTTTCGGCAACCCGAAAACCCGAGGAAAATTTTGCCCCCCCCTCCCTCCTCCCTAACTTCTACAGGTGCTCCTTCCACAGATTTTCAAGCGCTGACCGGGGGGAGGAGTAAGTATCCTATTTTTTATGCTGATTTTTATAACCCCATGTGCCGAGAACTCTTTCAATAAAATCATGCTTATAAATTCTACTACAAATTTATATATAACTGCTCTCAGAAATCGAGAATTGTATGTCTGTAATAGAATTCAGAACATCGGGGCGGAGGAAAATTTCGCCGCCCCCTTATTTGGGTACTTTTTTTTTTTTTTTTTGTATTACAGACTGTGTCCATTTACAATACACATGTAACATTAACTACATATATATGATACAAATAACAAGTTATAGATTTTTAGCATTAACATGCCTCTTGAATTCTTCAAGGCTACTATTAAAAATATCGATAGTCTTGGAGGCGTTGTTTAACAGCGCCATACCTCGTGTCATGCTATGCCGAGCCAGTACGTCCGTTCTGCCACGTGGGATACAAAGCAGATCATGGTGCCGTCCCTGGCTGTAGTTATTCGGTACGAACAACTTATAGCATTCCAGAAGGTATGGGCTATCTATTAAGTTATTAATAATTTTGTACGCCGTTACTGCAAGGGCCCCACTCCTCCTCGAGTGGAGACTTTGGTAGCGCGTTTCGGCAAGCAAATCTTCGTGATGCATGAATCGCGGGTACTCTCCGTGCATTCTCAAATACATGTATCTCAAAAACTTTTTTTGAATCTGTTCTAATTTTTCAATATATTTTTGTTGGTATGGGGCCCATACAGCAGAGGCGTATTCAATTTTAGACCTTATAATGCAGTTGTACAACGTCATCATTGCCTCGGGATTGGAAAATTTTTTGCAGAGTCTTATGACAAATCCGAGAAGCTTGTAGCATGACGTCGTCAACTGCAATATATGGTCCGAAAACGTAAGTTTGGGATCAAAGACTACCCCAAGGTCCTTGATGGATTTTACTTTTGACAATATATCATTTTTGATGCAATAATCGAATTTGATAGAGTTTCTCGAACGTGTATACGACATAGCGACACATTTTTTTGTATTAAAAAAATAATTTATTTTCATCAGCCCATGATGAAATTGAATCTAAATCAGTTTGCAATTTGACACAATCTTGACCATCACAAATTTCCTTAAGTAATTTTAGATCGTCAGCAAAAAGCAGGCAAGTGGAATGTTTGATGCATTCTTGAATGTCATCAATTAAGATTATAAATAGTAGAGGACCTAGGTTTGACCCCTGTGGCACTCCAGAGAATGCAGAGAATTCTCTAGACCTGTATCCGTCGATGCAAACATATTGTTTCCTATTCCTTAAATACGTGACAAAAAAATTTAGGAGGGGTTTGTCGAAACCAATTCTATGTATTTTTCGTAGCAGTACGTCATGATCAACTCGGTCGAACGCCTTGGCGAAATCAGTGTAGATCACATCAGTTTGATGTTGAGCATCTAATCCTCTTGCTACTCTCTGTGAGAGTTCTAGAAGATTAGAGACGGTGGACTTGTTTGATAGAAATCCGTGTTGGTTTCCCTGAAGAAACGGTTTAATTTGTTTGTTTAGCTTTTCGCAAATTATTGTTTCAAATATTTTTGGGAGTATTGACAGAACTGCTACTGGTCTATAGTTCTGGACTTCCGTTTTTGTTCCAGATTTATGTATCGGGCTAACCTTGGTTAGTTTCCAGGATTGAGGAAAAGTGGAAGTTGAAATACTGAGGTTGAAGATAAAGCATATCGGGTTAAACAAATGTTCTTCCAACATGATAATGATATGAGGTGGGATTCCATCTGGCCCCGTGGCCTTGTTGGGCTTTTGTTCCCGAATACACGCTTTGACTTCCTCAAAGCGGCGGGGGAGAGGGGGGGGGTTGTATATGGAAATCCTGTTTTTTTTATTACGACCTATTTATATACGAGCTGGATTTTTTTTAATAATCACATTTGACAAGTATTCTTTCAACGAAAATCATGTTTATAAATTCTACTACTTAGTTGATTGATTGAAATTGCGTTAGAGTCCCCAAATAATAGTAACACACGCAACAATCAATTTCTCAGAATTTTACAGCATTATGTAACTCAAATGTAAAGCTTCACTTGATGCACGATGCATCTGCAACTCGTTATTTAATGTATCATTGTATGCTGAACACAAAACCCGTTTGTATGCGGTGAATTAAAACTACACTCAGAACACGAAAATAGTTTTTCTTTGATTCTGGCATTAAATAATTAGTCTGCAACTGAAATTTTATAACTGCACATCGAAAAACAGAATGTTTTCTTTCGAAATGTGTCAGCAGATGAATCCAACTGGAATTTGACATTCTGTATTGGTTAAAATTAAAGCTCTACCTTGCGAATTAAAACTACACTCGGAACATGAAAATGGTTTTTCTTTGATTCTGGCAGCACATACATAGTCTGCAAATAGAATATTATAATTTAATAAGAGGATGTTTTCCTTCGAAATGTGTCAACAGATGAATCCAACAAATTTACATTCTCAACACAAAATTGGTTTGAATTAAGTCTGTATGCGGCGAATTAAAAGTACACTCGGAACATGAATATGGTTTTTCTTTGATTCTGGCAGCACATACCTATAGAGTCTGCAACTAGAATTTTATAACTGAACTTCGAATAAGATAATGATTTAGTTTGAATTGTGACAGCAGATGAATCCTCAAATGGAATTTTACATTCTGAAAACTGGTTTAACCCTTCGAATAATTAGAACCAAATATCTTTAAACTTTTGCCTGTCACTGTTTGCGCACAAAATTTCCGGTTCTTCTCATGCATTTTAAATGTTCTTTTTTGCTTTTTTTATTCTTTTGCAAAAAACAAAATTGTTCTAAAATCTAGATAAAGTAATTTTTCCGACGTGCTTATTAACACATTATTGTTTCTAAATATAAAAATTTTGGCATTGGAAATGTGAATTGGCTCAAAAGTACACGCATAAATAAACCAATCATGAGTACACGTCTCCGAATATTCGAATTAAAGTACCTAAAATAAAATAAACCTAAAAATTTTAAATACAGATTTCTTTTCTTAAAAAAATGTAATAAAGCTGTATCTTAACTTTTTATCGCAATCACAAATTTATTTTAAAAATAAATATATTTTGAAAATAAATATGTGGGATATAATTTCATAATTTTATGTTAAAATTAAATGTGTGGGACAATTTGCTTCTCCTGCGATTAGACGGGTTAAATTAAATCTGTATTTGGCAAATTAAAACTACACTAAGAATATGAAAATGGTTTCTCTTTGATTCTGGCAGCACATACATAGTCTGTAACTAAAATTTTATATCTGCACTTCTAATAAAATAATAATGGTATCTTTGAAATGTATCAGCAGATGAATACACAACTGAAATTCATTCGTTAATACAATCTGAACACAATTCAGGTTTTAATTAAAAGTGAATCTGTTTGCAAGTTATCAGCTTTAATTAGTATCACTCTCATAAGGTGCGTACGGTTTTGCTACGAATTGTGAAATTTGCAGTTTAAAAAAAATATTATTATTGATATTTTTAATAAATAATAAAAAACGAGTTGGATTCGTAAACGAAAGTATCGTAGAACATTTTGAAATAATGATTTGAAATGGTTTAAATTTAATTTTTTCCAAGATAATGTTATTATTTATTGTATTGTGAAAATTTGCCGCCCCCCATAAAAGTGCCACCCGGGGTGGGCCCCCCCCCCCCCCCCCCCCCCCCTGACCAGCCTCCGAATAAAGGTAATGAGTATAATGAAATAACCGTTTATAAAAACAACCCTTTTTATTGAAAAAAACTAATGAAATTTCACTTTTCTAGTCTTCCTATCGGCGAAATTGATAACCTCATAAAATTCTTTGATCTAGGCCACGCTTAAAAATGTTAAAAAGAGATAGATAATGTGTTTCTCTATGGTTGGGGATTCCCGGTAAATTTTGTTGGGGATTCCCGGTAAATGAACTGCAGCAGTGCTCCGATCGAAGGGATTGTACACCACATTCCAATTCTAGTGTTGCCACCATAACATTTTTTTACCTAAATTTTAATTTACGATTAAGTTGACCTGGCTCAAAGAGCGAGGGAATATAAAGGGGCGCCTGCGGCGGCTGTGGCGCCCCTTTATGTCCGGCGCCCTGGGCGGTCGCCCAACCGCGCCCTACCCTAACGCCGCTACTGCCGTGTACCGTACACTGCGTACATGGATGTCACAATTTAAATCTATATTCCTGTTATTTCAGTCATAGCAGCGGACTATAATATCATCATTTAGTATCTCGGTAGAGGTAGGCAGAGAGGATGGACAACCGAACTATTCTGCACTGGCACACCTTGCTTCAATTACATTCATATGTACAAATCTATATTCCTGTTATTTCAGTTTTATCAGCGGACTAAAATAACGCAATATAGTACCTATCTATTTTGTAAGCAGAGAGGGTAGACCGCCAAACAATTCTGCATTCGCACACTCCTTGCTTCATATATATACAAATCGATATATCTGTTATTTCTGTAATGGTAGTAATGTAACCAGTAGCGTAGCTAGCATTAGTGGCCCCGGGGCGGATGTCGCCCCCCCGGGGCATAGTGTCACCCCCCCCCCCTAAGTTAACTTGAGAAATTCATAAAGCTAATTTCGACTTCATTAATAAAATAAATATAATATACATAAAATTGGTGCATCCTGGGGGGGGGGGGCTAGAGAATTACAGAATATAGGCTATTCCGCCTATAAAAGAGACCGACCGACACGGAATTCGGGGCACTCCACGAGGAGCCATAGAGTTACGAAATATAAATAACAAACCGTGTTCATGTGTATGCAATATCTTGGTGACGTGTATGCAATATCTTAGTGACGTGTATGCAATATCTCGGTCAAGTGGCACCCCCTTTCGGGTGGCACCCGGGCGGTCCGCTCCCCTCGTTACGCCACTGAATGTAACTACGGGAGCGCTTTTTGCCACAACATGGCACTATTTAAAATGCCTCAGATTGCTTTGATGCCAATTTTGGCAAACTTTTCCTTATTTGTAAGTTATTAAATAGAAATTTACGATTTTAGTATTTTTTTTATAAATTCTACGAATATGTGATAATCGACATAAGATTGGTGAATTCATTGGCTATATTGATAGAGCTATAATCAGTTTGTATTTCTTCATATTAAAATTCGGGGGAATGAATTCCTGTTATTTATGATCACTAAAAAATCTCGAGCAATCTGAGAAAAAAAAGTTTTAAATTGCGCTATCGCTTCAATGGATACATGAAATAACAGGTGTATAGATTTGTATTTATGAATGTAATTGAAGCAAGGAGTACTTTTGCAAATGCAGAATTGTTTGACGATACTTTATCATCTCTCCTCTCACCACTGTGGAGAAACCATTTTAAACTGCTGCTTTGACTAAATTCACAGGTATATACATAGATTTGCAGAGAAAATATGAATGTAAATGTGATTGAAGCAAGGGCTGCCCCAAGAGTGAATTATTTGGCGCTCCATCCTCTCTGCCTACCTCTACTGATATACTATTTAAGGTTAAACGTCACGTACGTTATAATCTACGCATTCCCAGATGGCACCAATCAAATTAATTTCGGTTTTTAATACTTTTTGCACGTTACGCTTTAAAATCTTCAGGTAAATTAATTCTTTTCGCATGTACATATTTAATATGAATATAAATAAATAGTTTTGTCCATAAACAAACCCAAATCTTTCAAGAAAGGCTGAAAAATTCAATTTTGTATCGGTGACTCAAACCAATATTGTATTTTTCAGCCTTTCTTGAAAGATTCGGGTTTGTTTATAGACAAAACTATTTATTTATATTTATATTAAATATGTACGGGCGCAAACAATTAATTTACCTTAATATTTTAGAGCGTAACGTGCAAAAAGTATTAAAAACCTAAAATAATTTGATTGGCGCCATCTGTGAATGCGTAGATTATAACGTACGTGACGTTTAGCCTTAATGGTATTATTGTTCGCTACCATGAATGAAATAACAGCTATATTGATTTGGATTTATGAGACGGTGTTTGATTGTAATTGAAGCAAGGAGTGTGCAGTAAATGATAAAATATATATTTGCTTGTTTTAATTACGTATCAAAATGTATTGTTACAGTATCTCACAATAAATTTCTTAATAGTTACGAATATAATGCAAGCTGTGTATTAAGGTAGGTCTCGATCGTATGGGAAAAAAGTTCTTGTTTTGATTTGTCTAATAGTGATAAAATGGTGTCAAATAAAGATATAAAATCACGTAATTTTTTATGTAATATTTGGATATCATCTTCTACCTCTGAATTGACTTTGAAATTTCACATAATAGAGAAAAACCCACCCTTGTTAAATCTTTAAAAAAATGTTAGATTAACCATTAAAAATTTATATTTTCCAATAATACCTATACGTTATAGAGGGAATATTTTGATTTATTTATTTAAAATATATATGAATAATATAATTCAAATTATCTCAAGGCAGTGTATTCAAATACCGGCAAAATCCTTCTTACTCTCAAATTCCGGCATTATTTTGCGAGACTCAATCTTGGGACTTTTGTAAATGATTTCGTAAATATACATATATGTACTACATTTGCTATGGAAGTTTACAAAACATATGTTTTAAAGGATTCATAGTGACTCACAAGAAATTATTAGATTATACACATTAGAAATAACCCCTTAAAAAAAATTTCAAAATTTTGAAGTAAATCCGGAGGAAGAAAATCGTATCAGAAATTTGAAAAAATTCAAACACGTCGTTGATAACCCAAATGGCACCATTTTATCGCTCTTAGAAATTAAAAATATTCATTTTTAAAAGACCGACTTTATTGTGTATTGTATGCGTTTTTATGAATATTTTTTGTTTTTTTTTTTAAAGAAAGAAAGACAAACATTCCCGGGTTACGAATAACCCAACAATGTTTGAAAATCTCCTACTACCACCACAGAAAGCCGAAAATGTTGCTTGTGTTGTGATGGAGAACTTAGCCAGCCGAGGAATCGAACACGCGACGCCTGTGTGGTACCCAAGCGCTATGCCCACTCAACCACTGACCAGTCATAAAAAGTAAGTACATGTATAAACAAACGTTACATTAAAACTAGTCGTCACCGTCACTGAAATAGAATATGGTTTGTAGATGATTTCGCATTACAAAATCCAACCCATTTCAGTCGCAGCACTATGGAGTGGCCCGGAACAAGACTGTCTCATAAATCGAAAAACTGTACATTTTTTTAATAAGACAAATGAGCGTTAAATATTCGTCCATTGGAAAAAAAATCATTTTTCAGTTTTTTTGTATATTTAAAATAATGAGAGATCGAAACAAAATGTGGAAGATTTCGTGGTAAAATTTTTATTTAATGCATTTGAGCTACTTTATGTACAGCTATTATACATATATCATCGCAAAGGTTGTTTTTTAAGCTTAAATAATACGAATTTTTAATATTTTAGTTTTAAATAATAGTTTATAAGCTCCCTTTAAGCAAATGATTCCTAAAACAGATTTTGACATAGTTCAGGAAAACTTTCAATTGGTCGCAGGGTTTATTCCTGTGGATATTAAAACCGCATTTTATAATAGAAATATTTTTTTCACAATTTCATTTAAAAAGTCTGCGGATTTTTTGCGCAACTGTGTCAAAAACGGTTATTCCGCTGTTCTTTTTTATCAGAAAATTAACTTGTCGCAGTACTAGTAAATAATATAACTTGTTTCAAGAAATATCTCTACGATTTGTGTACCTAAAATATAAAAATATGGTTTGTTGATTTATTATTTTTTAATTAATACTTCATAAATATTTTATACTTATTATGTCTTTCAAATTTTGTAAATAAGTTTTTAATATATGTATAAAAATACTGACATTGTTTTTCATGTGTTGTTTTGCTTCTGTGAATATGCAAATTTATGTGATTACTGCAGACACATTAGTCTAGGAATATTTTTATTTGAATTTTAATTTGATTTATATTACTCACAAGAATGTTCTATAAATATCCTGTTTGTGTCTCAAATAAATAAAAAAAGGATAAATTATTTTTGAAATGACATGTCAAAATTATAACAATTCACTAAATAAAAATATAATTGGAAAGATTGTTTACTTTTTAATCAGCACACCAATTTTTTTATTTTTTTTATAAGAAACAAAGAAGTTACAGATTTATGAGGCGATAATGAGCATTTGCAAGCGACTCCAGATACTAATATCTACAGCATGTATGTCTGACGAATATCTACAGCTCATATGTTGAACTAATATCTACGAACTTCAGAGTGTTGACTAATATCTACAGAGCGTAGGTTGAACTAATATCTACAGAGCGCAGGTTGGACTTATCAGCTAAATGTGTCAAATAGTCCGATTTAGGGATTTTTACGTACATACTTACATAAATTAAGTTTTTTAAACTGCATTCGCAATATTGCGTTATTCCAATATCCTATACATAATTGCAAATCCAACCTCTGCCAGTGCTGTAGATATTCGTCAACACTTTGTTCCCATAGATATTAGTCAACAGTTTGAGCTGTAGATATTCGTCAACACTTTTGTTCTCATAGATATTAGTTCGATTTTTTCAGTTTTTGGAATTCCTGTAGATATTAGTAGACGCCTCCTTTGCAAGCACTGTGCGCCGCGCCGGCCGGGCCGCGTATTTCCAAAACCTATACCGATTCAGTCGCGGTAGCGACTATTTACATTTTAAATATACCTCAATATTGGTTATTTTTTATCACATTGCAAACACCAAAATTATTCTAAAATCTAAATAAAATAATCTTTCTGATGTGTATATTAGAAATTAATAATTTTGTTTCTAAATATTTAAATTTTAATATTATTCCCATATATTGTAAATACACCTCTATATTGATAATTATTTATCACTTTGCAAAAACCATAATTGTTCTAAAATCTAGATAATATAATCTTTCAAATGTGTATATTAGAAATTAATAATATTATTTCTTAATATTTAAATTTTGAAATTGAAAATGTAAAGCAACTGAACCGGTATAGGTTTGGTAAATACGCCGCCCGAAGCTGCCTGCTTCAAATGCATTACACTGTACCAGCTCTGGGTTTTTCAATTAACGGCGATAATAATATTAATAAAAATAAATTCAGCCAAAGATTTTGCGATACTTTTTATATGAATTTTATCTCTAGGGCGGATGACCGTAAGCAAAAAAAATAACTTACCTCAAGTAATAAATCTGAAGAACACGTCACACAAGATCACTGAACTGTCACAGAAATGTCACCAAACTGGTTTGAAAGTATTATAAACTGATTTACCAACCAATAGAAAAGAGTCACTTATATAAAGGCGCGTTGGTTTGACAAGACAATGATTACGTCACTTCTTATTTGGGGAAATCACAGATAAAATGTGTAAGTTTTCAATTGTTTAAATAATATACGTAATAATTATCAACGCCGGGTGTGAAGTAGAGACACAAGGATCTGTACGATTTTACTAAGGAAGTCAAAATTACTATTTGAATTCACTAAACACTTTTTAATAACGTTCAGCAATTGGTTTGGAATTAATTCCCCACGATTATAAAATCCGTGAAATAAGCAAATTGAGAAGTGGAAGTGACTTGAGGTAGTCTGAAGATAAACTGGCCTTTAAACAGCCGATCATATATTTATATACCTTTTTTAATCAGATATTGATTTGGGTTACGTGGGAAATGTTATCAGTAGCTGGGTGGGATATTATCAGGTGTCTCTTGGAAAGTTTTGAAGGACAGAAGATAAGCGCACCTGGACGCACCCAATAGATTATAGATTACGAAATACATTTTGATTAACGACTGTGGAAAAATATTTAAATGAAAATTGATAAAATCTGTTTTAGCGAATCCTCTGTAAGCAATTATATGACTAGTGTAGATAAAAAATGCCACTAAAACATATATTTTTCTTAAACTACATTTATTGGTTCATCACTTGAAATGTATTCAATGAAAAATACTGGACAAATAAATAGCTTTGTTGTTTAAAATTGTTGACTTTGAATTAGACTGTTGTGAAATTCTCCTGCATCTCATTCACTGCAAGGTACCTAATCGAGCAACTAGGAAAAATGTATTATTTTGCAACAATAATTCCGGAACCAACTACCACATTATACATGCACCAATTTCTCGATTTCAGACACTTCACCTCAAATATAGGAAGTACCTGGCTATTGAGATTTAGTCACCAGCCACGGCTAAAGCTGTATCAAGAAGCGTTTTAATTCTGAATGGTGGTATTACACCAGGGCAATACTGAGAGTATCTCTCACTCAACGTGCAGCAAATATATATTTTAAAATATTAAATGGTTAAATTATGAAAACACAAATCTATATTGTACCCAAAATATTCAATAAACTACCAATGACAATCAAAAATAATAACGTTTTTAATGGTAAAATCATTAAAAACGTTATTATTTATGATGCCCTACCGAAGTCCTTGTATTCTTTATTGAAACTCACATTGAAGGAATTGGTAAATTCATTACAATTTTTGTAATACCTACCTACTATATAATATGAAACTTTTATTTTACTTGTGATTGTATTTCATTTGTTCATACTAAATCCATTTGTACTTTTTTTATTATATCATAACATACTAATTTTTTATTATATATTATCATATCATACTAAATCCATTTGTACTTTTTAAGGCTTCTAGTGCTACTTACATGTATATACTATTTCCGTAATTTAAATAATCTATTTAATTCATATTTAGCATCAAAATTATAAAATTATATGTATACAATGTTTGAAAATGTACCAATGTTGTCATTATGTACCTGCTGATAAACTACATAAGTAGTTTAGCGGGTTCAAATATAAAAAAAAAAAAAAAAAAAAAAAACAAACAAACAAACAAACAAACAAATAAAATTTATCTGCTCACGCCGGGATGTGAACCCGCAACCCCCGGATTGCTAGTCAAGAGCCTTACCTATCGACCACGGGTGCCGATTTCATTATACAATTTTGCGTTTAATTAAAAAAAGAACAATGGGAGAATAAAAAATGGCTGATTTAATGATACAATTTAAAGTTTATTTTAAAATAAGAACGATAGGAGAATACAATACGTCTGATTTAATTCCACAATTTAATTTTTATTTTAAAATTAGAACAGTAGGAGAATACAAAATGACTGATTTAATTATACAATTTAATATTTAATTTAAAATAAGAACAATAGGAGAAAATAGAATGTCTGATTTAATTATACAATTTAATGATTAATTTAAAATAAGAACGAAAGGAGAATACAAAATGTCTGATTTATACAATATAATGTTTAATTTAAATTAAGAATAGTAGTAGTAGAATACAAAATGACTGATTTATACAATTTAATTTAAATTAATAATAGTAGTATTAGAATACGAAATGAGGGATTTAATTATACAATTTAATGTTTAATTTTAAATAAGAACAATTGGACAATAGAAAATGGCTGTTTAGACTGTGAATCGAGTGATAGTGGGTTCGAATGCCGACCTGCATAAATGCACGTAACACATTTTGTATTTAATTCAAGTATTATTTACGTAGCAAGATAATCAAATATTAAATCCTGGGAAAGTCAACAAGGCAGCTCGACAAGTTTAGTGCTAAATATACATTATACTAGTATTATCAGAGAAGAGTCTACCAATACCAACGCGGCTTATCTATTCATTCTTATTGATTTAATACTGACTAGCTAGTTCCCGGTATGCGTTTCTATGCCACTTAATAAAGATTTTTTTCGCCTTGCTTATCTTTACACATTCGTCCCGTTCCTCTCCCGTGTCCCTTTCCCCTCACGCGTTCTCACGCCGCCTTCGCTCTCCCCACTCCCCTCACCCACTTTCACCTTCTCGCGATCCCCACTCCCGCATTCCATACATTCATTCCCGGTACATTCGGTTTTCAAACAGCTCGCGTACCATCTATTTCAATATTTTTAATACAAATTTCATAAAGCCAGAGCTCACCAGTATATATATACATAGAAACCATCGCTGGCATATAATCCCCAATGTTTCATCGCAATCGGATGAATGGTTAGCAACGCATAATTTCATGATACCAGAACTAACTTATTTTATATAGAAACCATCGCGGGCATGCGCACATCAATTCCCCAAAGTTTCATTGCAATCGGATGAATGGTTTAGCAACACATATACAACTCATATATTCATACATTCATTTACCCATATAGGGGAGACCTAGGAGAGTTGTGACAATTTTTAATTTAAGGGACATATCTCTCAAGAAATATTCCGTATTTATGATCTATATAAATTAAGGAAGCACCCTTCCTTCCCTTTCCAAAACAATCATCAAAATTAATTTAAGTATTACGGTTTCTGAGAAAATCAACAAAAAGAACAACTACTCCCTCTGTCACAACTCCCCTATCACCGAGTTAAGTTGTGACAGGTACCGAGGTAAGTTGTGACAGCTGTGTATTTAACTATTTTAGTATTTAGACACTAGCAATGCCTTTACCAGTCTTTCGTGTATAGTTATTAGGCATTCTGAAACAAAAAAAAGTAGTCATCCAGCATGCAATATCACACTACAAGTCCAAATATTTTTTGTTAATCGAAAATGATTTTTTTGAGACATGCTTTTATTGCGGACTGCACTTGCAAGATTTGACCTTAATATACTAACGCACAAACACACATACAGACATCGTAAATTAATTTTAAAAAGTGTCGAAGTAACCCAGTAGAAAAATGAAGACAAAAGGAGAGTTGTGACAGGCTGTCACAACTCTCCTAGGTGCTCAAAATTACGACTTGGTCCAAATAATGATTCATATTAATTTTCTAAACACGATGCAAACACTAAAGATCAATGCAACGCTTTGAGATTTAAATAACCATACAACTTGAGAAAAAATAACACAACAACGCACTTGTAATAAGACGTGATATACATTCACTCAAAATTTTGAAGAAAAACTTACTTTAGCATTTTTTTGCATGCATATGTCGTAATTACGCAACCGCTTCTCGTGCGCCGCCGGTAGGTACTAAGTGAAGTAGTGCGTCTCTAAAGCGACAAACGAGCATTGGTACAATATCGCTAACTATTATAGGTAGGGAGAAATCGTCTTTGTCACAACTCTCCTCTGTTACAACTCTCCTAGGTCTCCCCTACTCATATAATCATATACCCATGTACTCATATACTCATATACCCATATACTCATATACCCATAAATCCATATACTAGTATACTCATATACTCATATGCCCATATACTCATATACCCATATACTCATATACCCATATTTTTTTTATTTTTATTTATTTATTTAACGCCCAAACGGCTTTTACATTTTGGTAGTAGATACAGATAATTCATGACAGATTATTTTTAAACATATACAGAAATAATAAAAATAAAATTTGATAAAAAAGCACACAAGTCATAAAAATACAAAAATACAGCGATTTCATAGGTTTTCAGAAAAAAACAGATAGGTTATGAATAGTTTTGGAATAAGTTTTTCACAAGATCAACAATAAATATGTCAATATCACCTAAGTACTGATTTCCCATATTGTGAAATCGTTGTATCGGAGAGTGGGCAATGTAGTTCCGCTTATGAATGCTACAGTAGAATAGTATATTTTGTCGTGTAGTTACTGTCGGTATTCGTAAGTTTATGAGTTGCAGTAGTTCATAACAGTCAAATTTAGAGTTAAGTATTTTGAATAAAGATGTTAAGTCGTTTATTTTCCGTCTGTCTTCTAGTGTGTGTATTTTTAAAATATTTAATAATAAATTATATTTCAAGTCTTCTAGTATGATATTTAATTTAAAATTTATAAAACGCAGTAATTTTTTTTTTGTATTCGCTCTATGTTATTAATGTGAATTTTGTAAGATGGAGACAAAACTACCGAGTTATATTTTATTAGGCTTCTAACTAGAGATACATATAATAATATAATGACTTGAATGGAATTAAAGTTTTTTCTTGTTCTTAATACGAAGCCTAGCGTTTTCATACCTTTGTTTACAATTTGGTGGATATGATTGGAAAATAATTCCAAGATCTCTCATTTCCGTGACTCTTTCTAAAGCTGTGTTATTGATGGAATATTCGAATAAAACAGGATTTTTATTTCTGAAGAAAGTCAAGGTTTTGCACTTTTCTACATTTAAGAATAAATTATTTTGAACGCACCAATCTTTAAACTTACTAATATTTGACTGAAGTATATGGCGTGAAATACATCAGTAATTTTCTTGTATAGCTTGATGTCATCAGCAAAGAGCAATACCTCGACATCGTTGAAGCAATTGGTAATATCATTGATGAAAATGACGAACGAAACCGGGCCATGGTGACTACCTTGTGGTAGGCCACTAGTAGCCCAGAAAGCTTTCGACATCCATGATTTTATTTTCACGAACAGTTTACGATTTAATAAATAGCTAGTAAACCATTTTAGCATGTTATCCCTTATTCCTAGAGCAAATAGTTTTTGGATTAGTAGTTTATGGGATACTTTGTCAAATGCCTTCGAAAAGTCTGTATATATGCAGTCGACTTGTAAAAGATTGTATTATGAAGTTTTGAAATATTGTTAAGTTAGTTGCGGTAGATCTACCTTTGATAAAACCGTGCTTTTATATACTCATATAATAATATACTAATGTACCCTATATTCATATACTCATATAAATATATATCCCCAAGCACGCATATTTTGATTTATAATATATTTAAAGTTCTTAGAAGTCCAAAGACACATCTCTAATAGAAAATTATTAATTCATTAATACACCACCATCTCTTTCAAAGTAATATATATTTTAAAGAAAAGAATCGGAACACAATTGGAAAGCAGAAGTAGGTTTAAACAAGGTCAAACAATGGTTAGACGATAATCTCCTCACACTTAACCTAGATAAAACCAAATTCATCCGTTTCAGAGCAACACAAGCAGGAGAACCTAAGGAAATACACAACATCATTATTCACCATTGTATTGACCGAACCACATGTAAATGCTTAAACTTAGAATGTGTCGATAGTATAAAATATCTAGGAATTATCATAGATAAGTCTCTGAGATGGGATGAACATATAGTCTCAACTTCCACAAAGATTATAAAACTTACTCATCGATTCATGTCTGTTAGAAATATTCTTTGCGTAAAAGATCTGAAACAAATGTACCATGCCTTGTGTAACTCACTGGTAGAATATGTATCCTTGGGATGGGGCGGCTGTTCCAAAACAATAATTGATCCCTTAGCAAAAGCACAAAAATCGCTTTTAAGGGTCATCCTTAAGAAACCATTTAGGTATCCCAGTGAGCTATTATTTGAAGAGATTCGAGTTCTTGATGTACGGTAGTTCTTGATGTAGTTCATGATGTATACATAAGAAAAATTATTTTACATACACAAAAACACTGACACCACTATCCATCTATCGATCATCTCCACAACACCCATCATGCAGTGAGGAATCCAGTAATCCCACCTACTACAAACACATCACATGCCCAAAGACAATACTCCTAAGTAGGGCCTAAATTGTTCAACTTCATACCCGATGCATGGAAACTGAAAAGTACAAGCATTTTACGGAATGGGTTAGCAATTGGCTTCTGGATATCGGGAGAGTCGAGAGCGAACAAATGCTAACACAATCTCACATACCTAATATGTACTAAAAAGTTTATATTAATGCATAAAAATAAAACTTTTGTTCTGTTTTTTGATCCGTGTAAAATAACGACTGGTCTTTGATTCTTGTAACATAACGACTAAACATTTCAAAAATAAGTTTTGAAAATTTCTATATTTATACATTGGAAATTCATAATCATACATTGGTTTCATAAATGTGTATTTTTTTACATAGGAAAATCTAAAAATAATAGTACATTTATTAAAATTAAATAGTCACAAATGCATTGAAAATTTATATGTCAAATATTGGTTTATAAATGTGTAAATTCTAATTATGCAACTGCAAATGTTCTCCAAAATAACCCAGAAAAAATCTCATAATTGTGATCTCCCGAAAGAAACCACTCACTTATTCTGAATGCAATTATTAATGTAATAAATGTAATGCCTTTATAATTTCATTGGAAATTTTTTTAAAACTTTTTTACCTAAAATATTGAATTCGAAATTGGATAGTTTCGAACTCCTGCAACTCCATAGAGAGGTACATGAGGTCGGTACCATCGATACGCATCGGCTTGACACAGCGAAACATACCTATATGTGTTAAAGACATAGTTAATGTTGCAATTTTGCAAACCTTGGATCACTTACTTTTAGATTTTAGTTGGTTGTATTTTTATATTATGTACTAGCAGACCCGGCCACGCATTGCTGTGGCTAACGAAACACAACGCCATTTACCCAACCTTTATAAAATCCACACCATCCGCTCGCCAGCTGCCCGCTGCCCGCTGCCCGTTGCCTAAATTGAAATTTGAATTTCTCGGCTTTTCTCTACTATAATAAGCATTTATTATACATATAAACCTTCCTCTTAAATCACTCTACCTATTGGTGAAAACCGCATGAAAATCTGTTGCGTAGTTTAAAAGATCTATGCGCACATACATTTTGAGCGACTTCATTTTATACTATGTAATGATGATACCTACCACAAAACTTAAATTTCTACTCATATAATTTGGCACTTACCTATCTTATTAAAAAAAAAAACTCAAAAATGCATATGCAACAAAAATGTATTTTTGACCGGTTATCTCTATCTCTACATATTATAAAGTAAAGTCCCCCGCGCCGTCTGTCTGACTGTTCGCGATAAACGCGAAAACTACTGGACGGATTTTCATGCGGTTTTCACCAATATATAGAGTATTTCTTGAGGAAGGTTTAAGTATGTAATTTATCAATGATTTGTGTAAATTGGTTGAAACATAACGATAATTGTTAGAAGTGTCGGAAAAAAAGTCCAGACGCCTGGTAGCTTTCATCGAAAACGCTGCCTAATCCTTTAGGTATATAACAAAACAATTAATGGTGTGATATTCCTCTTTTAAGTAACAGAAACAGTTACACAAAATATAAACAACATACTGGAGGAAAAGTTTAAAATTTGGGATGAAAAATATGAAAACCTCAAAGAAAAGTTGGAAAACCAAGAAAAACAAATGTATTTCATGGAAAAACAGGCAAAAAAAAATAATATCGTCTTTTTCGGCATTGAGGAAACCGAAACCTCATACCAAATATTGGAAAACATTATTATCAACTTTGTAACGGAATATTTCTCTCTAGACCTAGATCCCAGAGATATCCAAGAAGTCAAGAGAATAGGCAAAAAAGGAGAAAAATCTCGACCAATAATTGCTACATTCACCACACTTGGCACCAAAATAAATATATTTAAACAGAGAAGAGAGGCACTGAGAGAAACAATACATTACATAACGGAAGACTATCCGAAACAAGTACTAGAAAAAAGAAAAGAGCTACAAGTGCAGGCAAAACTCGAGAGAGAGAAAGGCAATATAGCGAAAATTAAGTATGACAAACTTGTCGTACAAGTCAAAGACAAAACCACGGACAGCAATAAGAGAATGCTTTCAATATCTCCTGAAACACCTATAGACGACGGAACAACAGGCTACCAAGAAAAATAAACAGCATTCAAAGAGAAGAACTTCTAGCATGTCTGAAGGAATTATGAAACCAAGCATGCTTAACTTTTTAGTAAACAAAAAACAAAACAACATGCCCAGAGCTCAGTGTAACAAAGCCAACAACTGGTAGCAACTACCGCCTCCTCCGATACAGGCAACATGCAAAAAAAAAAAAAACAACATTAAAAACCAAACCTCATCTTCCAACCCGGCTGGTCACCGTGGAAGATCAAGACCAAAACCCTCTGAAGAAGAGATTCCAAACTTCCTCAAAAATACAAGAAGTGACACAAACACAAAAAAAAATTCTAAACCCTACGAACAAAACAAAAGAGAAGCTTTTCATAGTAACCTAAAACGTCAGAACTTTATGGAATTCTTTAGAGGAGGCCTTCACCTTCGCCTGAGAGAGGGGTTCTTGCATATGAATTAATTTAAGATACGTTTATAATGTTTTTGACAAGATTGTAAATAACATTAATTATACTTTTTATTACTTTTTATAACTCGGCAACAAACCTATTTGCAAGAAATAAAAGGCTTTTTTATTTTATTTTATTTATTCCTCTTTTATAGATCTATAAAAAAGTCCGCGAAGGTATATATCTATCTTTTACGGATAGCTTACTATACACATTATATCTAATATGCAATTGATAAGAATAATAAGATAAGAAGATAGAATGCGTATAGTAAGCTATCCGTAAAAGATAGATATATGCCATCGCGGACTTTTTTGTAGATATATAAAAGAGGAATATTCCACCATGCGTTGTTTTGTTATATTCCAAAAGGATTAGGCAGCGTTTTCGATGAAAGCTACCAGGCGCGGCGGCTGGAATTTTTCCGACACTTCTAACAATTATCGTTATGTTTCAACCAATTTACACAAATCCTTGACAAATTACATACATAACACGAAACACTAAACACGAAATAACTTCCTCACGAAACACTCTATCTATTGGTGAAAACCGCATCAAAATCCGTTCAGTAGTTTTCGAGTTTATCGCGAACAGACAGACAGACAGACAGACAGACAGACAGAAAGACGGCGCGGGGGACTTTACTTTATAATATGTAGAGACGTATTAATTTTTAATCGTTACATATTGATATTATACCTATATCTCACTGTACTAATTTTTTGTTGTGTATATTTTTATTTAATTTACTTATATACTTTTTATTCCCATTGTAACTTTATCTAAACTATTTGTTTTCTCATGTTAAAGATGGAGGTACTGTCATATTTTTTATGTAAAACACCTCTGGGCGTAAAATAAAAGAAATAAATAAACAACTAAAATAAATAAATTAATGTTCTCCAAAACGAGCTTGAAAAAAAATCATTTGTCATATATTTATTTATTTATTTATTTATTTATTTATATCTATATATTACAGTTTACACCTTATTGTTAACATTTTTACATATGTAATATATTTTGAAAACATTTAAAATATTAATATTACATTACATTATGTTTGGTGTAAGGTAGGTTTGAGAAGGTGAAACTGTTGGTTAGTAATATTGTATGTTTCGTGAACACCTCACTAGGAGAACCTGTGCTGAGGTGTTTACGTGTTTATGATTAAGTGTGACAAGTACAAGTATTTATGTGTTGTAGTAGAAAGTTAGTTTTTTTCTCTTTTTGTTTACATTTTAATGGTAATGGAACAAAGATTATTTAGAAGAGAAAAAAAAAACATATAAGCTATATATATAATATATGCACATATGAATAGTTGGTAAATTCTTGAAATAAATGTTTATTTAAATTACACTTTTTATAGTTTGGTTATGTTTATATGGTTATATTTGGATTATAATGGTGTAATTTCTACTATTTAAGAAATTAATTATTAATTTCTTTATTAAAATTAAATAGTCATAAATACATTGGGAATTCATATGTCAAATATTGTAACTGTGTAAATTCTGATTATGCAATTGTAAATGTTCTCTAAAATGGCCTGGAAAGAATCTCCTACTTGTGATCTCACTAAAGAAAACACTCATAGAACATTAATAAATACAATCACTCTGAACACATTTATTAAGGTTCTCCAAATTGACCTTGAAAATAATCACATCTTTGCGATTCTTTTAAAGACATAAAGAAGCCATCCCTTAATTATATACAATTCTTAATGTTCTCAAAAGTTGTCTAGTCAGAAGCAAATTCCCGTGATATCTTGAACGAAACCATTCCTTTGTTAAGAATATTTTTATGAACTAAATATACAATTTGGCTGTCCCGAAACGGGTATTCTTCCCAGTTAGACAGACAAAGGATAACATTGTAATGAATATGCATATTTAAATAAATAAATAAATAAAAAAAAATAAAAAAAAATAAAAAAAATAAACCTACCTTTCATATGATGTTTAGGGTAAGGTTGCGATCATTGGACCGGCTCTTTCTTTGGACCGCTTTGATTTCTCGGAACCGAAGAACTTTAAAAATCAACCGTTTAGCCGAAACGCTAGCTATTTGCGCTAGAACCAACCCCCGCTCCCGCCAGTGTCGCCGTAAGCTCCGTTAGGGTAGGACGTATGTCGCAGTGTTTCGCCCGCTCCCGTTGTAATTATCTGATGACACAATTTACAAGGTAAGTACAGTTTAATAAAGGTTTTTAAAGTTTTTTTTTTGTGAATCGCACACCTTATTTAGTTGTTCAATTAGATTTGTAAACTATTTTTAGCAATAGTTCACAGATGTTTATGTATTATTTTTTTTTGTCTTTGTGCTATGAATTGCCATCAATGGACCAGTAAGTTTCTCTTTCATTGGACTGGTCCAATCATAGCAACTTTTAAAATTGAAATTTTAATTGATTTTTTTTATTTATTTTAGCATGGCAAAACGAGGGGAATACTATGCGTGGAACGAAGAAAGCATGACATTGGCACTTCAAGCTTTAAGTAAACAAGAAGTTGGACTTAATGAGGCAAGCAGGATATATGGTGTACCGAAAGCGACGCTAAAACGAAGGCTGGATGACAAAAATTTACAAAAACGTCTTTCAACTAAAAAAACGTTTAAACGTCTGTAACTTTTTAAGTTAATATTTTTATTCTAAAGGTCGTGAAACCTGCATATTTTCTTACAAATTTAGATTAAGAATATTTAGTTACATTTTCATACGTATTGTTATAATGTTATGACTGAAAACATTATAAAAATTCTATTTTTAAGACTGATTAATGTTTCTGTGCCATTTAATTTTAAAAAACGTTGACTGATTATAGAATTAAAATTGATGGTTATATTATTGTCTTTTATTTATTTGAATTCTCATGGTTGCGTTGAATGGACCACTGCAGAAAATTTCCTAAGTCCAATGATAGCAACTCACTGGTCCAATTAAAGAAACAGTGGTCCAAAGAAAGCAACCATGGCCAAACAGTTTTTTTCTATTTTCTCTCTTTATGGTTAATGCTAAAAATCATAAATGACACATGCAAGTTATTATATGGAAGGCTTATTAAAATGTTGAATCACATTTCTCCTATCTATCACAATTCCGCTGTAATGTCATTTTAAAGTTAAGTGGTCCAATAGTGGCAACCTTACCCTACTAGTTATAATTTTATAGTTTATCTTTTTTATTTAAAAAAACTGTCTCTGTATTATAAACTTATCATTTAAAAGCCAATCAGGGCGTTGAAAATTAATAAATAAATAAAATAAAATAAATAAATATCTGTAATAAGCATCGACTTGGTCGAAGGTAATGAGATAATCCCGAGATAACGGGCTCGAATTCCGAACAGCATAAATGCACGTAACACACTTTGTATTTAATTCAAGTATTATTTACGTAGCAAGATAATCAACCATTTCATCGTATTTTCTGATAACGCCATAAATACTGGGAAAAACAACAGCGTAACTCGACAAGTTTAGTGCTAAATATACATTATACTAGTATTATCAGAGAATGGTCTACCAATACCATCGCGGCTATCTTTTCATCCTTATTGATTTAATACTTACTAGCGAGTTCCCGGAATGCGTTGCTATGCCGTTTAATAAATAATTTTTGTTTGCCCTGCTTATCCTTTTACAATCGTCCCGTTCTCCTTCCACCTCCCCTTCCTCTCCCGCCTCCCCTTTCCCTCACGCGTTCCCACTCCGCCTTCGCTCTCCACACTCCCCTCTCCCGCTTCAACCGTCCCGCGAACCCCCCTCCCGCATTCCATATATTCAGTTTTCGAACAGCTCGCGTACCATCTATTGCAATTTTTAAAATACAAATTTCATAAAGCCAGAGCTCATCAGTAGGTATATTTAGAAACCATCGCGGGCATGCGCACATCAAATCCCCAAAGTTTCATCGCAATCGGATGAATGGTTAGCAACGCATAACATATATAGGAATATAGGTACCTACACATACAGAAGCAAACATAATTTTAATTTTTATGTATACAAGGTGTTAAGGGACGTACTTGACTTACTTTAACCAGTGATTCCTGACATTATTTGGAGTAAAAAATGTAAATAAATTTTGGTCTCCGGTGACATTTTGGGTGTTTTTTTTATTTATTTTTTCTACAAAAACATAAAAAATGGTAGATGTTAGACAGTTGGAGGCGGGGATAGGGGTTGTTCGGTTACTCGGCTGAGTGACCAGTGACGACATGCAAAAGAATTTTTTTTTGTTTGATTTTGAAGAAAAAATTTAAAAAAAAAAGTCATCCAAGAAGTCACCGGAGACCAAAATTTCATTTACATTTTTTACTCCAAATAATGTCAGGAATCACTAGTTAAAGTAAGTCAAGTACGTCCCTTAACACCCTATATAGATTACTTCCCCAGAAAGTTCTCAGAAGTCCAAAGTCACATCTCTATTACAAAACTATTTATACGAGAATATACCAAAATAATACACCTTCTATCTTTTTCAAAGTAGGTAATATATTTTAGCGAAAAACTTCGGAATGTTGCCTGAAATGGCTTTGTGTTTGGATGACCGTATCTGAATAGTTAGGTACTTCCCCAACATCCTCTCACTATCATCCCATCTTTCTATTGACTTAAAAAAGTGATTGCGCCATGTCTCTGTCTTCCTCGGGCGTCACCAACTTCTTCTATCATTCACGTTCGTGTGATTGTATTGGTGTAAATATTCTATATAAATATGTAGGTTTTATCATAAAAACTTAATAAAAAGACAAATTTTTTAATGCGCATTCCTCACAAGAGTCCCAACTGCTCCCGTCTGTAGCCTGAGACTTTGGCATCCCCTATTGGGGTATGAATGACTAGAATAAAATATATTAAAAATTGGATTAATAGAATACGTTACATTAGGGTTATCGGTTATTATAAAATGATTATTTTCATAGCTTTTAATGACTTTTCGGAGAGGTGTTGAGTTGACTTGATTCTGAGTCGGCATATGAATAATGGAATTTAAAAATACTTCTGTTAATCATTTTTAATCAATGATTGACGGTGTAAAATGTTTTCCCACTGATAAGCTCATCATGTGACGAAACCATTCTTTGCTTGATAATATTATTTATGATGAATTATTTGGGTTGGTTATCTCAGTAAAAAAATCTTAAATTCGTTGCGTCACTTGTGTCAATAAGGAAGTTGAGTGAAAAATATTCTGACTTATAAAAAATATGTTCATGTAGATCAAAAAATATCGATTCTAAATATATAAATATATTTCTATATTATTATTCCTAGAATTAGTTAAACGTTCTTAAAAAATGATTAAAAAGCTATAAGCTAAAAACGCTTCATCATTGGTCAAAAGAATTCTGACGTCATCTGTGCCCGGTTTGTACGATCATGATCGTGCATCTCTTTCTATTACACGAGAGATGGTTTATTTATGATGAGACAGGTTGTATAGGCCAAAAGTTTGCTTTACAGACAGAACTGGACAGCAAACTGCAGAAATAAATTAACGTTCATATCACAAAAACATAAAAACCAAACAAAAATAGTTTTAATACACATGTATAAACACACAAATAAATATTGAGTTTTAAATAAATAGAGAAGAAATGTCTTTACCGCGCGTGAAAAAGTGACGCAGCTTTGAAACAACTAAACATTTTAATGTTAACATATATTTGTCTCACTTGCACAAGTCACCAGAACAATACCGCCGCTAGTTAGACAAAGGCAGAAACACAAACCTGGGTTGGCAGGGTGGTGTTGCCTACAATTTGAAATTTTACCCAATATAAACAATGAAAAAGAGTTTTGTTAACATTTGTAATAAAATAAACTAATTAACATTATTTTGAATATATGTTTTATTATTATACTATATGAGTAAAAGTAAGCATAACTAATGAAATCATTACGACATTTTTTGTTCCAATATTTTTTATCGTACCAATAGTATATACGGACAGTGCTTTGAAAGGGATTCAAAATGTGTTTTCAAAGTTCTTTTCTCAGCAATCGAATTATTTCCACCCACTTACCACGGCATGCTGCATCTTTAGGTGCCCTGCAAAATTATTAATATAAAACACTTACTAGATTATTCATTAATAAACTAAAATAAGTGGTAATGACTTCTTCTGTATGAAGATTAAAACGTAATTTTTATTATTATTTCCAAAATATTTTAAATGAGAGGTTACCTAAATAGTAACTTATTCCATAAATTATGTATTTTCCCAATATTGTGGTAAAACCAAAACGACTTTTTAGTGGCAACATTAAACCTGTATTATAGTATTTGACATTTTATATTTCAAATTTCTGCGTTTTTTAATTAAATATGAATATATAAACAATAAACTTCCGTGTGGAAAGCTTGTGGAAAGTAATTTCGCTTGATTTATATTGTAATCCACAACACTTCAAATCATCCAATTTCTCAAAAAATGTCAGCTTTTCATTCTATGATTCATAGATTAGTCAATGTACCCCTATCTCCCAATAATTTTTCAATAGAACTCAATGTTATTAAACGAATTGCTATTAATAATGGATACAACACCAATTTAATTGAAAACATTCTCAATAAAAAATATAAAAATAAATTCCTTAAATCATATATCTATCCTGTACAAAAGGATCAGGAAGGGAAAAAATGGAGGAAAATTATGTATTTCAATAATAAAATCTCTAATGCCTTGACAAAGAATGTACCAAATGAAATTCTTCCTGTATTTTATGCAAATAATAAACTTAAAAATTATATTGTAAATAATAAAGATAGAGATTCCAAAATGAAAAATCTGGAATTTATAAATTGAAATGTAATGATTGTGATTTCTTTTATATAGGTAAAACTTCGAGAAACTTTGAAATAAGGATTAAAGAGCATATGAAAGCTTTAAATAATAATAGTTTCTCGGAGTTTGCCAACCATTTAATAGAAACTAGTCATACCTTTAATTTTAACAGTGGAATAGAATTAATTCATTGTAATGTCAATGGCATTCAGTTGGACAAATTAGAAATTTTAGAGATAAGAAAGAGTGTTAATGCAAATTTAAATATTATTAATAATCAAAAATTGTTTTTAAATGACCCATTATTAAATCTATTCCCCTTTTAAATTTTTTTAATTGTTCTATATTGCCCCTCGTCCCTTAAACATCATTTTCTTTCTAATTTTATTATTGTTTATGTCGATTATTTGTCTCTATTACCTATATATATATGTCTATTTTTAAAATTAGTTCTGTCAAAACCCTGAAGAAGTCAGCTTTGCTGACGAAACATGTCGGTTTTATAAACAATAAAAGTGGTAAAAACGAAGTCATTTATTAATTTCAATGATTTATTATGTGTTTGTGTCATTGAATCGCATTCTTTCCCGACATATTTAACCATTTTGTAGAGCTTAACGCTCGTTCGACGAAAACTGTCACTTTATAATACCGTGTTTTACGTTCAGGCGGCGGCGAAGAACCCAAATTCTGACTTTAAAAATTAATTTAACTATGAAATCTTAATCAATTTTCTTTTTTTTAATACCATTAATTCTGATAGACGGTTAACATTGATAAGAAAAATTGCTGGAATTCCTTATTGAAGAATTAAAAAAATCTCCATACAAAATGCCAAAGCAACGTGTTGAGTGTGAGTCAAATGACGTCACACACACACCTCGCTCGGATTCCGCCGTTTTGGCGGCCTTAATAAAATTTAAACTTTGAAAATTAATTTATTTATGAAAACGAACTTTAAAAAAAAAAAAAAAATACTAATATTTAAGTTTGAATGTGCACATTGATAAAAAAAAATGGACTCAACTTCCTTATTGCCGATATCCATAATAATCTCAACACCATTCCATTAAACAACATTTTTCTACGACAATAATCCGTTAACTAAAAAAAATATGTAATAAACTAAAACTTTTTTCCTTCAAGTTAAATAATCTAAAAAAATTCTACTGCGCACTAATCCAATCATTAATTCAGTATGGAATCACAGGATGGGGAGATGCATATGAAAAAATTGCAAGTCCTGTGAAAGTGGTTAAAAAACTAATTAATAAAGTAATTTTGAAAAAAAAAAACAACCAACATTCTAAACGGCAACACGGTTCAAAATTACCAAAACTTGAAGACCTCTATATAAAGATTCTAACTAACTAACTAACTAACCATCACACCGTTTCACCGCAAGGGTAGGCAGAGATCTTGGCTCACACTCTCACTCACATTGATTCATACATCGACTCCATACATACTTTTCTATTATTCTGACTTTTGACATGGTCCGACTCTAGTATCTGATTCACTTGATCGTGCCATGTCTTCCTCGGGCGTCCCCGACTTCTTCTTTCAATCACATTTGCTTCATATATTCTTTTTATACTACGCTCTTCGTTCAATTGCTCTACATGCACAAAACCATCTGAGGGTGCCTTTCTTAATCTTACTAATTATGCTTACATCAGCATTACATTTTTTGCGGATATCCACATTTCTCACACGATCATACATAGTTTTACCACACATACGCCTCAGGAATTTCATTTCAACAGCATTCAGAAAAGTTCATAAAGATTCTTTATTATTAATATTTCATATTATAAATTTAAAATTAATTCACCAAAGGCTTAAATATAACATCAAATTACCATATTTTCTGCACAATAAATGCACAATAATTATATTAACAAAGGCATAATATATTTTAATAGTCTTCCCGAATAAGTAAAAAAATAACAGATTTGGTATCATTCAAGAAAAAGGTCAAATTATTCTTAAAAATTAACACCCATAATATCACATCACTGATCACCAATCAAAAGGCTGTAACTTCGTTTCACACCATATTATAATTTTAAACGTATCCTAGTACTTAAGATTATATTTTTTATACACTCTACTACATAATTTACTAGCTGGTTCCCGGCATGCGTTGCTATGCCCCCTCCCGCGAACCCCCCTACAGAGTTCCCCTCCCCTCTCCACCCTCCCAAGTTCCACTCCCCCTTTCAAGTTCCCCTCCTCTCTCCCGTATTCGCCTCCTCTCTCTCGCGAATCCCCCTCTTGAGTTCCCTCCCCCCCTCCCAAGTTTCCCTCTCCCCTCCCGGGTTCCCCTCCCCCCTCCCGCATTTCAATACATTCATTCCCGGTACATTCAGTTTTCACCCAACTCACTTTGCACCCAATTTTTATACAAATTTCATAATGCCAGAGCTCGTATGTGTTATTCTCTTGCATGCGCTATATTATTGTAAAGTTTCAATAAAATCCGTTCAGTAGTTTTTGCGTGGAAGAGTAACAAGCATACATCTTTACATCTATACAAACTTTCGCCTTTATAATATTAGTAAGGTGAAATAACTCCTACACCAAGCTCAAGAGCTAGCTCTCTTATTTGGTATAGAAATCCGTAAAAATATGTGTTTTACTGTTTTGAGTATTATGTTTATTACTGTAAAGTACAAAACACAAGAAATAACAACTAACGCATGTATTAGAAACCTCTCAGAAATCTCAGGGTCTAAACATATACAACAAATAACTACAACACAACATTTGGGCAAAAAACCTTCTTATTCTGTAGTACTACATAAACTATACAATAAAAAACCGTTTCTATCAAAAACCACAACAATATTATAACATCTCAAATAAAAGCTGGATACAAAATAAAGGGAGATCAGAAATAGAAAATATACAGGCGTTAAACACAAACTGAAACCTAAACCACTCAACAGCACTAAAACACAATGTACTTTATTTTACGTATATCGGATACCCGGCAAGGTCGCGGGATTGAATCTCGGCGTGGCAAATAAATATTATTTGATTAATTTGTGTTATTTCACAATTTATTGATTTAAAATAATATATAGTATATTTGGCATGTTCCACAGTGGAAGATACTCTCAGTATCGCCCTGGTGTAAGACCACCATTCAGAATTGAAACGTTGCTTGAAATGGCATTAGCCGTGTTTAGTGACCAGATCTGAATAGCCAGGTACTTCCCCACCTTACTCTTTCCTATTTCCTCCCCCCCCCCCCCCCCCCCCCCCCCATTACCTTCAGCCCCACAACACACCCCAATTGGGGATGCCGTAGTCTCACTGGCTTCAGACTGGAGCAGTTGGGATTCTTGTGCGGTATTCATATAAAAAATAAAAATAAAGTGAAATTTATGACTCAAGTATCTGATTCACTTGGTCGTGCCATGTCTTCCTCGGGCGTCCCCGACTTCTTCTTCCATTCACATTTGCGTCATATATTCTCCTTACAATCCTTTCCTTGTTCATTCGCTCTACATGCCCAAACCATCTGAGCGTCCCTTTCTTAATCTTACTCATCACGCTTACATCAGCCTTGCATTCTTCGCGGATCTCCACATTTCTCTCACGATCGTACATGGTTCCACACATACGCCTCAGGGATCTCATTTCTACAGCATTCAGTCTACTTTCATCCTTCCTCTACCAGTTCCATGCCTCACTGCCATACATCAGGGTAGGTACCAGCACTCCATTATGGACGGCTAACTTTGCTTCTTTGGACAGTTTTTTGTTGGCACCAACGGCGTTCAGTCCTCCATTAATAGAGTTGCCTGCATTTACCCTTCTTTCGATATCTCTGCAAGTCCTTCCATCTCTCGTAATTCTTTTTATTGATAAAAAATGTAGTTAAGTAGTGTTTTATCGTATAATTGACGAATAGCTAGTTAGTAAAACATGTTGAATATTTGGTCTGTGCCAGTCAGACTATGTTTTTAAGTATAACTTTGGTTTCCATATGACTGGTAGGTGAGTTTGATGCTCCTCCTCAAACAATGGTTCCACAAATTGCAGAATATATTGTTTCCATTTCTATGCACTAAAACAAAGCGCTGATGACAATTTTTTTACTAGGTTTAAGGTCAAACCAGTAAAGTCTATTGATTTCTATCATTAGGAAAGTTCAACAAAATTTAATTATTAAAACTTTGGTATTTTATAAAATGGACAACTAAAATGCATCAAACAAAAAAAGCGCTGCGATTCAAAGGTGAACATTTTTCAACAAATGAGATTGAGCCATGAAAGTCTGCATTTTTAAGAATCTGTTCATAAAAGATTGGTCGATTCAAAACTTTGAAGAAATATACCACATGATTCAGCTAAACTGTTTTGTAAAGCAGAACAGAAACCTTTTCTTTTTGGTTATTTGTTCTTGGGGTGTTATGCCGTGTTGCACTACCTCCTTCTTGAGCCAATGTTTCGGACAGTGTTGCAATGTCCATCATCAGGGCAGATCCGGCAGATCACGTAGGTCACATCTACCGGATCTGCCCTGATGACGGACACTGCAACGCTGTCTGAAACGTTGACTCAAGAAGGAGGTAGCGCAACACGGCATAAGACCCCAAAAACAAATAATGAAAATACTTTTGGCCGTAAAAATCTTAAAACGTATCAGAACAGAAACCGTTGAATATTATTTTAGGCCCTCTTTTCGACATTTTATTTAGCCAAGTCATAGAGTACGTGATATAAAAAACAATTCGCCCAACACTCTCGTTTGGGGTAAGCGTATTACCCCTCCGGTACGGGAGGGTTAAATGCGTTGCGAACGTGAGTCCTGTTAATGAGTTCTACCTTTAAATAGCATTCGTAGGGTTTTGAAAATAACATAATAATATGTTTTTCAATTTGTTAATTTTTTCCCACAATCGTTGCTCAAATGTATTTTTACATTTTAATCTGTGTGGGTGCGCCTATCTACTGATTGCGAGAATCGATAATTCCCAACATTTCATTATATTTATTCACGTACAGATAACAGGATCCGCGTTGCGAACTGAAGATAACACTCACTAATATATTTAGTAAAAATATTGTAAATTAATAATTCAGCTTTCTTTTTTTAATGTTAGGATAATGTTTAAAAAAAATCACATTTTCCAATCCAATCTACATTAATTTGTTATTTGCTGTGTAATGTATGCATGTATGTGTGTATTCAATCCGGGAAAGACAATATTTGTGAATTATTTGTAAAATTAACTTTGCAATATCGAATTTTAGAAGAATATTCAATTACACAATTTTTGTTATTAGTTTTTGGGATATTATGCCGTATTGCGCTACCTCCTTCAGACAGAGCGGAGGATCTCCAAAAGGATATCAGAACACTTTCTTGCTTGTAAACATGGCCACTCTGACAAATCGGCAATCGTCGAGCACTTTGGATTTATCCCTGAGGTCCTAGGAAGACCCAAAACTTATAGAGCACGCCTGATTACGGAGGCAATTGAAATTCACAAAAATCCTATAAATATTAATAGAGACGACGAAGCTAAGCTCAATAGTTCTTGGTATCCGGTAATTGACGGTTACATCAAGGCTAAATACAAAAAAACATATTGATGTACCTATATTGTAGCGCCAGCTCGTAGAGGAGTGGAGCTGGCGACACGGTATCGCTCCTAAGTAGATAAGTACTAACATCACCCCTAACTATTACACATCTGCCCTGATGATGGACACTGTAACGCTGTCTGAAAAGTTGGCTATAGAAGGAGGTAGCGCAACACGGCATAATATCCCAAAAACTAATAACAAAAATACTTTTGGCCGTGAAAATCTAAAATCGTATCTCTATTACACAATGTTATGAAAACGCTACATAGGCATTTATTTTAATAAATATAAATTCCAAAATCAGTTTTTATCCACATTTCGTTACCTCAGTTGGAAAAATTCTAACTGACATTTTTTCAAAATAATCTTTTAGTACAAAACTTTTTTTGTACGCATTTTCATAAATTGTTGTATTTCCGTAGATATTTGTATGAAGAAATTCTAAAATCAAGCTTTATTTCATATACAAGATTCTAACATCCCTTACACCTCTATTTTGTTTGTATCTTCTGACAGTTAACCTTGTTACGAGGCGCAATGTAGTTCATCAATTTGGTTGGAAAGGGTTCTAACTTCGTCTTACCGTGTTCTGAGGTTTCAAAGTTTGTAAATACGAATTTTCGTAATCTATTTAACAATTTTTGATTTGCGATTCAATGTAGAGTTGACGATGTAGTGGCAGCCCTAGTACACCAGTTCAGCGACTAGATAAAAGAGGTGACGATGTTGTTGCAGCCCTAGCAGTAGCGTAGCGAGGGGGGGGCGGTGGGGGCGGACCGCCCCGGGTGCCACCCGAGGGGGGGTGACACTCGGACGTGGAGAAAAAACTTACGAAAGTGCAAAATTGCCTCAAAAAATATGTTACGCTTGAACACTGACAGTTATTTAGCACTATGGCACGTTTGGTCGGGGATTCCAGTATTTTTTTTTTTATTAAATTTTCTTTCCTAGCTCGAAGTGTTGCTGAGTCGGGGATTTCCCTGAAATATTCCTTGTGTCATTATATTCTCGTAATGTTATTTTTATTGTAAACGTAAACTCGTGGAGTGAATTGTTATCTTTTGACTGACTTGAATTAGTGTAAAAGTTGTTATTCTATTAGCGTTTTTATAAGTGCTAAAAGATCATTTAAAAAAAACAATGTAAGTGGATTTGATAGTTTACTTTTCTAATAGACACAAAACTTGAATGCAATTATACCAGAATCGATCGATAACTGATTGAAGAAAAATGATCAATCATCTGTATGTTTTTTCTGTATTATATTGTTTTGTGTACATGAAAAAATACAAGAAATAATAAGTAATTTGGAGATTTTCAGAAACGTTTTTTATGAATTCGAAATCAGCGCTATTTACACCGATTACCAAGTCAACTGCCGATAGTATTTACAGCGAACGATTATACAATGGGGTAGTTTCGCAAGCTAAGGTAATTCGCCTACCAAATGTAATAGCACCCTCAGATTTCGATCAGTTGTCGATTCTTTGGATAAGAGGTCACCTTCGTATTACTAGCGCTTCAAATCATAATACCTTAATTATTTTATCCAATATTAGCTTGGGTATTATCCAATATCTAGTTTGAGTTACTAAAAATAAAGATACTGTATATTTTTAATTGTTTAATTATATGTATAAGTGTAATCAATAAACTAGTAATCCTTAAATCAGAATTTTGTCTTAGTCCTAATTTTGAAAAATAAAAAGTTTTTTGATTGGCGACGTTACGTGAGTATGGCATCTTGACGGTGTATTCATTCGTTGACCCGGCCGTTACTGATCTCAAATTTTTCCAGATTTAAGTTAAGAGTCAGTCTGTGTGAGAATCCAAAAGCTCGAATAAAATTTACACTGAAGATGGCTTTAACGAGCTGAAACCGGTTACGGTCGAATAAATTTAAGTGGAAGAAAGTTTTATATTCGTTTTATTATAATATATTAAGTTACACACGGAACAAGCAAATGGTTTTCTTTCGAATTTCAGATCATACGGTGTGCTGTGCAACTCAAATTTTAAGCACATCTCAACACTGGTTTTAAGATTGAATCTGTATTCGGTAACTCGTTTTAATTAAAACTATGCCCATAGCATGAAAATGGTTTTCCTCCGATATTTGCAGCACTTAGTCTGAAACTTTCATATCTTGCAACTCGGAGAATATCTTGCAATAAGAACTCGGGAATGGTTTCCTTCGAAATAGGTCCGCAGATGAACAGAGATACAAATGAAATTTCAAAGGAAACCATGTTCGAGTTCCAGGTGCAAGATTTGAAAGTTGAAGAATATGTGCTACAAAGATCGGAGTTAAACCATTTTCGTGTACTGCATGCATTAAAAATTCAAGCTGGGGTCTCACACTTTACTATCTCACAATTGAAATTTTATCGTTACACTCTGAACACAAAACTGGTTTTAACTTTAATTTGGGTTATTAAAATGATGTTTTAATGCCAGCAAATGATTTTCTTCAGAATCTTGCAGCATATTAGAATTGAAGATTCCACTCGGAACTCTGTTATTTATAGCTCTATGGCTCGGTTGGTCAGGATTCCTAAAAATTTTTCTTGTTTTGTTTACACATTTGACTAGCTAGTAATGTTTTTTTATATTTAAGGGGGTCGAAATTTGCGTTGTAAATTTCTCAAAGTAAACTTTAATGGGGGGGGGGGGGGGTGACACCACGTTTTCCGCCCCGGGTGCCACCCATGCTAGCTACGCCACTGAGCCCTAGTACATCAGTCCAGAGACTAGATAAAAGAGGTGACTATGTATTGGCAGCCCTAGGACACCAGTCCAGTGACTAGGTAAAAGAGGTGACGATGTAGTGGCAGCCCTAGTACACCAGTCCAGCGACTAGGTAAAAAACAAACAATAAAACTGTGGCGGTATCTAAACTCCTGTGTGATATCAAGTAAACAAAAATATCACATATTTATTGGTATTTATATTTTCTGACTAAAATGTTATATTTGGGAATTTATTGTCAGGGATATAAGCTATAACGTAAATTGAAGCAATAAGCGCCAAGATTTTTTTTATCCCTAAAACATGATTTTTAATCCTTGAAACAAGATTTTTTTGTATCCTTGAAACATGGTGTTTTTATCCCTTAAACATGTTTTATTATTGCTGAAACATGATTTTAATCCCTAAAACATGATTTTTTATTGCTTAAACATGAAATATGGTGTTTTAACCCGAAAACTGGTATTTTTATAACTGAAACGTGATGTTAATTTCCACGAAACATAATTTTTATCCCTGAAAATGGTTTTCATATTTTTGGGATAAAAACATCATATTTCAGTTATAAAAATATCAAAACCTGGTGTTTATATTCCTGAAACACAAGATGTTTTTGTCCCTGATATATGATTTTTTATCCCTGAAACATGATTTTTCATTTTTGGTACAATTGTGGCTGCCACCGCTCCCCTGGATCTTAGAACGCCCCCGTTGAGAATCACTTGTTTAAGGCTCTGCAACCCGGACCGAAAAGAAGAAGATAGAGAGATACGAAATTACGAATGTTAGAGGAGAGCGCTAACATTTGCAGCGACAAAATCGACGCGAATATTGCGAAAATGTTTAATAAAACACGACTCGTTTAAAATAGAGCAATTATCTCGCGGGCATTATCTTAAACTGGATTTAAAGAATCACTGTGAATTTTTTCATACATATAACTTGTAAAATAACTGAAACAAACGTGCTAATAATAATTTTTGGAGCATACTTTGCGATTTTTTTCTATCGAGGGAATTTTATATAATTTGCGTTTCGGCGCGGGCAAAGTCTAGATAATATCTTCAAGAATAACATATATTTTTTTAAGAGCTTTAAAACTTACCGTGTTTAAGGGAAATATGTAATAAATCGGTACAAATCCGAGTTGCGGGGCCTTAAACGAACCAACGCGCAACGGTCAAATTTTTGTAAAAATATCGAGAAACATAATTCGATCGATGATTTATTGATACCCTAACTAAAATACACATTTCTATCGGCTACCTTGTTTAAATAAATATAGTCGCAAAATACATTCAAATAAAAACCTTAGTGATTGACAGAATTAAATAAATATTAAACCTCCTTAACTCTTTTCTGTGAATTTGGTCATTTTTTACAAGTTTAACGAGAAATGGATAATATTATTTAATACTATTCCGTTTTACCTTTTTTGAAGGAAAAATAAATACATGAAGTGTTTTCCAGCTGATAGCAAAAGTAAATTCTTTGATTGATAACATTTATAATAGATTCGCACAGTTTGTTATCTCAGTATACAGTCTATTAATACATTCTTCGAAATGCGAAAATTGTGAAAATGTTTACTTAAACACGACTCGTTTAAAATAGAGCAAAATTCTCGTGGAAGACATCTTAAGTATCATTTAAGGAAACATTGTGAACTTTTTCACAACTATCTAAAATAACTGAAACAAACGTGTTTGTTATAATTTTCGGAGCATACTTCGCGATGTTTTTCAAAGATCTTTTTAAAATTCAGAAACTGAATTTGGGAGGTTTCGTTCTGCGATCGGACATGTTAAACCTTGATGACACAGGGCGAGTTTACAAGCTACTATCTACTAAGTTTAAAAGCGGATAAATCGGCGAGTGAGATTGTCATGATGACACACCAAACTGTCCACTCGCTTAGTAGCTTATTAAACTGAGGTCGCTGCTAGCGCCAGTAACAAGAATAACGACGCCTGCGTGAACTAATTCTGTGATGTTTGACAGTCGAAAGAGGCTGTTAATTGGCAGCCATCTTGAAAAACATAAATAAACCAATCACGAGCAAGCGGAACAAGCGTGTAGCGAGTAAAGTTGACGACCTTTAGCCTCGATGACACACGGCAAGTTTACAAGCTACTATCTGGGAAATTCACTATCTGTTAGTAAACTCGCCCAGTGTCATCGTGTTACTTGCTAACTAGCAGCGACTAGCAGATTGTTGACAATCTACGAAAAAAAGTTGAAAGGTCGTCAACTTTACTCGCCTACACGCTTGCTCGTGATTGGTTTATTTATATTTCCAACATGGCTTCCGATAAACAGCTGATTTCGACTGTCAAACATCTAAAGAATTAGTTCACGCAGGCGTCATTATTCTTGTTACTGGCGCTAGCAGCGGCCTCAGTTTCCTACGTTTCTGAGCGAGTGGACAGTTTTGTGTGTCATCATGACAATCTCACTCGCCGATTTATCCGCTTTTAAACTTAGTAGATAGTTGCTTGTAAACTCGCCGTGTGTCATCGAGGCTTTTCAACTTTTTTCGTAGATTGTCAACAATCTGCTAGTTAGCAAGTAATACGATGACACTGAGCGAGTTTACTAACAGATAGTGAATTTCCCAGATAGTAGCTTGTAAACTCGCCCTGTGTGATGACACAGGGCGAGTCTTTTGCGAGGCTTTTCAACTTTTTTCGTAGATTGTCAACAATCTGCTAGTTAGCAAGTAACACGATGACACTGAGCGAGTTTACTAACAGATAGTGAATTTTCCAGATAGTAGCTAGTAAACTCGCCCTGTGTCATCGAGGCTTTAGATGCACTGAGCTGCAAGCCACGAAGTGTCATTTTGCTGCATCCGCGCTCATAGTCGTGTCAGGACTTGATTCACTTGTTTGAGTTCGCTCCGCGAACTTTGCAGTAGTTTGGTTTATTTGTTGTGAAATTGCAATTGTTTGTAGGTATTTAGTACTTAACATTATTTCGAAATAGGTAAGTTTTATTTCGCTGTTGAAATGATTTAGTTCATGACAGGCTCTGAGGAAAATAATTCCCCTGAGGGCCTATGTTATCTTTGGGGATTCTGTGTGGACGATTTTTTTAGGGAAAGGAAGGAGAGGAGAGTTCTGGAAAGGAAAAGGGGTGGGTGGTAATCTGGGGTTCAGTGTGTGCTGGTCATCCATCTTCAAGACCTAGACAAACCTCAACCCATGAACCCGGGCACCCCTTATGAATCACCGAAACGAACCACTTGGGGTGATCTATGGCAGAAGTGTTGGTTATCCAATAAAGGTTCCCGGGGCGGCGGTACCCATTCCCGCCTCCCAAATTATTTTGTTCTTAAGATGAAAGAGTATTTTTTGTTTAGTGTACCTAATCAAATTAGGTATAAAAAAAGTAATTTTGTTTCCTACCTTTTATTTTATGTTATTTGTTAATAATGTTCAAATAGGTAATACCTACTATTTTTTTTTTAATATTATTTAATTAGCGATTTACGATTACGATTTCAAAAAGCATAAATAATTTATTTGAAATAAGGAGTGATAATTATGTTATGTTTATTTTAGTTCAAATATCAGAGACTGAATGAATAATACATAATTTAAAAATAAAGGTTGATTGATTAAGATTAACCATTTTTTTCCACGAAAACATGACCTTGTATGGAAGTTTCGGTTTCAGTTTCGGCCGTAAAAACTATTTTCGGTCGGATACTATTACTTTTTTAATATATGTCCACGCATCAATCATCTTTAATACTGGTAATAAAAAAACTTTTGTTTTAGTAAAGAAAGACAAACACTCCCGGGTTATGAATAACCCAACAATATTTGAAAATCTCCTACTACCATCACAGTAAGCACAAGTAGGAAAAAGTTGCTTGAATCGTGTGGAGGACTTAGCCAGCCGAGAAATCAAACACGGAACACCTGGGTGGGACCCGAACGCGATGCCCACTCAACCACTTATTTAAAAAGGTGACGGAATAGAATTTTATGAAGATTTTGAATAAAAAATCAGAAAAACATAACTGTCACTGGCAGAATTCTCTACGGTCATTTGAGATCATCGATATATTAACTATAGATTAGCCCTCCCATACCCAATTCCAATCCCAAAGTGACACCACCTACGAGAAACTTCATAATACAACTACCCATCGAATTCCGTTGCATCTCTTGCGTGTCGTGGTTGTTTTACTAGGAAGAAATTAAACATTTTTTATCAAATGTTACTTTTCTTGATACGCTGCCTCGAATTCATATGTTATATACATTTTTTTTCGTATTCATATAACTGATTAAATTGTTAATAATAAAGTCCGCGACAGTCCATACCCAAAATATTTCTAACTATAATATATAAAATACTAGCAGACCCGGCCACACGTTGCTGTGGCTAATGAAACACAACGCCATTATCCAATCTTTATAAAATCCACACCACCCGCTTGCCAGATGCCCGCTGCCTGAATTCAATATTTGAATTTATCGGCTTTTCTCTACTATAATAAGCATGTATTATACAATGCTTGCAATGCAACACTGGATATTTGAAAAGGTAAAATCAAATACTTACTTACTCTAGGACATCTATTTTCCAATTTCTTCGGTAGAACGAATTTCAAAAGTGACTATAGTACGGCCCGCCAGCCGTTTTAAATCGCACAAAAATATGTTTTCTTTGAATTTCTCGGCTTTTCTCTGATATAATTTACATGTATTATACATATAAACATTCCTCTGCAATCACTCTATCTATTGGTGAAAACCGCATGAAAATCCGTAGAAATTTGTAGTTTAAAATATTAACGCGCACATCCATTTTGAGCAACTTCATATGATAATGATGATTTCAGTTATAATATTCTCCTGAAGAAGGAAGGGTGCTTCTGAAACCGGTAGAGTGTTTATAAAATAAAAGTGGTCTACAACAAATTTATGTGTTTTTATTGTAAACTAGCTGGGTTACCCGGCTTCGCTCAGGAAAACATTCGAGAGTGTTCTGGAATGTTTCACATTGATGTTCCCGTTTCCCTATTCTCGAAGATTCCACAATTTTCCAGAAGGTTCCGGAATGTTCTGGAACGTTGTAGAATGCTCTCAAATACTCTGACTGGGGTGTCCGACATCGATCATGGAGTTGATGTGAGATTGAATTGAGGTTCAAATCCACGACGGATCTTGCTTATATACCCCATATGGGTAGCCCCTTACAAAAAAATTTTCAAATGTTCCAGAATAATATTCCAGATCATTCCACAACATTCAGGAGTGTTCTGAATGGAGTGTTCTGAGTGTTCAGGAGTGTTCTGAACAACATTCAGAATGTTCCACAATAATCTGGGCTGTTCCGGTATGTTCCTGAACGTTCCATCCTATTCCCGAACATTCCAGAATGTTCCGAGATGTTCTGTTCTGGAATGTGGTGGAATGCTCAAGAACACTCTGGAATTTTTTGAACTATTCTAGAAATTTCAACGGGGCGAAACTTCCAGCCCTTATATCTTTAAAAGAACGCCCTTCAGGTAAGAACGGGAACTTTCTTCATGGATGGAGGATATAGGGCTACCACACATATAACCGTTATCGTACCGGGACTCGTTTTTGAGTTTTAGCGGCATGCAAGTTGTTTTTTTTTTTAATAATATAATTATCCAAACTTCTAGAACTTTCCAGAACCTTCTAGACTCACTGACACTCTCCGCCACTCATTTCTGAAAGCTTCTTGAACTTTATCCTTCCATAACATCCTAGAGCATTAGGGAACATTCCAGAACTATCTAGAACCTTCTAGACTCACAGACTTCCAGAACTTTCTACAGCTTTATTGAACCTTCTAGAACTTTTCGGAACCACCGACGTACTCCGCCACTCCTCTCAGAACTTTGTACAGCTTTACTGAACCTTGTAAACTCACTGACGTGTTCCGTAACTTCTTCCAGAATTTTCTATAGCTTTATCGAACCTTATAGAACTTTCTGGAACCTTCTAGACCTACCGATATATTCCATCATTGATCCAGAACTTTCTACAGCTTTATCGAACCTTTTAGAACTTTCCAGAACATTCTAGATCCACCGACATGTTCCGCCACTCCTTTCAGAACTTTTTGCAGCTTTATCGAACCTTATGAAACTTTGTCGAATCCTCTGGAATTTTCCGGAACCTTCTAGACTCACCGACATACTCCGCCACTCCTCCTAGAACTTTCTACAGCTTTATCGAAACATATAGAACTTTTTGGAACCTTCTAGACTCACTGACATACTTCGCCACTCCTTCCAGAATTTTCTATAGCTTTATCGAACCTTCTAGATCTTTTCGGAACCTTCTATAGTCACCGACATACTCCGCCATTCCTTTCAGAACTTTGTACAGCCCTATCGAATCTTCTAGGACTTCCTACAGCTTTGTGGAACCTTCTAGAATTTTTCGGGACCTTCTAGACACACCGACACACTCCTCCGCTCAGAATTTTCTACAGCCTTATGGAACCTTCTAGAACTTTCTACAGCTTTATTAAACCTTCTAAAACTTTCCGGAACCTTCTAGACTCACCGACATACTCCGCCACTCCTTCCAGAATTTTCTATAGCTTTATCGAACCTTCTAGATCTTTTCGGAACCTTCTATAGTCACCGACATACTCCGCCATTCCTTTCAGAACTTTGTACAGCCCTATCAAACCTTCTAGGACTTTCTACAGCTTTATGAAACCTTCTAGAATTTTCGGGACCTTTTAGACACACCGACACACTTCTCCTCTCCTATCAGAACTTACTACAGCTTTACGGAACCTTCTAGAACTTTCTACGGTTTTATCAAACCTTGTAGAACATTCCGGAAACTTCTTAACCCACCGACATATTCCACCATTCCTTTTAGAACTTTGTACAACTTTATCGAACCTTCTAGAACTTTCCGGAACCTTCTAGATTCACCGACTTTATCCGCCACTCCTTTCAGAACTTTGTAAAGCTTTACGGAACCTTCCTGAACCTTCTACAGTTTTATCGAACCTTCTAGAACTTTCCGGAAACTTCTAAACCCACCGACTTACTCCGCCACTCCTTCCAGAACTTTGTACAGCTTTATCGAACCTTCTAGAACTTCAGAAATCTTCTAGACTCACCGCCTATTGTTTCTGAAAGCATCTAGAACTTTCTCCTTCCACAATTTTCTAAAGCATTCGTGAACCATCACAACCTTCTACTCTCACCGACATACTCCGCCACACCGTCCAGATATTTCTACAGCTTTATCGAACCTTCTAGAACTTTTTGGAACCATCTAGACTTACCAACATACTCCACCACTCCTTCCAGAACTTTGTACAGTCCTATCGAACCTTCTAGGACTTCCTACAGCTTTAAGGAACCTTCTAGAATTTTCCGGAAACTTCTAGACAGACCGACACACTCCTCCACTCCTTTCAGAACTTTCTACAGCTTTATCGGACTTTCCGGAACCTTCTAGACAGGCTGACATACTCCTCCAATTTTCTAGAAGTTTCCAGAATCTTCCAGACTCTTCTTGAAATTTCTAGAGTCTTCTTAGAACTTTCAGCCCTTATATCTTCAAAAGCAAGCCCTTTAGGTAAAAATAAATACCCTTATTCCCTAGGGGGGATAAAGATCTACCATACCAAATAACTCTCTTGATCGTACCGGCACTCGTTTCTGAGTTTTTGCGTTCCGCACGCTTTTTTGGACTTTCTTTTATAATATATATTGATTATGGCGAGCCACAAAGTTAATACTTTTTAGAAATATGTATTTCTAACTGCCTGAAATTTGTGTGTCAAAAATGATCTTCGCAAAGCTAGTAATTCCGTTACCGCGAACATGCTGGAAAACAAATTAGCTCCACGCAGACCAACTAAAGGTACAAACCAATGCTTCTTGCGATCTTTTGACTGCGAAATAAAGGACTTTCTTCTGGATAAATATTTTCGTAAATAAATATTTTTGGTTCCGGTGTCATTTTTAAGACCTACACGCCCTGTCTAGATATACTTTGTCGAAGTTTGAGATCAATCATCTGTGGTACTGGGAATATTATAAAAAATATATTGAAAAGGCAACTTCAATGACAAAATTAAAAAGCAGCATTTCTTGGAAAATTATCATTCTTACAAATTTAAGACTTGAGGTCGACCTTTAAACGCCGTTTTCTTGGCATTGAACCGACCGATAAGTTGGAATCTTACTTGAACCCATGGTCTGAAAGAAAGAAAAAATCTACACAAAGTATCTTTTTTGGAAAAATCACCATTCTTACAGGACATTCTTGGGGTTAAACTTCATACAGGCAACTTATGCAATTATCGAGGTTCTGCAGTGCCTCCACGATGTTCACCGATGGGAGGGTGCAATCATTTCCAACTTTACTTCACCACCAACTAGCCAGCTAGACAGGACATGGAAATCAACCAACATGGATGCAGATGATGAGGCGACCTCCCTGATGGACAATCCTAAAATACCTTTGTATTTTTGATTCATTAAATAAGTGACTTATTGAAAAGACAAACCAGAAAGGGAGAAATCTCTCATTGCAACACTTCTTTAAAACCGCGTTGGAATAGGGTCAAGTGAGCATTGCTTGTTCGGTGAAGTGAGTAATAACTTCTTAACTTCTTAAAGGGATGTAGGTTTGAAGGCAGAAAAGTTTCCACTATTGCATTTAGTAAAAGATGGTGGTGAGGCGGAGACTGTTAGGGCGCGTATTGACTTAATTTTATTGAGAAAAAAATTAGAGAAGATTTCCGGAGCTATGTCAGTTGTGTTTCGTGCACGGACGTCGGCCCCGACCATCTTTATCGAGTTCCACAAACTTCGCGGGTTTTGACGTTCTGAGTCGATCCTACTTGTCCAATATTCAGACCTTTTCGAACGAATTAATAACGTTTATTCTTTATCCCTGAAATATGATTTTTTTGTACTGTAACTTCAAGACTAACTTTATTTACCTTCTTGAAACATTATTTTTTTTATTTATGAATTTCTATTGTTGACATACACTTTACAAATTATTACATTGGTTTGCACAGATAATAAGTTTAGTAATAAGAAAAAAATGTTAATGATCCGTAGTTGTATATAAATTGATTACTAGTAGACACCTCACTAGGCGAACCTATGCTGAGGTGTTCCCATGTTTGGGATTAAGTGCTATTCTGTCGACATAAGTAGAAACACAGTATCCTCCTTGATATTGGCACTATGGGCCGACCCACGACGGCAGTACCGTATACATAAATTAAAGATTAGTTGCACTAGGATCTATATAGGTACATTTGTTCTAACATCTAGATTATGGCATAAGAGCTCTATTGTATCGCAGAGTCGTTATTTTTATTTTTTATTTTATTTTATTTTGCAGAAACAAACAGTACATCATTACATAATTACATAATGGGAAATATTTACAAAGTTATAGAGTTAATACAATAATTGGTACCAATGACATGTCGCTGATAACAGCGATAACAGTATATAAATACTTATATTTTTGTGTGATAAATAATACATTATACCTAAATTAAGTTAGTAACTTATTGAAAGTGAGGGGTGTGGGAGAGTGTTTGTATGTGTGTAAATGAGGGTGTGAGGGAGGGTGAGGATGTGTGTGTTATGTGTGCGAATTCAGTGTGCTAAAAATGTTTTTCTTAAATAGAGGGAGGGAATCAAAAAATATATCGGTATTTGTGGTTTTTTGAATAGAGTTGAAACTTTGAAGGATGCGGGAAGTGGGGGAGTTGGCGGCAGCGTTCGTATTATTACTGGTTGTGTAAAAAAGGTTGGTGTGGCGAGTTCTTTTAGATGGAATGTTAAAATTTATTTGGGATAGAAGTTCTGGGCAGTCTTTTTCATTATGTATAATTTTATGGAGAAATGTCATGTCAGCTACCGTTCGCCTGGATTTCAGGGATTGGAGAGTGCAGATGTAATTATTGTTGTATTTATAACCGAGATACTTAATAGATTCACTTAGCTATGCATCAAATTTATCAACAGCTCGACATAAGCTTACGTCTCATTGACTCGAGTTCTTGTAAGAATGATACCTATATGAATGTCAACACGTGTTGTTGGTCTAATCCCAGCACAACAACAGTGGCCTATTTAAGTCAAATACTCATTTTGCCTTCTAGTAAGATCTAGATACAATAAACTAGCGTTAAAAGTGATATCTACTATTTAGTGATTGTGCTACAACAGTCTAATTATAAAAATTCAATATTTTGTTTTTTAAATAAATCTTCTAGTTCGTCGTTTGTACCTTGTTTTATAAGCTGTTCCTTCAAAGCTGGACTTGGCAAGCTTACATTAAGAATCTTGGGTCTCTAGCTATCGTTTGACCTAATTTTGGTGGTTTGGGAGTTTATTTTGAATCCGGTTATTTGTGAGTTATCTGGCTGGATCACTCCAGTTTCGCCGGTAAGATAGGCGGACCAATCAGGATGCCGGACCGACAGGCGGGTCCGCCCCGCCCGTACAGTTCCCCTCCGCCTCCGCCTTTCACGCCCCGCCCTTTTGGGATCCGCCGCCCTTCCAATATGAGCAACAGTAAGTAAATTTTATCGAAGGAAGCAAACACTTTGTGGTGTGACATAATAATATATTAAATGAAAAAACAGACTTTGTAAAACACTACTTTTTATTGGAATTAATATTTTAACAGCCAACCAGGTTTCGCTTAGCTCAAGCTTCATCAGAGCTTATTAGATCAACTGAAGTAAATTAGATACAGACACATATATAAAAGAAATAAAGAGATAGCAATAGAATAGGCGACTCCCTATTGGTGCCAGAAAGAGTTAACAAATAGAAAAGAGGGAAACAAACATAATAATTACAGTTTGGGTAAGTAACGGGGGGAGGGAGAGGGAGGGAACTGTTTCAGAAGAGGTTAACGGAATAAATTAAAAATGGAAGATAAATTGATTTGGTTAAACATTATTATGTTTGATTTATTATTGACGGCTTTTTAGATTTCGAGAGCTTCTAGATTGTTTAACCTAACTCCAATTCCATTTTTATGTAATATTTTAGTCCCGGAGGTTTTATCGAATGAGTGGTTAGTTTCTAATAGATGGTTTGCGAATTCTGAAAAAGCATTAGGTACCTACTATTTAAACATCTTAGATGTTCTTTAATTCTTATGTTTACGTTCCGGGCCGTTTTTCCGATGTAAAATGCAGAACAATCGTTACAATTTAGTTTATATGTGCCCGCCCCCCCGTTACTTACTCAAACTGTAATGATTATGTTTGTCTCCCTCTTTTCTATTTGTTTTTCTGGCACCAATAGAATGTCGCCTATTCTATTGCTCTCTCTTTCACTAATTCTCTTAATTTCTTTTATATATGTTTCTGTATCTAATTTACTTCAGTTGATATAATAAGCCCTGGGTACCTAGCATGGTCGATCGACATAGGTTTTATCGAAAATGTCGGTAACTTGTCATCGCTCCCAAGCACGACTGCAGGCCGCTAACGAACAAATAACAGTTCACAAAGACTAAGGGTTCCTATTTTATTTGACGTGAACTCTTATTTGTTCGTTAGCTGCCTGCAGTCGTGCTTGGGAGCGATGACAAGTTACCGACATTTTCGATAAAACGTATATCGATCGACCATGCTAGGTACCCAGATGAAGCTTGAGCTAAGCGAAACCTGGTTGGCTGATAAAATATTAATTCCAATAAAAAGTGGTGTTTTGCAAAGTCTGTTTTTTTCATTTAATATATAGTAAGTAAATTCTTTTTACAAGGCATTTAAACAAGTTATCATATCAATTTAAATAATTATTTTCTAGCCCTCGTGTTCTCGCCTTACCTTTTTCTTTTACGCTATATCTTTGGCAGTTTCTCTACTATACTTCTTATGACTGCATGTTGTCAAATAATATTGACCTTAAAATTATGCAGCGACCACACGTTTGTCGCATCGGTTGCAATAAGGGTGAAATTGATTCATCGCGACTGTCTCGAATGACGCAATTTTTTTCTCTCTTGCCCAAACTGTTGAATTTGAATATCTTCATTTGTCACAATATACACAAAAAATGGAAAAGCTGTTCGTAAGGAAAAAGCCAGCAGTTCATCATTTTTGCAAGTCTATTATTTTTAATATAAATATTATAAACTAGGTATTTATAATTAATAAAGTTAGATATGAATCTAGTTTTTTAACTGTTAATTCGTGGTGGAATTCCATTGTAATTGAATTTAAAACACTTTTGCACTTTCTTCCACTTATTCATTTTCACCAGGACCGGTTTCATTCTACTACGGACAAACTTAGGCAGGGGTACCTACACAACATTGTCTCTATATTGAATGTTTCTATTTTGTTAAATTAAGGTACGAGTAGGTATTATAGAAAATTCATTATATAGATACAATGTTGTGTACCCCTGCCTAAGTATAAATACCGTAGCATAAGAATTTCAACTACCAGTCTGAAAATATCCGTAGTAGGATGAAATCGGTCCTGGTGAAAATAAAAGGGTGGAAGATAGTGCAAAACTGTTTTAATTTCAATTCTAAAGTTAGATTTAGTCGAAGAACTCATAATAAATCGTAGAGCGAGCGCCCTTGGGGTGATTTTTCTAAAAACGGCGCCCGACAATTTATCAAAATCAAAAATCAAAAATCAAAAAATATTTATTGTAAAATGAAAATTACAAAAGGTGTAGCTTATGGGTAGACCCCATTTCTTCCAGCTAACCACATTTATTTAATTACAATGTTTATACAATATTCTTTGTTTTATTATAATTACAATGTTTAAACAGATAAAATAACAATATACCAATGAAAAAATAAAAAATAAAAATACAAATATATATACCAATAAAAATAGGCGTTTCATTTACGTGAGGTATTCACTCAACGTGTAATGACATTTATTAACAAGGAAAGTGTTTAGTGACGATTTGAATTTGTGTGTATCTTGTATTTGTTTAATGTTATGTGGAAGGTTGTTATATACTTTAATGGCCATGTAGTATGGTCCTTTTTGGAATATTGTTTTGTTTGCTTTTGGTATTAGTAAGTTTTCTGTGAGCCTTGTAGCGTATTTATGTGTTGAGTTTTTTAGTGGGAACTTTTCTGTAGATGATCGCACTAATATGCATAACTCCATTATATATATGTCTGTGACTGTCAGAATTTTCAGATTTTTAAACATAGGTCTACATGAATCTAAACAACCAAAGTTTGTAATTTTTCTTATGCATCTCTTTTGTATGATGAAGACATCTTTGGCGTTTACCGAGTTTCCCCAAAAAATAATACCGTATTTTATTATTGAATATACATAACCATAGTATGCGGCTATTACTGATTCGGTGTTCAATATTTTTCTCAAGGTACCCAGAACATAAGAAAAACTACTGATTTTTGCTACAATTTTTGAGACATGTTCTTTCCAGTTTATGTTTGTATCTAATTCTATTCCCAGTAGTGAACAGGTTTGGGAAGGTTCGATAATATTATTATTAATGTTTACATTTATATTTATAGGTGTAGCTTGCACTGGACAAAATTTTAAAATTTGGGTTTTGTTTGTGTTGAGTGATAGATGTTGCGATAACAGCCAGTTTGCTATTAATTGGCAAGTCTCGTTAACTTGTTTGTTAAATTCGTCAACGTCTCCATTACATTCAAACAACAAAGCTGTGTCATCAGCGAACATTGAACATTCTGTGCCAGCAATTATTGGAAGTTCGTTTATATAGATAAGGAAGAGGAGAGGCCCAAGAATGCTTCCTTGTGGCACACCCTTGTTTATTTTTCTCCATTTGGATTCTACCATGTACTGGACCCTTTTTTCATCGATATTTGAAATTTGAACTTTCTGCTGACGATTTTTTAAGTACGATTCAAACCATTTTAATGCTAATCCTCTAATACCTACATGTTCAAGTTTAATTAGAAGAAGCTCATGATCAACATTGTCGAATGCTTTTGAGAGGTCGAGAAAGATATCTACGGTTTTTTTACTAACATTAATATTTTCTAGAATTTTGTTCAAAAAATTGAATACTGCCTGTGTTGTTGAACGGCCTTTACGGAATCCAAATTGTTGTGGACATATTATCTCAAAGTTTTCGAGAAAGTTATAAATGCGATTGTACATGGCTCTTTCAAATATTTTTGAAAAGTTTGGTAATAATGATATCGGTCTGTAGTTTGAAATTTCCTGTTTAGAACCCTTCTTATACAAAGGTACAATAATAGATTCCAATTATTATTATATCAGAAATGTTTTTCTAAAGGTTTTAAAAATAAATTTAAACGCCTTCCTTCCAATGAATCATTTTTTTCTGCTTCTTAATTTTCATTTCGCATATTTTCCTGAATAAACTTGATAACATTTATTTATAAGCATACTTTTTTTTTTAAATAAAGGCAAGTATTGGTAGTAGGTAATCCCCCATCTTAACAAACAAAATGCAATCTTTAGAGTTTAGAGCACAAGCGCGAAGTGGGATTGGTATCCGTATTGCATTGGTATTTCAATAGAATATTTATTTATTTATTATCGGGCTTATGTCCAATTTACCACAATATATCACGAAATTTAGAAATGATCATTGTAAGGATGAGGATGGTACATGAAAGCAAAGACAAACAGAGAAAATAGAAGAAAATAGAAGTGTCATGTCACGTCAAGACTTTGCAAAAATTAGGGTAAATATAAAATATCTTCAATTGTTTAAAGAGCGACAGAAATTATTTAAGCTAATACCAAAAAAATCAAGGTCTTGACATGAGTTGACCATTTTACACATTCTGGACAGTGGTGAGTTATATATATCTTATTTTTCTATATATGAATACCGCACAAGAGTCCCAACTGCTCCCGTCTGAAGCCAGTAAGACTATGGTATCCCCAATTGGGGTATGTTGTGAGGCTGAAGGTGTGAAGGTAGTGAGGAGGGGAAGGAGATAGGGAAGGGGAAGGTGGGGAAGTACCTGGCTATTCAGATCTGGTCACCAAACACGGCTAATGCCATTTCAAGCAACGTTTCAATTTTGAATTGTGGTCTTACATCAGGGCGATGCTAAGAGTATCTTGCACTCTGGAACGTGCCGCAAATATAGTATATATTATTTTAAATGAATAAATTGTGAAATAACACAAATTAATCAAAAAAATTTGCCACGCCGGGATTCAATCACCTTCGGTGTGCGAGTCAAGAGCCTTACCGCTGGACTACGCCGGCCGAATAACCATAATTAATCGAGTGCTGATTAGGAAAAGCAGGTCTTTATTTCTGAGTGTACGAGAAGGTATATTGAATGTGATGAGTTGTAGTAATGTAGGTGATCGATTAAACAGTTAATAATTTAGAAGAAACAAATGAGATCAGATTTTTTCCCACGATCTTCTAAGGAGAAAGGTTTAGAGTTTGTTCAATTTCAGCATACGAGTAATTGCCTCGCTCTATTCCTAGCCTCCTAGCAATTCCTTTTAGGAACCGATGTTGAACGAACTCAATATGACGAATATAGACAGCATAAAAAGGAGACCATATAACACAGGCATATTCAAGATGGGGGCGAACCAGAAGATGCTCCGAAGAACTGGTGTCATTGATTACTTCGGCGCGCGCAACTTTTGTAAATGGTTGACATTTTTCACATCAGAACGGGTCGTTTCTACAACTCGATCTTAAGATCAATAGCTCGGCCTGCCTCTATGTTTACTCCAACAAGTTCATATTCACCCCTTCCTCTCCTCAAAAAGACCCTTCACATGGCATCAGCAAATATGACGTAATATGGCCCTTAGGGAAATTATTATGTGGAGTTAATCAAAGAAAAAATGCGTTCCCAGGTTAGGGGCTATTCATAAATTACGTCACACCTCAAAAGGGGGGGGGGGGGGGGTAGTAGGGGGGGGGGGGGTATGCGATGTAAAAATCTAAATTATGTAAAATTGCAATTGCACAGTAGGGAGAAGACGGTCTCACAAATTTGACGATGTGTGAAAAGGACGGGGGGGGGGGGTAAAAAAAAATAATGAAATTTGTGTGACGTAATTAATTATTATGAGCGGAAAATGTTGAATGGTACAGACTTGACTAGCCGATAATTGATTCCGTGGATGGCCTGACAGTTAGTTGGTTAAGTGTCAATCATTGAGACGATGTGGAGGCATAAGAAATCATGGTCATCATAATGATAGACAATAGTGTGGGCCGCAACTGTATGGCGAAAAAAATTGTCTTATTTCCTTGAGCGCTAGTGATAAAAGGTTGTCTTAGGTATTTGTTTATTGTTAATAAAAAATAAAAAAAAGGTTTAATAATATTATCGTTTTGAGGTTACTCGAAGCGATCAAAAATTGATTAAAAAATATTTTTTGTGAATTATTCCCAAGTAGTAGGGAAATGAAAGTGTTACAATTACAAATTCTCGATAGCAATTTATTTACTACTAAAGCAGTTACAATTTAAAAAATTACAATCATAATTATTACACTAATCAAGATGAATTAAATGTGATCAATTATCATCACGTTTGTGTGAATTTTTGGCATATTTTTCTTTGAGTTTATTGTTGTAGTAATAAGGCCTTCCCTATTCTTCTTGCCACACACTTTCGACCATATTTCAGTCACAACCTTTACACAACGTTTTACAGATTATGTAAGTCAGGGGAACCTGTCAAGGTTGATGAAAATGGAGCTGACTTCTGAAGTTAGGTTAAGTTCTTCTAATTCTTCTTCCGTTATATCTTCCAAAATGGGAGGATACGTGCTTGGTGTATCTTGCCAAAATATCAAATCAAAGTAGGATTGTGCATCAAAATTCAATGTGGCTACTTCAAATGTTCGGTTTTCTGTCTGGCTTTCAATAATCGCCTTATTCCAAGTTCTTTGATGGTGGGTGTTTTATCGGTTATCATTGACAAGAGTAAATTTTCAGGATGAACGAAGTAAGCGTTACGCAGGATTAATTATTGATTTGAATTCGTCTGGAAGACAGCGCGAATATTTAATCATGCTAAAACATGCCTTGCACCTTTTTGCACGACCCATCTACATGGGTTATCTTTATATCAAACCACGTAGGGACGTATGCCCTCATGATAAACGTGGCTAACGTAACAAAATTTTCTAATGGCGTTGCGCTTCCAATATATAATCATGGGATTCGACTCGCTGTAGTAATCACTCCTGGGTTCTTCTGGCAATATCAAGATGACAACGTCCACTGGAAACTGCTTTGAAAATATCAATATTTTTGATTGGTGCTTAAATTTTGATGTTGAATACTCAACATCAATTTGAAAAAAAAAATACACAGGTAAATTATGGCAATTATGAAAAATCGAACCTACGGGACGGAAAAACCACGAGGTCCAGTGATTGGACCATCCGACTTCATAATCGAAAGGCTTAGAAGCAGCTCGTTGCAATGAAAAAAGCAGATCAGCAACTGTATCGGTTCATTCAAGTGTTTCTTCGTCGTTTGAATCACAACACCAGTTGTTCTCGTATTAAAATTTGTGCCATCACACCCAATTGCTTTTAAATGGTAAAGTGAAATGTTTTGACGATCAAAATATTCCATTATTGGTTTAGCTATGTTTACGGCAGCGCCTGACCCAGGCATAATATGTGTCAAGAAATGAGATCCTGGTTCCACGATTATCGATGCGTGTTCTTCAAGTACTGTGCCTTTATAGTATGTGTGCCTTTTTATATTAGCTAAGGTCTTGTCCTTTCGACCATCAAAAAATAATCCACTTCCTTTATGCACTTAGCTTTGATGAGTACAGATCTGGTACGCAGACGTCCGCGACGCAATCTATTTTTGTCTATTACTTTAGTATTATTATCCTGCGTAATCACATAATAATCTTGTTGAAATCATTTAAGACGGCAGAAGCCATTGCTGCTCCAGATTGATCCAATATCTCGAATCTGTCACAGATTATAAAAGAGAACTGTAAAAGACGGAGAATTGCTTGTTGTCGGAAAGGTGGTGTGATTAGTCTTAAGTAGCCGGCTTGATTTTGCGCCAGGAGAAGATTATTTTGATTTTAACGTGGAAGATAATGATACGCAGTGCTAGACAGTGATACAAAACTCACACACCTGTTTATTTAATTTGGTAAGATCTTTTCATTTTCTCATAGGCTTTTCCAATTATTTCGTAGTCGGTAATCAACATTGCCCATAAACATTTTTCTTGCACCTCTTTTCTATTTTTTGTTAAAGGGAAACTTTCATTACTGTCCATAATTTGTATTTATTGTCTTTACATTTACAATAACTAATATCAAACAGTAGCGAGCTTGTAATTTTCAATGGAGAGAATCTTCTTGGAAAGGAAACTGTATTTCTTCTACATTTTTCTGACTTCAACAAGTTTATATACTTATGCTGAAATGTCTTAATAATGTTTGTATTTCTTACGTTGGGAAAGAATCTTTTTTCCTTATTTTGAAAATACTTTTATTATCTACACAACACTATTACGAAACGGAGGGTCCTTGGTCGACCAAGGAACGGCCAATACGGCGCGCTGCTCAAGCGCTGGCGGATTTGGGGACTGCGGGCGGACGTGTTTTACAGCCATATTACTACAAAAATAATAGATGGTAGTTATTTAAACCGAAACTAAACTTTATGTAAAGAAATCTCATATAGGAACACCTTTAAATTATTTCGGAATATTTTATGCAAAGGCAGAAAAAATGGAAATATTTCGATATTTTCGCAAACTGCAAAGGACCACTACTACACACTTTAAACTAATTTTTTTGATGTTTTAGATACAAAGACTTATTATTACTAGCGCCAAAAGTAATTTGGAAAAAACAATTCGGCCCACGCTACTGTACATGAATCAATCCAGACATCTTACAAGGGAATCATTTTTTTAAAATTCATCGTTTTATGGGCGCTTTGTAACATCACTTGTGGTCGGTCATAACTTTGACCCTTTGGCAAAAAGCCGACTTAAATTTTGGATTCTTTCTAATCATAATGGTCTGTACACGAATCAATCGAAAAATCGGCCTTAAGATGAATTAAAAAAAATTATGGCTTTAACACTTGGGGTCGATCGTTTAAGCACTTGGGGTCGGTCGCTGTAACGCTTGGAGTCCGTCATAACTTAGGCCCTATGGCACCAATCTGGCTGAAATTTTGGATTATAACAATAAAAACATTGTTTGTACACGAATCAATCAAAATATCTGCCAAAAGAAGAATTTCTCCAAAAAATCTAGATTTTAAAACTTGGGGTCGGTCGTTTTAGCACTTGGGTTCGGTCATAACTTAGGCCCTATTGCATCCTTCCGGCTGAAATTTTGTATTATTACAAAAAGACATAGTCTGTACACGAATCAATCATAAAATCTGCCTTAAGAAGAATTTTTGAAAAAAAAACAGGCTTTTAAACTTGGGTTCGGTCGTTTTAGCACTTGGGTTCGGTGGTTTAAGCATTTAGGGTCGGTCGTTGTAACACTTGGGGTCGGTCATTACTTAAGCCGTTTTGCACCCATCCGGCTAAAATATTGGATTATTCCAAAAAAACATGGTCTGTACACGAATCAATCAAAAAATCTGCCAAAGGAAGAATTTTTCAAAAAAATCTTGTCTTTAAAGCTTGGGGTCAGTCGTTTTAGAACTTAAGTTCGCTCTTTACTTTGACCCAATGGCAAAGAGCCGACTGTTATTTTGGATTCTATCTTATAATCATGGTCTGTACACAAATCAATCGAAAAATCTGCTCAAGACGAATTTAAAAAAAATCATGGCTATAACATTTGGGGTCGGTCGTTTTAGCTTTTGAGTTCGTCATTTTAGCACTTGGGGTGGGTCGTTGTAACACTTGGGGTCGGTCATTACTTAGGCCGTATTGCACCCATCCGGCTGAATTTTGGATTATTTACAATAAAGACATGGTCTGTACACGAATCAATCCAAAAATCTGCTTTAAGAAGAATTTTTGAAAAAAATCTAGGCTTATAAACTTGTGGTCTGTCGTTTTAGCACTTGGGTTCAGTGGTTTAAGCATTTAGTGTCGGTCGTTTTAACACTTGGGGTCGGTTATAACTTACACCCTATTGCAACCATCCGGCTAAAATTTTGGATTAACAAAAAAACAACATGGTCTGTACACGAATCAATCAAAAAATCATCCAAAGGAAATTTTTTTCAAAAAAATCTTGTCTTTAAAGCATGGGTTCAGTCGTTTTAGCACTTAATTTAGCACTTAACTTTGACCCTATGGCAAAGAGCCGACTGAAATTTTGGATTCTTTCTTATTATCATGGTCTGTACACAAATCAATCGAAAAATCTGCTCAAGACGAATTTAAAAAAAAAATCATGGCTATAACAATTGGGGTCGATCGTTTAAGCCAGGGGTGGGGAACCTTTTTAGCGTCACGGGCCATTTGGACGTTCATACTTAAACCCGCGGGCCGCACTTCGATTTCCGTCTCTGTGGGGGGGGGGGGGGCGCATTCGAATCACAGAACTGGTTTTAATTACAGGTTGAATCTGCTCGCGGGGCATTAAAACTATACTCAGAACGGAAATTGCTTTCCTCCAATACTGGCAGCACATATGCATATTATGAAACTACAAACTTATTACTGCACTTCACACACGAGAATGGTTTTTAATGAAACGCGTTAGCGAAATAAAACCCCACCTGGAATTTTTTTGTTGCATTCTTAACACAGAACTGTTTTTAATTATAAAGTGAGTTTTAACGCGGGTAATTAAAACTCCACTCAGAACATAAAAATGGCTTTCCACCATTTCTGGCAGCACAAAGTATGCAACTAGAATTTTATAAATTCACTTCTAAAACGAGAACGGGTTTCTACAAAATGCGTAAGCAGACGAAACCACAAATGAAATTTTTTCACTGCGTTTTGAACACAAAACTGGTTTTTCCGTCAGAGCTAATTGGATTGTGAGTCCCCAGCTTTAATTAATACTGCACCTAGAACACCAAAATGGTTTTACCTTCGAAATGCGTTAGGGTTAGCAGAGGAATCCGCAACAGGAAATTGCATTGTGAACACAAGATTGATTTTACCTATAGAATGAATTTGCCTAGGAGCCCACTAGTCGACCAGCTTAAATTAAATTGTACTCTGATTACGTGAATGGTTTTTCTACATTTTGTGGCGTATTTATTGTCCGCAATATAATTTTATATTTATTTTACTAATTACAATAAATTATATGTAATGATTTTTTTTATGCCAGAAGCGTGGCATTAATCATGGCATTATTGTTTGTAATGTATACAAAATGTTAAGGAACATGCTTGACTTAATATAACCAGCGATTCCTGACTTAATTTGGGAAGATTGTTATATCAATCGCTTTGAAATTGAATATTTTCGTGCTGCAGATTATCAGGCACATTCGATGGTTCGACGTTGAACTATGTATTAAATATGTTCAAATCCGTTTGCTCTCTTTTCACGTCCTTAAATCGTTCATTAGATCGTTGTCAGATAATTTGGGAGCATATTATTTTTAAGTTTGTAAATCATTGTTAATGTATTATATATTATAAATATGTTGTTTTGTAGTCATCATATTTAAATTTTGTAACATGATTTTAACTCTAGTAAAAATGTTGCATTTAAAAATCATCCTCAACCTCCTATTTTGTATAACGTGTAGTTTATTATTTTGGGCTTGGTTACATAAGAATAGAACACTAGAACAATAATTTAAATGCGGAGTTACAATAGAATTATAAACAAGGCGCGCTGTCTTCAGATCCAAGTTATTTCTGTTCCTTTTTAGGAATCCAACTTTTTTAGCAATTTTCTTTGTTATGTATTCTAAATGTTCGTCGAATTTCAATTTATCATCCAATATTACACTCAGATATTTAATACTGTTATCCCTTTCTATGCTTTCGTTATCAATTTTTAGTATTTTTTGTGATAACGTCTTAAAAATGCATCTGAAAAATCCGTGAAAAAACCATCCCGATCTGTGAATTTTTTTGTGCTTCTTTCTTCAGGCCGCACCAAAAGTGCCCGCGGGCCGCACCAAAAGGCCTCGCGGGCCGCATGCGGCCCGCGGGCCGCAGGTTCCCCACCCCTGGTTTAAGCACTTGGGGTCGGTCGCTATAACGCTTGGAGTCGGTCATAACTTAGGCCCTATTGCACCCATCTGGCTGAAATTTTTGATTATAACAAAAAAAACATAGTTTGTACACGAATCAATCAAAATATCTGCCTTCAGAAGAATTTTTGAAAAAATTCTAGGCTTTTGAACTTTGGTCGGGGTTTAAAGCTTGGGGTCAGTCGTTTTAGAACTTAAGTTCGCTCTTAACTTTGACCCAATGGCAAAAAGCCGACTGAATTTTTGGATTCTTTCTAATAATCATGGTCTGTACACAAATCAATCGAAAAATCTGCTCAAGACGAATTAAAAAAAAAAATCATGGTTATAACAATTGGGGTCGGTCGTTTTAGCACTTGAATTCGGTCATTTTAGCACTTTGGGTCGATCGTTGTAACACTTGGGGTCAGTCATAACTTAGGCACTATTGCACCCATCTGGCTGAAATTTTGGATTATTATAAAAAGACATGATCTGTACACGAATCAACCAAAAAATCTGCCAAAAGAAGAATTTTTCAAAAAAATCTCATCTTTAAAGCTTGGGGTCAGTCATTTTAGCTCTTAAGTTCGCTCTTAACTTTGACCCTTTGGCAAAGAGCCGACTGAAATTTCGGATTCTTTCTATTAATCATGGTCTGTTCACGAATCAATCGAAAAATCTGCTAAACGAATTTAAAAAAAAATCTTGGCTTTAACACTTGGAATCGGTCGTTTTAGCACTTGGGTTCGGTCATTTTAGCACTTGGGGTCGGTCGTTGTAACACTTGGGGTCGGTCATAACTTAGGCCCTATTGCATCCATCCGGCTGAAATTTTGTACAAAAAGATATGGTCTGTACACGAATCAATCAATAAATCTGCCTTAAGAAGAATTTTTGAAAAAAATCCAGGCTTTTAAACTTGTGGTCTGTTGTTTTAACTCTTGGGTTCAGTGGTTTAAGCATTTAGGGTCGGTCGTTTTAACACTTGGGGTTGGTTATAAGTTAAACCCTATTGCAACCATCTGGCTGAAATTTTGGATTATTTCAAAAAAACAACATGGTCTGTACACGAATTAGTCAATAAATCTGCCACAAGAAGAATTTTCAAAAAAATCTTGACTTTAAAACTTGGGGTCGGACGTTTTAGCACTTGGGGTCGGTCATAACTTCGGAAATATGAGACCGATCTGTCTGAAATTTTTGATTCTTATAAAGAAACATAGACTGTATACGAAACAATCCAAACATTTTCCATAGAAATCATTTTTTGTAAATTCAACATTTTTTTGGCGCTTTGCAACAACACTTGTGGTCGGTCATAACTTTGACCCAATAGCAAAAAGCCGACTGATATTTTGAATTCTTTCTAATAATCATGGTCTGTACTCAAATCAATCAAAAAATCTGCTTTAAGAAGAATTTTGGAAATAATCTAGGTTTTTAAACTTGGGGTCGGTCGTTTTAGCACTTGGTTTCGGTGGTTTAAGCATTTAGGGTCGGTCGTTGTAACACTTGGGGTCGGCCGTATTGCACCCATCCGGCTGAAATATTGGATTATTACACAAAAACATGGTCTGTACACGAATCACTCAAAAAATCTGCCAAAGGAAGAATTTTTCAAAAAAATCTTGTCTTTAAGGCTTGGGGTCAGTCGCTTTAGAACTCATGTTCGCTCTTAACTTTGGCCCATGGCGAAGAGCCGACTGAAATTTTTGATTCTTTCTAATAATCATGGTCTGTACACAAATCAATCGAAAAATCTGCTAAAGACGAATTTAAAAAAAATCACGGCCTTAACAAATGGGGTCGGTCGTTTTAGCACTTGAGTTCGGTCATTTTAGCACTTGGGGTCGGTCGTTGTAACTCTTGGGGTCGGTCATAACTTAGGCCCTATTGCACCCATCCGGTTGAAATTTTGGATTATTATATAAAGACATGGTCTGTACACGAATCAATCTAAAAATCTGCCTTAAGAAGAAATTTTGATAAAAATCTAGGCTTTTTAACTTGTGGTCCGTCGTTTTAGCGCTTGGGTTTTGTGGTTTAAGCATTAAGGATCGGTCGTTGTAACACTTGGGGTCAGTAATTACTTAGGCCCTATTGCACCTATCCGGCTGAAATTTTTATAATTACAAAAAGACATGGTCTGTACACGAATCAATCAAAAAATCTGCCGAAAGAAGAATTTTTCAAAAAATCTTATCTTCAAAGCTTGGGATTCAGTCGTTTTAGCTCTTGGGTTCAGTGGTTTAAGCATTTAGGGTCGGTCGTTTTAATACTTGGGGTCGGTCATAACTTGGACCCTATTGCAACCATCCGGCTGAAATTTTGGATTATTACAAAAAAACAACATGAATATAATAATAATGTACACGAATCAATCAAAAAATCTGCCAAAGAAGAATTTTTCAAAAAAATCTTATCTTTAAAGCTTGGGGTCAATCGTTTTAGCACTTAAGTTCGCTCTTAACATTGACCCTTTGGCAAAGAGCCGGCTGAAATTTTTGATTCTTACAAAGAAATATAGACTGTACACGAAACAATCCAAACATCTTCCAATGAAATAATGTTTGGTAAATTCAACGTCTTTTTGGCGCTTTGTAAAAACACTTGTGGTCGGTCATAACTTTGACCCAATGGCAAAAACCGAATGAAATTTTGAATTCTTTCTAATCATCATCAATTTATCAATTTAAGAATCGATTTAATAGAATCAATTTAAGCCTTAAGACGAATTAAAAAAAAAAATCATGGATTTAACACTTGGGGTCGATCGTTTTAGCACTTGGGTTCGGTCATTTTAGAACTTGGTGTCGGTCATAACTTAGGCCCTATGGCACTTATCCGGCTGAAATTATGGATTATTACAAAAGGATATGGTCTGTACACGAATCAATCAAAAAATCTGCAAAAAAAATTTCATATTCATCTTTTATCAGAGGAGACCATATTTGTCCCCGCTCACATAGGTCTCATAGAAATCGTTATATCTCCCTTACTCTTATTGTGAGATATATGATATAAAAACATTGGAATGAGAAAACAAATACATATGTATTCAAAACTTAAAATTAACAACAAAAGAATTAAAATGTTCGGCTTTATGAAACCAAAGTATCCGATCGAAAATTGAAAAAATATGATGAAATTTTTTTTGAATTATTTTTACATGAAACAATAAAAAAGTGAGTTGTCAATAACGTCTTTAATTAATTTGTCTAATAAATGTGTATGTTTTTTTTTTGTTGTTAAATGTTATGTTGTTATTTTTTTGTTATTGTTGTTTTAAGTTAGAAAAAACGCAAGGGAGCCATTTTAAAAACTTTTTAAAGTTTGCATTCAAGTTTTATATTTAAAAAAAAAATACATGGTTATTTCAAATAATACAATTTCAAAGCGTATTTAATCACCTTTCAAAAACTTTTTAGTTTTCAGGAATGTTCACAAATACTCCATTTATTAGGATTTTATTGCAGAGTCGAAATATTTTTACCTTCTGACAAAATACAAGCGATTAAAGGCCTAGATTTGTGAATTCCGTATCGTGAACCTACGAATGATGATAAATATTGACGGGTTGCAATAAATATTAAACGTGGAGCCTACGCATTAGGAATCTAGACATCTGTGATCCATATTGTGATCCGTCAATACGCCAGCTTACTCCTTCAATATAAATCACTATATTTGATAAGTATTGATGGATCATAATGAATATTGAACGTCTACTCTGACCACAATCATGGATCACAATCCATCAATATGGATCGTGATAAATAATATTAAACGTGTGACCTACGTCCAACGCTTGGAATAAACTCCCTCTGGAACTAAGATGCATAACAAGCCCAACAGAATTTAGGTCCAAACTAAAAACCTACCTTTTTGGGCTCTCATACCCTTAAATTAAATATATGTATCTGAGAGTATTATACTTGTATTGCCTATAATATGTCTTAATCACACTTTTCTTATTGGATTTACATTATTCTAATCCTTACACATCAATCTGTCTCTTACAGAGGGACGAATTATATTTTGGAAGATAAACTTTCTATTTTTTCTAAGAAAAACTCTCTTTTTATAGCTTTTGAAGGTTATTCCTATCAATGTAATATATCATTGAAGAAGAAGATAACAATTATAATCTATACGAAAATATTATTAAGAGAACAAGATACAGGAAAATAGAAAAAGATAGTGGTCGCAACTGGGACTCGAACCCAGAACCTCTCGTCTAACTGGGATGTGCGCATTTACCAATTACGCCATTGACACCTTCTATCAAACCGTCATATTAATCTCTACATTTTATAGTCCTCCGCGTCGTCTGTCCGTATGTCTGTCTGTTCGCGATAAACTAAAAAATTATTGAACGGATTTTCATGCGGTTTTCACCAAAAGATAGAGTGATTTTATAGAGAGAGTTTTAGGTATATACATAATTTGTTAAAGTTATGTGCAAATTGGTTGAAAAATAACGAAAAAAGAAAAGTCAAGCCGCCTGGGAGCTTTCATCGAAAATACTGCCTAATTCCTTTGAGATATAGCAAAACAATGCATAGTGGTATATTCCTCTTTTATAGATCTACAAAAAAGTCCATGATGGCATATATCTATCTTTCGGATAGCTTACTTATCTTCCCTTCTCTACAACTCTACATATTATAATTTAAAGTCCTCCGCGTCGTCTGTCTGTCTGCCTGTTCACGATATCTATCTTTTACAGAGAGCTTACCATACCTTTTCTGTCGAAAAATTGGTCACGAACAATGCGGTAATTGGAAAGTTATTTAGACTGATCCTTATCAACTTAAATACGTTAGTTACCTCAAGCATTTCATTCACATTATTAATCTTTCGCACCATCTCGTATTATATTATAAATTTAAGTCCTCCGCGGCGTCTGTCTGTCTGTCTCTTCGCGATGAACTCAAAGATGGTGGTGGTTATAAAGGTTGGATAACCATCCAGTAGATGGTATTGTGTTTAATTAGCCAGAGCAACGCGTGTCCGGGTCAGCTAGTCAATCTCATATTTCAAATTTCAGAATAGACAATATTATATTACTTATAGGCAACTGCCCTTTTTATTGGAAACAATCATTCTAAGAATTGGTTTGTAACCTAGATAGCGTCTCGGATAAATATTTCCGATTTTATTTTATATGAAACTATTGACTTTTTATAAAAGTCTAAATGAATATTCTATTTTCATAAGAAAAACTTTCTTTTTATAACTTTTAAAAGCTATTCCCATCAATTTAATAAATCATTGAAGAAGAAGATAACAATAATAATATAAAAGAAAATATGAAAGAGAACAAGACACAGAAAAAGATAATGGTCGGGACTCAAACCCAACCAGTTGCGACCATTATCTTTTTCTGTTTTTCTGTGTCTTGTTCTCTTTCGTATTTTCTTTTAGATTATTATCGTTATCTTCTTCTTCAATGATATATATATTCTAATCAAATCCTTGTACTATTGTATCGCCCATTTTTAAATTCTGTTTTTGATTTCCTGTATTATAATTACATTATCGGATGATGCGGTGCTGATTTCTAACTAATGGAAGATCTACAGTCTCTCGTGTCCAGGATGAATGAAGTATGTATGAAAAATGAGTTAATGATGAATGTAAGTACGTCTAAAGTCATGGTGTTTGAAAGAGAGAGTACGAAAACAGTGTGCGATATAATTGTGAATGATGAATACTTGGAGCAGGTGGATGAGTTTGTTTAATTGGAAAGTATAATTACCAAAGATAGGAAGGCTGATAGAGTTATCGAAAGAAGGGTGAATGCAGGTAACTCTATTAATGGAGGACTGAACGCCGTTGGCGCCAACAAAAAACTGTCCAAAGACGCGAAACTAGCCGTCCATAATGGAGTATTGGTACCTACCCTGATGTATAGAGGAAGGATGAAAGTAGACTAAATCCTGTAGAAATGAGATCCCTGAGGCGTGTGTGTGGTAAAACCATGTATGATCGTGTGAGAAGTGTCGAGATCCGCAAAGAATGCAAGGCTGATGTTAGCGTAATGAGTAGGATCAAGAAAGGAACGCTCCGATGTAGAGCGAATGAACGAGGAAAGAGTGTTAGGAGAATATATGACGCAAATGTGAATGGTAGAAGTAGTCGGGGACGCCCGAGAAAGACATGGAATGACCAAGTGAATCAGATTCTTGAGTCGGGCCATATCAAGAGTCAGAATCAGAAGAGCATGTATGAGACGATGTATGAATGTGAACGAGGCAGGAAGTGTGTGCCAAGACCGAATTTTTTAGCCGTCCGTCCTCTCTGCCTACCCCTGCGGAAAAAACCGCGTGATGGTTAATTAGTTTGATGGTTAATTTATAATTAAAATATATACCAGGGTTAAATAAAAGCATTTCCAATAACATGTGTTCCCAATAATGTCCTCTGCAAACTGTATCTAAATGTCTCTAATAAACACTAAACAGTGTTAATCTCTAGTGACCTCCCAGGGAAGTATGCTCCTCTTTATTTTATACATTTTAATGCAACATCACATTCACTGGTCAAATGCATTGTACATATAGTTGTGTATTAGTGACCGACAAACCTGTGGATGCATCTCGATGATTTTCTACAAAAAGGGTGCTATACAAATCATCCAAATATCAATATTATTATACTTGGCTTTATACCTTTCTGACATAGTCACAGCGGTCCTCGGCTTGTAGAGCTTGGAGAGCCCTGCTCTGGAGAGAAGCTGCCATCCTTACAGCAGGGAGATGGACAAGATCAAGGTTGAGAAGTACTTGCCTAATCAGATCTGCTCATTTCAAGCCATGTTTCAATTCTAAATAGTTGTCTCTCACTAGGGCGATACTGAAAGTATCTACCAATTCAGAACGTTGCGTAAATACACAACATATAGAGAAATAACCCATGTAAAATAATAGTATTGAATCTGTCCATTCCGGGATTTGAAGCCGTGATCTCTGGTCCTGGGCCAAGGAGCTAACGTCTCTGCCACGGGAGTGCCTCAAATCAACTTGCTATTATTTTATTGAGGTAGGTCTAACTACAATTTCTTTTTCCAAATCCTTAACCAGAGCTAGAGGGAGTGGTGACCTCACAGTTGATCCCTGACAATTGTCTCCCCGAGACGACATTTATAATAAACTTATAATTTTTGTGCATTATTTACTAATTTCAAAGCTTTGATCGATCTCAAAAATGCATTTAAAATAATAAGTTGGTATGGATATCAAACGAATTTATTTAGAGTGTCAATATTTTATACTTCCTGCTCTGCTCTGGTATATACAGTATATAGACAAGTAGTTTTATACTTGATGCATTTGAATGACAATATGTTTTATACTTTTGTTATTTAGTGTACATCCTCTCTGCACACCCCTTCGAGGATATCTAGTTATATTTTATGTAAGTAGGTATTCTGTATTTTCTCTAAACCGACTGTATATTGTATATAAGTATGTCGGGGGGGCAACTGTGGGGGTATCAACTGTAATGGAAGCAGAGGGAGTCATTAGTAATAAGACAATCTTTTAGTAGAAAAATACAATTTATTGAAATGTATAGTAATTTAGTCAATCAATACATAATGTACATTGGGGAACTATTTCCTTTTAGAGGTTACACAGATAATATTACTTTGATAAACAGTCATAAAAATTTCCCGATACATAGGTGCAGGAAAAACATAACAAATCCCAATTAATGGTACCGCCGGCTTGGTAACCATTTATTGGATAACCAACACCCCTGTCATACATAGGTCACCCCAAGTGATTCGCTACGTTTGACTTGTGACTTAACAGGTTGTTCATGGGGTTAGGTTTAGCTAGGTCTTTATGGCGAATGCGTCTGCCCACCAACTACATGGCGGGCCGGATCTGAACAGACTGAATGAGAGAACTTTTGACCTCTCCAGCCGCACTCTCTCATCCCATCGCCTTGCACCGCAGTGGGAGGGATGGATTAATGCATCCATCACTCCTGTACGCACTGACCCCCAGATTTCTACCTTACCTTTCATTTCTACATTTCCCTAAAAATACCCTCCGCACAGCATCCTCAAAGATGACATGAGAGAATGGTTTCCTCTCAAGGCCTCCTGTGTGGAAGTTTTGTCAAATGAAAATTAGAGATGTTTTAAATATGCTTTTCCAAAACAAATATCTCTCTTCTCTCTCTGGCGTTTATTTAATTGTTATTTTAATTCCAAAGATAATAGTTAAAATAAAAGGAAATGGAAATAATCAAAAAGTTAAAACAAAGTGTTTAGGAAATACCAACATAAAGTAAGTACAATAAATTCACAAAATAGACAAAATATTGGTACTTGCCTACAGGAAATAGCAAAAGTCAGACATTAAAAGACAAAATAAGTTATTTAGTAAATATCAATTTAAAAGTAACGTCAATTACAAAGAATATTTAAAAAGTTTTGGTGCCTCACTGCACTAATTGATTGCAAAAATCATACATTAAAAGACAAAGGAAGGTAGGTGTTTAGAAAAAAAGTAAGTACCTACAACAAATACAAAAAAGAGAAAAAGTATTGGCAACTGTTTACACATAGACATCCAAATTCAATAGACCAGAAATAACAGGTGAGGGGAAAAATCAACTATGGCGGTACGAAGAGGGGAAGATGACTGTCATTGGTTGAAAAATTAATCTGACAGTATATAGGCATCTCGCATTATAATATCATCATTTAGTTCTTAAAAGCAAAATCTGCTTTGAATGAATAGACCTTTTTACATGGGAGCGCGAATTGCTTGCCACGATAATAAAATATTTGCGTAGGCCAAATGTACACCCCAAAAAGATTCGCCCGTTTTCACATAGCAATATTTTTTTGCCGTGTTTAGTTAAGACACTTTTACAAATGTTTCATAATTTACTTACCCCTGTAACCAGCGACGAGCACACTAAGGAACCGCCCACATTTATGTGCACACTGATATGTAGGTATGTTGTATAGCACAAGCTACTGTTTTGGCGTGTTATTTTTTCGTTAAATGTATAGATGTTAGCTTCGCGCTGCCCACGGCAAGAATGATGACGTCACACATTTTAGATTCAAGCGATTCTCTATCCCCTCCACATGGGGCGAACTGGCGCCAAGGAGGAGCTCCAGCCGGTTCCATGGCGAGGGGGAAATAATACGTTTTTATCACTTAGGGCAGGTCCAGATATATTCATATGTCCGTGTGTTTACAGTAATTAGCAAAGCCAAACATTTAAAGACAAAGTATGGTATTTAGAAAATATCGATTTAAAAGGAAATGACAGATAATAGTTTATAATAATTTAGCGAAAAAAAATGTTACAAAATGTTGATTTAAATATTACTATGACAATATCAACAGAACTGAATTTATTTCCAAGTCTGTACAGCCTTTGTACTGGGGAAGGAATTAAATACTTTGTTTTCGACGAACAAAGAACAACTCTGGAAGTCTCTTGTTACGACAAACGATATTATGACAAAATAATTCATTATTGAACAGATCTTTAGCTAAAGGTATCTACTTATACAATTAACAGAATTATTATGGAAATATGTTTCTTTTTGACGGATTAAATTTTCAACAATAAAAAATTTATTTAGATGTAAAATTAAACAAAATATCAACATTTTTAATAATGCAATGAGAAATTTCTTTCTTAAACACCAAAGAAGTATGTACTTTATACAGAGTAATATGAAGCACTCCAAGTAAAACTTATTTCACCCTATAGTACTCAAGTATAGTATTCAAGTTAAAACTATATTGTTATCATAAAACATGATCATTTTTATTAATTGCAAAACATCTAAACAATTACATATTAAAATATAAAACAATGAATGACAGACCACCTGTAGATGAGTGCATCAATAGACCATAACAAAAAATAAATTTATGCCCTTAAATAATTTTAAATGCAAAAACAATCAGTTAAAGAAAAAAATCGCAAAATATGCTCCGAAAATTATTATATAAACGTTTTTTTAGTTATTTTAGACATTCGCGACAAGATTTTTGATCTACTTTATACTAGTCGTTTTATTAAACCTTTTCACAATTTTCACTTAAATATTATCTTTTTTAATATTAGCGCGCTCTCTCTAACATTTATATTAACATATCTCTCCTTCTTCTTCTTTTTGAGCAGGCCTTAAAGAGGAAACAGTGGTTATAAATGCAGAAAATTAACATAAATATATAATCTTCCAATATCATCAAAATCACAGATAATATTGTGTAATAATAAAGTAGTATAAACTTATAGTTAACAGTAATTAGTGGGGTAATGACTACAACTAGGTAACTCTGAAATCAGCGTTTTAGAGTTACCCACTAAAAGCATAACTCTATTTCCTCGTCTATGAATGCTACAAACAGAAAAGTCGTAACGCATTGGAATCATCTACTTATTTGAACATGTTTTGTAGTGAGTATCTCCAAACAACGGTATCGTTTCATTCTATAATTAGGTAACTCTAGTTACCACAAGTGTTTTTCCATATTTCAATTAGGCAACTAGATTTAGCTAGTTGTTGCACTAAAATTTGTGGAATTGCTGAAGTTGCATTTTTGTATGTTGTAACAACTAGGTAAGTCATTCAATTTTTTTTAATAAATACATAAAAAAATGATTAGCCATTTTCTTATTTCAAAAATCTGCGTATTACAGTTCCCAAGACACCAATCTATGATTTAACAATACTTATCAGTATAAATATACAACAGTAGATTTATCAAATTGATTACCATCTTATTATTCTATTTCACAACAAAGCTGATTTTATAGTTATCTAGTTGTAGTAATTACACCACGAGTTTATAATCTAGTTATAAATAGTTGACACAAACAGCCTTTGAGATTTGCTATGTTCAAATTATTGTTGTCAAATACATACATCCATATTGTTTAAAAATTTGTTACAAAGATTGTATAAACATTGTATTGGGGAATACAAACCATACATTATTACATAAAATGTTAATGTTATACTAAAACTAGTTAAATTCATATTGTTTTGTCTCGTAGCAAATTCAGAATGTAAGTTCCGGATCTTACAAACAATATGAGGAAGAATTCTATCATGATATCGTCTCTGTTTAGTTTTAGTAAATAGTTTTGTATGCGCCACTAGACTGTTTGGACAGGTTGGACATCTTACGGTACGTTATAAATATTATTTTTTTGGTTTGACTGACGGTTAAACCTTCCTACCCAGGATCTGGTGTCGATAACTCTACCAACCAAGCAAAATTCTGATTGAATAGTAAGGTGGGTCACGACTGTACGGGGAAAAAATCTTGTTTTGATTTGTCTAATAGTGATAAAAGGGTGTTTTTATAATATTTGGATATCATCTTCTTCCTCCGGATTGACGTTGAAATTTCACATAATAGAGAAAAACTCACTCTTGTTAAATCTTAAAAAAATGTTTGATAAACCATTAAAAATGACCTACTTTTGATAAAACACGAAATAGAGGGAATATTTTTTATTTATTTATTAAAAATATATATTAATATAATTCAAATTATCTCAAGGCAGTATATTCAAATACCAGCAAAATCCTTCTTACTCTCAAATATCGGCATTATTTTGCGAGATTCAATCTTGGGACCTTTTGTAAATAATTTCGTAAAAATATACTATATTTGCTATGGATGATTACAAAAAATATGGTGTAAAGGATTCAAAGTAACTTTTATATACACTAGAAATGACCCCTTAAAATGAAAATTTTCAAAACTTTAAGTGAATCCGGAGGAAGAAGATCAGAAATTTGAAAAATTTTAAATACGTCGTTTTGAACCCATTTGGCACTTTTATCGCTCTTAGAATTTATAAATAATTTTTTTTTTCATATAACCCACCTTACTGTTATAGTCCGACATTTATTGCGTGTAATATTGTATTTTCGTTATTTGTTTTTGGGGTGTTATGCCGTGTTGCGCTACCTCCTTTAGCCAACGTTTCGGACATCGTTGCAGTGTCCATCATCAGGGCAGATCCGGCAGATCCGGTAGATCCGGTAGATCCGGTAGACACATCTACCGGATCTGCCGGATCTGCCCTGATGATGGACACTGCAACGATGTCCGAAACGTTGGCTAAAGGAGGTAGCGCAACACGGCATAACACCCCAAAAACAAATAACGAAAATGCTTTTGGCCGTGAAAATCTTAAAACTTATCTGTAATATTGTAGTTTCAGAAAAATGCATATATATCCGCGGGTGTGTGCGTGATTACCACAAAATTGTCTACGAGTCTATCTGCCGAGTTTCAGCTCGATCAGATGTCGAGAAGTGTATGTTCATTTATACAAAAATTTAATCTAACAAAATTAAAATTCTAAAATATTTAAAAAGTCACAGCAATGATAGCAGTTTATGGCCGGGTAATAATAATCAAAAAGAATAAGAAGAAGAGATATGTAAATACCAATGTTAGAGAGAGCGCGCTAATATTAAAAACGATATTAACTAAGCTAAAATTGTGAAAATGTTTAATAAAACACGACTCATAAAATAGAGCAAAAATCAATTCCGCGCGTTTTCATCTCACGACAAAATATCTTCTAAAACTTAACCTTACCTAACCTAACATAACCTAACCTAACCTACTAAAAAAATGGGACAAAAATAATACAGACATCCTGTAAAGACAACAAATTATTGTTCACATATACTTATAAGAAATTATGTCGAGGGATATTTTTTCAGGAATATTTTGTCTTGGAATTAAAACGCGCTTAACCGCGAAAATCTCTAGACAAATGCTTATATTGCATTTAAAGATACACTGGTTGTTTTTTATACCTATAACATTTTAAATAACCGAATAAAATGTGTTTTAAATCATTTTCGCAGCACACTTTGCGATGTTTTTCTATCGAGGGAATTTAATATAATTTCAGATTCGACTCTACAAGTGTATAGATATTATCTTCAAACATATCATATATTTTATGCGAAACTTAAAAACTTAAAGTGTTCAAGAGAAATATCTTATAAAACGGTAGAAATTCGGAATTCGTTAGCTCAAAACTCCAATGTTCAACTTGAATATGTTTATGAAGGAGTGCTTAAACAAGCAACACTTACTAAAGCGTAAGTTTCCAGACATGAATTGGAGCTCTGTGAAGTGTTCCTAGACTGAAAATATATATGGTTACTCTACTTTTAATTATATAAAACTAAATCAAACAAACTTGCTTTGTTAAATGAATAGATTCTGGAGGTCTGCAGGACGGTCGATAAAACCCTATATCAATACGATATTGTCTAAATCCCTCATCTATGCTCAGTTATCAGTATTTGCGAGCACGGTCAGTTATTTATTTTTATTTTATTATAATATTTAAACCTCCATAAGGCTTTTACATACAATGCAGAATATGTTATTACGTACTAAATTACAGCAAAAATGAAAAGTTGATTAAATATACGATACCAAAAATATAAGAGTTGACACAAAGTAGGTAACATAGATTGTATGTTAAGTAAAAAAATATAATCTGCCAATATCCTCCAAACGGACCGGATCTGAATAAGCACATACTTCCCCACCTTCCTCTTTCTTATCTCCTCCCCCTCCCTACTTCCTTCAGCCTCACAACATACCGCAATTAGGGATGCCATAGTTTCACTGGTTCCAGACGGGAGCAGCTTGGACCCTTGTGAGGCATTCACATAAAAAAATCAGAGTGTGCAATTGACACGCGGTAGAATTGAAATCTTCAGAAAACTAAAGTTGTCAAGAGTGAGAGGGTTACGAAGCATCATACAAAGAAGAGACCGATTATACTATCTCATTCTCTGGCAGGCTACAGATATTTGTGTTTATTTCTTTTTAGTGTCGCAATCGAGTTTCAAATCACGACGGTGCTAAAGAAGTTTTCAATAAAAATTTTTTTTTTAAATCTGGCGTGTTTTCATTTTATTAGTAACTAGCGGGTATCCGGCATGCGTTGCAATACTTTTAGCAGTGTGGTTATTGAGCGCTCGCTTTCAGCCTAGTAGTCATCTGTTAGCAAATATGGGAGGGTTTGGCGTGTTTTCATTTTATTAGTAACTAGCGGGTATCCGGCATGCGTTGCAATACTTTTAGCAGTGTGGTTATTGAGCGCTCGCTTTCAGCCTAGTAGTCATCTGTTAGCAAATATGGGAGGGTTTGGCGTGTTTTCATTTTATTAGTAACTAGCGGGTATCCGGCATGCGTTGCAATACTTTTAGCAGTGTGGTTATTGAGCGCTCGCTTTCAGCCTAGTAGTCATCTGTTAGCAAATATGGGAGGGTTTGGCGTGTTTTCATTTTATTAGTAACTAGCGGGTATCCGGCATGCGTTGCAATACTTTTAGCAGTGTGGTTATTGAGCGCTCGCTTTCAGCCTAGTAGTCATCTGTTAGCAAATATGGGAGGGTTTGGCGTGTTTTCATTTTATTAGTAACTAGCGGGTATCCGGCATGCGTTGCAATACTTTTAGCAGTGTAGTTATTGAGCGCTCGCTTTCAGCCTAGTAGTCATCTGTTAGCAAATATGGGAGGGTTTGGCGTGTTTTCATTTTATTAGTAACTAGCGGGTATCCGGCATGCGTTGCAATACTTTTAGCAGTGTGGTTATTGAGCGCTCGCTTTCAGCCTAGTAGTCATCTGTTAGCAAATATGGGAGGGTTTGGCGTGTTTTCATTTTATTAGTAACTAGTGGGTATCCGGCATGCGTTGCAATACTTTTAGCAGTGTGGTTATTGAGCGCTCGCTTTCAGCCTAGTAGTCATCTGTTAGCAAATATGGGAGGGTTTGGCGTGTTTTCATTTTATTAGTAACTAGCGGGTACCCGGCATGCGTTGCAATACTTTTAGCAGTGTGGTTATTGAGCGCTCGCTTTCAGCCTAGTAGTCATCTGTTAGCAAATATGGGAGGGTTTGGCGTGTTTTCATTTTATTAGTAACTAGCGGGTATCCGGCATGCGTTGCAATACTTTTAGCAGTGTGGTTATTGAGCGCTCGCTTTCAGCCTAGTAGTCATCTGTTAGCAAATATGGGAGGGTTTGGCGTGTTTTCATTTTATTAGTAACTAGCGGGTACCCGGCATGCGTTGCAATACTTTTCAAATAAATAAATTGGATATCCTTTCTCATGCGTTCCCCGTCCTCCCGCCAACCACACCTCCTTCGTTACCCTCTCCCTTCTGCCTTCACTCCCTGCAGCTAAAATATATGAAATACACATTTTCACACTTCTCACGCATCACCTGTAGTATTTTTTTATATAAATATTATAACGCCAGAGTTTACCATTATATATAGCGCACAATAAATCACCAAAGTTTCATCACAATTAGCAGGGTTGCCCGGGTTCATAGGTGAGGTTTGTCTGGGTTATTTTTTTTGGCGGCGAAGGCTTCTGCCCACCAGCTGCATGGCAGGCTGGATCGGGAGAGAGTGGTTGAGGGAGCCACTTTGACTTCTCCAGCCGTACTCTCTCGGAACATCGCCTTGCACCATCCCTTATACCCTTTTCCTTCCCAAAACTTCCTCTCCTTCCTTTTCTAAAAAAGTATCTCTACACAGCATACCCAAAGATGACATAGGCCCTGAAGGGATTTTTTTCCTCAGGGCCTCCTGTGTGGAGCTAATGTAAAAAAAACGGTTGAACGATATGGCCGCTCGTGAAATATGAACAAACAAACAAGCAAACAAATATTGATTTTTATATATAAGTTAAGATTTGTAAACAAATAAGTAAATAAATACATAACCAGTGAAATAATACCAACTTCTTGCTCACATATCATTCTGTTCTAAATACATAATTAGGGAATTTGTTTTTAAACTCCGATAAATTTCTCTTAATGACGCTTTCTTTAACGGAAGCTTGTTTATCTACAAGAGACTTCACCATGGTCCATTCTCCCCACTCTATAGCCCAACCGAGAGCTTTACCACCATCCGCGTTAACATCAGCTCCCTCGTCTATCAGGGCTTGCATCACATCCCAATTTCTCTCCCGCAATGCCCATGTCAGTGGGGTGTAAAAGTATTTATCTAGTCTGTCAAGGTTTGCCCCGTGCTGCAAAAGATATTTCACTATTGGAAGAGAGCCCCACCGTGCCGCTAAGTGTAATAGTGTCTCACCATTATTATTTGTGGATTTTATGTCGGCACCATTTTGAACAAGATACTCTGTAACAGAAAGGTTGCCCCCCAATACCGCGTGATGTAGAACAGTATCACCGTATTTATTTGTAAATTTTAAATCACCACCATTTTTAACGAGAAATTCTACTATTAGTAAGTGTCCATTAGCGGCCGCGAACATAAGAGCGGTATTGCCTTGTTCAGAGTGGATATTAATATCTGCACCGCGTTCTTTTAAGAACTTGACAATATCCAGGTGACCGTACTGTGCAGCTGTAACTAAAGGAGTTCTTCCATCATGATCGCACCGTGTCATTAATACATTAAACAGAGGGACAGAGGTTTGCTCCGCAAGCAGACGGACCACATCGAGGTGGCCCCGCGCTGCAGCGAGATGAAGCGCAGTATTTCCCATGTATCTATATATAAACATGCCATCAACTTTTTCAACAACATACAACAGAACACAATAACGTTCAATGTTATTGTGTAGCCGCTGAGATAATATTTCTCTCACAACTATAACATTATTGTCACGTACAGCGTTCATAAACGACTTAATAAGTAACTTAACTGTTATTAACCTTTCAGATGCTCTTGGGAAATTATAGTTTTTTATTCTCGACTCCCTATCCCGTAAATTATTAATATACAAAGTAAAAATATTTGACGTTAATAAACTTGCGACAATAAACATTTCCTTTGTTTCATCACTGCACGTTTCTATAGATTGTATAATATTTGTTACTATTCGGTTCGATGTTGAGTTACCCTCACCATTGAAATAATACGGAATAACCAACGTATCTAGTGCTGTGTCACACCAAATGTCTTGTTGTATAAAGAAATAAACGTAGTCTTCTGGAGAACTTTCTTTGAGAGGAGACAATTCACTGACTAGAAATGCTACAATATGTACATTTTCTTCTTTGACAGCGATGTGAAGAGCTGTTTGGTGGTTATGGTCTCTAAAAACTGCACTGTCCTCAAGCCACAGTTTACTTATAATATGTTGGGTGTTTAATGTAGGTATTTCGCCTAATTCAACATTCATAAATAGTCTTATGATCTTGCTGTCCGGGTGTAGAAATATTTTTGGTAAAAGTACGTCTTTAATCAATTGATTCTTAAATGTGATATCGGGTTGAATAATCCATTGGACGACCATCTTCGCACAGAAATATTCTGCATACGTCCGATGGATAAAACGAAATTCCCCATTACCCGACGATTGTATTAAACCAACCCTACTCAATTTAACTAACTTCTGATCCGTTATGGCTTTTAAGTAATTATTTAATATAAGATAATTATAAAAGTCAGAAAAAAATATTTTAAAACCAAGTTCTCCGTGATCTTTTGTTAATGGTTCGAGGTATTTTTCATTGAGATCATCTTCGTCCAACGCATTTCCTATTAATGTTTTATTGTGTAAATAAATTTTAAACTTCTGACTTATAAATTGTTTGTACAAATTTGAAGCACTAACGATAATGATATTTTCATATAAATCTTCCAAGGACTGAAACAACAGATCAGTTCGCGGCCTGAATACTTCGGCCAACATCCTCAGCTGCAGGGGTATCCCCATGAAGCAGTCCATGTCTGGCCCTAGTACATGTTTCGCTCGTTGGAGCACCTCTGCCCCATATTCCTCGAGTCGCTTTTCCAAATCTTCAAGATTGATTCCCAATTGATGCTCAATGGGAAGAAAGGACCTCCAAAACTTAAATAAAAAATCTTGTTGCTCTCGTAAGGTGATCGTTATGAATGACGTAGAGAATTGACTTAATTTGGTTTCTAATGATTCTTTTAAATATTTTCGCGAAGTAAGAAATATTTGAATTCTTGGTTTACTTTGCAAGAAAGCAAAGACTTTTATTAGTTTATCTTTAGAGCTCTCTTTACCTTTAGTATAGTCGTCCATTTCGTCAAAGCCGTCAAACATCAGAACGACCCGTCTGGAACCCGTCTTACTTTGTAACAAATTATCTAACAAGCCGAGAGCCAGATCGCCGTCCGCACCAGTGCAACACTCACTTAATATAAATTTTGCAACGTTTTGTGAATTTAGCTGATCCGGTAATCTATCTATATGAGCTTTGAATTGTTTTACTTCAATGTGAATTACCCACGCTGCTTCAATGAGCCTTGATAAACTTGCCAGGGATGTGGTTTTCCCCATCCCTGGCTCGTCTGTTATAATTACCAATTTACGATCTGTTAGACACAATGTTCGTTCATCTATTGGCTCAAATGAATCCGTGGACACATAAGGTCTAAGACTCTCCACAGAGCCGTGAGAAAATCGCCACTCTAATACATCCCATTCATCACTCGCTTCAAATGTATCACTCTCATCGCGTTCATCACTCGCTTTAAATGTATCACTCTCATCGCCTTCATCACTTGCTTCAAATGTATCACTTTTATCGCTTTCATTCAGTTTATCCCTTACAGCCAATCTTACGAAGTGAATATTCTTATCAGAATTTTTCTGAATTATATCCACCTCATTTTCTTTCGTAGCAACAAGTAAAACCTTTTCTAAAGCTTTTTTGTTCATACATTCTTCTATCATTCCTAAGAGTGAGGTCTTTTGTTCCTCACTACAAATAACAAACATGTCATCAGCAAGCATACCTTCCATGAAATATTGTAAATTTATGCTTATTCGATGATTAAACTTCCTGGTTACATAAAACGAGCAATTAAATATGTGTGTGCATCTGACGTCTGCCCCGGCATCCCCCGACACTTCAAACAGGTAAATAGTGTTATCCTGGTTCTTGTTGCAGGTGTCTTTAAAGAACAGCTCTGCATCTCCCTCGGCGAGGAGGATCTTCCCCTCGAACTGCTCCCAAGCAGCCCCAGTCTCCAGATCCCCGCGGTTCAACCCGCTGATCACCACAAGGGAGTAAGTTGTACAATTTAAAATGAATTCCTTGCTGGTCGTGATGTTAGTTGTTATATACGGCATTTGTAGATCACACATCAACGGACGCGTGTCTTTTATAGTATATACATGCTCTTCGTTAATCGCGATTTTCCAAAATTGATCGGAAGAAAGAAATTCGTTGATGTTTGAAATCGAACACCTTTCTTCCAATAAATCGCGAAAGCTAAGCAATTTTTTCCCCATTGATATACAATTTCTGCTGAGCACAGACTTTTGCGACTCATCAGATAAGTCTTGGAGATTTATTTGATGTTCGGCAAAAAATGTTTGAACGTAAATATTTTCAAAAGAATTGAATATATCTATCGCGTGGGACGATATAAAAACAAGTTTTTTCAAGTTAATGGGAGAGCATTGTGTATAATTATTGTTAAAGAAAGTGCGAAGGTCTGGACATTCAGTTGAGGATGATGTACCATCAACGATCATCAGGTTATTTTGATAAATTGGTGAACCGCCAATTTTAAAAAGTGTCTGTAGCCGTGGCCAATCTACGACAGTATAATGACTTTCGTTTGTGTATTTAATAATTGGATGAGAACTATCAATGCTGTCCCTAATTTGTGAAAAAACATTCAAAAGACGAATAATCTCGAACTCACCGTCTTTAGTTACTACGGAGAGGACTCGAGCAGTGTCCGAAAGCAAGAAGTCCTGGAGATGTAAGGAATCTTTGAAATTCAATGATGATTTTGTTATTGAATCAAGAAAGCTCTGTCCTACAGCTCGGTAAACCGAGTCAAAAGCTAGAGGCAAATCCTCAACCTGCTTCCTCACTATCTCCGTGAAATCTGTCTCGAACCACCGCATTACCTGCTTCAGTCTGTTAGCGAATTCTATTATCAAACGATTAGGCTCGCAAGTTATTGTTTGATTAGCATGATCGATTTCAAAATCTGGAAATAATAATTTACCTTCTTCAAATTTTAATTTTTTATCTGAAACAAATTTGTTTAGAACGTTGTTAGTATTTTGGTGCTTTTGAATGCTTCTCAGCTGATTAAGAACATGTAATTCATTGTCAGAAAATATTTTTGAATCACATTCAAGAATTATTCCTGACCAAAGAGTGGAAGATTGCCCGGAAGAGGCCGTATGGTACCGTTTATTTTTTTTACGCAATGGTAATTCAATCGTTTCTTTTTCTATAACTCTGTGGTAATTATTGCTGTGGTTCAACGCGTCTTTTCCAAAAAGTAATACAAATTCATTGGTGTTTTTAGCCCAGTCCAATACTTTGTGTATATCCAAATTGTTTCTAAATGCAGTCACAAAATTATCGATCCCGTGAGTCGTCTTATTATAGCTTGGAGTTTTCCTGTCCAACTTGTTAAAGTTTTCAACGTCAATTATTACCCGATATATAGTTCCGAGATGCGCGCCTAAGGTGTTAATACGATTTGGCGCCGAGACATAAACCCTAATATCCAACCTGTCCAAAATGTTTGTGGTATGTCTGTAATAATAGTCATCCTTTAATTTGTTCAGCATGGTCTTTACCCCCGGACTGTCAAATACCACGGCCTTAGCGTGTACTCCGCCGCTGGTGTTCTTCACTAGCTCACCGCCCGACTCCATCAGACACTGAACGGTGAAGGCAGTAATCTGAGCCAACCAGCCCCCGAGGGAATGACCAGTTATGACTAGATTGTACCTTCTCCCATATTGAGTGTTAACAGAAATTATTACTTGCCTGATGAGTTCCACAAAAGTAACTGCTGAGTTTGTGCAAGCCACGTATTTTTTCCAACAGATTCCGCAAACATCGGTGAACAGCGCTCCCGGCGAAGATAGTTTTGTCCCCCGGTGTGACACCACTACTTGTTGCAAAGCAGTGTTCACGTAGGCTGCTCCAAAGTATCCGTTGTTCCAAGCAGAGTTGGATCCAGTGGTCAGGAGACGCCAGCCCCCCTCGGGTTCATCCAACATCTCCCAGTCAGATAGAATTTTAGCTGCAGTTGTAACAGACTTCTCCTGCTTATATACTTTGGCTGAAAACAGCGCCAGGGTGAGGTCACTGGGGTGAGGGTCTGTTTGCAGGATATCCAGAGGGTACTCCGGCAGTGACCCCAGCAGGAGGGAATCTACCAACGGTTGTAACGGCGAACTTTTCAGTAAACTCTGGTCAATATCCATGGCTGGGGAGATGTGAGGTGCGATTTATCTGAAACAATAATTCTCCATGATGTCGCATAATAACTTATGTTGCAAAATGGATATCTAGAGCAGACAATAAAAGCAAAAACAAAAAACAATTAGTTCAAACTATTTGGCGGTCTATCCTCTGCCTTTCTCTACTATTATCTTACTCTTTTTTGGAAGAATTCGGCCAAAAATTTCTAGAAAAACTGCAATCACCATATACAATTCAATTATTGCTCCACACTTCAACTACTGCTCAAGTATACTTTTCCTATGTAACGAAAGAGAACAAAATAAGTTACAATTTCTCCAAAACAGGGCAATGAGAATAATTCTTCGACGAAACAGATTTTCAAAAATAGTTAAAATGTTAAAGGAACTAAATTGGTTGACCGTGAAACAGATGCTGACTTTGAACACGATGGTATTTATCCACAAAATATTGAACGACACGTTACCAAAATACTTCTCAAATAAAATTGTATACAATAAAGACATTCACAGATATAACACAAGGACGTGCAAGGAAATTAGGCTACAAAAAAGGACAAAGCGAATACGCAGAACAGTCTACTGTACAAGGGAATGAAGTTGTATAACACACTACCAGAAACTTCAAAAAGTTCAGAAACTTCAGAAACCAGAAAGTCCACACCAATTGGAAAGTTCAAGATGTATTGTAGGAGCTACATAAAACTTGAAAAAATATAGTGAATATGAAATATTATAATCAATTAGAAATTTGTAAACTTAAATGTAGAAATTACTAAAATAAAAATTATTATTATTATTATAATGTCTATTTGATGGTTTTATAATCCCCAGACATAATTGAAGCAACAGGTACCTAAATAATTATGTATTTAACTGATTGAAGCAAGAAATGTACTATGACCGAATTATTTGGTGGTTCATTCACTCTGCCTACCTCTACTGAAGTCTTCTTGATGATTTAATAGGCTCTGATGTGATAGAAACAACAAATACCTGAATGTGTACGTATTAAAGTGATTAAAATAAGGTGTGTGCAGTAAATGACCAAATATTTATTTGCTAGTTTTAATTATGTATCAAATTGTATTATTATTACTATACCACAAATGATCCCACAACGAATGTCTTAAGTGGAAGCAATTAAGAGGAATGTTTGCGCGGCTAATTAAGAGGAAAGTTTAATTCAAATCTTAATTTAAGATTTGAGATCAAAATACCCAACAAAACTGAAAAAATAGTTTTGTAATCAAAATATGTATTTAATATCTAGTACGGATGTGAGCTACTTTATTAATTTTTGTTTTAGATTATAAGATATAGGCCATTAACAATTTTAGAGTTCCTGATTTTAGAGGCAACTTTGGCAATTATTATTTATGAGTAAATGAAAATCGGATAATTATTTTTAAAAATTTCATGAAAAATGAAAAATAAAAACATTGTTAAAAATGTATTTTTTGGATAGTAATTTTAATATATAAATGACAAATTTTTGATCCGCCGTAAAAGGGTAGGTAATTTGTATTTTAAATTTACACCCATAAATATGAATTCTTTTAAGAATTTTTATTTTTTATTTTATATTTCATTATATTTTAATGCTAAATAGTAATATTATATTTTTAATGTATTTCATTTATTTACAAATAATTGCCAAAGTTGCCTCTAAAATCATGGAATTCTAAAATCTATTTTATAAGGTAAAGCAAAAATAAATACAGTAGCTCACATCTGTACTAGATATTTGTTACACCTTTTGATTAAAAAAATAATTGTTCAGTTTGTTTGGGAATTTTGGTTTCAAATCAAAAAAAAAGATTATGTATGTATGTATGAAACGGTCCAAAACCGGCCGCGTAAACGTTCCTCTTAATTGCGTAGAATATAGTGCAAGCTGTCTTTGTTTATTAACATAAAATTGTTGTTTTTATTAATATAAACTACCGTGTTTTCATTAATATAAAAAATAAATACGTTATAAAGGAAATGCATAAACAAAAGTTACTTTAAAACCAGTCTTTTTTATAAGTTCATTAAAAAAACGATTTTTTTTAATAAGTTTGTAGGAGGTTGTCGGTCTACTATGCCAGGGAGAGTATTTCAGCAAACGCAGCAGAAGGTTTAAATATATTTATTTGGCGAAACAAATTAAATACTGGTAAAAATACAAATGTCGGTTAAATTAAGTACAAAGTTAAACACGGCGGAAGGCAGAGTAGCCGTGATGTAGGTAGGTGCGTGAAGTGAGTGCGCGGAGTGAGTGTCCTCTCCATCGTCCGTCCAGGGTTTATATAGAGGGTGATTCCTTTGTTCTCGAAGTTTTAAGTGGGGTGCAGCGCGTGTGGCTTGACCCCCAGATTCGCTGATGGTGACTTTAGAGTTCAGTTTTATTATTTTCCAAATTTCCACGGGTTGAGTGTTTTGTCTCCTCGTCGTTTGAACGGATGTTTTTCTCGGTATGCTTTTGCTTGGTCAGCGGCTTTCGTATCGGGTGTCATTGATCGATGTTGATGTTCCACATTCCTTTGTCGTCTGTTATTGAGTCAGCGTTTTCACGCCCGCCCGTGTTGACCGATGGTTTATTTTGGGGTCGGCATCCTATGTCGGTATTTTAGCAGAGGTGACGCGCTGCTACAGGGTCCGCCCCCAGTGAGGTGGAGCCTCACGATACATTAAATTTGCGCTGGTCCGCCGCTGGCCCTCAGCTCCTCCAATGCCTGGCTTCTGTAATGCTTCCGGCATCTCCTCCAAGTATAGTATACTGCCACCAATAGCACTGCTACTGACAGTATGCTGAGCGTTGCCCATTGTAATTTGTGTGTTTCCACATGAATGTCTCCTGACTGGGCGATGATGACCTCTTCTTTGCTTGATGCTTGTCCCATGATGTAAGGCGTGCTGGTTGTCGACTGAAGCACTTTTCGATTTGTAGCCTCTTTTATACCAAAATCGTTTCGAAATAATTTATTACAATTTTGCTGACAGAATCATCCTATATGTGCGCGTGTGCGTCATTTGGTTATCGCATTTTGTTTACGTTGCCAGTTGTGTAGTGTTCGGTGAATGAACTCGCCGTGTCGTCGTGTCGATCAGCTGTTTTTATTTTTATTACTATCAACAGCTATAACAATAGCACTATTGTTTCGTTGCTGGTTTCGTAATACTTGGTGAATGAACGGTCATTGTATCGTCAGCTGTTATTATGGTTCGCTTCGGGTTTCGCTTGGGTAATCGCATTCTTGTGTTTGCATAACACATTCCTGCCTTGTAAGGTTTGTTATTATTTCTTTATGCATTGTATTTCTCGGGAAACTTGACACTGCGTCCACTTCTTGTTGTCCTTGAACTTGGTTCCTGTTTCGTTATTTTTATCGCTGTTTTCTTATCTGGTACTGATACCGCTGATGGCATAATAGCAGGAGTTATAGGTGATTTTTCTTCCTCGATAATGTATGCTGGTTTTATACGGTCTATGGTGACCGTTTTTTCTTTTCCGTTTATGAGGATGACGTAAGTTCTCCCATTGCGTTTTATAACTTCGTATGGACCGCTATACGCTTGTTGTAATGGTCCACGAATAGTGTCGTCTCGTAGCAGAACGTGGGTTGTCGAATGAAGATCTTTGAATATGAATGTTCGTCTATTGTTATGGCGTGTTCCTTCTACCGGTCGGAGATTATGCATTTGTTGACTTAGGCTTTTCACGAAACCGGTTAAATCATCCTTGTCGGAAGATCTCGCGTTCAGGAATTCTCCTGGAAGGCGAAGCGGCTCTCCATATACAAGTTCTGCTGACGTGCATTTCAAATCTTCTCGCCAAGCAGCTCGTATCCCCATTAGCACGGTTGGTAATGTCTCTGTCCATCGGTTGGTCTGGTGACATTTGATAGCGGCTTTCATCTGGCGATGTAATCTCTCTACCATCCCGTTTGCCGCTGGATGATAGGCTGTCGTGTGGATTTGTTTTGTCCCCGCCAAGTGATTTAGTTGTCTGAATAATTTAGATTCGAATTGTTTCCCTTGGTCGGTAGTTATCCGGATTGGTGCGCCAAAACGAGTAATCCATCCTTTATAGAATGTGCGGGCGACCGTTTCCGCTTCTTGATCTCTGATGGGGAAAGCTTCAGGCCATCTTGTGAATCGGTCCACGCACGTCAAGCAATACCTATATCCTTCTGATATTGGCATAATGACGATATCGATGTGTACGTGTTCGAACCTCGATGAAATCAGTGGGAAGTTGCCTTGTGGAGCGCTTACGTGTCGCGTTACTTTGTTACGTTGACAGGGTAAGCAGTTTCTTGCCCATTTGTTGCAATCTGCTTTAATGGAAGGCCAGACATAACGCTGTGTTATGAGTTTGGTCGTGGCTTTTATTCCCGGGTGAGAAAGGTTGTGTATCGCGTCGAATGCGGCTCTTCGGAATCTTGTCGTAACAAATGGTCTCGATTTTCCAGTTGACACGTCACAGTATACAGATGTGTTCGTGTCAGGAATAATGACTTTTTCCAGTCGTAGAGACGATCCATCCAGAAGATAATTTTTCACCTCTTCGTCGGTTTCTTGTTCTTTTGCCAACTCGGCATAGTTAATAGGTGTCTCGATGGCGTCGATTCTGGATAATGCGTCAGCAACTATATTATCCTTGCCGGATACGTGTTGTATATCCGTTGTAAATTGTCCGATAAAATCGAGGTGTCGGAACTGCCGTGGACTGCATTTTTCTGCTTTTTGGGCGAAAGCATACGTGATTGGTTTGTGGTCTGTGTATATCGTGAATGTCCTTGCTTCAACCATATGGCGAAAGTACTTGACCGCTAAATAAATAGCAAGTAGCTCTCGGTCATACGCTCCGTACTTTCTCTCTGCTGGGCTCAGTTTTTTCGAGAAGAATGCCAAGGGCTCCCACTGGCCATCCACTCGTTGTTGTAATGCTGCCCCGGCGGTGGTATCGCTGGCGTCACTTATGATGGCCAATTGGGCATCGCTCTCCGGATGTGCCAGCAATGTCGCTTGCGCCAAAGTTTCTCGGCATTCTTCGAAAGCCTTGATGGTTTCAGGTGTCCAGGGCACTGGTGTTTTGCCCTTAGCATTTCCTTGTAGAAATTCGTTGAGAGGTGCTTGAGACTCTGCGGCTTTGGGTATGAACCGTCTGTAGAAGTTCAATATACCCAAAAAACGTCTCAGGTCCTTTGTAGTTGCCGGCCGTGTGTATTGTCGGATTGCCTCTACTTTGTCGGGTAGTGGTCGCGTACCTTCGCTGGAGACCAAGTATCCTAGGAATTTGACACTTGATTCTCCGAAGTTACATTTCGCAGCATTGACGACTACTCCATACTCCTGTAAGCGGCGGAAAAGGATTTCTAGGTGCTGCAGATGTTCTTCTTCCGAAGTCGATGCAATCAGTATGTCGTCAATATACGCGTAGCAGAAATCCAATCCTTGCAAAACTTCGTCGATAAAGCGTTGGAATGTTTGTGCGGCATTCCGTAGTCCGAAAGACATATACGGAAATTCGAACAGTCCGAATGGGGTTGTAATTGCCGTTTTTGCGATGTCTTCCTGCGCTACCGGAATTTGGTTATACGCCCGGACCAGGTCAATTGTAGAAAAAATTTTCCTGCCCCGGAGTGATTGGGCGAAGTCCTGGATGTGGCGAACAGGGTACCTGTCTGGTATCGTTCTAGCGTTCAAACCCCGGTAGTCGCCACAGGGTCTCCACTGGTCATCGATTTTAGGGACCATATGGAGTGGTGATGACCAGCAGCTCTCGGAAGGTCTGGCGATTCCCATTCGCACCATGGTCTCGAACTCCTTTTTAGCGGCGCGGAATCTGTCCGGTGCGAGCCGTCTGGGTCTTCCGCTGACTGGAGGTCCTGGAGTCGTTCGGATGTAGTGTTTCGTTGCGTGCCGGGTCTCTCTCATCTGGCCATCGGGGCGAGTTAGGTCGGGAAATTTTTGTAGTAGTTGGTGGTAGATGGTCGATCCTCTTACGGTTTTTATCGAAGCAACTCCGCAGGTGCTGCTACCTCCTTGGGTTGATAATTTCGTCATTTGGTCTCGTAAGCGGCGGTTCTTGACGTCAACTAGTAGTCCAAAATGTGCTAAAAAATCAACGCCAATGATGGGTTTGGAGACATCCGCGATAACGAATCTCCAGGTGAAGTCCCGCCTGAGTCCAATATTCAATGTCAATGTGAGGTCTCCGTACGTAGAAATACTGGTTCCATTGGCCGCTGACAATTCGTACGGTTGCTTGTCGTAACGTCCACGGAGTTTATTTCTGGGGAACACACAGAGATCGGCACCCGTGTCTATCAGATATTGGATTTTGGTGTTTTTGTCGGTGATGAATAGGCGGCTGGAAGTCGGGCTGGGGTTACTGGCCGCCATCAGTGCTTGCCCTGTTCGTTTCCCGGGCGGAATGCGCAGGGAACTCTGCACTTCTGAGCGTTTTCCCCGAACGTGCGATGGTACCAGCACGTGTCCTCTTCATTTTCTCCGTTCCTCGGCTGCGAGCGTGGGCGGTAGCCTTCGTTTCTACTCTTCGAGCGTGTCCTCACCCGATCCCGACTGCGGAAAGCTTCGCGGGCACGTCTACTATGAGTTGGCTCGGGGGCATTGACGTTTTGTATCTCGTTCCTTAGCGTAGCCCGTAGGTCTTGTATCTCCGATTTTAATGTCATCGTCAGCTTATGCAGTCGGTCTTCTAACTGCGCCTCCAATCCGGGCGTTATCTCTGCGATGTGAGCTCTGCTTGTGGAGTCTGCAATTGCGTCTGCCCGGTCAGCCACCTTGTCCAGGGTAACGTCCTTCTGTGTCGTCAGTACCATCTGCATGGTGTGAGGAAGACGACCCATCCACAGCGTTCGGAGTACCTCGTCTGGTACTGCTACACCCGCTAGGGTGCGTAGGTGGCGCAGGAATTGAGACGGCTTCCTATCCCCAATCTCTTCGTGTTCTAGGAGCCGGCGCGTCTTCTGTTCCTGTGTAGAACTTAACCGGCGGGTCAGTTCGGTCTTCAGCAGGAGGTAGGCACCGGTCTCAGGCGGTTTGAGAATGATTTCTCGTACCTCGGCAGCGTATCTTGGCTCCAAGGCTCCCAGGATGTAGCCAAATTTGGTCTGGTCTGCGACGATGCCTGATGCCTCAAAACTCCTCTCTGCCATGCAGAACCACATCTCCGGGTCGTCTGGGCAGAACGGCGGGATCCTCACTGCTACTCTGCTGATTTCGGCCGCCACGCTTCCGCTCGCTTTCGGTTGTGCCATTTTGGTGCTGTTTCAATTCGCTGCTGGTGCTGTATACTGAACCTCTCGTTGGCTCTTCGGCTGATGATGAAGGCGATGATGCGTGTGTTCTTCGGGGTCACCACTGTAGGAGGTTGTCGGTCTACTATGCCAGGGAGAGTATTTCAGCAAACGCAGCAGAAGGTTTAAATATATTTATTAGGCGAAACAAATTAAATACTGGTAAAAATACAAATATCGGTTAAATTAAGTACAAAGTTAAACACGGCGGAAGGCAGAGTAGCCGTGATGTAGGTAGGTGCGTGAAGTGAGTGCGCGGAGTGAGTGTCCTCTCCATCGTCCGTCCAGGGTTTATATAGAGGGTGATTCCTTTGTTCTCGAAGTTTTAAGTGGGGTGCAGCGCGTGTGGCTTGACCCCCAGATTCGCTGATGGTGACTTTAGAGTTCAGTTTTATTATTTTCCAAATTTCCACGGGTTGAGTGTTTTGTCTCCTCGTCGTTTGAACGGATGTTTTTCTCGGTATGCTTTTGCTTGGTCAGCGGCTTTCGTATCGGGTGTCATTGATCGATGTTGATGTTCCACATTCCTTTGTCGTCTGTTATTGAGTCAGCGTTTTCACGCCCGCCCGTGTTGACCGATGGTTTATTTTGGGGTCGGCATCCTATGTCGGTATTTTAGCAGAGGTGACGCGCTGCTACAAGTTCATTAAAGAAAGTTTGCGGATTTATTGCGCAACTGTGTCAAAAGTGGTTTTTCCGCTGTTCTTTTTTATCAGAAAATTAACTTGTTGCAAGTACTAGTAAATAATATAACTTGTTTCAAGAAATATCTCTACGATTTGTGTGCCTAAAAAATGAAAAAGTGGTTTGTTGATTTATTATTATTTAATAAATACTTCATTAATATTTTCTACTTATTATGTCTTTCAATTTTGTAAATAAGTTTTTAAGATATGTATAAATATACTGACATTGTTTTTCATGTGTTTGCTTCTGTGAATATGCAAATATGATTACTGTAGACACATTAGTCTAGGGATATTTATATTTGAATTTTAATTTGTTTTATGTTACTCACAAGAATGTTCTATAAATATCCTGTTTGTGTCTCAAATAAATAAAAAAAGGATAAATTATTTTTGAAATGACATGTTTCATATCAAAATTATAACAATTCACTAAATAAAAATATAATTGTTTACTTTTTAATCAGCACACCAATTTTTTTATAAGAAACAAAGAAGTTACAGATTTATGAGGCAATAATGAGCATTTGCAACCACTGTGCGCCGCGCCGGCCGGGCCGCGTATTTCCAAAACCTATACCAATTCAGTCGCGGTAGCGACTATTTACATTTTAAATATACCTCAATATTGGTTATTTTTTATCACATTGCAAACACCAAAATTATTCTAAAGTCTAAATAAAATTATCTTTCTGATGTGTATATTAGAAATTAATAATTTTGTTTCTAAATATTTAAATTTTAATATTATTATTATTCCCATATATTGTAAATACACCTCTGTATTGATAATTATTAATCACTTTGCAAAAACCATAATTGTTCTAAATTCTAGATAAAATAATCTTTCCAATGTGTATATTAATAATTTTATTTCTTAATATTTAAATTTTGAAATTGAAAATGTATAAAGCAACTGAACCGGAATAGGTTTGGTAAATACGCCGCCCGAAGCTGACTGCTTCAAATGCATTACACTGTACCAGCTCTGGGTTTTTCAATTAACGGCGATAATAATATTAATAAAAATAAATTCAGCCAAAGATTTCGCGATACTTTTTTATATGAATTTTATCTCTAGGGCGGATGACCGTAAGCAAAAAAAAATAACTCACCTCAAGTAATAAATGTGAAGAACACGTCACACAAGGTCACTCAGTGTCACAGAACTGTCACCAAACTGGTTTGAAAGTATTTTAAACTGATGTACCAACCAATAGAAAAGAGTCACTTATATAAAGGTGCGTTGGTTTGACAAGACAATGATTACGTCACTTCTTATTTGGGGAAATCACAGATAAAATGAGTGTGTTTTCAATTGTTTAAATAATATACGTAATAATTATCAACGCCGGGTGTGAAGTAGAGACACAAGGATCTGTACGATTTTACTAAGGAAGTCAAAATTACTATTTGAATTCACTAAACACTTTTTAATAACGTTCAACAATTTGTTTGGAATTAATTCCCCACGATTATAAAATCCGTGAAATAAGCAACTTGAGAAGTGGAAGTGACTTGAGGTAGTCTGAAGATAAACTGGTCTTTAAACAGCCGATCATACATTTATATACCATTTTTAATCAGATATTGATTTGGGTTACGTGGGAAATGTTATCAGTAGCTGGGTGTGTTATTATCAGGCGTCTCTTGGAAAGTTTTGAAGGACAGAAGATAAGCGCACCTGGACGCATCCATATTGATTATAGATTACGAAATACATTTTGATTAACGACTGTGGAAAAATATTAAAATGAATATTGATAAAATCTGTTTTAGCGAATCCTCTGTAAGCAGTTATATGACTAGTTTAGATGAAAAATGCCACTAAAACATATGTGGTGGCACATCATAAACTTCGCCATCAAAAGAAGACACGAGAAACATCTAATATTTGCGCGGCGCCGGCTCTTGCCTAGGTACCTACATATGCCGATCGCGATGTACTTTCGCCTGCCGTGCCAGCCCGACGTTAATAATATCGCCACCGCCTAGAAAGGTCTCGAGACAGCACCGTACAATATCTGTACGGCGCCGAATATTCTCGTCAACTGCCGAAGTGGCTCGTATTACCTACCGCGAGGTAGTTACTCTACCGCGGCTATATAAGCAGCCGATCGCTCGCCCGCTGCAGTTCAGTCTCACATTAATCGTCGGTCAACATCTCAACATGTAATAAGTGCTCCTGCATGGTATCGCTACGCTCCAGGGCAGCTTCCTCGAGGTCCATCACCACGTCTCAGCTACAAGGCCCATCGTGTCTTCAGCTCCAGAGATCAGATCCATCCCGCGACTTACAAGGCTTGCGTCACCTTCAGTCCAGGGATCAGCTCACCACTTCATGGCACCCCGAAGCCTCACCGTGCTTCGCTGCCATGGAAACACGCTCCGCCTCGCCAGGACTACCTGCTGGTGGCTCAGCACACCGAGCCACTCACCGTTCATCTCCGCGACACAAAGCGTCGAGCAACGGCCTGGAAGATAGGTCATCTCCACCGCCATGGTGTCGAGCAACTCGCTGACCTTCACCACACCATCTCCATCACTCCGTGCGCCTGCAGCATCATCTACGGCACTCCGCTTTACATCATGTTACTGCTTTACCGACCTCCGCTACGTAGCCAATAAACGACTGACTCACCACATCGACTGACGCCTTTCATTTCTCTCTACCGATCCGGCCCGCTCCCTCACATATATTTTTTGTTCCCTGCTTTTGCTCCCTCATTGTTACGCGGATGACAGTACAGTCCATGATAGCTTTTTGTTTGACAAGCCCCCAAAGGGCACACAAACTCCAATAGCTCGGAGGGCTTTGAAGCAAAGAATGGACGGGTACCTCGAGAGTATTTTCTCTTGGGGTAAGAATAACCTCGTCGAATTTAATGTTTCAAAGACCCAATCATGTTTGATAACGTCTAAAAGGGATCGAAATGAATATCTAGTCTCCTTCAACGGAAGCAACCTTCCGAACAGGACCTCCATTGATATGCTTGGTGTAACTCTAAGTGACCAGCTCAGGTACGGGGGCTCCATCGAAACCAGAGTTAAGTTAGCCTCTCAGAAACTGGGCGTACTGTACAGGGCCCGCAGATACTTTAATAGTACCCAACTGCTAACCCTGTACAAATCGCAAGTGCGCCCCACGGTTGAATTTGGCAGCCACCTCTGGTCTGGAGCTCCAAAATACCTAAAAAAAACCCTTGACTCTGTGCAGAAACGGGCGGTCCGTTTGATAGATTCTCCCATCTTAACAGACGGACTGCAATCTTTAGAGCATAGGCGTCAGGTGGGAATGCTGTCCTTGTTCTACCGGTATTACAATGGAAGATGCTCCGAGGAATTAGCATCATTGATCCCCTCGGCACCGGTGCATAGTCGGGAAACACGCCAAACACGCGCCCAACATTTGTACACGGTTGACATTACTCACATGAGAACGGGTCGTTTCTATGACTCGTTCTTGAGTTCAACGGCTCGGCTGTGGAACGATTTGCCGGCCTCTGTGTTTCCTCCCTCCTACAACATGGGTCTCTTCAAGACCCATGTTCACTCCTTCCTTTCCTCAAAAAGACCCTCCACACAGCATCTACAAAGATGACATAGGCCCTGAGGGAAATTATTTTCCTCGGGGCCTCCTGTGTGGTGTTAATGTAAAAAAAAAAAAAAATTTTGTCAAACTACATTTATTGGCTCATCGCTTGAAATGTATTCAATGTAAAATACTAGACAAATAAATAGTCTATTTGTTTAAAATTATTGTCTTTGATTATTGTCATTGTTGTGAACTTCTCCTGCATCTCATTCACTGCAAGGTACCTAATCGAGCAACTAGGAAAGATGTATTATTCTGCAACAATAATTTCGGAACCAACTACTACATACATGCAGCAATTTCTCGATTTCAGACACTTCACCTCAAATATAGAAAGTACCTGGCTATTGAGATTTAGTCACTAACCACGGCTAATAATTCATATCAAGCAGCGTTTTAATTCTGAATGGTGGTATTACACCAGGGCAATACTGAGAGTATCTCTCACTCTGGTACGTGCCGCAAATATATATATTTTAAAATATTAAATGGTTAAACTATGAAAATACAAATCTAAAATATAAAATTTATCTGCTCACGCCGGGATTTGAACCCGCAACCTCCGGATTGCTGGTCAAGAGCCTTACCCATCGACCACGGATGCCGATTTAATTATACAATTTTGCGTTTAATTAAAAAAAAAAACAATGGGAGAATAAAAAAAATGACTGATTTAATGTTTAATTTAAAATAAGAACAATAGGAGAATTCAATACGTCTGATTTAATTATACAATTTAATATTTATTTTAAAATTAGAACAGTAGGAGAATACAATATAATATGTCTGATTTATACAATTTAATATTTAATTTAAATTAAGAATAGTAGTAGTAGAATACAAAATGACTGATTTATACAATTTAATGTTTAATTTGAATTAATAATAGTAATAGAATACAAAATGACTGATTTAATTATACAGTTTAATGTTTAATTTTAAATAAGAAAAATAAGACAATAGAAAATGGCTGTTTAGGCTGTAAATCCAGAGATAGCGGGTTCGAATGCCGACCTGCATAAATGCACGTAACACGTTTTCTATTTAATTCAAGTATTATTTACGTAGCAAGATAATCAAATATTAAATCCTGGGAAAGTCAACAAGGCAGCTCGACAAGTTTAGTGCGAAATATACATTATACTAGTATTATCAGAGAAGAGTCTACCAATTATTGATTTAATACTGACTAGCTAGTTCCCGGTATGCGTTGCTATGTCACTTAATAAAGATTTTTTTCGCCTTGCTTATCTTTACACATTCGTCCCGTTCCTCTCCCGTGTCCCCTTCCCCTCACGCGTTCTTACTCCCATACTATTATATACCCATACTCCCATACCATACTATTGCAATATTTTAATACAAATTTCATAAAGCCAGAGCTTACCAGTATATATATATATATATATAGAAACCATCGCTGGCATATAATCCCCAAAGTTTCATCGCAATCGGATAAATGGTTAGCAACGCATAATTTCATGATGCCAGAACTCACTTATTTTATACTATCGCGGGCATGCGCACATCAAGTCCCCAAAGTTTCATTGTAATCGGATGAATGGTTTAGCAACACATATACAATTCATATATTCATACATTCATTTACCCATATAGGGGAGACCTAGGAGAGTTGTGACAATTTTTAATTTAAGGGACATAGCTCGCTCAAGAAATATTCCGTATTTATGATCTATATAAATTAAGGTAGCACATTTCCTTCCCTTTCCAAAACAATCATCAAAATTAATTAAAGTATTACGGTTTCTGAGAAAATCAACAAAAAGAACAACTACTCCCTCTGTCACAACTCCCCTATCACCGAGTTAAGTTGTGGCAGGTACTGAGGTAAGTTATGACAGCTTTGTATTTAGACTGTTTGAGTATTTAGACATTAGCAATGCCTTTACCAGTCTTTCGTGTATAGTTATTAGGCATTCTGAAACAAAAAAGTAGTCATCCAATCCAGCATGCAATATCACACTACAAGTCCAAATATTTTTTTATCGAAAATGATTTTTCTGAGACATGCTTTTATTGCGGACTGCACTTGCAAGATTTGAGCTTAATATACTAACGCACAAACACACATACAGACATCGTAAATTAATTTTAAAAAGTGTCGAAATAACCCAGCAGAAAAATGAAGGCAAAGGGAAAGTTGTGACAGGCTGTCACAACTCTCCTAGGTGCTCAAAATTACGACTTGGTCCGAATAATGATTCATATTTTCTAAACACGATGCAAACACTAAAGATCAATGCAACGCTTTGAGATTTAAATAACCATACAACTTGAGAAAAAATAACGCAACAACGCACTTGTAATAAGACGTAATATACGAGGGGGGGTTTTTAAGTTCGCGGAATGGGGGGTAAGAAGGAGAAATAAAAATCCAAAATTATTTTTCCTTTTTAATATGTTCACCTGCTACCCTAATACATTTTTCGGATCTTTCAATTAACTTATGTATACCCTCAAAAAAAAAAAGATTTGTCTTTGTCTAAAAAATCCGCCGAAATTGCATCCTTCACTTCTTCATCACTTGAAAACTTTTTCCCACGAAGTTTTTTTTTCAAGTTTGGAAATGGGTAATAATTACTGGTAGCCAGGTCAGGACTGTAAAGTGGATGTGACAAAATATCGAAGCCCACCTTCTGCAGGGCAGCCTTTGCAACATGGTTCTTGTGAACAGGCGCGCTCTCGTGCGTAAGGAGGACACATTTGGTTGATTTTCCCCTTCTTTTCTCCTTGATGGCTTCCGTTAATTGCTCTTGGATTAAAGCGTAATAATCTCCGGTTATGGAAATACTTTTATTTTTGTAATCGATTAACAGGATTTCTTCTGAGTCCCAAAAGACTGTCGCAATGATTTTCCCAGTTGATTGTGACACCTTAAACTTCTTAGTGGTGGTGTGCTTTCCTGTGCCACGCATTTGATCCTGTTTAGACTCAGGTTCATAATGATGAACCTAAATTTCATCACCAGTAACAATTTGAGCCAACACTCCATCTTTGTCTTCCCTACAGAGATCCGAAAATGCACGAGAACACTCCACGCGCTGTTGTTTTTGAGGCGGCGAGCATTCCCGGCACCCATCTTGCGCTGACTTTGGTCATGCCAAGATGGCCATGAAGAATTTTGAAAATAGTTGTATCTGATACTCCAACTATTTCTGCGAGCTGTTTTTTCTTTAGTCGGGGATCTTCTCATATTAATTTTTCGACTTTTTGAATATTTTCCGGAGTGGTCGCCTCGATCGGCCTTCCTGGCCGTGGGTCGTCTTCAAGTGACCCCTGCCTTGTTTAAAGAGGGTATACAACTTTTAAACCATAGTTTTACTTGGACAAGAGTCCTCGTAAACGGGTGACATCTCTTTCAGTATGTTCAAAAATGATTTTAGTTGCTTGGTAAGGAACTTTATAACAGCGCGGAACTCGATCTTTTCCATATTTCACAATTTCTTCCCGATTGACATGTTTGATCGACGATAGCTCAAAGACTAATGACTTAATTATGATAAAACCCGGTGATTATACTTATAATGAGTTGCTCAATTAGTATTTTATTCAACGACACCCCCACTTATCACCTTCTTTCCCATTCCGCGAACTTAAAAACCTCCCCTCGTACATTCAATCAAAATTTTGAAGAAAAACTTACTTTAGCATTTTTTTGCATGCATATATGTCGTAATTACGCAACCGCTTCTCGTGCGCCGCCGGTGGGTACTAAGTGAAGTAGCGCGTCTCTAAAGCGACAAAAGAGCATTGTTTTTTTTTTTTTTTTTTTAAATATGTTTATGTAGTTATTAATTGTACAATAATTTCTCTTACTTAAATTTTACAAAACTGATCAATCAGTTTGATTGTAAAAAATCTCTCATTTTTCCTATTTATTTACTTACCACATATAAAATGTTTGATATTTTGGTGCTTAATACATATCTAGTAGTTATTTAATAATATAATACTTAATATTAAAATACATAACTAATTATTATAATTCTTATTATAACATTAATTTTATTTTGAACAATGGTTAAAAGATCTAAGTACCTATTCGTTCACAATAGATTCGGTTTAGGTAGTTTTATACAATATTTTAGTTTTCATGTTCTATTGAAGAAGAATGATCTAACTTTAGTTTTGATTTTTGAATATGATGTCTCGTTTTTAATATTTTCAGGTAATGCATTAAATATTTGCGGAATTTTATGCCTTTTTGTTCTATCACCGTATACATTTTGAGATTTATTAATAATAAACATTTCTGCTTCTCTATGCCTAGTGGGGTAGTTATGGTTTACAGGTTTTTTGAATTCTGTATTCCAGAATTCATCTAGAGTTAATTGGTAATCTACCCTACTATGTATAGAGAGCACATTACACAAGGAGAACATTTTTTTATAATCGCCATCATATAATTGAACTTTTTTTTGCCTGATATCAATTTTAGGAAACGGATTTGTAGTTGTTCTATTTAATCCGTAACTATTTATTCCGTATCCTATAATTGATTCTGCTAATGCGTTATATATACAGTATAATATATTTTTATTAACAAAGTTTTTAGGTGGTAAAATTTCCCTAATATGGATCTTAATATATTACATTGTGCCCTCTGGTTGGAAAAAAGCGGTAATCCATCCTATTCCAAAGAAGGGTGACCGCTCCAACCCGGCCAACTACCGCCCCATAGCGATCACATCAGTTCTGTCTAAGGTGATGGAACGCGTGATCAACGACAAACTGCCCACATATCTCGAGAAGAACAAAATTATTAACGACCGTCAATACGGATTCCGGCGGAACCGCTCGTGCGGTGATCTTCTCGCGTATGTGACGCATGTTTGGGGGCGATGCCTGGAACGTTTTGGTGAGACCCAAACGGTTGCACTGGACATCTCCAAGGCCTTTGACCGGGTTTGGCACCGAGGACTTGTCAACAAACTGCATTCTTACGGACTTCCCGTATCCTTGTGTACGTGGATTGCCGACTTCTTGAGGGAGAGGTCGATTCAGACGGTAGTCGATGGTTTCACCTCTTCCTCACACTCGATAAATGCTGGCGTCCCGCAGGGATCGGTTCTGTCTCCGACTTTGTTTTTGTTGCACATCAACGACTTTTTGTCATGTGCACCAATTCATTGTTACGCGGATGACAGTACAGTTCATGATAGCTTTTTGTTTGACAAGCCCCCAAAGGGCTCACAAACTCCAACAGCTCGTAAGGCTTTGAAGCAAAGAATGGACGGTTACGTCGAGAGTGTTTTCTCTTGGGGTAAAAATAATCTCGTTGAATTTAATGTTTCAAAGACCCAATCTTGTCTGATTACGTCTAAAAGGGATCGAAATGAAAATCTAGTCTCTTTCAACGGAAGCAACCTTCCGAACAGGCCCTCCATTGATATGCTTGGTGTAACCCTAAGTGACCAGCTCAGGTATGGGGGCTCCATCGAAGCCAGAGTAAAGTTAGCCTCCCAAAAATTGGGCGTACTGTACAGGGCCCGCAGATACTTTAATAGTACACAACTGCTAACCCTGTACAAATCGCAAGTGCGCCCCACGGTTGAATTTGGCAGCCACCTCTGGTCTGGAGCTCCAAAATACCTAAAAATACCCTCGACTCTGTGCAGAAACGGGCGGTCCGTTTGATAGATTCTCCCATCTTAACAGATGGATTGCAATCTTTAGAGCACAGGCGTCGGGTGGGAATGCTATCCTTGTTCTACCGGTATTACAATGGAAGATGCTCCGAGGAACTAGCATCATTGATCCCTTCGGCACCGGTGCATAGTCGGGAAACACGCCAAACGCGTGCCCAACATTTGTACACAGTTGACATTTGTCACATGAGAACGGGTCGTTTCTTCGACTCGTTCTTGTGTTCAACAGCTCGGCAGTGGAATGATTTGCCGGCCTCTGTGTTTCCTCCTTCCTACAACATGGGTCTCTTCAAGACCAATGTTCATTCCTTCCTCTCCTCAAAAAGACCCTCCACACAGCATCCCAGATGACATAGACCCTGAGGGAAATTATTTTCCTCAGGGCCTCCTGTATGGAGTTAATGTAAAAAAAAAAAATAAAAAAAAACATACATTTTCAATATGAATTGACCAGTTAAAATTGACATCTATTGTAAGACCAAGGTATGTATATTGGTACACTTTTTCTATGTTTGGGCAATTACACTGCAGGGATTGGTTTTTTGTGTGCAAGCAATCATATGAATGACTTTTAATGTGCAATTCCTTATCCTGACAATTTGCATGTGGTGAATGTATAAGCATATATTTGTTTTTTTTTGCGTTGATAATAATGCCATTGTCGTGGGACCATTTAATTATATTATTTAGGTCTGTTTGTAGAATTTCCTCAATTTTTTGTGGATTTTTGTCAGCACATATAATGCAAGTATCGTCTGCAAACATGTAGCATTTACAACGTTTTATTACGTTTGGTAAACTGTTTACTTGCATAATATAACACGTAGGTCCCGATATCCATCCCGTAGCTACCCCAGTGTTTGCCAACATTTCATCACTTAAAATTCCGTCAATTTTAACTTTAATTTTTCTATTAAACAGATAATTTTTAAACAATTTATTTAAAGGACTCCTAATACCACATTCCTCCATTGCCCATAGTAATGTTTCATGGTCCAATGTGTCAAAGGCCTTTTTAAAGTCTATAAATATTATGCCTGCATAATATTTTTCATTCATATGACAATTTATATGGTCAGTGAATTTAGAAAGTAATTGTGTATTACTTTTTTATTTTTGAAATCCGTACTGTATGGGATTTATGATTCTATTTTTTTCTATAAAATTTTGTATTTGATTAAAGATAGCCCTTTCAATAATTTTATCAATACACGAGAGAATCGCTATTGGTCGGTAGTTTGTGAAATCTTTGTGGTTTCCTGATTTATATATAGGTCTGATGATGGATGTTTTAAGTTCGTCAGGCATGATACTTTTACTTACACAAAGGTTAATTAGTTTAGTCAGTACTGGGATTATATTATCAGCAATTAACTTCAGGTCTTTAATTCTTATTTGGTCATTGCCTTCTGATTTTTTAACATACATTATTAATTATTTTTTTTACATCTTTTTGTGATACAGGTCTAAATCTCATCGACATAACAGCTGGAGTTGTATACGTGTTACGATCTAGGAATTTTTTAGTACAATTATGTTTTATGTCTTTTATTTCATTTACGAATGTTGTGGCAAATTTATCGCATAAAAACTTTGTGTCTCCTTGACTTCCCATATGTTGAAGGATTATTTTATCTAGATTTTGTTTAGGTTTACCTATTAGATTATTTATTTCGTCCCAGAGTTTCCTCGGGTTGCCGTTTAAGCTATTTATTACGTTTTTATGGAACGTGTTTTTAGTAATATTAATATGTTTGTTTGTTTTGTTTCTATATCGCGTATATTCTAAACGAAATACCGGGTTATTTGGGCTATTCCTGCATTTTCGGTATAGATAATCTCTTTTTTTAATCATGTTCTTAATTTCTTCAGTAACTCATGGGTTGCTGTGCCTAAGATTATTTTCAAATAATTTTTCTTTTTTCGAGGACGCTTAGATATTATCAAAAATATTTTTTTAATTATAGTACAGTTCTGAAGGACATTCAGTTTGTAATAATTTCCCCCAATTTACTAGTTTTAATTTAGAATATACGAATTTATTATCAATAATTTCACTTTTTTTATTTAAATCCTTTGTAAGTACCTCTTTACCTATTGCAACTCCTGTTATATAATGGTCGGATATTTTGTTAGTCACAATCTTCGACCAAGTATATCTAGACAGGGCGTGTAGGTCTTAAAAATGACACCGGAACCAAAAATATTGGTTTACGAAAACATTTATCAAAAAGGAAGACTATTATCTCACAGTCAAAAGATCGCAAGAAGAATTGGTTTATACCTTTCGATGGTCTGCATGAAGCTAATTTATTTTCCAGCAAGTTCGCGGTAACGGAATTACTAGCTTTGTGAAGATCATTTTTAAAACACAAATTTCAGGCAGTTAGATATATTTTAGGTATGGGCTTTCACGGACTTTATTATTAACAATTTAATCAGTTATATGAATATCTAAAAAAATATGTACATAACATATGAATTCGAGGCAGCGTATCGGGAAAAGTAACATTTGATAAAAAATGTTTAATTTCTTCCTAGTAAAACAACTACGACACGCAAGAGATGCAACGGAATTCGATGGGTAGTTGTATTATGAAATTTCTCCTAGGTGGTGTCACTTTGGGATTGGAATTGGGTATGGGAGGGCTAATCTATAGTTAATATATCGATGGTCACAATACATGAAAATACAGTGTTATTACGGTTGCGAATTGCAATATGATCAATACATGAATACACCTTTTTTCCGTTTAAAATTTCACCCCGAGTCACAACTTATATTACATTTTCTAAACCATTTTCACTGAGTAAATTTTGATATTCTGTAATTACACTATTTTTGGTATCCAATAAATTCAAGTTAATATCACCACAATACAAGTAGTTTGAATGAGATTAAGTTAATTGTAATATTTGTTTTGGTTCCTTCAAGTATATTTTCTTGTTGCTGCTCGGCGGACGATAAACTGCAAGTATATTTATGACATCTTGATAAACGGTGGTGAGTTCTCCAGATATTGTCTCGCAGCTTTTAAAAGAAATGTTTGTTTTCTTAAAAGTGTGATGGTTTTTTTAAGTACATGATTAATCCCCCTCCTCTTCTATTCTCTCGAGTATTTGCAATCGATGTGAAGTTTGGTATATTGAACAATGGTATTATTTCGTTTTTAATATTTATTTCCGTTAGAAAAATTACATCTTTAAACTGCAGAACGTCGTTTACTTGTGCAATAAATGAATTAAAATTCTTTTTCAATGATCTTATATTTAGATGAATAGCCACAAACCTCATTTTGATGTTTTTATCGTTAATCCAGTTATCCAAATTATAGCACTTGATAAATTTGTGAGTTTGAAATGGTGTCGAATCTTCCATGACGTGGATTTAGTAACTGATAAAATAACTGTTCCGAGTCAAAAGGAATTTTGATTTCTTTTTTTCTTAAATGTATTTGTTTATATCATTCTCATTTTTTATATGGATAATTTTCCCATCACCTTCACTTCTTATCAATATTTTGGCATTTTGTACCCAAATGTATTTAAATTTTGTTTTCATTTTTTGTTTTGTAATGTATAATAGATCTTTTATTTCTTTAGTGAGATTTTCATTGATATAAATTCGGTCGTTGTTTCCATTCTTGTAAATGTCATTGTTTGTTAATATGTTTTTTTTTTGTAACCACTCGTCTCGATAAGTTTGACATATGAACTTCACGATTACGTTAGCCGGTTTGGAGTCCTTTCTATTAGGAAGTCTCCAAACCTTCCCAATATTTTCGCAATTTGTGTTTAGTTTTTCTGCAATTGTCTTTATGGTTGTTTCAATATTTTCATCTTTTTTCATATATTCATATAAATATATATCCCCAAGCACGCATATTTTGATTTATAATATGTTTAAAGTTCTTAGAAGTCCAAAGACACATCTCTAATAGAAAATTGTTAATTCATTAATACACCACCATCTCTTTCAAAGTAATAGATATATATTTTAAAGAAAGGAATCGCAACACAATCGGAAAGCAGAAGTAGGTTTAAACAAGGTCAAACAATGGTTAGACGATAATCTCCTCACACTTAACCTAGATAAAACCAAATTCATCCGTTTCAGAGCAACACAAGCAGGAGAACCAAAGGAAATACACAACATCATTATTCACCATTGTATTGACCGAACCACATGTAAATGCTTAAACTTAGAATGTGTCGAAAGTATAAAATATCTAGGAATTATCATAGATAAGTGTCTGAGATGGGACGAACATATAGTCTCAACTTCCACAAAGATTAGAAAACTTACTCATCTATTCATGTCTGTTAAAAATATTCTTTGCGTAAAAGATCTAAAACAAATGTACCATGCCTTGTGTAACTCAATGCTAGAATATGCATCCTTGGGATGGGGCGGCTGTTCCAAAACAATAATTGATCCTGTCACGGCCTATACCGCGACACGAGAATATGACTGTAAATCCCTTTTTTTGTTTTTTTGATAAGTAAAGATTAAATAATTGTGCTTTGAAATTCCCATTGAGCTATTATTTGAAGAGATCCGAGTTCTTGATGTACGGCAACTATACATAAGAAAAAATATTTTATATACATAAAAACACTGACACCACTATCCATCTATCGATCATCTCCACATCACCCATCATGCAGTGAGGAATCCAGTAATCCCACCTACTACAAACACATCACATGCCCAAAGACAATACTCCTACGTAGGGCCTAAATTGTTCAACTTCATACCCGATGCATGGAAACTGAAAAGTACAAGCATTTTATGGAAATGGGTTAGCAATTGGCTTCTGGACATGGGGAGAGTCGAGAGCGAACAAATGTTAACACAATCTCACATACCTAATATGTACTAAAAAGTTTATATTAATGCATAAAAATAAAACTTTTGTTCTGTTTTTTGATCCGTGTAAAATAACGACTGGTCTTTGATTCTTGTAACATAACGACTAAACATTTCAAAAATAAGTTTTTAAAATTTCTATATTAATACATTGGAAATTCATAATCATACATTGGGTTCATAAATGTGTATTTTGTTTACATAGGAAAATCTAAAAATAATAGTACATTTATTAAAATTAAATAGTCACAAATGCATTGAAAATTCATATGTCAAATATTGGTTTATAAATGTGTAAATTCTAATTATGCAACTGCAAAAAATGTTCTCCAAAATAACCCAGAAAAAATCTCATAATTGTGATCTCCCGAAAGAAACCATTCACTTATTCGGAATGCAATTATTAATGTAATTAAATGTAATGCCTTTGTTATTTCATTGGAAATTTTTTTAAAACTTTTTTACCTAAAATATTGAATTCGAAATTGGATAGTTTCGAACTCCTGCAACTCCATAGAGAGGTAGGGTCAGTGGGCCGGTTGTGGCCACCTTAAGGATTTTTTCGTTTTTGAATGAGCACCAAACTTGCACATAAATATAAATTATAATTTTTCCAACATTAATGTACAATAAAAATACCTGTCTTTAATATAATGTAAATAATATCCAGTAACAGTTCTTTAATTATTTTTAAATAATTTTTTTTCATTGAACTGGACCCATGCATTAGTTGTGGCCACAATTTAATCAGTTCTGGCCACACCCGTGTGCCGGTTTTGGCCACATGAATCTATGTAGGGAACTTACATTTTTTATCTAAATTAAACACAGTAATGATTATAAATCGATGTTTATTATTCAAGTTATACAGTAAACTTAAAAAAAAATAAGATTTAGTGCAAATTTACACGCACGTCCACATATTTTAAAAAAAAAAAAATTTTTAATATTTTTTTTTGTTTTTTTTTTGTTTTTGCACGTCCACATATTTTGTTATGCAAAGTACTACGGGGGACTTTGTAGTTTTTACTAGCAGTAGATACCTTCATACCTCATTGAGTGCCAAAATCACTTTCGATGGTGAATAACAAAAAAGTTTGCGTTTTGAGTGCTAAATAGCATCTTTCTTCTTATTTGCTGGAGTCATTTTCACAGTTCTGAAGAAGAAACATAATAATTTATTAAGTTAAAATATCAAAATTAGCGGATATGTAAATTTTTTTAGATAATGGCCAAAACTAGTGCTGTATGGGAGCCACTTGTGGCCACCAACGTGGCCACAACCCATACATTTGTATAAATTCTTGTGTCAGTAATGGCCACATCGAAAAATCATGTATAAACAACCAATTTGCTAAAAATAACCTCAAAAACATATTACTTTACCCTTTTATAATGGGTACAACTTGTTTTCAAATAAAACATCAAAAGGATTACAAATATATATTAAGATTACTTACAGTGGGTTCCTTAAGGTTTTGGATAACAATCTCAATAAAAAATTCCGCAACACTTATTCGCATCGACCAAACACAAACTGTTAACAATAAGATTTATTGTGTCACTTGTCAACGAAGACCATTGACAAATATGCATTTTGCCATAGAGTAAAAAAAGATTCGATTTTATTTAGCTTATATTTCGACTTGTAAAGTTGAAAATGGCCAGAACCGGCCCAATGGCCACAACAGGCCCACTGACCCTACATGAGGTCGGTACCATCGATACGCATCGGCTTGACACAGCGAAACATACCTATATGTGTTAAAGACATGGTTAATGTTGCAATTTTGCAAACTTGGTTCACTTACTTTTAAATTTTAGTTGGTTGTATTTTTATATTATGTACGTATTAATTTTTAATCGTAACATATTGATATTATACCTATATCTCACTGTACTAAATTTTTGTTGTTTATATTTTTATTTAATTTACTTATGTACTTTTTATTCCCATCGTAACTTTATCTAAACTATTTGTTTTCTTATGTTAAAGATGGAGGTACTGTCTTTATTTTTTTTTATATAAAAGCCCTCTGGGCGTAAAATAAAAGAAATAAATAAACAACTAAAATAAATAAATTAATGTTCTCCAAAACGAGCTTGAAAAAAAAAATCATTTGTCGTATATTTGGATTATAATTGTGTAATTTCTACTATTTAAGAAATTCAAAAAATTATAGTACTTTATTAAAATTAAATAGTCATAAATACATTGGTAATTCATATGTCAAATATTGTAACTGTGTAAATTCTGATTATGCAATTGTAAATGTTCTCTAAAATGGTCTGGAGAGAATCTCCTACTTGTGATCTCACTAAAGAAAACACTCATAGAACATTAATAAATACATTCACTCTGAACGCATTTATTAAGGTTCTCCAAATTTACCTTGAAAATAATCACATCTTTGCGATTCTTTTAAAGACATAAAGAAACCATCCCTTAATTATATACAATTCTTAATGTTCTCAAAAGTTGTCTAGTCAGAAGCAAATTCCCGTGATATCTTGAACGAAACCATTCCTTTGTTAAGAATATTTTTATGAACTAAATATACAATTTGGCTGTCCTGAAACGGGTATTCTTCCCAGTTGGACAGACAAAGGATCACATTGTAATGTACGAGTATATGCATATTTAAATAAATAAAAAAATAAAAAAAAAAATAAAAAAATAAAAAAAATAAACCTACCTTTCATATGATGTTTACTAATTATATTTTTAGAGTTTATCTTTTTTATTAAAAAAAAAACTCTCTCTGTATTATAAAATTGTCATGTAAAAGCCCACCAGGGCGTTGAAAATTAATAAATAAATAAAATAAAATAAATAAATATCTGTAATAAGCATCGACCAAATACTTGGTCGAAGGTAATGAGATAATCCCGATATAACGGGCTCGAATTCCGAACAGCATAAATGCACGAAACACACTTTGTATTTAATTCAAGTATTATTTACGTAGCAAGATAATCAACCATTTCATCGTATTTTCTGATAACGCCATAAATACCGGGAAAAACAACAGAGTAACTCGACAAGTTTACTGCTAAATATACATTATACTAGTATTATCAGAGAATGGTCTACCAATACCAACTACCAACAAGGCTTATCTTATTCATTCTTATTAATTTTATACTTACTAGCGAGTTCCCGGTAGGCGTTGCTATATAATTTAATAAATAATTTTTGTTTGCCCTGCTTATCCTTTTACATTCGTCCCGTTCTCCTTCCACCTCCCCTTCCTCTCCCGCCTCCCCTTTCACTCACGCTTTCCCACTCCGCCTTCGCTCTCCACACTCCCCTCACCCGCTTCCACCGTCCCGTGACCCCCCCTCCCGCATTCCATACATTCAGTTTTCAAACAGCTCGCGTACCATCTATTGATATTTTTCAAATAGAAATTTCATAATTCCAGAACTCACCAGTAGGTATATATAGAAACCATCGCGGGCATGCGCACATCAAATCCCCAAAGTTTGATCGCAATCGGATGAATGGTTTAGCAACGCATAACATATATAGGAATATAGGCACCTACACAGACAGAAGCAAACTTAATTTTAATTTTTATGTATATAGATTACTTCCCCAGAAAGTTCTCAGAAGTCCAAAGTCACATCTCCATTACAAAACTGTTTATACGAGTGTATACCTAAATACACTTTCTATCTTTTTCAAAGTAGGTAATATATTTTAGCGAAAAACTTCGGAATGTTGTTTCTTTGTGTTTGGATGACCGGATCTGAATATTCAGGTACTTCCCCAACATCCTCTCACTATCATCCCATCTTTCTATTGACTTAAAAAAGTGATTGCGCCATGTCTCTGTCTTCCTCGGGCGTCACCAACTTCTTCTATCATTCACGTTCGTGTGATTGTATTGGTGTAAATATTCTATATAAATATGTAGGTTTTATCGTAAAAACTTAATAAAAAGACAATTTTTTTAATGCGCATTCCTCACAAGAGTCCCATCTGCTCCCGTCTGTAGCCTGAGACTTTGGCATCCCCTATTGGGGTATGAATGACTAGAATAAAATATATTAAAAACTGGATTAATAGAATACGTTACATTAGGGTTATGGGTTATTATAAAATGATTATTTTCATAGCTTTTAATGACTTTTCGGAGATGTGTTGAGTTGACTTGATTCTGAGTCGGCATATGGATAATGGAATTTAAAAATACTTCTGTTAATCATTTTTAATCAATGATTGACGGTGTAAAATGTTTTCCCACTGATAAGCATATCATGTGACGAAACCATTCTTTGCTTGATAATATTATTTATGATGAATTATTTGGGTTGGTTATCTCAGTAAAAAATCTTAAATTCGTTGCGTCACTTGTGTCAATTGCCGATATCCTTAATAATCTCAACACCATTCCATTAAACAACATTTTTCTACGACAATAATCCGTTAACTAAAAAAAATATGTAATAAACTAAAACTTTTTTCCTTCAAGTTAAATAATCTAAAAAAATTCTACTGCGCACTAATCCAATCATTACTTCAGTATGGAATCACAGGATGGGGAGATGCATATGAAAAAATTGCAAGTCCTGTGAAAGTGGTTAAAAAACTAATTAAAAAAGTAATTTTGAAAAAAAAAACAACCAACATTCTAATCGGCAACACGGTTCAAAATTACCAAAACTTGAAGACCTCCATATACAGATTCTAACTAACTAACTAACCATCACACCGTTTCCCGCAAGGGTAGGCAGAGATCTTGGCTCACACTCTCACTCACATTGATTCATACATCGACTCCATACATACTTTTCTATTATTCTGACTTTTGACATGGTCCGACTCTAGTATCTGATTCACTTGATCGTGCCATGTCTTCCTCGGGCGTCCCCGACTTCTTCTACCATTCACATTTGCTTCATATATTCTTTTTACACTACCCTCTTCGTTCAATTGCTCTACATGCACAAAACCATCTGAGGGTGCCTTTCTTAATCTTACTAATTAGGCTTACATCAGCATTGCATTCTTTGCGGATATCCACATTTCTCACACGATCATACATGGTTTTACCACACATGCGCCTCAGGAATCTCATTTCAATAGCATTCAGAAAAATTCAAAAAGATTCTTCATTACAAATATTGAATATTATAAATTTAAAATTAACTCATCAAGGGCATAAATATAACATCAAATTAGCATATTTTCTACACAATAAATGCACAATAATTATGTTAACAAAGGCATAATATATTTTAATAGTCTTCCCGAATAAGTAAAAAAATAAGATATTTGGTGTCATTCAAGAAAAATCACTAATCAAAAGGCTGTAACTTCATTTCATACCATATTATAATTTTAAACGTATCCTAGTACTTAGGATTGTATTTATTATACACCCTTCTATTTAATTTACTAGCTGGTTCCCGGCATGCATTGCTATGCCCCCTCCCGCGAACCCCCCTACAGAATTCCCCTCCCCCCTCCACCCTCCCAATTTCAGCTCCCTTTTCAAGTTCCCCTCCTCCAACCCGTATTCCCCTCCCGAGTTCCCTTCCCCCCTCCCAAGTTCCCCTCTCTCCTCCCGGGTTCCCCTCCCCCCTCCCGCATTCCATACATTCATTCCCGGTACATTCAGTTTTCAAACAGCTCGCTTTGTACCTATTGCATTTTTTATACAAATTTCATTATGCCAGAGCTCGTATATGTTATTCTCTTGTATGAGCTGTTATATAGATTCAGTAGTTTTTGCGTGAAAAAGTAATAAACATACATCCTTTCAAACTTTTTCCTTTATAATATTAGTAAGATGAAATAATAACTCTTACACCAAGCTCAAGAGCTAGCTCATTGGCGTAGAAATCCTTGAAAATGTGTATTTCACTATTTTGTTTTTGCCACAGTATTATGTTTATTACTTTATCAATGTTATAATTGAAACAATTAAAAAAATATATTTCAAAAGAAGAAATAATAACTAACACACATATTAGAAACACTCTCAGAGATCTCAGGGTCCAAAACATATACAACAAGTAACACTAGAAACACAATATTTGGGCAAAAAACCTTCTTATACAATAGTTTAAATACCGCACAAGAGTCATATAAGAAATCAAAATAAAGTGAAATTTGTTTTATTGATAAAAAATGTAATTTAGTAGTGTTTTATCGCATAATTTGCGGATAGTTAGTTAGTATCAAACATGTTGAATATTTGGTCAGTGTCAGTCAGATTATATTTTTTAAGTATAACTTTGGTTTCCATGTGACTGGTAGCTGAGTTTGATGCTCCTCCTCAAACAATGGTTCCTCAAATTGCAAAATATATTGTTTCCATTTCTTTTACACTAAAACAAAGCGCTGATGATATTTTTTTTGCTAGGTTTATGGTCAAACCAGTAAAGTCTATTGATTTCTATCATTAGGAAAGTTCAACAAAATTTAAGTATTAAAACTTTGGTATTTTATAAAATGAACAACTAAAATGCATCAAACAAAAAAAGCGCCGCGATACAAAGGTGAACATTTTTCAACACATGAGATTGAACTTTTAAAGTCATTTTTAAGAATATGTAAATAAAAGATTGGTTGATTTAAAACTTTGAAGAAGTATACCACATGATTCAGCTAAACTGTTTTGTAAAACAGAACAGAAACCTTTTCGTTTTCGTTATTTATTTTTGGGGTGTTATACCGGATTGCGCTACCTCCTTCTTGAGCCAATGTTTCGGACAGTGTTGCAGTGTCCATCATCAGGGCAGATCCGGTAGGTCACATCTACCGGATCTGCCCTGATGACGGACACTGCAATGCTGTCTGAAACGTTGGCTCAAGAAGGAGGTAGCGCAACACGGCATAAGACCCCAAAAACAAATAATGAAAATACTTTTGGCCGTAAAAATCTTAAAACGTATCAGAACAGAAACCGTTGAATATTATTTTAGGCCCTCTTTTCGACATTTTATTTAGCCAAGTCATAGAGTACGTGATATAAAAAACAATTCGCCCAACGCTCTCGTTTGGGGTAAGCGTATTACCCCTCCGGTACGGGAGGGTTAAATGCGTTGCGAACGTGAGTCCTGTTAATGAGTTCTACCTTTAAATAGCATTCGTAGGGTTTTGAAAATAACAAAATAATATGTTTTTCAATTTGTTAATTTTTTCCCACAATCGTTGCTCAAATGTATTTTTACATTTTAATCTGTGTGGGTGCGCCTATCTACTGATTGCGAGAATCGATAATTCCCAACATTTCATTATATTTATTCACGTACAGATAACAGGATCCGCGTTGCGAACTGAAGATAACACTCACTAATATATTTAGTAAAAATATTGTAAATTAATAATTCAGCTTTCTTTTTTTAATGTTAGGATAATGTTTAAAAAAAATCACATTTTCCAATCCAATCTACATTAATTTGTTATTTGCTGTGTAATGTATGCATGTATGTGTGTATTCACAATTAAATCAATCCGGGAAAGACAATATTTGTGAATTATTTGTAAAATTAACTTTGCAATATCGAATTTTAGAAGAATATTCAATTCCATTACACAATTTTTGTTATTAGTTTTTGGGATATTATGTCATGTTGCGCTACCTCCTTCAGACAGAGCGGAGGATCTCCAAAAGGATATCAGAACACTTTCTTGCTTGTAAACATGGCCACTCTGACAAATCGGCAATCGTCGAGCACTTTGGATTTATCCCTGAGGTCCTAGGAAGACCCAAAACTTATAGAGCACGCCTGATTACGGAGGCAATTGAAATTCACAAAAATCCTTTAAATATTAATAGAGACGACGGAGCTAAGCTCAATAGTTCTTGGTATCCGGTAATTGACGGTTACATCAAGGCTAAATACAAAAAAACATATTGATGTACCTATATTGTAGCGCCAGCTCGTAGAGGAGTGGAGCTAAGTACTAACGTACTATAGATAAGTACTAACATCACCCCTAACTATTACACATCTGCCCTGATGATGGACACTGTAACGCTGTCTGAAAAGTTGGCTAAAGAAGGAGGTAGCGCAACACGGCATAATATCCCAAAAACTAATAACAAAAATACTTTTGGCCGTGAAAATCTAAAATCGTATCTCTATTACACAATGTTATGAAAACGCTATATAGGCATTTATTTTAATAAATATAAATTCCAAAATCAGTTTTTATCCACATTTCGTTACCTCAGTTGGAAAAGTACTAACTGACATTTTTTCAAAATAATCTTTTAGTACAAAACTTTTTTTTGTACGCATTTTCATAAATTGTTGTATTTCCGTAGATATTTGTATGAAGAAATTCTAAAATCAAGCTTTATTTCATATACAAGATTCTAACATCCCTTACACCTCTATTTTGTTTGTATCTTCTGACAGTTAACCTTGTTACGAGGCGCAATGTAGTTCATCAATTTGGTTGGAAAGGGTTCTAACTTCGTCTTACCGTGTTCTGAGGTTTCAAAGTTTGTAAATACGAATTTTCGTAATCTATTTAACAATTTTTGATTTGTGGTTAAATGTAGAGTTGACGATGTAGTGGCAGCCCTAGTACACCAGTTCAGCGACTAGATAAGAGAGGTGACGATGTTGTTGCAGCCCTAGTACATCAGTCCAGCGACTAGATAAAAGAGGTGACTATGTATTGGCAGCCCTAGGACACCAGTCCAGTGACTAGGTAAAAGAGGTGACGATGTAGTGGCAGCCCTAGTACACCAGTCCAGTGACTAGGTAAAAGAGGTGACGATGTAGTGGCAGCCCTAGTACACCAGTCCAGCGACTAGGTAAAAAACAAACAATAAAACGGTGGCGGTATCTAAACTCCTGTGTGATGTCAAGTAAACAAAAATATCACATATTTATTGGTATTTATATTTTCTGACTAAAATGTTATATTTGGGAATTTATTGTCAGGGATATTAGCTATAACGTAAATTGAAGCAATAAGCGCCAAGATTTTTTTTATCCCTAAAACATGATTTTTAATCCTTGAAACAAGATTTTTTTGTATCCTTGAAACATGGTGTTTTTATCCCTAATACATGATTTTTTATTGCTGAAACATGATTTTAATCCCTATAACACGATTTTTTATCGCTGAAACATGATTTTTAATCCCTGAAACATGATTTTTTTATCCCTGAAAGATGGTGTTTTAACCCTAAAACTGGTATTTTTATAACTGAAACGTGATGTTGATTTCCACGAAACATAATTTTTATCCCAGTTATAAAAATACCAAAACCTGGTGTTTATATTCCTGAAATACAAGATTTTTTTGTCCCTGAAATATGATTTTTAATCCCTGAAACATGATTTTTCATTTTTGGGACCAGGGGGGCGGTGGCGGCCACCCGTTGAGAATCACTTGTTTAAACGAACCAACGCGCAACGGTCAAATTTTTGTAAAAATATCGAGAAACATAATTCGATCGATGATTTATTGATACCCTAACTAAAATACACATTTCTATCGGCTACCTTGTTTAAATAAATATAGTCGCTAAATACATTCAAATAAAAACCTTAGTGATTGACAGAATTAAATAAATATTAAACCTCCTTAACTCTTTTCTGTGAATTTGGTCATTTTTTACAAGTTTAACGAGAAATGGATAATATTATTTAATACTATTTCCGTTTTACCTTTTTGAAGGAAAAATAAATAATTGAAGTGTTTTCCAGCTGATAGCAACAAGTATATTCTTTGATTGATAACATTTATAATAGATTCGCACAGTTTGTTATCTCAGTATACAGTCTATTAATACATTCTTCGAAATGCGAAAATTGTGAAAATGTTTACTTAAACACGACTCGTTTAAAATAGAGCAAAATTCTCGTGGAAGACATCTTAAGTATCATTTAACGAAACATTGTGAACTTTTTCACAACTTACTAAAATAACTGAAACAAACGTGTTTGTTATAATTTTCGGAGCATACTTCGCGATATTTTTCAAAGATCTTTTTTAAATTCAGAAAATGAATTTGGGAGGTTTCGTTCTGCGATCGGATATGTTAAACCTCGATGACACAGGGCGAGTTTACAAGCTATTATCTACTAAGTTTAAAAGCGGATAAATCGGTGAGTGAGATTGTCATGATGACACACAAAACTGTCCACTCGCTTAGTAGCGTAGGAAACTGAGGTCGCTGCTAGCGCCAGTAGCAAGAATAACGACGCCTGCGTGAACTAATTCTGTGATGTTTGACAGTCGAAAGAGGCTGTTATTATGACAGTTAATAATATTCAATTATGACAGCCATCTTGAAAAACATAAATATACCAATCACGAGCAAGCGGAACAAGCGTGTAGCGAGCAAAGTTGACGACCTTTAGCCTCGATGACACACGGTGAGTTTACAAGCTACTATCTGGGAAATTCACTATCTGTTAGTAAACTCGCCCAGTGTCATCGTGTTACTTGCTAACTAGCAGCGACTAGCAGATTGTTGACAATCTACGAAAAAAAGTTGAAAGGTCGTCAACTTTACTCGCCTACACGCTTGCTCCGCTTGCTCGTGATTGGTTTATTTATGTTTCCAACATGGCTTCCGATAAACAGCTGATTTCGACTGTCAAACATCTAAAGAATTAGTTCACGCAGGCGTCATTATTCTTGTTACTGGCGCTAGCAGCGGCCTCAGTTTCCTACGTTTCTGAGCGAGTGGACAGTTTTGTGTGTCATCATGACAATCTCACTCGCCGATTTATCCGCTTTTAAACTTAGTAGATAGTTGCTTGTTAACTCGCCGTGTGTCATCGAGGCTTTTCAATTTTTTTCGTAGATTGTCAACAATCTGCTAGTTAGCAAGTAATACGATGACACTGAGCGAGTTTACTAACAGATAGTGAATTTCCCAGATAGTAGCTTGTAAACTCGCCCTGTGTCATCGAGGCTTTTCAACTTTTTTCGTAGATTGTCAACAATCTGCTAGTTAGCAAGTAACACGATGACACTGAGCGAGTTTACTAACAGATAGTGAATTTTCCAGATAGTAGCTTGTAAACTCGCCCTGTGTCATCGAGGCTTTAAGTGCACTGAGCTGCAAGCCACGAAGTGTCATTTTGCTGCATCCGCGCTCATAGTCGTGTCAGGACTTGATTCACTTGTTTGAGTTCGCTCCGCGAACTTTGCGGTAGTTTGGTTTATTTGTTGTGAAATTGCAATTGTTTGTAGGTATTTAGTACTTAACATTATTTCGAAATAGGGAAGTTTTATTTCGCTGTTGAAATGATTTAGTTCATGACAGGCTCTGAGGAAAATAATTCCCCTGAGGGCCTATGTCATCTTTGGGGATTCTGTGTGGACTTTTTTTTTAGGGAAAGGAAGGAGAGGAGAGTTCTGGAAAGGAAAAGGGGTGGGTGGTAATCTGGGGTTCAGTGTGTGCTGGTCATCCATCTTCAAGACCTAGACAAACCTCAACCCATGAACCCGGGCACCCCTTATGAATCACCGAAACGAACCACTTGGGGTGATCTATGGCAGAAGTGTTGGTTATCCAATAAAGGTTCCCGGGGCGGCGGTACCCATTCCCGCCTCCCAAATTATTTTGTTCTTAAGATGAAAGAGTATTTTTTTGTTTAGTGTACCTAAACAAATTAGGTTTAAAAAAAGTAATTTGGTTTTCTACCTTTTATTTTATGTTATTTGTTAATAATGTTCAAATAGGTAATACCTACTATTTATTTTTAATTTTATTTAATTAGCGATTTACGATTACGATTTCAAAAAGCATAAATAATTTATTTGAAATAAGGAGTGATAATTATGTTATGTTTATTTTAGTTCAAATATCAGAGACTGAATGATTAATACATAATTTAAAAATAAAGGCTGATTGATAAAGACTAACAATTTTTTTTCCACGAAAACATGACCTTATATGGAAGTTTCGGTTTCGGCCGAACCTGAGACCAAAGCCGAAACTCAGTTTCGGTTTCGGTTTCGGTCGTAAAAATTTAGTTTCGGTCGGTCACTATTACTTTTTTTTATATTTGTGCACGCATCAGTCATCTTTAATACTGGTAATAAAAAAAAACTTTTTTTTTAGTAAAGAAAGACAAACACTCCCGGGTTACGAATAACCCAAAAATATTTGAAAATCTCCTACTACCACCATAGTAAGCACAAGTAGGAAAAAGTTGCTTGAATCGTGTGGAGGACTTAGCCAGCCGAGGAATCGAACACGGAACGCCTGGGTGGGACCCAAACGCGATGCCCACTCAACCACTTATTTAAAAAGGTGACGGAATAGAATTTTCGGAATAGAATCCCTCTCCCAACACCACTCATCCATCAACCCCCCTCTCCCTCCCCCTCCTCCACCCACCCCTCCCCAACTCCACACCCTCCTCACTCCACATCCCCTCACCTTCCTCCACCCCTCCCCCTTCCCTTCCTTCCCTTCCCCCTCTTCCACCCCACTCCGCCTCCTCCACTTTCCTTCTCTCCACTCCACTCCCCCATCAACTCCCTCTCCCTCTCCCTCTCCCTCTCCCTCTCCCTCTCCCTCTCCCTCTCCCTCTCCCTCTCCCTCTCCCTCTCCCTCTCCCTCTCCCTCTCCCTCTCCCTCTCCCTCTCCCTCTCCCTCTCCCTCTCCCTCTCCTCCTCTCCCTCTCCCTCTCCCTCTCCCTCTCCCTCTCCCTCTCCCTCTCCCTCTCCCTCTCCCTCTCCCTCTCCCTCTCCCTCTCCCTCTCCCTCTCCCTCTCCCTCTCCCTCTCCCTCTCCCTCTCCCTCTCCCTCTCCCTCTCCCTCTCCCTCTCCCTCTCCCTCTCCCTCTCCCTCTCCCTCTCCCTCTCCCTCTCCCTCTCCCTCTCCCTCTCTCTCCTCTCCCTCTCCCTCTCCTCTCCTCTCCCTCTCCCTCTCCCTCTCCCTCTCCCTCTCCCTCTCCCTCTCCCTCTCCCTCTCCCTCTCCCTCTCCCTCTCCCTCTCCCTCTCCCTCTCCCTCTCCCTCTCCCTCTCCCTCTCCCTCTCCCTCTCCCTCTCCCTCTCCCTCTCGCTCTCCCTCTCCCTCTCTCCCTCTCCCTCTCCCTCTCCCTCTCCCTCTCCCTCTCCCCTCTCCCTCTCCCTCTCCCTCTCCCTCTCCCTCTCCCTCTCTTCTTTCTATTAGTGAAAGAATTTTTTAAATCCATTCTCTAGTTTTTGTGTAAAAGAGTAACAAACATACATCCATACAAACTTTCCCCTTTATAATATTAGTAGGATAGAATAGCCCTCCCATACCCAATTCCAATCCCAAAGTGACACCACCTACGAGAAACTTCATAATACAACTACCCGTCGAATTCCGTTGCATCTCTTGCGTGACGTAGTTGTTTTACTAGGAAGAAATTAAACATTTTTTATCAAATGTTACTTTTCTCGATTCGCGCTGCCTCGAATTCATTTGTTATATACATATTTTTTTTATATTCATATAACTGATTAAATTGTTAATAATAAAGTCCGCGATAGCCCATACCTAAAATATTTCTAACTATAATATATAAAATATTTCAGTTATAATATTCTCCTGAAGAAGGAAGGGTGCTTCTGAAACCGGTAGAGTGTTTATAAAATAAAAGTGGTCTACAACAAATTTATATGTGTTTTTATTGTAAATTATGGCGAGACACAAAGTTAATGCTTTTTAGAAATGTGTATTTCTAATTGCCTGAAATTTGTGTTCTGAAAATGATCTTCACAAAGCTAGTAATTCCGTTACCACGAACTTGCTGGAAAACAAATTAGCTCCACGCAGACCAACTAAAGGTACAAACCAATGCTTCTTGCGATCTTTTGACTGTGAGATAAAGGACTTTCTTTTTGACAAGTTTTCGTAAACCAATATTTTTGGTTCCGGTGTCATTTTTAAGACCTACACGCCCTGTCTAGATATACTTGGTCGAAGTTTGAGATCATCTGTGGTACTGGGAATATTAAAAAAAATATATTGAAAAGGCAACTTCAATGACAACATTAAAAAGTAGCATTTTTTGGAAAATTATCATTTTTACAAATTTAAGACTTGAGGTCGACCTTTAAACGCCGTTTTCTTGGGCATTAACCCCTCCGCAACGTAAGTAGATATAAGCGTTAAAAATAGGACAGCAGTCAAGTACAATAAGCGTGTTTATACGTCGGCGCGTGTGTTTCCATAGAAATCGTTCTAACTCCGTTATTGTTTTAGTTACATCCCTAAAACAAAAAGTATAAAGTCGATAGTAGATCAAGCTGCACATCCCTATCAAGTTGTCTATGGAAATACATAACAGGAATCAGCTGTCAGTCGTGTAGTTGACAAAAATATTTACCCGCGCAAATTTGCTCCACCGCGCTCCACATTTTAAATTTTTATTAAATATTTTTATATGAAATGATAAAAAAGTGAGGAGACAAAAGTGTTTATTACACATATATACAATAGAATAAATATTGTTGTTTACATAATCTTAGTACCGTTTTCACATAAAAACATTACGTGAGTCATTTTTACGTATTTTTAATGTTTGCGTTCTAAATTTTAATATTTACAAATGCTAATATTTATTTGTAATATAATAATTTGAAAGCCTATTTTGTAACCTTTCTAAAACAGTTGTTACTATTCGGCTACGTGCAGAAATGTTTCATTTATAGAGCTTTAATTGTGAAGCGGTAATAACACAAAGTTTTCGTAAAATGTCATTTTATTAGAGACACCAAAAGCGAATATTCTCGAAAATTAAAACGACCGATAAGTTGGAATCTTACTTCAACCCATGGTCTGAAAGAATGAAAAAATCTAGACAAAGTATCTTTTTTGGAAAAATCACCATTCTTACTGGACATTCTTGGGGTCAAACTTTGAACGCCGTTTTCCCAGGCACTATGGTATCTAAATCGCGAATATCACTCAGGCCGAGAAAACAGCGTTTAAAGTTTAAAGTCTTGCATTCGCCCCATTAGATTGGTGGCTTTTAAAAATGCCAATTTTTGCAGATTTTGTCATCGATTCAACTTCAGACCATGCGTTTAAAAACAAGAATCAAAAATATACTAACTAACTATCACGCCGTTTCCCCGCAGGGGTAGGCAGAGAGGACGGACCGCCAAACAACTCGGTCTTGGCACACACTCTTTCCCTCACTCACTCACATTCATACATCGTCTCATACATTCTCTTCTTCTACCATTCACATTGGCGTCGTATATTCTTCTTACACTACTTTTTTCGTTCATTCGCTCTACATGCCCAAACCATCTGAGAGTCCCTTTCTTAATCTTACTCATTATGCTTACATCAGCCTTACATTCTTTGCGGATATCCACATTTCTCACACGATCATACATTGTTTTACCACACAAACATCTCAGGGATCTAATTTCAACAGCATTCAGTTTAATTTCATCCTTCCTCTGCCAGTCCCATGCCTCACTGCCATACATCAGGGTAGGTACCAGGACTCCATTGTGGACTGCTAGCTTCGCTTTTTTTGACAGTTTTTTATTAGCGCCAACGGCATTCAGTCCACCATTAATGGAGTTACCGGCATTCACTCTTCTTTCAATATCTCTATCAGCCTTCCCATCTCTCGTAAACATACTACCCAGATACACAAACTCATCCACCTGCTCCAAGTATTCATCATTCACAACTATGTTGCATACTGTTTTAGTAC